>OY728167.1:575496260-576746260 GCA_963277665.1 Viscum album | reverse complement strand
TAAATGAATAAATAATAAACCACATGTGGGGATAATACTTATTAAACTTGTTAAATAATTAATAACAATGTATTATTTTATCAATATTTTAGATACTCATAGTGTGTGACCCTATATGGATCTTTCTCAGTGGCATTTGGAGAAGTAGCCTAAAGTCCAAGGTTTTCATCTAGAAACATACCAAGGAACACATAAATGAAAGAATTTAATACCTTAATGATATACTGACTCATACATATGATCACTATGTAATATAATCCCATTATCATGATACCTCTAATGATGAAGGTTTCATGCTAATCTAATCAACCAATTTTCTTGATGACCCTTTCTTTGAATTTCTAGAAATCGAACCATCCTATACAACACCATGGTCATGGATTTATTTAGGAAATATCATTTGAATAAAAAGGCTTGATATATAAACATAATTTAAAGAAAAAAGGGGAAAATCCATTCTATAATTATTCATTAATGCAATATTACTTGTGACCGACCCATCCAATCCTACCTCATCGTGAACATATATAATTAGGGAATTTATCAATTCATAAAAGTACAAATTTTTTATTAATCATTAATATTAATAATAATTTCAAAGGATCAATACAAACTTTCGGAGATAGGAACATCTAATAACACATATAATTGTGTATTTTTTGTTGGTGGGTATAGTTCTCATAATATCCTACCCTGGATATTACCAAGGGAGTACACCATGAGAAGGTGCCTCAATGTCCCATGAGTCTCTATCCCTAAATGCCTAAATCATTTATGTCCCTCAAATGACTTCCTTCAGATATAGAACATATATTTAAGAATACTCTCATGGAACTTATAGGATCACATCATAGTGGGGAACTATTATTACCTTTCAATGAAAGATCCACTCTTAGGAAATTATAACATACTATTATGCATAAGAAAAATAAGGATGTGATAAAGAGTTTATTAATATTTAAAATAATAAATACAGTTTATCATAAAGGTAATAAATGTTAGTTATAGGGAATCAAATCCAATAACCCCCTCACTTCTATGTGAGTCCCACCCAACCAACAGATGCATTATCACCTCCAAATGTCCCCGAATCCTCACAATCCCACTAAAAACCTAAAACAAGCTCCCTATAAATAAACCCATTCTCCTATAGGGCGAATTACTCTATTAGTAACCCAATTAACCAAATTAGTTACACTTCCACATAGATCCATGCTCAAAGCCCAAAAATTTGCCTCAGGTAGTACCATCCACATGAGATATTTTATGAAGCACATGTGTCTCCTTGTATTTCACCTTCAACATTATAAAAGAAAAGAAGGGGAAAAAATAAATCCATAGCTGATCAAGTGAAAAATACCATGGTAGAACACTTAAACATATCTTTAATATGTTTTTCTATCTTCACTTTATGTAGATGAGACACAATATTAGTCCACCTGATACGCTACAACTGAGAAGAATACTCGAATCCCCTAGTAACCAGCCTTGCTCCTCATCTATCTGTCCTCAATAACCCACCAATGATTTTTTTTTCATTGTCTACTCATTGTAGTGCCTGGATTAGGTTATGTACATTACACTTAAAATTTTAGATCCACATTACACATGGAAAGCGAGGTGAACAAAATGACACAAGAAGACCCCATACTAGGTCATCTTGATAAACCTTGAACATTCACTCTTCATACCAGATACACATTTTACCAAGACACCCCTTCACCTTCATAAAAGCTTGCAAACATAAAACAAGAAACTATATATTATAGAGTATATTTAATTCAATGAAATCCAATATTTCCAATAGGTATTTGATGAAAAAATTTATCAAATGATTCCATCTAGTTTGTTACACCAAGTCTTTGCAGCCCTTGAGGGCCCAACATTAAAATCCATCTCCTAGAACAATTACCTACCAAGCATTGCATCACGAGGAAACCAATATATCTGTATAGATTTCTTCATCAAAGCTATGCTGAAATCTTACTGAGGTTGAGTTCAGCAAAAAATTTCAAGAATCTCGATCAATAATCCCTTTATCCACATCTGATGTGACCTAGTTGCCCAATACATTAATTTATTCAATATTTAATTAATGTGGATAATAACCTATGAAAGTAACATTGAACTAGATCCCAACACCACAAATCTCATGTGATGTAGTGAAATTGGTACAATATTGGATCTTGAACGACAACACAAAGATACCATGTTTCCCTGAAAGAAAATAGATCAATAGTCCTGGAAATCATTAGTGAAAACCATTATCTCACAATAAATATTTGATGGAAGGTGGACCAAAGAAGTTATTCATAGTGTCATTCAACTTCACAAAGAAATCATAACCACACATCACTTGATGGTCTGATATGCTAACTTCCACTTAAAGAGCCTAAGGCAGTATTGAAATTATAGTGATCTATGGTAGTGTAAAGTACATATTGACCAAAGTATGTCTCTTTTCACTAGTTAACCTTACGGTTAGATTATATATTCATTAATGCTTGGACTAAAAGATAAAAATGAAAGGTTAAAAAATCTTTTCCCCCACACTAAATCTCATCTCTATCATAAAAAATCACCCTATATTATGAGGGTATTTACTCATCTAAAAGAGGCTCAATACCATCATCACAAATTAAAATATCCCAAAGAATCAGTATTTCTCGATGCTTCAATAGATGATTGTATAGTATTTCCGAAATTAATTTTAGGGAAAGTGCATTATTTACTAATTCTATTAGAAATTAATAGAGGTATGGAAGCTTTTAATGACAATGTAAAATATGATTACCATTTTAGTGAATCAAAATTGGTTAAATATGAAATGGATATTTAACCGAACTGGTATGAACCTGGATTTTTTCCCATATAATGAGAAAAAAAGAATTTATGAAAATAAATAACATTGGAATCAATATAGTGATTAATTTGGATTTCCTGATATAGAAGGATGGGCACTTCCTTGAACATCACCTTTCAAAAAATTACTGAATAAACTGTTTTCTGAAACATGCCTTCTTCAAAAATCTTATGAATTCGGCGGTGTCTGAGACACCATCTACTTTATATTAAAAATAATCATTTTAATATTAAATAATATTTATTATTAATATAATATAAATAATTATTACATTAACAATAATATTCTTTTTAATAATAATATTTACTATTAATAGTAAGAAAAAAATATTATTTAACATTAATTGTTTAATTTATTTTTATTTTTTTATAATTTCATGTATTATTGTTAGTACTTGTAACGTCCCGGTTCTGGATGCCACCCAAAGGCACCCTGTACCCCGTTTGTCACATGGCCTCAAGCACATTTCCCCAAATTCCAGAGGCTTCCAACTAGCAGCGAGGGCCTTGGGTGCGATAGTGGGGAAAATATTACTTCATTGGCGGAGTAACACAGTGTAAGTAAACAAATGGAAATAGAGGAAGCAGTAAAACATGAAATAAGTAAACAACAGAAGTAATAAACAACTGGAGCCCACATATATAAATGATGCATGATACACATGTCTAGGAAAACTGCCAAACAAGTCACAATGTTGGAATACAGAAATAACCCAAGTACAAGAGAAAATAGATAAACTCCTCAGCATCACAAGCCTCAGCTTAGTCCCATGCTCCCCAGCTCCAAAGCAGTCAAATACCTGCAGTAGAAGGGCGTTTTTCCTTATCTATTCCTTCAACAATATAATCTGTTTGGGACCAAAAGCATGACCCAAACAGGGTGTGAGACTAATCCCAGTAGGAAAACACAAAAATATCTATGCCTATTAGTCAGTGAATATATATGGAAGGCAATAAGTAAAAGAGCAGTAAACAAGGAAGTAATCAGCAGTAAACATTCCTACAATTTAAGCATTCAATTACACATATCAAGTAAGGAGATATTCAAAATAGGTAACCCTATGGGAAGTAAACAAAGCCTATCCCCTATGGTTCAATTACAAGGAAATAACAAAGTCTCAATGAGGAAGAACTCACAGTCAATTACCATTATAGTCAAAAGTGATTAAAGAATCTATGAGGAATCACTCACAATCAATTCCCCTTATAGTCAAAAGTTATTTAAAGACTCTCTAAGGAAGCACTCATAGTCAATTCCCCTTATAGTCTACTACACCAGGTTCTCACGGCCCTGTGTAAGTCAATCGAATAACGAAACGCAAAACAGACAAGTAAACCTCAAGAACTACTTGGTTAAACAGTTTACAACATAACAACATGTTAGAATACAACACTCCATCCTACAACACTAGGCATGGGAAAACAGTCAAGGCAGCCTAACAGGCTGAGCAGGACCAAACTGTCGTAAACAGAACATGCTTGGGCAAACAATTCCAAAGCATAGAAATAAACCCTATTCACATCCAATTAACCTCTACCCAAGCATACCAACATAGTAGGCAATTAAAAGGGTTAAAACGGTAAACACACAATACCCCGATCAATATTATTGGAAAAAATGGCACATATAACTCAAAGAATTTCAACGGATCGGAACAAACCTCCTACCTCGGTGTTGGGAGATCGATATACGTGAACCTCAACCCTTGAATCGCCCAAGAACACCGTAGATCGAAAAAAATATAAAAAGTTCAACGGAGGATAACTCTAGAAAGAGGAAGAATTAGGAAATGAAGCTCTAGAAGAAGGAAGATCTTATCGAGGCTATCCTAACACAATTGACGGGGGGTCAAATCAGAGAAAGGGTGCTCGGTCGGGGGATCGGGGAAAGATCACGGCTGTACTGGAGCTCTCAGACGATCCAGACCTAGAAGAAGGCCTTTATGTTTGTCAGAAACGACCACTATGTGTTTAATGAAAAAAAATAAAGTACATGACATGTAATTTTGAAGTACACAGCGTGTACTTTCCCTTACCTAGATTTGCTTTAGGAGGCCTCCAGGTAACCACACATGTCCATATGCAAGGCCGCTACACGGCCAACACACAGCTACCCGCGGTAACCGAGTACACGATGTGTACTTATAAAATTTCCAGAAATAACTATTTTTCTCAAAAACACCAGAAAAAGAAAAAAATACCTGAAAAGAAGATCTGTGTTCTTACAAACTCCCCCCCTTAAAGAAATTAATCTCCGAATTTCCCTAGCAAGGCGGCGTATGTAACACCCGAGACTTTTATGAGAAATATTTTGTTTTTATGTTATATAAATCATCAAAGGAATCTTTCACTGCACGCAATCGTGCCCTTCCTCATAGCATATGTAGTACGCAATACCGAGTTCCACTAAACAACAATATATTATTATAATATTATAAACTAGCCGTTATAAATATTATTAACTGAATTTTAAATTTTACAACATTATTTTTCATCTTAAACATTTTCTAGAACATGGTAAGAGAACAAAACAAATTTTTTGGGTAAAATAAGTATTTATCAAAAAATGCAGTTTTGCCGCCTTTTGATGGCGCACCCACATTAAATCTAGTTCTTAACAATTTTATAAGTTCAATTTGACAAAATAAAATTCTTATTTGGAATCAAGATATAAAAATTTACTTTGGATAAATTTTTGATATTTTTCTGAAAACATTCATATTTTGATGAATAGTAAAAATACGCTAATTTTTAATTAAAAACAAATTTTTTCATTGAGATAATTTATATGGTTAAATTATAATATTGAATGATTTTAAAGTATATATAGAATATATTTTTACCATTTAATATAATTTATGTCATTATCATTAATTTCACATTGAATTCATAGGTAAAAACATTTCAATCTTTGGCAATGTTTTAACTTCTAAAACCCGTTTTCTTAACAATGGGATTTATTTTAAATTAATTACTGCAACTTATATGTTTTGAATTTTGAAAATGGATTCCATATTCAGAATCAGTGCGTCCAAATTATGTTAATAGGCTACTTTTTATTTTTGGGCATTATGAATAGTAACTACGGTAAATTTTATTTACCATAGTTAAAGGTAAATCAGGTAATTAAGGGTAAATATAAGATTATAAAATTACCCTAACACCTGCCAAAATCTTATTAGATGACTAAATTTCGACCCATATCACCTAAGGGTCGGATTAGATTCATTTAATGGACTTTTTTCCATGAAAATAATTTAATTATTATTAAAACCAAAGAATGTGACAACATGTCACTTTCTTAAATCTTATAAGTATAATAATTTTAATTTGGTGATGAAATTAATGAAACTTAAAACATAAATTGTCTCCAGAAATATAATACAATTATCTACATCATAGGAATTTATTTAGAATTTTTAGGGATTAAATAATTATCATTAATTATGACACAATAGCGATGTTGAAATTATTTATTAATTAAAATATCAAATAAATGGTTTTAAAAATATGAGAATAATTATTATATGCACTATTTAATGTGATACACTAATTTTCTAGATACATATGAGATTTTATTAATCTCTTAAATCTTTTAGTTCAAACATATCCTTTGTATATATTTTATTTAAATTCAAATAAATGAATAGTGTCAAAATTGACACTATTGTTATTTTATAAAAATAACATATTATAAAATTGTTTAAAAATCACAAAAATATTTAAAAATTATAAATTAAAATTTATATGGTCGAAAATGTCATAAAGTGTCAAATTATGGAAAATTCACAACGCATATGTAATTATTAATAATAATTTAAAATTTAGAATATTATTACCACAAATAAAATTAAATTGATAAATAAGGATAAATCAAGTTGATAATGTTTAAAATAAATTCCTAACATGTCTAAATTTTATTGGTTGATAATATTACAACCCTATATCATCTAATAATCGAATATGAGTCAGTTTGGAAGTTTTTAATTGGGGTTGGGATTTAATATAAACTCATATTTCTTATATTTCCAAAGGTGCCCCTCTCCTCCCTTATAAAAGGGCACCTCCTACGCCTCCTCCTCACACCAATTTGAGCCTTCAAGCTCGGCCAAAACCTACCCATTTCACTTCCCCACTTCCCTAGAATCATCTTAGAGGTTCTGGTCTTCTTCAAAGACCAACCCTAGTTCCCTAAGAGGAGGTTAAGAAGAGGCGCGTCAAAAAGAGGTAATATCCATTACCGAACCTTTCCAAATTCTTTCTTCTTCAACTTATTATTCTTTAGTTGTTTCATTATGAAGTAATAACATCAGTATCACTCATATACTGATATGTTATTGTAAGTATTAAACAACCCTATTTTAACATCTATCAATCCTACGGAAAACGAAATCACCGCGCGTGCTACGTACGGAATACCGTCTCCACGCCGTGGTGTAATCTATTTTCCCCCACCACCTTACTTGGATGGGTATAATGGTGTAAATAATTACTATATATGATTATTTTAAAGTGATATAGATTCTGAAATAGTATACATACACTCCAATACAATTCTATGATCATGGGAACGATATCATCGCTCGTGCGTACGTACGGAATACCATCTCCACGATGTGATGCGATTCGTTCTACATGATCTTCATTGCATAATGATTATATAAATGAATTGAATGAATAAATATTATATATAGTCCATTAATACCATTCTGTAAATGATGTATCTATAACCTAAAGAGAATAATAAGAATTTATTCGACAAAACACACATAAGAACAAAAAGTTATAAACACCCGAATAACAAGTAGCAATGAAATATTACTACTAAGAAGCTAAGAATATGACCATATATGATATCATAACAATAATTATGATTCTGGAATAAGTCAATAAAATTATTTAAATCATTATACAGGAGGTTCGGACACTTACGAGGCAAATCGGACCTAAGGTAAGGGAAATATCACAATCTCATTTTTATCCGAGATTGTATATACTTTAGTATTTACTGGGGTGTATTTTATCATCAACATCCATGTTTCCTCAATATGTAATATTATTTCTATCCACCTACAATTGTTTAAATCCAATTTTACCCTACAGTGATTTTTTAGTAAAGGATATGAAAGGAATCTTTTGTCGTTTTTCGTACGAGGTACTTTTTGACTTTTCCGACAAAAGTACGAAGAATGTTTTTTTTAATTTATACGGCATGAATGGATTTTTAAAACAATATTTCCAAGAAGATTCCTTTACAAGTTTTCAAGTTTATTTTTAATCAACTTCTTTTAGTTTAGAATTGTAAAACATGTTAAGAAAGGAAAAGTGTTTTTGAAGGAGAAAGGATATTTTCCTCAAGAATGGAGTTCAAGTGTTTTATCAAAATTATTTTTCCATATAAGATAATAAAGGGTTCTGTTTATATACCTATTATTACATTGATTTGATTATGTTCTGATGGAATTATATTTTTATGAATTCCTTTATCTAATATGAATTTTTTTATGATGTCACGATGTTTAAGATTCCCATTTTTAATACATGGGTTATGATATGATGTATGGTTTCTGATTTTGTGGCACACATAAGAATGGTATCATTATGAGATGGGTGGGACCTATATCTCCCTAAAATTCATTGGGTAAAGATTTTATATCTCATGAGATAGACATGGCTGGAACGACAGGTTATACCGGTTCAGTGAAACAGGACTGAAACGAGGAGTGAACTCGGTTCAGAAATGGACTTTGTCCACTAAGATAGTCTTGGCAATGAGTCTTGACTAATAAGAAACGATTCTCTATGATTATGTGTGTATGCCACAAAGTTTCATGTTTTAAGTTATGATTATTGTGATTACATTTCACTGCCATGATTTATCCCATGTTATGAAATTATGATTTCTTTTGCAGGTTAAGATTTCCAAAATGTTATGTTCTTATGAATATGATGTGATTGATTTTTGTTTTGTTTACCCTTACTGAGCATTTGAGCTCACCCTTTTGTATGTTTTATTTCCCCTAGGTCAGGAATAAGGTTATTAAGTAAGATATGCCAAAAGGGACTATAGATATGATTAAATAAATGGGAGACAATGTAGATGCTTTATGAACCAGTTGTTTATGTTTCCCAGTTTCTAAATACACTATACCTATACGGTCCTTTCGTGGTTTTGTTATATGTTGTAATAATTATGCTTCAATTCTGATGTAATAAAAATTTATTTAAAGTATGGGTCATTATAGTTGGTATCAGAGGAAAGGTATAGTCAACCGTTGGAAACTAGGATGTGAAAGCCTTAGTAAGAACCCTAAGGATAAGTCTAAGCATAGAAAACAATATTAGTGTTTTAGAAATTTCCATGAACAACCTATGATAAGACCTTAAGTGTGAAATTTTATTCTTGATTATGTGGTTTTCCTATTATAATTTGTGTTGCTCACACTGTTCTTCTTGGTTTTAGTCAATGACTGGAACCCGAAGGAACCGTGTTAATGCGGAATGCGACGGGCAATGCAATGATTGTCCCCCTGAGCAACCAAACGTTATGGGAGCTGGAATGCAAAATCTTGTAGCCATGCTCACACAACTTTCTCTAGCTATGAATCATGTAGGACTTCCAAACGAGCAAAGGAAGGAGCAACATTCTGTTGAATCCTTTATGAGGTAGCGTCCACCTTCATTCAGCGGGTCTACTGATCCATTAGTTGCTGAACAATGGATTAGTACTACTGAAAAGATATTTTCAGTTCTTCAATGTTCTAAACATGATAAAGTCATCCTAGCAGTGTATCGTTTAGAAGGAGATGCTGATCAATGGTGGAATCTTATTAAGAATACAAGACAAAGGGATGAAATTGAGTCCATGGAATGGGACAAGTTCAAGAACTTATTTTTCAATAAGTACTTCCCTCGTATTCTCCAAACAAAGATGGAGAAAGAGTTTCTTGAACTGAATGAAAAGGATGATGAATCTGTTGGTACCTATGAATCAAATTTTACAAGACTTGCAAGGTACGCTTCTGGTATCATTATCTAACCTAAGAGTAGGATCGATCGATTCTTTAGTGGCTTAAAACCAAGTCTTCGAAGGGCGTTAGCCATAAGGGACTTCAATAGATATGAGGAAATCGTTCGATGTGCTCTCAAAGTCGAGATGGAGATTGGAGTAACCCATCAGTCATATGGGTTTGATAAGAAGAGGAAAATGGAATTCAAAAGAAAATCTAAAGAGCACACTGAAAAGAAGATGAGCTTTCCCTTATGCTCAAAGTGTGGAAAGAAACATGGAGGGAGTTGTCTTAAAGGGACAAGTAAATGTTTAAATTGTGGAAAGGAAGGTCATCGGGCATTTGAATGTCACGATGATGGGAAGAAGATGTCTAATGATTCAAACAAAGGAAGGGATACACAGAATGAACCTACTACACTTCAATGTTTCAAGTCCAAGGAGATGGGACATTATGCCAATAAATTCCCTAATCCAAGTGTTGATGATGATGGTCTACGTCAACAAACTCTTAAGGATAAAGAAAAAGGAAAGTCACATGCAATTTCTATCAGCGATGTGGAGTACGATAACGATGTGGTGAAAGGTACACTTACTATCCACTCTAAAGTAGCAAATGTTTTATTTGATTCTGGATCCACCCACTCTTTTATTTCTGAAGAATTTTCTAAGGGTATCACCGTATTACCTCAACAATTAGATGTTGAGTTAGCTGTGACAACACCTAATGGCACAACAGTCGCATCAAAAGTTTATAATTCTTCCCCGATTGAAGTTTGTGGGAAAGTGCTTCCGGCAAATCTTGTGATCCTTCCTATAGTGGAATTTGATGTGATTCTTGGCATGGATTGGCTTTCTTTATATGGAGCTCATATCAATTTCCAAATAAGGGAAGTCACATTTCATATTCCAGATCAATCTATGATTGTCTATCGATGCAAGGATGAACATAACTTTCCAGTGGAAATTTCTTCCATCTTATGGGTCTTGATTCCACTAAATGAGGGTTATTTATCTGAAATGCTTGGTGAGAAACTCAAAATTAAGAATATGCCCATTGTATGGGAGTTTGATGATGTCTTTCCGGAGGAATTACCAGGTCTTCCACCAAATCGTGAAGTTGATTTTTCAATATAACTCGTACCGGGTTCTTTGCCTATTTCAAAGACACCTTATAGAATGGCCCCAATTGAGTTGCAGGAATTGAAGAAGCAACTCCAAGAGAATCTTTATAAAGGATTCATACGCCCTAGTGCGTCACCTTAGGGAGCACCTTTTCTATTTTTTAAGAAGAAAGACGGATCAATGAGACTCTGCATTGATTATCAAGAACTTAACAAGATCACTATCAAGAACAAATATCCTCTCCCACGCATTGATGACTTATTTGACCAACTACGTGGAGCTCAATACTTTTCTAAGATTGATCTTCGTTCAGGGTATCATCAATTAAGGGTCAAAAGGGAGGATATACCAAAGACGACTTTCTGTACAAGGTATGGACACTATGAATTTATAGTGATTCCATTTGGTTTTACTAATTCCCCTGTTATCTTCATGGATCTGATGAATAGAGTCTTTAGAGACTATCTTGATCAATTTGTGGTAGTCTTTATAGACGATATTCTTGTCTATTCAAAGATCAAGGAAGAACACGAAGATCACTTGAGAATTATATTGAAGACCCTGAGAAAGGAGAAGCTTTTTGCCAAATTTACCAAGTGTGAATTTTGGCTTCAAAAAGTTTCATTTTTGGGTCACATAATCTCAAAAGAGGGGATATCTGTGGATCCAAAAAAAACAGAGGTTATCGAAAGATGGTCAAGACCAACAATAGTAACTGAGATCCCAAGTGTTCTTGGTTTGGCTGGATATTATCGACGTTTTGTGAAAGATTTTTCACGATTATCTAATCCACTCACCAAGTTGACTCGGAAAGGAGTTAAGTTTTCGTGGACGGAAGAATGTGAAGAGAATTTCAAGGAGTTGAAAAGAAGGTTATCCAGTGCACCTGTACTCACAATGCCTTGTAGTGGAGAAAGGTTTGTGATCTATAGTGATGAATCCAAGAAGGGATTGGGGTGTGTTCTTATGCAAAATGATATGGTGATAGCTTATGCCTCACGACAGTTGAAAATCCATGAGCATAATTACCCAACACATGATTTGGAGTTAGCTGCGGTAATCTTTGTATTAAAGATTTGGAGGCATTATCTTTATGGAGAAAGGTGTGACATTTATACTGATCATAAAAGTTTAAAGTATATTTTCACACAAAAGGAGCTGAATATGCGTTAAAGAAGATGGTTGGTGCTGATTAAGGATTATGACTGCTCAATTCATTACCACCCTGGGAAAGAAAACAAGGTGGAAGATGCATTAAGTCGACAAGACCATGCCAGTTTATCCACGATGAGGATCACAAAAGATCCAATATTTATGGATTTACAAAGGATGGATCTTGGAATTATAATGGAAGGGGGAAAATAGTATCTTTCTCAAAGGAATGTTCAACCATATATACATGTGAAGATTAAAGAGGCACAGAAAGAAGATGTCGAGTTACAAAAGAAGGTGAGAAATGTTCCTGAATTCAACCTTGATTGTGATGGGATAATAAAGTTTAGGAATCGGGTTTTTGTTCCTCCCATCCCCGAATTAAAGAAGGAGCTGCTGGATGAGGCTCATATTTCTTCATTCTCTATTCATCCTGGAAGCACGAAGATGTATAGGGACCAGAAGGAGTACTTCTGGTGGGATGGCATGAAAAGAGATGTTGCTGAATATGTCTCTCGATGCTTGGTTTGTCAGCAAGTTAAAGCTGAGAGACAGAAGTCTAAGGGGATGTTACAACCATTACCCATACACGAATGGAAATGGGAAAATATCACTATGGACTTTGTCACAGGACTTCCTAAAACATCCAAAGGCAATAATGCTATCTGGGTCATAGTTGATCGTCTTACAAAGTCTGCACACTTCATCGCTATTAGAGAGGATTTCTCTCTGGATCAGCTTGCCAGGATATATGTAAAGGAAGTGGTAAGATTGCATGGAGTACCACTTTCTATTATATCTGATCGGGATCCGAGGTTTACCTCAAAGTTCTGGAGAAGTCTTCAGCATACTCTGGATACAGAGTTGAGTTTCATCACTGCTTATCATCCTCAGACAGACGGTCAGTCTGAGAGAACAATTCGAACTCTGGAAGATATGTTGAGAGCTTGCTCTATGGAATTAAAAGGTGGTTGGGATCAACAGCTACCTTTGATTGAATTTTCTTATAATAATAGCTTTCACTCCAGTATTCAGATGGCTCCTTATGAAGCTCTCTATGGAAAGAAATGCAGGACTCCAACTTGCTGGGATGAAGTTGGGGAAAGAAAGCTATTAGGACCTGATATTGTTGATGAGATGGCAGAAAAGGCCCGATCTATTCAACAACACATAAGAGCAGCTCAGAGTCGACAGAAAGGTTATGCCGACAACCGAAGAAAATACCTAGATTTTGATGTGGGTGATAAAGTGTTCTTGCGAATATCTCCCTAGAAGAGGGTCATGAGATTTGGAAAGAAGGGGAAGTTGAGCCCTAGATATATCGGTCCTTTCGAAATACTGGATCGTGTTGGGAAGGTAGCTTACCGATTGGCGCTTCCACCGAATCTCTCTCAAGTTCACGATGTGTTCCATGTATCTCTCCTGAGAAAGTACATACCTGATCCTTCACATGTACTCAGCTCAGAAGTTGTACCGCTGGAGCAAGATCTTTCTTATGAAGAAAAACCGATAGAGATTCTGGATCATAGCGAAAAAGTCATACGAAACAATACCACTCGCTTGGTGAAAGTTTTATGGAGGAACCACCAATTAGAAGAAGCTACATGGGAGCTTGAGGATATGATGAGGGAGAGGTATCCTCATCTGTTTGTTACAAAGTGAAGAATTTCGAGGGCGGAATTCATTTTAAGGGGGGTAGAATGTAACACCCAAGACTTTTATGGGAAATATTTAGTTTTTATGTTATATAAATCATCAAAGTAATCTTTTGCTGCATGCAATCGCGACCTTCCTCGATAGCGTATGTAGTACGCAATACCGAGTTCCACTAAACAACGATATATTATTATAATATTATAAACTAGCCGTTATGAATAGTATTAACTGAATTTTAAATTTTTTAACATTATTATTCATCTTACACATTTTCTAGAACATGGTAAGAGAACAAAACAATTTTTTTGGGTAAAATAAGTATTTATCAAAAAATGCAGTTTTGCCGCCTTTTGTATGGCGCACCCACATTAAATCTAGTTTTTAACATGTTTATAAGTTCAATTTGACAAAATAAAATTCTTATTTTGAATCAGGATATAAAAATGTACTTTGGATAAATTTTTGATATTTTTATGAAAACATTCATATTTTGATGAATAGTAAAAATACGCTAATTTTTAATTAAAAAAAACTTTTTTCATTGAGATAATTTATATGGTTAAATTATAATATTGAATGATTTTAAAGTATAGATAGAATATATTTTTACCATTTAATATAATGTATGTCATTATCATTAATTTCACATTGAATTCATAGGTAAAAACATTTCAATCTTTGGCAATGTTTTAACTTCTAAAACCCGTTTTCTTAACAACGGGATTTATTTTAAATTAATTACTGTAACTTATATGTTTTGAATTTTGAAAAATGGATTCCATATTCAGAATCAGTGGATCCGAATTATGTTAATATGCTACTTTTTATTTTTGGGCATTATGAATAGTAACTACGTTAAATTTTATTTACCATAGTTAAATGTAAATCGGGTAATTAATGGTAAATATAACATTATAAAATTACCCTACCACCTGACAAAATCCTATTAGATGACTAAAAGTAGACCCATATCACCTAAGAGTTGGATTAGATTCATTTAATGGACTTTTGTCCATGAAAATAATTTAATTATTATTAAAACCAAAGAATGCGACAACATGTCACTTTCTTAAATCTTATAAGTATAATAATTTTAATTTGGTGACGAAATTAATGAAACTTCGAACATGAATAGTCTCCAGAAAACTAATACAATTATATACATCATAGTAATTTATTTAGAATTTTTAGGGATTAAATAATTATCATTAATTATGACACAATTGTGATGTTGAAATTATTTATTAATTAAAATATCAAATAAATCGTTTTAAAAATATTAAAATAATTATTATATGCACTATTTAATGTGATCCAATAACTTTCTAGATACATATGACATTTTATTAATCTCTTAAAGCTTTTAGTTTGAACATATACTCTGTATATATTTTATTTAAATTCAAATAAATGAATAGTGTCAAAATTGACACTATTGTTATTTTATAAAAATAACATATTATAAAATTGTTTAAAAATCAAAAAAATATTTAAAAATTATAAATTAAAATTTATATGGTCGAAAATGTCATAAAGTGTCAAATTATGGAAAATTCACAACACATATGTAATTATTAATAATAATTTAAACTTTAGAATATTATTACCACAAATAAAATTAAATTGATAAATAAGGATAAATCAAGTTGATAATGTTTAAAATAAATTCCTAACATGTCTAAATTTTATTTTTTGATGCGATTACAACCGTATCTCATCTAATAATCGAATATGAGTCATTTTGGAAGTTTTTATGTGGGGTTGGGATTTAATATAAACTAATATTTCTTATATTTCCAAAGGTGCCCCTCTCCTCCCTTATAAAAGGGCACCTCCTCCCCCTCCTCCTCACACCAATTTGAGCCTTCAAGATCGGCCAAAACCAACCCATTTCACTTCCCCACTTCCCTAGAATCATCCTAGAGGTTCTGGCCGTCTTCAAAGACCAACCCTAGTGCCCTAAGAGGAGGTTAAGAAGAGGCACGTCAAAAAGAGGTAATATCCATTACCGATCCTTTCCAAATTCTTTCTTCTTCAACTTATTCTTATTTAGTTGTTTCATTATGAAGTAATAACATCAGTATCACTCATGTACTGATATTTTATTATAAGTATGAAACAACCCCATTTCAACATCTATCCATCCTACGGAAAACAAAATCACCACGCGTGCGTACGTACGGAATACCGTCTCCACGCCGTGGTGTAATCTATTTTCCCCCACCACCTTACTTGGATGGGTATAATGGTGTAAATAATTACTATATATGATTATTTTAAAGTTATATTAATTCTGAAATATTATACATACACTCCAATACAATTCCACGATCATGGGAACGATATCATCGCTCGTGCGTACGTACGGAATACCGTCTCCACGACGTGATGCGATTCGTTCGACATGATCTTCATTGAATAATGATTATATAAATGAATTGAATGAATAAATATGATATATAGTACATTAATACCATTATGGAAATGATGTATCTATAACCTAAAGAGAATAATAAGAATTTATTCGACAAAACACGCATAAGAACAAAAAGTTATAAACACCCGAATAACAAGTAGCAATGAAATATTACTACTAAGAAGCTAAGAATATGACCATATATGATATCATAACAATAATTATGATTCTGGAATAAGTCAATAACATTATTAAAATCATTATACAGGAGGTTCGGACACTTATGAGTCAAATCGGACATAAGGTAAGGGAAATATCACAATCTCATTTTTATCCGAGATTGTTTATACTTTAGTATTTACTGGGGTGTATTTTATCATCCACATCCATGTTTCATCAATATTTAATATTATTTCCATCCACCTACAATTTTTTAAATCCAATTTTACCCTACGGTGAGTTTTTAGTAAAGGATATTAAAGGAATCTTTTGTCGTTTTTCGTATGAGGTACTTTTTGACTTTTCCGACAAAAGTACGAAGAATGTTTTTTTTAACTTATACGGCATGAATGGATTTTTAAAACAATATTTCCAAGAAGATTCCTTTACAAGTTTTCAAGTTTATTTTTAATCAACTTCTTTTAGTTTAGAATTGTACGACATGTTAAGAAAGGAAAAGTGTTTCTGAAGGAGAAAGGATATTTTCCTCAAGAATGGAGTTCAAGTGTTTTATCAAAATTATATTTCCATCTAAGATAATAAAGGGTTATGTTTCTATCCCTATTATTACATTGATTTGATTATGTTGTGATGGAATTATATTTTTATGAATTCCTTTATCTTATATGAATTGTTTTATGATGTCACGATGTTTAAGATTCCCATTTTTATTACATGGGTTATGCTATGATATATAGTTTCTGATTTTGTGGCACACATAAGAATGGTATCATTATGAGATGGGTGGGACCTATATCTCCCTCCAATGTATTGGGTAAAGATTTTATATCTCATGAGATAGACATGGCTGGAACGGCAGGTTATACCGGTTCTGTAAAACAGGACTGAAATGAGGAGTGAACTCGGTTCAGAAATGGACTTTGTCCACTAAGATAGTCTTGGCAATGAGTGTTGACTAATAAGAAATGATTCTCTATGATTATGTGTGTATGACACAAAATTTCATGTTTTAAGTTATGATTATTGTGATTACATTTCACTGCCATGATTTATCCCATGTTATGAAATTATGATTTCTTTTGCAGGTTAATATTTCCAAAATGTTATGTTCTTATGAATATGATGTGATTGATTTTTGTTTTGTTTACCCTTACTGAGCATTTGAGCTCACCCTTTTGTATGTTTTCTTTCCCCCATGTCAGGAAGAAGGTTATTAAGTAATATATTCCAAAAGGGACTATAGATATGATGAAATAAATGGGAGACAATGTAGATGCTTTATGAACCAGTTGTTTATGTTTCCGAGTTTCTAAAGACACTATACCTATACGGTCCTTTCGTGGTTTTGTTATATGTTGTAATAAGTATTCTTAAATTCTGATGTAATAACAATGTATGCAAAGTATGGGTCGTTATAGCGTAGCCGAAGAAACTACGAACAACTTCGGCCACTACGATCGTACATCGGCCTCCCTCTCCCATGTCTCGTCCTGTACTCAACCGTGCTGCTATAACACTCATACCAGAGGAAATGATTGGACACAGAGAACCTTCGTACATCGATCAAAAATCCAGATAGGATACTCCTCAATAGATGCATCCACCTCCAACTCGACTTCCTCGAGTTGGAATTAATGACACAGTTCTGAGAAGTTATGTCGAATATGAGAAACAAGGATAACGTAATGCATAGACTGATACCTCTAAGGTAACTGCAACCGATAGGCAACCGACCCGACTCTCTCCAACAACTCAAATGGACCAACGTACCTTCGTGAATGCTTACCCTGTCTCCTAATCATTCTGTGTCCCAACCTCAGTGTGACACGCAGGAAAACCTGATATCTAACCTCGAACTCTAGAGGTCATCTCCGTCGATCAGCATAAGACTTCTGTCTAGACTGTGCAGTAGCCATCCTCTTCTGAATCAGCTCTATATGCTCCGTGGTCTCCTGGATAAGATGAGGTCCCATCATAGTTGCCTCTCCTGCCTCCATCCAACATAAGGGTGATCAGAATGGCCTACCTTACAAAGCTTCATAAGGTTCCATCAGAATAGTTGCTTGAAAAATATTGTTGTAGGAAAACTCCAAAAGAGGTATATGCTTCTCCCAAGAACCTCCAAAATCCATAATAAAAGCTCGAAGAATGTCCTTAAGCACCTGAATATTATGCTCGGACTGGCCATCTATCTAGGGATGGTATGATATACTCAAATGCACCTGTGTACCCAAAGCCTTTTGAATCCTCTGCCAGACCAGAGAAGTAAAAAGTGTATCCCGTTCTGAAAAAATGGAGTGTGAAACCCCATGTAGACATACAATCTCTCGGATGTACAACCTTCCCAGCTAGTCAACACTGAAGGTCTCCTTGATCGGAAAGAGGTGAGAAACCTTCATGAGTCTGCCAATGACAACCCATACTGCATCATTCCCTTGAGGTGACCTCAGAAAACCTATCACGAAATCCATCACGACATTATTCCACTTCCACTCAGGAATGGGTAACTACTAAAAAATCCCTGCTTGTCACTGATGATCCGCCTTCACCTGTTGACATGTGGAAAACCTCAAGACAAAATGAGCAACATCTCTCTTCATACCTAGCCACCAATACTGATGGTGAATATCACGATACATCTTTGTGACACCAGGATGAACTTCCGAAACTGAGGAATGAAATCCCCGCATCAGCTCCTCTCGTATGTCTACTGGCACCCATACACGCCCCTAGAAACATAGGATCTCATCCTTGCCTAGGATCCATCCAGGAATAGGGTCCTCTCCCGACACGCTTTTCCGTAGGACTAGACCTTCCGAATCTGATAGGTGTCTCATTCAAACATGATCAAGAAGAGTATAGGTAACAGCTACAGAAGAAAGAAAAGTCTACCCCTGTCTATTGTACACCTCCAAATGAATCTTAGAGAACATATCCATAAGCATCCACTCACTTCTGGCCTCATGAACTTCATGTATCTGAGTCCTCCTGGTAAGTGCATTAGCCACTGTGTTGCGTTTCCCAGCCGTATAGGCAACTTGAATTCGAAGGGCTGAAGGTACTCAACCCACCTTCGCTGTCTCAAATTCTGGTCACGTTGAGTGAATATGTACTTAAGACTTTTGTGGTCAGTGAAAACCACAAAATGCTCTCCCAGAAGATAATGTCTCCAACAGCGGAAGGTCTGAAGAACCATATCCAACTCAAGATCATGTGTCGGGTAATTCCTCTCATGTGGCCTCAACTGATGAGACACATACGCAATGACTCCTTCCCCCTGCATAACCACGGCTTCCAGCCCGATACCTGAAGCATCATAGTAAATAATATAGCTTTTGCCCGACTCTATAAAAACTAGTATCAGTGCAAAAGTCAACCTCTCTTTCAGCTCCTGAAAGTCTGACTCACAAGAATCTGACCATAAGAACATTGCACCCTTCTTAGTCAGACCCTTGAATGGTGCTGCTAAATGTGAAAAGGCTTGTATGAAATGTCTGTAGTATCTATCCATCCATAGAAAACTCTGTAACTCAAAGATTTTCTTCATCTTCTCCCAGGAAACTACTGCTCTCGCTTTCTATAGGTCTATTTATACATCTGTTATTGAGATAACATGACCCAAGAAGTGAGTCTGGTCCATTAAAAAGTGACATTTTGAGAGCTGAGCATATAAATAATGGTCTCTCAGTGTACTCAGAACGATCTCAAGATGGGTAGCATGATTGTGTCGTGTGTGAGAGTACACCAAGATATCGTCCACAAAGACTACCACAAAAGAATCCAAGTATGGATGGAAAACTCGGTTCATCAGTGCCATGAAAAATACAGGTGCGTTCGTGAGAACGAATGGCATAACCACATACTCATATAGACCATACCTACTCCGGAAGGTTGTAAGAGGTATATCAGATGGTCTAACAGGCAACTGATGGTATCCGGACCTCAAGTCAATCTTCGAGAACACCCAGGCTCCTCAAAGATGATCAAAGAGATCATCAATACTTGGTAAGGGATATCGGTACATGACTGTCAGTAGGTTCAACTTTCGATAATCCACACAAAGTCTAAGGGTACCATCTGCCTCCTTCACAAACAGAATAGACGAACCCCAAGGAGAAGTACTAGGTTGGATGAAACCCTTTTCCTACAACTCCTCCAACTTCTTCTTGAGCTCCTGTAACTCTAGTGTAGCCATCCTATAAGGAGGAATGAATATTGATGCCACTTCTGGAACATGATCAATAGAGAAGTCTAACTCACGCTCTGAAGGAAAAACTGAAAAGCCCTCTGAAAAGACATCCCTAAAACGTTCCAACACTAGAGGAAAGTCCATCTGTGAGGCTCCCTAGTTATCCAGATATAGACTAGCGATGTGGGATGTAACTCCTCCCAACCTATGATGCTTGGGACCTGCTCTGCTCTCCTAGACATCCCATTCATCCTTATGAAGAAAAGATCCACCTTCTGGTGACTTGAAACTTACCCTACAGTGATAGCAATCGAGAACTTCCTGGAAGGGAACTAACAAGTCCATTTTGAGAATGACGTCATAGACGTTCATCTCTAGGATAAAGAGGTCCCATAAGAAGTGACACCCACCAACCTCAAGAGGGAACTCCTTGCACTGATGCACAGTAGCCATTCTAGTCCCCAAAGGAGTGTCTAACATCAATATATTAACAGAAGAAAAGATACAAATCCCAAAAACCTCCACAACAACAACATATATAAAGCTATGGGAAACCCCTATATCGAAAAGACCAGAAGATAAAACCGAGTCAACTTGGATCATACCTCGAACTGTAGAAGGTCCAGGATCCTACTCCTGCTAGGTCTGCTCCACTGCAAATGTATGGATTACACCGCAGCCCTATGACCCTGCCCCTCCACTCAAAGCTAATCCACCCTATTTTCACTGAAAACCAGGCGACTGGATACCATAGCCACAACCTCCACCTCGGACTGAATGGCCAGAAGAACTCTAGTTCCTTGAACGAGGAGTAACTGGTGGTGTTGTTCCTAAACGCAGAGTCATAGAAGAACCCATTTCACCTGCTACTGGTGAGAATATCTGACTGAAGTGATGAAGATGACCCATATTTCTACAAGATTGTCACTCCAATGGGTCTCTTAGGCAATGTGTCCTCGTATGCTCACTCTTCCCGCACTAGTAGCACACCACCTGGCTACCAGAAGATGCATCCCGCCTACTCAGATATCCTCATGCAGTCTCCCTATGGTGCTTCCTGCTATCGGATGGAGAAACACCAGGATTGGATGCTGAACCTCCCTAGCCCACAGCTCAAAAATCCCTCAGATTACACTCTGTGATCAGCGCCTAGTTGACTATAGAGGATATCTAAGTCAACCTGAAGATGTTCACCTAGGATCGGATGTCCTGCATGAGACCATCCTCAAACTTTCATGCAAGGAACAACTTGTATCCCCCTAGAAAGGTTGTAAAGCACTGCAGCTTACTGAAGTGAGAAGAATATTCCATAATAGAAAGAGTACCCTGCTCCAAACTCATGAACTCTCAGGCTCGATCTACCCTCAAGGGCTCCAGATAGAAGTAATCTTAGAATGTGTTTTAAAAATCATCCCAAGCCATATTCTGTTGGCGTATCACATGTGAGATCACATCCCACCACCTCTTTGAGGAGTCTCGAATCATGTTGGTAGTGACCATGAACCTCCTCTCTGGAGGCTTCTCCAGATGCTCGAAGATCGTCAACATAGATTCTAGCCATGACTCTTCATCCTGGGGTCCTCCATCCCCTGAGAAAGTAGGAGGATGATGCTGTTGAAAGACCCGCGTCAATTCTACCATTGATTGGGCAGGAGGCGGTGCTCCTTGAATGGTTTGAATCATCCTAAAAAAGCCCTCCCTGAAATGTGCATCGTCACCTGTGTCAGGTATAACTGCTGGTCCCAAGACTTGCACAACTGGAGGATCTGTCGGCAGTCCCTGTTTAGCCATATCTAGTGTCTGATCACTGCCCTATAAATGGAGTACAAATGGAGGATGTCTTGGTGGTATGAATTTGCAAGGTCAAACGTACAACTTAGATCAAGATTAACAAGGAATGAAACATAGAAGTGTAAGAAGGGAATAATAAGGGAATAAGAGAAAGAAAGAGTTCAAGATTTTCAAAACATGGAAACATGGCATGTATAATGATTACATGGCATGTATAATGATTACACAGAATGTTCCCTTAAGCCTTTCACATGGGCGTGTACTCCTGACACAACTGGTCATGTAACACCCCAAACACACGGTGTGTTGTCCAAAAACACGGCGTGTACTTGACTTCACTTCCCCTGACTGAGTACTTCTACATGGCTAAGCCACACAATTCTTTTAGAAGAAGACTACACGGCGTGTTCATGCTAGACACCGTATATACTAGACGAGCTTCACTGACCCGTGTTGTTGGTGAAATGGCCGGATACACGGTTCACACTACATGGCATGTTCCAGATGGACACATCGTGTACTAAGAAGATTTTTTGGACCCATGTTGTTCGTTACACAGCCGGGTACACGAGTTACACTACACGGCATGTTCCAGATGGACACGACGTGTATTTAGAAAAGACTCAACCGACCCGTGTTATTAGTGACACGATTGGTTACACGGTTCTACAACATGGCATGTACATCCGATACATGGCGTGTCCTACCAAATATTCAAAACCTTGTGTCCCTACCCACACAGACTAAGACATGGTTAGAGACTACATGATGTGTACATACAGCACACAACATATACTTAAGAAAAAATAGTTTCTTCCTGAACATAAGAACACAAGGAATGTATTCAACATTACACGCCTTGTATTCTAGGTTTTTACGGATAGTAAGCCTCAGAAACTACCCCGAAACCCAGAAAAAACACTAAAACCAACATTAAAGTTCCAAATTCCTATCCGTGAGGGTCCATACTCCATGCGAATAAAAGATTGACATCTTATACAAGTTATAAAAAATGAAAACAAGTTTATGATCCAGTAAATTCTGATTCATGAGGGTCCATAACACCTCAAGAACCAATGTGTGGCATTCATTGAAACAAAATCATACACAATGAAATACCCTATCAAAATAGGTGTTATATCAATACATCTATCAAAACAATATGCTTATCTAACACAACATATATCACAACAACATGAAATCATTAATGCCACCTAAATGGCATGGAAAGAATGCATGACATGTGAGTTCTAGAAAGTGCCTATATGATGCCTGATATGGCATACCCTCATCTCATTGGGCTAAAACAAATATAGAACCTCAAAAACATCAACAATTGCAGCGCAAAACATGTGAATCACCCAACGGTGAAATCGAACCAACTATAAAATTGAAAAACCAGAAAAATTGAAATAAATGAGGAAGATTGGATTTTACCTGTACATGGGTTAGCTACTACTGGGAACAACTTATTACCAAGTACCAATTTCATCCTATACCTGGATATAGGCTCCAAATAGTAAGTCCTGAAGAAAATAATTCCTCTGATACCACATTGTAATGTCCTGGTTCCGGAATCCACCCAAAGGCGCCCCGTACCCCGTTGGTCACATGGCCTCAAGTGCATTTCCACGAACGCCAGAGGCTGCCGACTAGCAGCAAGGGCCTTGGGTGTGATAGTGCGGAAACTATGCCCTCATTAGTAGAGTAACACAGTGAAAGTAAACAAATGGAAATAGTAGAAGCAGTAAAACATAAAATAACTAAACAAAGAAAGTAATAAACAACTAGAGCCCACATATATAAATGATGCATGATAAAAATGTCTTGGAAAACATCCAAACAAGTCACAATGATGGAATACAGAAAGAACCCAAGTTCAAAAGAAAATAGATAAACTCCTCAGCATCGAAGGCCTCAGCTTGGTCCCATGCTCTCCAGCTCCAAAGTAGTCAAGTAACTGAAGTAGAAGGGTGCCTTCCCTTATCTATACATGCAACAATTTAATCTGTTTGGGGCAAAAAGAATGACCCAAATAGGATGTGAGAATAATCCAAGTAGGAAACCGCAAAAAAATCTATGCCTAACCGTCAGTGGATATATATGGCTAGTAATAAGTAAAAGAGAATTAAATAGGGAAGTACATAGTAGTAAACATTCCTACAATTTTAGCACTCAATTCCATAGATCAAGTAGGGGGATATTCAAAATAGGTAACTATCTGGGATGTACACACAACCTATCCCCTCTGGTTCAATTACAATGATATAACAAACACTCTCCGAGGAAGCACCAACAGTAAATTACCCTTATAGTCAAAAGTTATTAAAGACTATCTGAGGAAGCACTTATATTCAATTCCCCTTATAGTCAAAAGTGATTTAAAGACTCTCTGAGAAATCACTCACTGTCAATTCCTCTTATAGTCTACTACACCAGGTTTTCACGAACCTGTCTAATTCAACCATGTAAAGCAACGAAAAATGACCAAGTAAACCTCAAGAACTATTTTTCTAAATAGTCTACAACATAACATCATGTCAAAATACAACACTCCATCCTATAACACTAGGCATGGGAAAAACAAGCAAGGCAGCCTAACAGGATGAGTAGGACCAAACAGTCATAAATATAACATGCATGGGAAAACACTTAAAAATCATAGAAATTAACCCTATTCACATCCAATTAACCTATACTCAAGCATACCATCTTAACAAACAATTAACCGGGTTAAAATGGTAAACACGTAATACCCCAATCAAGGGTATTGGACAAAATGGCACATATAACTCAAATACTTTCAACAGAAAGGAACAAACCACCTAGCTCAGTGTTGGGAGATCGATATACATGAACCTAAAGCCTTTAATTTCCCAATAACACCATAGATCTACAAAAACATATAAACATTCAAAGGAGGATAACTCTTGAAAGAGTTAGAATCAAGAAATGAAGCTCTAAAAGAAGGAAGAGCTTACCGAGGCAATCCCAACACAATTTATGGCGGTCGAATCGGAGAATGGGTGATCGATCGGGGGCTCAGGGAAAGATTGCGGCCTTACGGGAGCTCTTAGACCAACCAGACCTAGAAGAAGGCCTTTCTGTCCATCAGACGTGATCATGGTGCGTTTAATGAAAAAAAATAAAGTACACGGCATGTACTTTTGAAGTACACGGTGTGTAATTGCCTTACTGAGCCCTGATTTAGGTGGCCTCTAGGTCACCACACACGGCCATGTGCAATGCCACTACACAACCAACACATGGCTACCCACGGTAACCGATTACACAATGTGTACTTATAAAATTTCCATAAATTCCTCCTTTTCTCAAAAACACCAGAAAAATAAAAACATACTAGAAAAGAATATCCATGTTCTTACTGTAAGAACCCGGTTCTTATTTTTGAGGCACGGGCTTCTTCTTTTCTCTTTTCCTTAATTGTTTTTGAGAAAATTTGGAAAATGGGGAAAAATCCTAAATTTTGGAACTACACGCCGTGTACTTTTCGACACACTCTGTACTTTTGGCCGTGTTGGGATGAGTACACAGGGGGTGTATCCATGTCGGCGAAGAGGGGTGTAGGAACCGACTACACAACATGTAGTGGTACTTACACGCCGTGTAGTCAGTCGGCAGGCCAAAACAGTAAGGCGGTGGAGTCGCCGCCAGCTGGGTGGTAGTACACACCGTGTACTCGGGAGTACATGTCGTGTACTCATGTCGACGGATGAACAGTTTGGAGGTGCCACCAGAGGAATAGATAAATGAAGTAAGTACATGCTGTGTACTCAAAAGTACACGCCGTGTACTTTTTTTTCAGCTTAAAACATATAGTACCCTCCTCATTTGGTAGAGGAGGCATTTGAGCCATTTTGGAGCCAAGGAGGATGGCCGAACCTTTGATGATCCACCGAGTGTTCTTCGGGAATCTGATTCGGCTTCGGACGATCACGTTGGAACCACACAGGTAAGCCCTATCTTCTCCTGGTATGGTTCTTACCAATTCTTCCCCTAACTGAAGTTATTTACATTTGAATGGGTTTTTTTCTTCGTCAGATCGATGTCGTTATTGGGGGTTTCTGGAGTCGGCGTTCGGGTATAACGTTTGTTGACGATTAAGGTAGGCGGCTTGGTGTTTGTTTTTCCAAATATCGTGTGTTTTGTGCAGTTTTGTACCATGAACCCATGTTGGGGTGTCGTGTGGTGGAGGCCGTTGCTATATTTAATTCCTAGAATTGCATAGGTGATTAAATTGTGATAATAAAATGCTGGTTGGGATCATTGCTTGGATCCGGAACCACCCCGGGGGCGTGTTCCACTGTTTAGCCGTTTGGCCAGGAAACCCGAGGGTATGCCTTAAATGTAGTAATTGTAGAATTTCCTTGAGAGGAATTTAATGTTTACATCATTTTGATATGTTGGGCATGGCCCGGTTACCTGTTTAGCCTAAGGGCATTGATGTGATTAGCCTGAGGGCTGTAGTTATTTCGGCCTGAGGGAAACTTCTTCCGTACCTGATGGCGATAGACTCTGTGCTTAAGGGTGACACTTCCTACACCTGAGGGAAATTTTTGTTATGCTTGAGGGATATACCTGCGAGTTGGATTTTGCTTACCTGAGGGGAAGGTTTTCTTGTTTGAGGACATGGACTGTTTGCTTAGAAATGCACTGTGGTGATTTCTAGTATATAATGGAATAAATTAATAATAAAATAGAAATTTAATTGTTACGTTAGTTACTTTTCAGTAATGCATACCTTATTGCATTTTACTATTGCACACTGTTGTTGCATGCTTACACACAGTTCAGCACGAGCCTTTGGTGGGTGCCTACAGAGATATATTTCCCACACCCTATTTCGGTCACGCTTTTCAGCCCAAAAAGATTACGTTTCTGCAGGTATAGATTGGGTCAAGAGTCCCTATACAGGTACTTGATTGTTGCTGAGGAGTAGGAGGGCATGGGACTGAGCCTAGGCTCGCGATGCCGTTGCCAGTTTCTTTGAGTTGTTTAGTTTTACTCTACGTTTTTCTATACTGTATTGATGTATAACATGTTCTGACTGTTTTCTTATAACTTGAGACATGTAGCATCATTATTATATATTGTTGGTTATTCTGTTCGGACTCACGAACGCGCTGGCAGTTTTCATGGCTATGATGAATCGTGTGTTCCATCTATATCTTGATTCTTTTGTGGTTGTATTCGTGGACGAAATCTTGGTGTACTCTCATACTCAACACGACCATGCCACCCATCTTGAGATCTTATTTAGTACACTGAGAGAGCATCGTCTATATGCTAAGTTCTCAATGTTCCACTTTTGGATGGACTAGATTCACTTCCTGGGTCATATCATCTCAGAGGCAGGAGTTGCAGTAGATCCAGAGAAGGTGAGAGCAGTAGTTTCCTTGGAGTAGCCTAAGAACATGTTTGAGATACGGAGTTTCTTACGGCTGACTGGTTACTGCAGACGCTTCATACAGGACTTATCCCACTTAGCGGCACCGTTTACGGGAATGACGAAGAAGGGTGTGAAGTTCAATTGTTCCGAAACTTGCGAGGCAGCTTTTCAGGACCTGAAGGGAAGGTTAACATCAGCACCGACCCTGATACTCCCAGAGTAGGGGAGAAGCTATACAGTTTACTGTGATGCATCAGTGATTGGGATGGGAGCCATTTTGATTCAGGGTGACCGAGTTGTTGCGTACGGGTCTCGGCAGTTGAGGCCACATGAGAGGAATTACCCGACGCATGATCTCGAGTTGGCTGTAGTTGTGCATGTGTTGCGCTGTTGGAGACACTATCTGTTGGGAGAGCATTTTGTGGTATTCACCAACTACAAAAGCCTCAAGTATATCTTTACTCAGCATGAACTGAATCTGAGGAAGATAAGGTGGGTTGAGTACCTACAATACTTCGATTTTGAGCTTGCCTATACACCTGGTAAAGGTAATGCAGTAGCTGATGCACTGAGTAGAAAGACTCAGATATAGACAGTGCAGGAGGCAAGTGGTGAGTGGGAGATCATGGCTTTGTTCTCTGAGATGCATCTAGAGGTGCATGACGGTCAGGGGCAGACTTATATTTCTTCTTTTACTGTGACTTCTACCCTCCTGGACAGAGTGTTGATGAGGCCGCTATCTGATTCAGAAGGCCTAGTTCTGTGGTAGTCGGTGGCAAGTGAGGACCCTCATCCCGGTTGGACTATAGGCGATGATGAGGTTTTTCATTTCCATGGACGAGTATGGGTTCCAGGGGATATAATCAAGGAGATGATATTGGAGTTTCATGATTCATCTTGGGTAGTTCATCCCGTGGTTACCAAGATGTATCGAGACTTGAGACGTCAGTACTGGTGGCCGGGTATGAAGAGAGATGTACCTGGGTTTGTTACGAGATGTTCCGCCTGTCAGGAGGTGATGTCAGAGTATCAAAGACCAGCTGGACTGTTACAACAGTTACACATTCTAGAGTGGAAATGGGATGATGTCGCGATGGATTTCGTGACGAGATTGCCAAGGTAACCTCGAGGCAATGACGCCGTGTGGGTTGTTGTGGAAAGACTCATGAATGTATCCCACTTATTTCCGATCAAGGAGACCTTCGGTGTGGATGAGCTCGGAAGGCTGTATATCCGAGAGATCATTCGTCTTCATAGGGTCCCTCTTTCTTTCATTTCTGATAGAGACTACCGCTTTACGTCTCATTTCTGGGAGAGTTTTTAGAGGGCGCTGGGTACACAGGTGCTTCTGAGCACAGCATACCACCCTCAGACCAATGGCCAGTCAGAGCGTACGATACAGGTGCTTGAGGACATGTTGCGTACATGCGTCCTAGACTTTGGGGGCTCTTGGGAGAAGCATTTACCCCTATTCGAGTTTGCCTATAGAAATAGATTTCAGGCAACTATTGAGATGGCACCATACGAGGCTTTATATGGTAGGCCATGCCGATCTCATTTGTACTGGTTAGAGGCAGGTGATGCAGCTTTACTGGGACCACAACTCATGCATGAGACATCTGAGAAAGTCCAGTTGATTCGGAAGTGGATGGATACCACACAGTCTCATCAAAAGTCTTATGCTGATCGCCACAGATGACCTTTGGAGTTCATGGTTGGGGATCAGGTTTTTCTACGTGTCTCGCCGAGGCTAGGACACAAGAGGATCAGGAGACAGGGTAAGATTTCACCGAGGTATGTGGGTCCATTTGAGATTCTAGAGAGAGTAGGGATGGTTGCCTATTAGTTACAGTTACCGCAGCGATACCGAGCCATGCACGACGTCTTCCACGTGTCTCAGTTACATCGCTATCATTCAAACCCATCTCACGTCTTTTAGCCTAAGGAGGATGAGCTGGAGGCCGATGCATCCTTTGAGGAGCATTCGATTCGTATCGTTGACAGGAGCATGAAGGTTCTCCGTGGCCGGTCAGTTCCTCTCGTATGGGTGCTATGGCAGCATGGCTGAGTGCAGGATGAGACCTGGGAGTGGGAGGTCGACGTACGTGCTCAGTGGACAGAGTTGTTCTGAGATTTCTCTTTGCCACCCTTGGAAAGGGAAATTCGGGGAAAAATTCTTATAAGGGGGGATGTTATTAAGAACCCAGTTCTTATTTATGAGGTACATGCTTATTCTTTTCTCTTTACCTTAAGTGTTTTTGATAAAATTTGGAAAATGGGGAAAAATCCTAAATTTTGGAACTACATGCCGTGTACTTTTGGCCGTGTTGGGATGAGCACACGGGGCGTGTAGCCATGTATGAGACTAGGTGGTGTAGGAACCGACTACATTCCGTGTAGTGGTACTTACATGCCGTGTAGTCAGTCGGCAGACCAAAACAGTAAGGCGGTGGAGTGGCCGCCAGCTAGGCGGCAGTACACGCCATGTACTCATGTCGACGGATGAACAGTGTGGTGGTGCCACCAGAGGAACAGTTAAATGAAGTAAGTACACGCCGTGTACTCAAAAGTACACGCCGTGTACTTTGTTTTTTCAGTTTAAGACAGGCAGTAGCCTCCTCATTTGGCAGAGGAGGCATTTGAGCCATTTTGGAGCAAAGGAGGATGACCGAACCTTTGAAGATCCTCCGGGTGTTCGTCTGAAATCCGATTTGGCTTCGGACGATCTCGTTGGAACCGCACGGGTAAGATCTCTCCTCTCCTGGTATGGTTATTACCAATTCTTCCGCAAATATATGTTATTTATGTTTGAATGGGATTTGTTCTTCGTTAGATCTACGTCGTTCTTGGGCGTTTCTGGAGTCGGCATTCAGGTATAACGTTCGTTGATGAATAAGGTAGGTGGCTTAGTGTTTTTTTCCAACTGTCATGTGTTTTGTGCAGTTTTGTGCCACGAACCCATGTTGGGGTGTCGTGTGGCTGAGGCCGTTGCTATATTTAATTCCTCGAATTGAATATGTTATTAAATTATGACAATAAAATGCTGGTTGGGATTGTTGCTTGGATCCGGAACCACCCTGGGTGTGTGTTCCACTATTTAGCCATTTGGCCAGGATACCCGAGGGTATGCCTTAAATGTAGTATTTTTAGAATTTCCTTGAGAGGAATTGCTTGTTTAATACATTTTGATATGTTGGGCATGGCCCGGTTACCTGTTTAGCCTAAGGGAATTGTTGTGATTAGCCTGAGGGCTGTAGTTATTTCGGCCTGGGGGAAACTTCTTTCGTTCCTGAGGGCGATAGACTCTGTGCCTGAGGGCGACACTTCCTACGCCTGAGGGAAATTTCTGTTATGCTTGAGGGCTATACCTGTGGGTTGGATTCTGCTTACCTGAGGGTAAGGTTTTATTGTCTGACGACGTGGACTATTTGCTTAGAAATGCACTGTGGTGATTTCTAGTATATAATAGAATAAATTAATAATAAAATGGCAATTTAATTGTTAAGTTAGTTACTTTTCAGTACTGATTACCTTATTACATTTTACTATTGCACACTGTTGTTTCATGCTTACACGCAGTTGGGCACGAGCCTTTGGTGGGTGCCTACTGAGATATATTTCGCACACCCTGTTTGGGTCACGCTTTTCGGCCTAAACAGATTACGTTTCTGTAGGTGTAGATAAGGGAAAGAGTCCCTATACAGGTACTTGACTGTTTCCGAGGATTAGGATGGCATGGGACCGAGCCTAGGCTCGCGATGCCGCTTCCAGTTGCTTTGTGTAGTTTAGCTATACTCTGCGTTTTGACGTACTATATTGATGTATAACCTGTTCTGTGTGCTTTCTTAGAACTTGAGACATGTAGCATCATTGTTATCTATTGTTGGTTATATCCACAGCTGTTGTTTATTTTAGTTGTGTATGGTTTACTGCTTCCACTGTTTTTTGTATGTTTTATTTAAATTCTGCTACGCTACACTTTGACAACTAAGGGCATAGTTTCCCCCCTATCAGACCTGGGCCCTCACTGTTAGTCGGCAGACTCTGGCGTTTAGGGAAATGCGCTTGAGGTCTTGTGGAGAACCAACTTCAGGGCACTCGTTGAGTGGCACCCGGGACTGATACGTTACAAAGTGGTATCAGAGAAGTTATTTTCTTTGACTTACTATTTGGAGCCGTAGTCAGGGATAGGACGAACGGTAGTTGGTAATAAGCTGTGCCCAGGCGTAGCTAACCCGTGTACAGGGAAAATCCAGTCTACCTCGTATTTTTCAATTCTTTTGATTTTTCAATTTTACGGTTGATATGTTTTCACTGTTTGGTGACGCACATGGATTGTGCTGTTTATACTTTATCTATGGGTTCTATTTTGTTGCAACTCGATGAGATGAGGGTATTCCGTCTCATGCATCATATAGGCACTTGCTAGATATCACATTCCATGCATAGTTTCCATGCCATGTAGGTGCATTAGAATTTTCATGTTGTTGTGATATTTGTTGTGCTACTAAAGCATGCTGTTGTGATAGCTGCTTAATAAATACCTGCTTTGTGATAGGGTATTTCCTTGTGTGAGCTTGTTTATAGAATGGACGCCTAATGTTGGTTTTTGGGGAGTATGGGACCCCATTGGCTAGAATTTGGAGGCTCATTAACTATAACACATATACGATGTCAAAATTTTATTCGTGGTGATTATGGGCCCTCACGGGTCAGAATTTGACACTTAGGTGTTGTTTTACGGTATTTTCTGGGTTTCAGGGGAGTTTCTGAGGCATACTGTCCGGAAACCCAGTACACACGCCGTGTAGTATTTTTATACACGCAGTGTATGTTCTCCTGTTCGAGAAGAAAATTGAACTTTTTGAGTACATGTTGTGTACCCTAAGTACACGCCGTGTAGTCTCTTCCCGTGTCACAAACCGTGTGGGTGGCGACACGGGGTAGGGAAAGGCTTGGGTAGAACACACCATGTCAATGATGAACACGCCATGTAGTGTTGACCCGGAGTCCGGTCGTGTGACTAACAACACGGGTCGGTGAACTTATGTATAGCACACGCCGTGTCAATGATGAACACGCCATGTAGTGTGACTTAGGGACTCGGCCGTGTAACGAACAACACGAGCCGATGTCACCTCTCCCTGAACACTCCGTGTACCTATGGGACACGTCATGTAGTCTTGTCCGAGGACAGACCGTGTGGAGTTAGTCGTGTGGCTGGGAAACGGGGGGCTATACACGCCGTGAACGGGTGTAACACGCCGTGTAGTATCAAGCAGAGTAGTCGGCCGTGTCACAGACGACGTGGGAAGTTGGAAAATAACACCATACACACCGTGTAGATATTATACATGCCATGTCGGTTTTGTTCAATGGAAGCCATGTGGCTTAGCTGTGTAGAAGAACCCGAGCAGGGGAAGGGAAGTCAAGTACATGCCGTGTAGTCAGTGTACACGCCGTGTAGTCTTGTTTTGCAACTTTTGAAATGACTTCTTCCTCTTGTCCCTTTGTGGTTCCATCGCTTTCAGTCTTAATAATCTTGAATCTGAGGTGTAATTTTGACCTTGTAGTGTCATGCTGCCTAGACGACCATGAGTTGTTCGCCAGGAGAGCGGCGATGATTATACTCTGGAGATGGTGGGCCATGGACTACCAGTTGATCCTCCAGTAGAGCCATATGCGGCACCAGCTGCTATACCAGACACAGGCGCAGAGGCGCAGTTTTGTAAAGGCTTTATGCGGTTCATGCAGACCTCTCAGGGAGCACCGCAGGCTACCACATCTCTAGCTGAGTTGACACGTATCTTCCAGTAGCAGCATCCTCCTACGTTTTCAGGGGATGGCAGACCACAGGTTGCGGAGTCTTGGCTAGGATCAATGCAGACTATTTTCGAGCATCTTGAGACGCCTCCAAGGCGGAGGGTCAAGCTCGCAACTTACACGCTGCGTGATTCCGCCAAGAGGTGGTGGGATGTTACCACCCAGTCAGAGCATCACAGAGACATGGCGTGGGAAGATTTTCAGGAAGTCTTCTATAACTTCTTCTTTCCCGAGACCCTGAGGGTAGATAGATCTCGGGAGTTCATAAATATGAAGCAGGGTGCTATGTCGGTGATGGACAATTCTGCTCGCTTCACTGAGCTTTAGCGTTTTGCACCTGTGCTGGTGGGTGATGAGATGCTGAGAGCAAGACGTTTTGAGGATGGTCTTCGGTATGACATCTGAGCGCTGGTGAATGTTTTCAGGTTTCCTTCAGTACACGCTATTGTGAACTAGAAACTGATTACAGAGAGGAACCTGTGGGAAGCTAGTGGTGTGGGCCAGGGCGGTTCAACACCAGTGACTGGTACCATTTCTACAGGAAAGAGGAAGAGACAGATGGACTTCTCTCCGGGTGGCAGTACCAGCCAGGCAGCTTCCTCAAGGGGTTCAGTCGGGTGCTACCAGTTTGGAAGAGAGGGGCACTAGAGACCGCAGTGTCCACGAGACCCAGTGGAGTGCCGAGTTTGCGGAAAGATGGGTCATCTGCAGTGCTTTTGTAGGTCGTTTTTACCTGCTGCTAGTGAGAGGGGTTCTGTAAAGACTCCGCGTGTGGGATCAGGACCAGTGGCTTCTTACCAGTCAGGGAACTGGGGTATGTTAGGGCGTGCAGGCAAAGATTGTGGTCGTGCCCGTGGTAGCCATACACTAGGATCTCAGAGGCAGCAGGGCGGGACTGCTCAGGTAGTCAGGCTGCGTCGTAGGGCCGAGGCACTGGGCAGGCATATGCAGTTCAACAAACCCACCAAGAGCAGGATCCCAGACCTTCGACAGTCAGAGGTACTATTCTAGTAGCTTTTGTCTTGTCTTTAGTGCTTTTTGATACTGGTGCTACACATAGTTTCATATATGTACCCGTTATGGAGAGCCTTGGGATCTGTGTTTCTACTTCTTTGGATATCATGATGCTAGACACTTCGTTGGGGACAAGGACGAATTTTGTGCGTCAGTGTAAGGAGTTCCCACTTGAGGTTGGTGGGTGTCACTTTATATGGGACCTCTATGTCTTAGAGATAACGAGCTATGACTTCATTCTTGGGATGGACTGGTTGGTTCCATTTCAAGCCTTTGTAGACTTCTATCTTCATAGGGTGAGTTTCACGTCACCATAGGGCGGAGAGTTTCTATATAAGGGCGAATGAGATGTTCAGGTGAGTCGAGCTGGACCAGAGCGTCATGGGCGAGGTGGAGTCACAGCCTAGATTCCATGTTTATATCTGGATGATCAGGGGACTTTTCAGACAGATTTCCCTCCAGTGATTGATCATTTTAGGGATGTCTTCCTGGATGACCTTTTAGGTCTACCTCCGGTGCATGAGGTGGATTTATCTATTGATCTCGTGCCAGGAGCAGCACCAGTGTCCATTCCTCCTTATATGATGGCTACCCCTGAGCTTCAGGAGCTCAAGAGGTAGTTAGAGGAGTTACAGGCAAAGGGCTTTATCCGACCCATTACTTCTCTTTGGGGTTCTCCGGTCCTTTTTGCGAAGAAGGAGGATGGTACACTCAGACTTTGCGTGGATTATCGGAAGCTGAACCAGTTGACGATCAAGAACCCATATCACTTGCCGAGGATATATGATATTTTTGATCAGCTTCGTGGAACACGAGTGTTCTCAAATATTGACTTGGGATCGGGATATCATCAGCTGTGCGTGAGACCATCAGATACACCACTTACAGCTTTTCGGAGCAGATATGGTCTGTATGAGTACTTGGTTATGCCATTCGGACTCACGGACGCGTCGACAATTTCATGGCTCTGATGAATTGTGTGTTCCATCCGTATCTTGATTATTTTATTGTTGTATTCATGGACGAAATCTTGGTGTACTCTCACACTCGACACGACCATGCCACCCATCTTGAGATCGTATTGAGTACACTGAGAGAGCATCGACTATATGATAAGATCTCAAAGTGCCACATTTGGATGGACCTGATTCGCTTCCTGGTTCATATCATCTCAGAGGCAGGAGTTGCAGTAGACCCAGAGAAGGTGAGAGCAGTAGTTTCCTTAGAGCATCCTAAGAACGTGTTTGAGATACAGAGTTTCTTAGGTCTGGATAGTTACTAAAGACGCTCCATACAGGACTTCTCCCGCTTAGCAGCACCGTTGATTGGACAGACTAATAAGGGTGTGAAGTTCGTTTGGTCCGAAGCTTGCGAGACAGCTTTTCAGGACCTGAAGGGAAGGTTGACATCAGCACCGATCCTGATACTCCCAGAGCAGGGGAGAATTGATACAGTTTACTGTGATGCATCAGGGATTGGGATGGGATACGTTTTGATTCAGGGAGACCGAGTTGTTGCGTACGGGTCTCGGCATTTGAGGTCACATGAGAGGAATTTCCTGATGCATGATCTCAAGTTGGCTGCAGTTGTGCATGCGTTGCGCTGTTGGAGACACTATCTGTTGGGAGAGCATTTTGTGGTTTTCACTGACCACAAAAGACTCAAGTATATCTTTACTCAGCGTGACCTGAATCTGAGACAGAGAAGGTGGGTTGAGTACCTACAGTCCTTTGATTTTGAGCTTGCCTATACACCTGGTAAAGGTAATGAAGTAGCTGATGCACTGAGTAGAAAGACTCAGATACATGTAGTACAGGAGGCAAGTGGTGAGTGGGAGCTCATGGATTTGTTCTCTGAGTTGCATCTTGAGGTGCATGATAGCTAGGGCAGACTTATCTTTCTTCTTTAGCTATGACTTCTACCCTCCTTGACAGAGTGTGGATGAGGCAGATATCTAATTCAGAAGGCCTAGTTCTGTGGGAGTCAGTGGCAAGTGAGGACCCTCATCCCGATTGGACAATAGGCGATGATGAGGTTTTGCGTTTCCATGGACGAGTATGGGTTCCTGGGGCTATACGCGAGGAGCTGATGAGGTAGTTTCATGCTTCATCTTGGGTAGTTCATCCCGGGGTTAGCAAGATGTACTGAGACTTGAGACGTCAGTACTGGTGGCCAGGTATGAAGAGAGATGTAGCTGGGTTTGTTACGAGATATTCCACCTGTCAGTAGGTGAAGGTAGAGCATCAGAGACCAGATGGACTGTTACAGCAGTTAACCATTTCAGAGTGGAAATGGGATGATGCCGCGATGTATTTCATGACATGATTGTCGTGGTCACCTTGAGGCAATGACGTCGTGTGGGTTGTTGTGGAAATACTCATGATGGTAGCTCACTTCTTATCGATCAAGGAGACCTTCGGTGTAGACGAGCTCAGAAGGATGTATATCTGAGAGATCATTCGTCTTCATGGGGTCCCTCGTTCTATCATTTCTGATATGAAATCCCGCTTTACGTCTTGTTTCTGGCAGATTTTTCAGAGGGCGCTGGGTACACAGGTGCTTCTGAGCACAACATACCACCCTTAGATCGATGGCCAGTCAGAGCGTACGATACAGGTGGTTGAGGACATGCTGCGTGCATGCGTCCTAGACTTTGGGGGCTCTTGGGAGAAGCATATTTCCCCAGTAGAGTTTTCCTATAACAATAGTTTTCAGGTGACTATTGAGATGGCACCATATGAGGCTTTATATGGTAGGCCATGCCGATCACCTTTGTGCTAGTTAGAGGTAGGTGAGGCAGCTTTACTGGGACCACAGCTCGTGCATGAGACATCTGAGTAGGTCCAGTTGATTCGGAAGCAGATGGCTACCACGCAGTCTCGTCAGAAGTCTTATACTAATCACCACAGACGACCCTTGGAGTTCGTGGTCGGGGATCAGGTTTTTCTACGTGTTTCTCCGATGCTGGGACACAAGCAGATCAGGAGACAGGGAAAGCATTCACCGTAGTATGTGGGGCTATTTGAGATTCTGGAGAGAGTCGGGCTAGTTTCCTATCGGTTTCAGTTACCGCTGCGATACCAAGCAATGCACGATGTCTTCCTCGTGTCTCAGTTGCCTCGCTATCATTCAGACCCGTCTCACGTCTTTCATCCTGGGGAGGTTGAGCTGGAGGCCGATGAGTCCTTTGAAGAGCATCTGATTCATATCGTTGATAGGAGCACGATGGTTCTCCGAGGCTAGTCAGTTCCTCTCGTACAGGTGCTATGGAAGCATGGCCGAGTGCAGGATGAGACCTGGGAGCGGGAGGCCGACATACGTGCTTAGTGGCCAGAGCTGTTCTGAGCTTTATCTTCGCCACCCTTGGAAAGGGAAATTCGGGGACGAATTTCTATAAGGGGGGAAGTTTGTAAGAACCCGGTTCTTATTTTTGAGGTACGGGCTTCTTCTTTTCTCTTTTCCTTAAGTGTTTTTGAGAAAATATGGAAAATGGGTAAAAATCCTAAATTTTGGAACTACACGCCATGTACTTTTCCAAACGCCATGTTCTTTTGGCCGTGTTGGGATGAGTACATGGGGCGTGTAGCCATGTTGGCGAAGAGGGGTGTAGGAACCGACTACACGCCGTGTAGTGGTACTTACACGCCGTGTAGTCAGTCGGCATGCCAAAACAGTAATGTGGTGGAGTCGTCGCCAGATCGGTGGTAGTACATGCCGTGTACTCGGGAGTACATGCCATGTACTCATGTCAAAGGATGAACAGTGTGGCGGTGCCGCCAAAGGAATAGTTAATTGAAGAATGTACACATCGTGTACTCAAAATCACAAGCCACGTAATTTGTTTTTTCAGCTTAAAATAGGTAGTATCCTCCTCATTTGGCAGAGGAGGCATTTGAGCCATTTTGGAGCCAAGGAGGACGGCCGAACCTTTGAAGATCCACCAGGTGTTCGTCTGAAATCCGATTCGGCTTCAGATGATCTCGTTGGAACTGCACGGGTAAGCCCTCTCCTCTCCTGGTATGGTTCTTACCAATTCTTCCCCTAACGGAAGTTACTTACGTTTGAATGGGTTTTGTTCTTCGTCAGATCTACGTTGTTCTTGGGCATTTCTAGAGTCGGTGTTCGGGTATAACGTTCGTTGACGAATAAAGTAGGTGGCTTGGTGTTTGTTTTTCCAACAGTCATGTGTTTTGTGCAGTTTTGTGCCACGAACCCTTGTTGTGGTGTCGTGTGGCTGAGACCATTGCTATATTTAATTCCTAGAATTGCATAGGGGATTAAATTGTGATAATAAAATGCTGGTTGGGATCATTTCTTGGATCCAGAACCACCCTGGGGGTGTGTTCCACTATTTAGCCGTTTGCCCAGGATACCCGAGGGTATGCCTTAAATGTAGTAATTGTAGAATTTTTTTGAGAGGAATTTCTTGTTTACTACATTTTGATATGTGGGGAATGGCCCGATTACCTATTTAGCCTGAGGGCATTGTTGTGATTCGCCTGAGGGCTTTAGTTATTTCGGCCTAGGGGGAAACTTATTTTGTTCCTAAGGGTGAGAGACTCTGTGCCTGAGGGCGACACTTCCTACGCCTGAGGGAAATTTCTATTACGCCTGAGGGATATACCTGCGGTTTGGATTCTGCTTACCTGAGGGTAAGGTTTGCTTGTCTGAGGACGTGGACTGTTTGCTTAGAAATGCACTGTGGTTATTTCTAGTATATAATGGATTTAATTAATAATAAAATGGCAATTTAATTGTTAAGTTAGTTAATTTTCAATACTGCTTACCTTATTACATTTTACTATTGCACACTATTGTTACATGCTTACACGCAGTTGGGAACATTCCTTTGTTGGGTGCCTACTGAGATATATTTCTCACACCCTATTTGGGTCACGCTTTTCAGCCCAAACAGATTGCATTTCCACAGGTGTAGATAGGGTGAGGAGTCCCTATACAGGTACTTGACTGTTGCTGAGGAGTAGGAGGGCATGGGACCGAGCCTAGGCTCCCGATGCCGCTGCCAGTTGCTTTGCGTTGTTTAGCTATACTCTGCTTTTTGATGTACTGTATTGATTTGTAACTTGTTCTGACTGTTTTCTTAGAACTTGAGACATGTAGTATCATTGTTATCTATTGTTGGTTATATCCACTGTTGTAGTTTATTTCAGTTCTGTATGGTTTACTGCTTCCGCTGTTTGTTGTATGTTTTATTTGAATTCCGCTGCGCTACACTTTGACAACTGAGGGAATAGTTTCCCCCATATCAGACCTGGGCCCTCGCTACTAGTCGGCAGCCTCTGGCGTTTGGGGAAATGCACTTGAGGTCTTGTGGTGATCCGGCTTCGGGGCACCCGTTGAGTGGCACCCGGGACCGGGACGTTACACTTACTGTACTTAATATTTAATATTTATTATTTTTATAAAATTATTATAATTTCCACTTATTTTATATTTTTAAGTGCATGTCCTCAATTGCATTTAGAATCAAATTATAATATATATTTTATAGTCTTTCTCAGTTACCTACTTTTTTTAAAGTCTAAAAGTTATGTTTTGAAAGAACATTATTTTGTATCATCTATATAATTTTATTAAATTACTGTGATGATATTTTTATTTTAAATTATTTTTTATTTTTTTAGTCTATGTTTTAATGTTAATTTTGATATTATTTATATTTTATTTTTTATAATCATTCAAATTCGCATACTGAAAACATAAAAAAGCTTTTTATAATTTAAGTTGGTAATTATGGAAGTCAATAAAGTATTAAATCTAAAAAAAATTAAATAAATCATATAACATTGATTAAAAAAAGTTTAAAATAAAAATAATTTCATAAACATAATAAACCAAAAATAATTAACATGACACAAACATTATTGATTAAAAATACAACATTTATACATAAAAAAAGATTCACATAAAATATAGTATAAATAAAATATAAGTGAAACTTAAAAAATAATAATTTCAAATAAAAATTAATTTAAAATTAATGTAATCTGAAAAAAATAATAAATATTTTAATTTACATAAAAAATACTTATTTAAAAAAAATTATTACTACAAATGTTATGTTTTGTAACAACAAAAAACTGTAACATTAAAATTATTTTTCATTAAAAAAATTTACACAATTATTTTTATTTTCCAAAAAATGCTATATGTTTAGTGAGTTTTTTAAAAATCATTTATATTGTATTTATAATTTATAATCTATAGGTTTTTTAAGTCACCTACTTGAATCATTATTATATTTAAACTAGGTTTCTTATGAACCCCATAAAATATAAACTATAAGTAAAATTTAAATTAAACATAAGACTTCGATTATAAATATAAAAAATAGTTGAAAAAAATATAATTTCATAAATATAACAAACCAAAAATAATTTTCATGAAAAAATTTTATTGATTAAAAATATAACATTTACATGTCAAAAATTTAATCTCGTAAAATATAGTAAAAATAAATCTATATGAAATATAAAAAATTGAATTGATAAATAAAAATTAATTAAAAATAACATTAATTAAAAAAAATAAAAAACAAAAATAAAAAATTTTAATTTCAAAAAAAAATTCCTACACTTTTTTTTATAAACATAGATGTTATGTTTTGAAACAATAATATTTTGTGACATTAAAATTATTTTCCATCAATAAATTTTACAAAAAATATTTTCATTTTTATTTATATTTTAAATGGTTGTACAATGTTTCAACTTTAATTTAAATTGTATTTATATTGTATAATTTTTAGGATTTCAAAGGCACCTACTTGAAACATTGTTATGTTTCAACTAGGTGGTTTTGGAATCCTATAAAATAGTAACTGTATGTACATTATAAATGTATCTTAAAAAATGGATTAAACATATAAAAAATATTATAAAATGAAAATAATTTCATAAATATAAAAAAAAGTTTACATGACATAAAATTTAGTGATTACAAACATATCATTTACACATCAAAAAATTTACACACTTAAAATATAGTGGAAATATAATCTATATGACTATATAAATAGAAAATAATTGAAAATAAAAGGAATATAAAAAAATAAAAAAAATATAAGGATTTAAAAAAAATATTGTTTTCTTTAAAAATAATTTATGAGTACAAATGTTATGTTTTGAAGAAAAAACATTTTGTTCCATTGAAAGAGTTTTTCATTTAATTTTTTTATGAAACTGTTTTTTAATTTCAATTATTCTTTATATGTTTAGTAAATATTTCATATTTTATTTATATTGTCTTTATACATTATAATTTATAGGCATTCAATGTCCCCAACATAAAATATTGTTACGTTTCATGTAGGTGACTTTGGAAACCTATAAAATATAAACTATAATGGAAATATAAATAAAAAATAAATCAAAGATTAAATATATAAAAATAATTGAATATAAAACAAAATCCATATATATTACAAAACTTTTGGATCAAAATGTATATATAGAGGGAAAACTATAGGGGTAATGAATTGTTGGTTTAAAAACTATTGTTTTTATCCCTAAAATAGTTGAGATAAAATAAATTAAACTCATTGAATCCAAAAAAACATATTATGCGTTTATATAAAAATTGGACTGGACCATGGAGCTAGTTATGAAGATATTATAATCAGGTTGATTCCGATATTATTATAATGTCACAGGTCCCCAAAAAAATGATTCTACCTTAAAGCAAGTAGAATAGTAATCAGAGTAAATGATTTAATCCTAATCACAAAAATCAACTTCATGGTGTAATTCAAAAGAATCGTAATCAGAGTAATTATGATAAACAGAATATAGAAAATAAAATACATATATAAAAGGATTCCCTTTCTATTATAGTAGTAGTGTAAATGAAAATAAAAGTAATTTAATATTAACTTATTTTACTGAAAGAAAAGGGAATCCAATAACCTAGGATAAAGGTCCCTTGATTTTTATATTCATTAATGTCTCTCTTATCCACACCAGGGTATTCCCTTGATATGATGATCAGATTTGGTGTGTCTACCTATCCCTGACAACCCACAATCAAGAAGGTGATCAGATCCTCTATCCTCATTCCTCGGAAGCCCTCAATCAAAAAATGACCAAAAAAACTTTGTCTTGTTATCACTTCAATCCCTCGATCGAAAAATTATCAAAAACACAAAGAAAAATGAACTCTAAGACTACAAGGACCAGGAACAATTTGTTCACTTTTGTAGAGTTCATAGCTCTCACACATAGTATGAAAATTATCAAATCTTTCAAAGAGTGTATCTATTGCTCATTCATGTTAGGTGTTGTATCTTGGAAATGATCAAATGGAATGCAATTTATAGGTGTTAATCTGAATGATCATCTTAATCTCCAACGATAAGATTTTCGGATTTTCACTAAATATCTCAGGAGGACCGGGACACTTGGAACTCCAACTTTCATATGATATATGAAAGAAAAAAATCTTTTTTTCAGTCATTTTACAAGAGATTACATGAAATAATTTTTATTTAAAATATTTCCTTTCATATATAATATGTTTTCTAGATATAAAATGTAAATTAAAATGAGTTCTATGATAATAATTATATGTGTCAGTACAATTTATATTGATATCATTTTAATCCGATTATAAAAATCATCTCAGTATAAAATACTAGAAAAATTGAATGATAATCAGTTCTCAGATGATGTGAATGATATAAATCCTATCAACTATAGGTACGATAAACATGGAAGATTTCACTATTATAGTTTTCATGAGTATTATATTTATTGTAGCCATACTCATTAAAAAATTAATTATAAAATATATATTTTCTTATGTCCAAATACTTAATGTAATTTTGATAAAATGTAATAAATTTTATATAAAAACATTATGAAACTACCTTGGACATGAAAGAATTAGAAATTTAGTATTTAAGAAAGTGTAAGTGAATTTCAAAACAATTGGAATGGAAAAGTTAAAAGGGGAATTTTGACTTAACATTATCAGACCTTTTGGAAAGCACAAACCAAAAGAGTTAAAAAGAAAATATCTTTGAAATGCATAAGTCCAAAATTCTATTAAAAACAATTTCATATTTAGAAGTAAAAATTAATACTTATCTCCCATTCAATTTTTGAGTAATCTGAATACAATGATGAATACAACTAACTCCCCCATAGGATAAAAATTCCTTTATGGATATTATTCTCTTAAAAAAGTCTCCCCCTTATTATTGAATCATCCATTATTATATAAGTTTCTCCTATATCTATATTATTCTACCCCTTTTTATTTTCAAAAAGGAATTTTAATTGGATTTTTAGGTACCTAAAAAGTGTTATGGAAACCATCCATAAGAAATTATAAATTTCTTAATTATCTAAAAATAAATGAAATAATATTCAACCTAGATAATTAGAAGAAATTCAATAAAATTGAATATAGATTACAAAGTCTTTCATTGATGTTTTAAAAAATTAGAATAAAAAAAGAGTTAAAAACAATCATTTCTTCTCTGTGAGGCGTAAGATAATTGTTTTCATCTTCTTGAATTATTTTAAATCCTACTTTACTTTTTCAATAAATTATTTTTGTGTCTGAAGATTTTTGTCCTAGTCTTAAAACATTCGATTCTAATTATGATGCAATTCTTCCTAGGAGTTCAGTTTTTCATCATGAAAAAGAAACTTCTCTTCTGGAGATTAAATTTTTAGTTCTTGGATGTTAATTTTCTCTTCTTGAAGTTGAATCTTTTCTCCCTGATCCTTACTGGTATTCTATTGCACTTAAATCTTGTTATTCAGCAAAAAAACTGGATTCTTCAAATAAATTATTTATTGCGTCTTCAAAATACTATTGACAACTTCATAAGAATAAATATGTATATAAATATTTCGGGTCATGGAATATTATAATTTATTAATTAACATGTAATTCAATTGATATTTCTATTTTTATTTATTTTTAAAGGTTCTAAGTTCATTGTCAGGATTTTTTTATTCTTTAGTCAGCATAAAAAAATATCAACTCTAGTGTTGATTACAAATGTCTTCATTTTGTCTCTCAAATATTGATAATAATTGCAATAAAAAATTAGTGTTCTTGTGGGATTTATATTTTCAAGAGATCCAATATTATGTAATGCAATCTAGAAGAGAATATAGGAAATATTTTTCCACAATACATGTTAGGAGAAAAAGTATTTATAAAAAATTATTTATAAAGGGAAATAAATATACCTTGTAAAAGGAAATTAATTACCAATTATTTAATCATTGGAAACCTGATTTGATACCAATTTTTGGATTGAAAGGTATATACAGATGGAAAAATACATGAGGGGTGAATGTTAGGTTAAAAAAATTCCTAAAAGAATTCAGTTTAAAATAATTTAAATTGATTTAATTCACAAAACCACTTCGGTGTTTATCCAAAAATTGGACTGGCCCTTGGGTCCGGTTATGAAGAAATCATAATAAGGTTGATTATGATATTATTATAAAGTCACAGGTCACCAAAATAAAATTAATCTACTTTAAATCATGTAGAATCATAATCAGAGTAAATGATTTAATCATAATCACAAAAATCGTATTTGTGGTGTAATATAATAGAATCGTAATCAAAGAAATTACGATAAAAAAATCCAGAATAAAAAATGAATATATAAAGGGATTCACATTCAATTAAAAAAGTAGTGGAAATGGAAAAACAAGTAAATGAATATTTAATTATTTTGAACCAAAGAGAAGGGTATCCAATAAGCTAGAATAAAGGTCCCATGATTTATACATTCAAGAAATCATGTCTTACCCACACTAGAGTAAGACCTTGATATGATGATCCACTATGGTCTGTCTACCTATCCCCAATATCCCTTGTTTACACTACTGGAAATCCATCCTTTCCCAACGGTTCTGAACCGTTGGGAAAGGCTGCAGAACTGTTGGTATATGTTATACCAACGGTTCTGCCAACCGTGGGGAAGTAAGCCGTTGGGAAAGGCTTTTCCCAACGGTTTACAAGGAACCGTTGGGATAGGTTAGAAAAAATCAACCTACCCCAACAGTTGTGCAAAACTGTTGGGAAAAGCCTTTCCCAACAGTTTGGCCCGTTGGGGAATCCCATGAATATTTTCTTTACCAATGGTTTGAAAACCGTTGGGAAAGGTTTTTACCAACGGTTCTACCAACCGTTGGTAAAAAAACCAATTCCAAAAGCTATCCCATCGGTTTAATGAACCATTGGTAAAAACAGCTCCATATGGGCTATGCCAACGGTTTGAAACCGTTGGCATAGGCTTTGCTGTGCAAATTGCACAGCAGCCTGTAATTTGCACAACAGGTCTGTTTTGGGCTCATTTTGGCACAGCAGGTCTGTTTTGGGCTCATTTTCAATTCAATTTTCATTTTCAATTCAATTTTCAATCCAATTATTGTAACTGTAACACATATACAATGCATACATATAGAGAAAAAACCAACACATTTAAATAATGCAAACCAACCAACCAACACATATAATGCATCCTGGAAATATACTCATCCATAATTAAATTAGAATTCATAACATAATTATAAACATTCATAATTCATTTAGAATTCAATTTAAAATTTAGATGACAATCATATGTGGAATCCGGAATTCAATTCATAATTTGATTGGTTTTTTGTACACCGTATGTTTTTACTCGAAATCATATACATTTTAAACAAAATACAAACACCTGGAATGATACCGGTCACACCGTGCCTCGGATTGAGGCGAGGTTAACTCGTACACGTCACAAATGACTCATTGATCGTTGTCGTAAAGTATCAACATATTCTGAAATCGTTTGGTCAGTTTTCCGTATGCCAGTTGTTGTTTTCACTTAAAATGAAGTGTTTTTTAAATAAAAGAGAGACACTTTGAATGGTGCCGGCCACACCGCGCCTCGGATTGACGCGGGGTTGACTCGTACACATCACACATGACCCATGCATTGTTGTGCTAAAATATAAACACAATCAGAATGCGTTTGGTTGGTTTTCCGTATTTGTTTAAAATGTAGTCCATTTTAAAGAAAATAGATACACTTAGAGTGGTATCGGCCAAACCGCGACTTGGATTGAGGCGCGGTTGACTCGTACACATAACATATGACCCATGGATCGTTGTCCTAAAATTTCAACAGATTCCGAATGCGTTTGGTCAGTTTTTCGTATGTCAGTTGTTTATTTCACTTATAATCTTGTCCCTTTTAAACAATAGAGACGCAGTTAGAGTGGGACCGGCCACATCACGTTTCGAATTTAGACGGGGTTGACTCGTACACGTCTCGAATGACCCATGAATCTTTTTCCTAAAGTATCAACACAATCCGAATGCGTTTGGTCGGTTTTCCGTATGTTAGTTGATGTTTTTCACTTAAAATGACGTCCTTTTGAAACAAAAGACATACACTTTGAGTTGCGCCGGACACACCGCGCCTCGAATTGAGTCGGGGTTGACTCGTACACGTCACATATGACCCATGGATAATTGTGCTAAAGTATCAACACAATCAGAATCCGTTCGGTCGGTTTTCCGTATGTCATTTGTTGTTTTCACTAAAAATGAAGTCCATTTTAAACAAAATAGAGACACTTTGAGTGGTGTCGGCCACACTGCGCCTCAGATTGAGGTGGCGTTGACTCGTACACGTCACATATGACCCATGGATCGTTCTACTAAAGTTTCAACAGAAACCGAATGTGTTTGGTTGGTTTTCCGTATGTACTTAAAATACTGTCCATTTTAAACAAAAGAAAGTCACTTAGAGTGGTCCTGACCACACCGTGACTCGGATTGAGCCCGGGTTGGCTCGTACACGTCACATATGACCCATGGATCTTTGTCCTAAAATTTCAACAGATTCCGAATGCGTTTGGTCAGTTTTTCGTCTGTCAGTTGTTTATTTCACTTATAATCTTTTTCGTTTTAAACAAAAGAGACACATTTAGAGTGGTACCGGCCACACCACGTCTCGGATTTAGGCGGGGTTTACTCGTACACGTCTCAAATGAATCATGGATCATTTTCCTAAAGTATCAACACAATCCGAATGCGTTTGGCTGGTTTTCCGTATGCCAGTTGATGTTTTTCACTTAAAATGGCATCCTTTTGAAACAAAAGACACACACTTTGAGTTGTGTCGGCCACACCGCGCCTCTGATTGAGGCGGGGTTGACTCGTACACATCACATATGACCCATGGATCATTGTGCTAAAGTATCAACACAATCAGAATCCGTTCGGTCGGTTTTCCGTATGTCATTTTTTGTTTTCACTAAAAATGAAGTCCATTTTAAACAAAATAGAGATACTTTGAGTGATGTCGGCCACACCGTGCCTCGGATTGAGGTGGCGTTGACTCGTACACGTCACATATGACCCATGGATCATTCTCCTAAAGTTTCAACAGAAACCGAATACGTTTGGTCGGTTTTCCGTATGTACTTAAAATATTGTCCATTTTAAACAAAAGAAAGTCACTTAGAGTGGTCCCGACCACACCGTGACTCGGATTGAGCCCGGGTTGGCTTGTACATGTCACATATGACCCATGGATCGTTGTCCTAAAATTTCAACAGATTCCGAATGCGTTTGGTCGGTTTTTCGTCTGCCAGTTGTTTATTTCACTTATAATCTTGTCCGTTTGAAACAAAAGAGACACAATTAGAGTGGTACCGTCCACACCGCATCTCGGATTTAGGCGGGGTTGACTCGTACACGTCTCAAATGAACCATGGATCGTTGTCCTAAAGTATCAACACAATCCGAATGCGTTTGGCCAGTTTTCTGTATGCCAGTTGATGTTTTTCACTTAAAATGACGTCCTTTTGAAATAAAAGACATACACTTTGATTTGTTCCGGACACACCGCGCCTCGGATTGAGGTGGGGTTGACTCGTACACGTCACATATGACCCATGGATAATTTTTCTAAAGTATCAACACAATCAGAATCCATTCGGTCGGTTTTCCGTATGTCATTTGTTGTTTTCACTAAAAATGAAGTCCATTTTAAACAAAATAGAGACACTTTGAGTGGTGTTGGCCACACCGCACCTCGGATTGAGGTGGAGTTGACTCGTAAACGTCACATATGACCCATGGATCGTTCTCCTAAAGTTTCAACAAAAACCGAATGCGTTTGGTCGGTTTTCCGTATGCCAGTTGATGTTTTTCACTTAAAATGATGTCCTTTTGAAACAAAAGACATACACTTTGAGTTGTGCCGGCCACACCGCGCCTCGGATTGAGGCGGGGTTGACTAGTACACGTCACATATGACCCATGGATCATTGTTCTAAAGTATCAACACAATCAGAATTCGTTTGGTCGGTTTTCCATATGTCATTTGTTGTTTTCACTAAAAATGAAGTCCATTTTAAACAAAATAGAGGCACTTTGAGTGGTGTCGGTCACACCGCGCCTTGGATTGAGGTGGCGTTGACTCGTACACGTCACATATGAACCATGGATCGTTCTCCTAAAGTTTCAACTGAAACCGAATGCGTTTGGTTGGTTTTCCGTATGTACTTAAAATACTGTCAATTTTAAACAAAAGAAAGTCACTTAGAGTGGTCCCGACCACACCGCATCTCGGATTTAGGCGGGGTTGACTCGTACACATCTCAAATGACCCATGGATCATTATCTTAAAGTATCAACACAATACGAATGCATTTGGCCGGTTTTCCGTATGCCAGTTGATGTTTTTCACTTAAAATGATGTCCTTTTGAAACAAAAGACATACACTTTGAGTTGTTTCGGCCACACCGCGCCTCAGATTGAGGCGGGGTTGATTCGTACATGTCACATATGACCCATGGATCATTTTCCTAAAGCATCAACACATTTCGAATGCGTTTGGTCAGTTTTTCGTATGTCACTTTTTGTTTTCACTTAAAATCTTATGGAAATTCATATAGAATATTTTTATATCATATTTAGTATGGATTAGATTTTAGTTGATCGTGCTATGAAACATTTCAGAGCTAATGAAATTAAGGAAGGTGGAGGGGCTGTCCGAGGGGCTGTCCGGGGGGGCTGTCCGGTGGGTGTCCGGGGGGCTGTCCGGGGACCAAGGAGGAGGGTGGGGGGGCTGTGCGGGGTCTGTCCGGGGGGTGTTTGGGGGTTGTTCAGGGGGCTGTACGGGGTTGTTAAAGGGGATGTCCGGGGGTTGTTCAGGGGGTTGTTCAGGGGTTGTTCAGGGGTTGTTCAGGGGGTTTTCCGGGGTTGTTCAGGGGGCTGTCCGGGGGGCTATCCGGGGGGTGTTTGGGGGGTTGTCCGGGGTCCAAGGGGGAGGGTGGGGGGGTTGTCCGGGGGGTTGTCCGGGGGGATATCCGGGGTCCAGGGTGGAGGGTGGGGGGATGTACGGGGGGCTGTCGAGGGGGCTGTCTGCGGGGCTGTCCGGGGGGTGTTTGGGGGGTGTTCGGGGTCCAAGGGGGAGGGGGGTTGTCCAGGGTCCAAGAATGAGAGGGGTTGTCTAGGGAGTTCTCAAACACACAACCACTAAAAGACAAAAACATCAATAAAAACAGACAATATATAAAAATAACTCAACTCCAATACTATACTACGAGTCTAGATAAAACCAACAACTAGAATAGATTAAACATCAAATCTCAGTAATATAAGTCAAAAATGTAACGGATCAATATGTCCCACACCAGCATCACCATCACCATCATCATCATCATCATCACCCTCTTCATCGTCCTCCTCATCGTCCTCACCCTCCACAGCGCCCTCCTCCTCGCCTTTTCCCTCCTCCTCGCCCTCCTCATCTCCCTCCTCTTCCGCATCAGAGTCCTCGCCATCATCATCTTCAAGCTGGACATCGGCCTGACCACCACTGGAACTTCCACCTGGTACACCATATATAGAATGTATCGACGACATGTATTCATCAATCGCTGGGCTGGCCTCTACTGGAAGTGTTGGACGTAGAACTTCAATAAATTTCATAAATGCACTATTTGCCCTAGAAGACTGTTCTGCCGTCTCTGTGGCCCTTTTCTCAGCTTGTTCTGCCTGTGCCCTAACTTGCTGCAGCTCGGTGGCACTACAACTCGTACCTAAGGCAGGCCAATACCTCATCGGGGCTATCCTAGTTCGGCAGCGTACTCTGCCAGAATGATCCTCTCCCAACACCTGATTTAAGTGATCAGATGGCCCAAAATTGTCTACTTCTTGGGCATCGAGGGCCCCTAATTCATCCTGTTAAAAATATAAATATATTATTAAGTTACAAAATAGATATTAAAATATAAAATCAACAGATTAAAACTTACAATCTGCTGCTGAGCCGCTTCATTGACAGCACTTCCATTCTTTTTTCGTCTACTCGAGCAAAACAGTTTTGCTCAAGGCACACGTCCTTAAATATTTTGTACTTGCCTCTACAATGACATTGAAAACAAAAGTTATATAAAAACTTTAGCAAATGATTAAATAATTGAGGAAACAAAAGAAAATTTAAGTCGTAATGAAAACTTATAAACAATTGTCATACCTGCTGCCTCTCATGATCCGGCATCGTTGTGCGTCCTAGTGTATGGAGGTATTTTTTTGCATCAATGTTTTTTTTATTTTTTCCAGATGATTCCTAAATAAAATTTGATAATGAAAAGGATAATATTAATGCAAAACTTGAAAGATATTATTTAAATACCTCAAATTTAATTCATACCTTAAACTGGGTACTCGTCCAATGAGTAATCATCTGACGATACTGCTCTATAGGATAATCATCCACGACTGGTATCGCCTCTAACTCAGTGCCAACTCTAGCACGCCAGCCAATATACAGCTCATGCTTGTAGGCTCTCCAAAGCTCGCCTAAATCCTTTAGACGTTCCAGTCGTGCACCCTCACCATTAGGAAAATTAAATCGAAGTTGAAATCAAAATATTAATTCATATAAATAAAAAAATAATTCATGGCATTAAATACAACAGATTTTTTTACCCATATCTCTGCCCAAGCTCTATCTTTGACCTCATGTGGAAAATGTCTCCACGACAGCGGGCTGACGGGAATGATGTCGGAGTATTTGGCAAGCGTCGCCAGAAAACTCCGACATTGCTGCCCTGTTTTCTCAACCATCTGATTGTCTTCATTATATTCCACCATAACCTGTGTGCGACGGTTCCACACCGAACGCATGCGTGTACGGCCCCACCCCCGCCTCCTGTCAGTAGATGTATCTGTCATGAAAGAAAAACAAATATTTTATCAAAACATGTTATAATGAAAATAAATATTGCTATAATTTTTTTAGGGTTTTATAAATATACCTGCGCTAGTCTGATCAATGAGTGGCGCCGGATCCACAGAACCTGATGGAACACCCTCTGGTGGAACAGGAGTCGAAGACGATGGAATATAAAAGCTCGGAGAGACAGAAGTAGAAGGAAAAGAAGATGGAACAATTGTATGACCTGATGCTGACTGGGGAGTGGGAATTATCATGGGATGTGAAAATGATGGGGCAGAAGATGCAGAAGGTAGCAAAAATATGGGAGGCCTAAATACCCCGTGTGTCCCTAACGACACACCGGGATCAGAATGTGGGAAGGCTGAAATGTTAGTGGGAGGGGCAGGCTCTAGTCGGGCACGTGCAGCTCTACGCCAACCTCTGGTACGAACCCTCCTCGTACCACCAGCCTGAGTACTAGGACCAGTACTAGGCTCCTCATCGAATAACTGTCGACGTAACGGTGGATCCTACAAAAAAGTTTACAAAAAAATTAATCACATGACATTATATATTCTGTAAATATATATATATATATATATTTGAAATAAAGTACTCATTGTAGGCACTAATGGTGGAATGCCCAGCTCCTCCATCCGACGATTGTTCTCCGCCATTTTTTTCTTCGTCTCTCTTCAATTGGCTGCATTTCCTGCATTTGAAAACAAATATGTAATTAATTAGAAAAAGGAAATTAATATGTAAACCAAAAAACTAAATATATGAGGGAATGAGGGGATTCATTGGTAGTTTAGCTATCAGTTGTTTTAAAAGTGCTTGAATGAATTTAATAAAACATACAAGTTGTAATGTTTACCAAGTTAGAAATATTGTTTGATTTGGTTTGAATATAGTTCAATTCCAAATTAGAAAATGCAATTCAAATAAAACAGCAACCAATAAACATTGAAAATTCACATAACAGTCAAGTCAGCTAAAACATATTTGTGATCAATACTAAATAAATATGAATATTACCAACCTTAACAACCCAACTCGAGGTAAACCAAAAGAATTGAGAACATGTATGAATGATTCTATATATTTCCAACCACAACTTTAGGTTCACAATTAACTCTGACAATTGAGCTATTGGAGTCATCAAAAGAAATAAATGGATTGGTTCCAATGGCAATAGGGACAGTGTCAATTCCATCATCAGCATCATCAAAAATATGTCTTGGAATTACTTCAACTATGACACCAAATTCCGGTTGAAGTTGATCTTTGACATAAAAAGCTTGTTTAGCCATTGATGCCAACACTTATGGTTCTTCGGTAGCAAGAGTGCGGGTCATATTAATTACTCGAAATCCACAATCATCAATAAATTTGCCATGTATCGTCATCGAATCAAACCAATGGCATTTCATCATTGTGACTCGTCCATGAGAGTAATAATCCAATATTATTATTTTCTCAACGACTCCATAATAACCCACATTTTCAAGTCGCGGTCTACTATCTGATGCACTGGCATAACAATCTGTTGTGGCAGTAACCATAATACCATCATGTTGTGTTCTCATGTTTTTGGCTCGTTCAGTGACAATAAATCTGTACCCATTGATAACAATTGATTTATAGTCACGAACCACGGTATTAGGACCAAAAGCCAAAGCTCTTATTTCCTCAGAGACAGAGTCAGCAGACAAACTCAATACCTATAATATAAATTACAGTTAAACTTAAGTAAATATTGAAATAATTAATTTAAATAGTAATATTTTTACCTTCAATTTTAACCAAGAAGAAAACTCTTTGCTATGCAAAGTCTCTCTCCTTCTCAAAGATAAAGAACGATGCTTCCTATTTATCATTGTTTTATGTTCCCTGTAGATAAAAAAATATGAATAGTTTAACAGATATATATGTAAGATATACATATTCAATTTTGTTACTTGATATAGTCATCGAACAAATCATAGTTGAACAAAACTGTGCGATGTGCCATCTCCCGCTCTTCATGGCTTAATGTCTTCAATGTATATGATCCAGGAATTCCTCCTGTTTGAGGAAGTGATGGAAAACTGGGTTCAATTTGCTCATATTTTTCTTCTTCATTTCTCATTGGTCTGTTCATTCTTGTAGTAAGATCAGACAAATACATTGAACAGAAATCCATACATTCTTGAGCTAAGTAACCGTTCACGATAGAACCTTCGGGATGATTCTTGTTTCGAACATAGGACTTTAATGTGAACATATTTCTTTCAGTTGGATACATCCAACGAAAAGAAATAGGTCCTCCGAGAAGTATTTCAGTTGGAATATGGATAGTCAGATGCAGCATGCATGTGAAAAATGATGGGGGAAATATTTTCTCCAACTCACACAAAATTAATGGGGCATCTGTCAACATTTTTTGCAAGAAAGACTTGGAAAACTTCTTAGCACAAAGATCTCTAAACAAATGTCACAACCGAATAACACCCACCCTTACATTATTGGAAAAAAGATGATGGATTGCTATTGGAAGCAACTCATGCAGTAGAACGTGATAATCATGAGTCTTCAAAGATTTTAGCTTCAACTCTCTTCTGTTGACCCGTTTAGATATGTTGCTTGAATAGCCATCAGGAACTCTAATAGTCTCTAATACTTCTAGAATTTTTTTTTTCAGTAGGTGTCATCACATAAGAAGCACATGGAAGTTGCCATTTATTTTCACTGATACGCACAGGATGCAATTCTGGTCTGATGCCCCAATCCACCAAGTCACGTCGAGATCGTAAATCATCTTTTGTCTTCCCCCTGATATTTAAAAGAACTGAAATCAACATTTCACATATATTCTTTTCAATATGCATTACATCTAAGAAATGACGTAGCAAATTGGTTGACCAATAAGGCAAATCAAAAAAGATACTCCTCTTCCTCCAATTGTAACAGGTTTCTGTGGAAACATTCTTTCTCTTTCTAAATTTCATTTGACCCTTCCCGAATGAAAAACTGAAATCTTTCAATTCATTAAGCACATCAGTTCCAGACATACATTGAGGTGGATCATCGGTCTCTATAGTATTATCAAATCTTTGAAGATTCATTCTATATGGATGATCCTTTGGCAAAAATCGTCGATATCCCATAAAACTAAAACTACAACGATGTTTCAGTCTTCTGGATCGTGTATTCTTCATACAAACTGGACATGACAGTTTTCCCTTCGTGCTCTATCCAGACATCATTGCATAAGCCAAAAAATCATTGATCTTCCACATAAGCGCAACACGCATCTGAAATATGTCTTTCGAACATGCGTCGTATGTGCACACACCCACATCCCAAAGAAGTTTCAACTCTTTTATTAAAGGTTGCATGTATACATCAATATCAATGCCAGGATCAGAAGGACCAGATATGAGTATACTCATGAAAGTGAAATATTTTTTCATACACAACCATGGGGGAAGATTATAAATGTGTATAAAAACTGGCCATGTACTGTGCGAAGTAAGTATCTTCCCAAACGGATTAAAACCGTCGCATGAAAGACCCAGCCTCACATTACGCATGTCAGATGTAAAATCAGGATGTCGAGCATCAAATCTCTGCCATGAAAATCCATCTGCAGGATGAACCAACTCATCATTAGTCTTCTTTCTCTCGGTATCATGCCATCTCATTTTTATTGATATGTCATCAGACATAAAAAGATTATGGAGTCTGGGGATCAATAGAAAGTGACACATTACTTTCTGTGGAACGCGGGATGGTGTTCCATCAGATTTTGACTTCCAGCGGGATGTGCCACATTTTATACATTCATTTCATTCAGTGGTTTCTTCCCAGAATAAACTGCAATCTTTCGGGCAAGCATGAATTTTGTTTCTGGAAAATCCAAGTTCTTTAACTAACTTCCATGCCATATAGTGGTTTGAGGGAATATCTGCATCATCTGGAAGTAAATCCTTCAAGAGGGTAAGAATTTAATCGATTGCTCTATTAGAAATCCCATACATAGTTTTTCCATGAAACAATCGGATTAAAAATTCCAGCTTTTTCATTTTATCGCATTGTCGATATACTGGAGTCGTGGCAACATCATTCAATTTTTTCACCCTATCAATATCATCATTTTCACTAGATGCATCAGTTGTCCTCATATCGACGTCTTCTTGAGTCGAAATCCTTTCTTTTTCATGATGACGAATAAACGGAAACCGATCATCTAACAAATTCTCCATTCCAGTCCTTTCATTTCGATCATCACCAATTTGAGATTTCATTTTCTCCCCATTGTGATACCACACAAAGTAGTTTTCTTGAAAACCATTTTTGGTTATGTGGTAGCTGACTTCTTCACGACTCAACCAAGGTCTACCAACACAATTGGAACATGGGCAGTGTATGCGACCACTATCTGAAGCATTGTGAAATGAAAAATCTATAAAGCTCTCCAAATTGTTTTGAAAATCGCTTGAGATACGATCTGTTTCATACATCCAACTTCTGTCCATTCTGTAAAAAGAAATCATATAAGTCATTTTGTCATAAACAATTCAATAGGATTGAACTTTAATAGAAAATACATTTAAGTAAACGATAAAGGAAGAAAATAATCATGGTATCAACTACACATGGGAAAAAAACATACTAATGTGTTATTGAAAAAATGTAAAACCAACAAGAACTTAATGTGTTATCACATCAGAGCATGCCTCATCCCATAACCATATTATTAGGGTATCCTCATATGCGATTTACCTTTTTGAATTAATATGCACTTCCTCACCAGGTACCTGAGTAGATTTCATAGATATAATCATCTCACATCCTGTAAGGCTTCCATTATGTATGATCTGCAGAATAATTTGAGTGATCATGAATCATGCATGGGATATTCCCATGATCACTATAGATTATGATAAGGAATTATGATAGGTCATGTGAAGAACATCAAACACATATTTTAGATAATTTGAGACATAATATAATAAAATAATGTATAAATCTATGGAATTTGGGATAAAAGGATGGATGAAATACTAAAATATGGGAGACTAAGGTGAAGGAAATATATGTTGACCCTAATGTTCATAACATGCATCACCTATGAAATTTTATTGCACTAGGAAATTTCATCCTGTTCACAATACATTCCATTTGGAAACCTATTTTGATCATTTGATGTCCCCTTGACATGTCAAATAAAATCAGATGGCACCCATGAATATGCCACCCTTGTAATGAAAAGCCTTTAATTCTCACCATACAGACTACATGTTTTCCAATAGATATGTATCTCCTTCTATATAGGGGAATCAATACATATTATCTCAGTCTCATATTAAATGTCAGGAATGTTAGATGGCTCCCTTAACACCCTCCAGGCACACCAACTAGGTCATGTGATGTCCTCAAATCATGTCACTATGGACATAAATCACCCTTCAAGACATGTCACACTGACTCTAGAGTTTCCCTCCCAGTGTGTCAAACATGTCTTTGGATGAAAATGGAGAAGATCACCAAAATCAAGAGATTCCCTATAGGCATTACATCCATTATCATGAAATTTCTTCTAGGATCAACCAGTCAGGACTTGTGATGTCCTCCAAACATTCCGTCCTTGATCATTAGAGAAACATCAGACAATCCATCTAGGTTAGGAAAATTCATCAAAATGTTTATAGGATCATGTAATTTCCATTGGAAATTTCCAAAAGAAACACTCTATCAGGCAAAGTAGATAGTCAAGGCATTCCATGTGGAAAACCAACACATATCCATAAGAGAAGAAATCTAAAAATAATAGAATCTATATGCATTATAAAATTGTCCACCATTGGCATGTAAGCTTCTATAAAAATGGAACCATAGTGTTTATGTTTTAATTAATGGAAAAATCAATTCATTAAAACAACTACAACAACTTGATTGAGATCAATTTTTACCTGTTCGGATGGGGGGTGTACCTATTCGGACGGGGGTCGATGATGTTCGGACGGGGGGTTCGCGAGAGCACAGGAGCGGAGGATAATTAGGGCTCTGTCTCGAATGAGGGAGAGCAGATCGGGGTTGCTATTTGGAAAAAACCTTTGCCGACGGTTTGTAAAAACCGTTGGCAAAGGAAACCTTTCCCAACGGTTTCAATAAACAGTTGGGGAAGGGATAAGTTTAGCACCCCTTTCCCAACGGTTCTATAGAACCGTTGGGAAATGGGTCACTGGAATGCCCTTTGCCAACGGTTTCAGTAAACTGTTGGCAAAGGCTGAGTATACCAACGGTTTAATTGAACCGTTGGTATACTGCCGTTGGGAAAAACCCAAATTCCAGTAGTGTTAAGAAGCTGATCATATCCTCTATATTTCTATCCTTGGAAGCCCTCGATCAAAAAATGATCAACACAAATCTTTATTTCTATCCCCACAACCCCTTGATCAGCAAACGACCAGACAAAAAAGGAAAAACAAACTCTAATATTATAAGGATAAGGACTAAGTAGTTCACTTGTGTAAATTATAGTGTTCTGACACACAATATAAAAAAATAGAAAATCTCTCGCACAACGTCTCTATAGCTCATTATTGTCATGTGTTGTGCCTTTGAAATGATCAAATGTAATGGTCTTTATAAGTGTTCATCCCAATGGTCATCTTGATCTCTTACTGTTGGATCTTCTCCAAAAATCATGGGAGGGCCTAGACACTTGGCACTGCAATGGACATATGATAAGTGAAAGCACGACATCGCTTTGTTTCACACATTTTATAATAGAATGCACAACATTGTTTTGATTTTAAAGATTTTATTTCATTGCATATATGTTTTCTAGATATGAAAATTAAAATGAAATAGGTGTGATGATAATTGTTATGAGTGTCAAACCAATTTATATTGATATCATTTTAATCTGATTACCAAAATTATCTTAGTACAAAAAACTAGAAAGATTAAATGATACTCAGTTCTCAAACGATGTGTATGATATAAAACATATCCAATCTTGGTACAATAAACATGCAATGGGTCATTACTATAGTTTTCATGAGTTTGATATTTATCATATTCATACTCTATGAAAATTGTAATGATAAAATACTTATTTTTACAAGTAAGAAGACTTAAAGTAATTATGATAAAATGTAATAAATTTTCTATTAAAAAATTATTAAAATTCATTGGACATGATATAATAAAAAATTTATAATTTAATAAATAGTTTTTTATTTTTAAAAAAAGTAATGGAAAATTAAAAAAGTGACTTTTGACTTAACAAAAACAAAATTAATTTACACACACAGACATTATAAATAAAAAAAATAACATTTAAACTACAAAAAATTTAGACGAATAAAATATAGTGTAAATAAACTCTATAGAAAGTTCAAATTGTTGATAGTACAAATATAAATTTATTAAAAATGAAAGGAGATTAAAAACAATAATAAACAAAAAATAATAATTTACCAAAAAAAATGTTTTATGAAAAAAAAATATGTTCGTACAAATGTTAATATAGAAATATATTTATTTACAGTATTTTATATTAATCACAATAGTAATATAATTAATATATTTTAATAAATAAATAAATAGTTTTTCAAAAATATTATATATAATATAATGATTTAAGTATTTAATAATATATAAGAAAAATATAATTAATAATTTTATTAATTATAAATAATCATTAAGTTTAAATCAATTTAAGCACATAATTATTATCTAAAAATAATATTATTAAATAATTTTATAAATTAAATTTATTTGACAATAAAAAGAAACATTTAATTATTTTAATAAATAAAAAAATATTTAATAATAATAATATTTTTATTATCATTATTATATTTTTACATTTAATAGTAATAATAATTATATTTTTTATTTAAATTATTTAATTTTTAAACATAATTATTATTATTAACATTATAATTCATAAATATAATAAGCAAAGATTAATTTTCATGAGAGAAAACATTTTTTCATAATAATAATTTATAATGATTAAATTATTATTTATTACTAATTATATTGAAATCTGAATTTATTTATATTATTAACTACAATTTCCATATTTGATATTAAAAATTATTCAAGAATTTTTAATTCCCCCTCCCCATCCATTTGTAACTGTTATTAATTATTAATTATTATATTTTTATAACTAATAAAATTATTATCCATAACTTTTAAGAACTATTTTATTATTATTAACTATATTTTTAACAACATTAATGAAATTATTTGTAATCTTTACTATGATTTTGATAGCTACTATTTATTACACTATTGAATAATAATTATTTATTAGAAACATTTATGATTAATAAATTATTAGAATTGATGTATTATTATAAATAATATATTATTTATTAAATGGTGGGAAAGTAGCGTTTTAATCCAACATCAAAAACCTCGAAAAGTTGTCAAGTACCACAAGCTTATATAAGGGAAGGTTGGGTGTGATTTTATGTAATAGTTTTTGACCACTTTGATTAATGTAATGAAGAATATAAAATGAGATAAATATGGTTTTATTATTTATTATTTATTTTTTTGGTTATATATATAATTAAAACATAATAATAATAATAATATCATTAAAACATAGAAGTGTGGGAGCTATATAGGACCTCATATTCCTAAGTATTTTTAAGAATAAGTTTTCTTAAAGAGTTCCATATTATGGAATATAATAAAGAAGGTGTTGTCTCATTCATCACCTTCTTCATAGGATTTATAAAGAAGGAATTATTTCAAAAAATGCCAGCTTTGGAATAATTTTTAGGAGGGACATATTCAAGACAGTCCCCACCATTCTACTTCTGACCACCCAAAATCATCTCTGGAAGGTAAATAGTTACCCGATTTTGGTATTTTTAAAAATTAATTTTTTCTCTCATTATATGGGAAAATTTTCCAATAAACCTTGATATATATTTTAGGAAATGTTTCCTAGGTAATAAGGACATTGGATAGACTATTTTAAATGTGTAATAGAGGGACTTTTAGGGAAATAAATAATTACTTTTTAATGAGGGGTTGTAGAGAAGATTGATGTAGTTTGAGGAGAATTAAACTCAATCATTTAATTATGAATTAAAAGAGAACATAATAATAGAAAAAAAGTCTCAAAATATATAGAAAATTTACAAATAATATGTTTGTACAAATAAATTTCGAAAAATTGATTCAATAATTTTCAATATTGTGTTTGTAAAATGTCTATCTTTGGTATTAATAAATAATCCTATAACTAGAAAAGTAAAAATAAATTATAAATTTGGTGAAAGGAGAATAAATACAATGAAAAATAAATTCCATTAAAACCCTATAAAAATTTTAAATAAAACTTTATTAAAAACTCACATAGAAATTAGATAAAAGAAAATGAATGTAAAAGTGAAAATTGTATTGAAATGTCAACCAAATAAAATAAAATAAAACAAGATGAAAAATAAGTAAATAAAATAAAAACTGAAGGGATTTCACATCATTTTTATTCTGTTTTAAAGGACACACCAAATATTCTTGTTGGATAAATATGTTAATTTGAATAGAATTTAAATTTTTTGTGATGTATGCTTTATAATAGATGAATCCTTGAAATAAATTTCTCTGTGTGAATGTGATTAACCATTGATCCCCATTTCGTGATGTTTGTTTCACATGCTTCGTCTAGAGAGACTATATCAAATGAAGGATATAGTTCAAGTCAATGCTATTTATTTCATAAAACACCATCACTTTATTCAAGCATCCCTATTTCCCCATCACAAGGTTCAGTGGGATTTTAAAAGCTGTATTGTTATCATTCAGAAGGACATCTACATTCAACATTGGCTATCATCAAGCCATAACAATCAATAGCGAAATATGAAAAGAATTAGTTTTTTCATCCAAGTCTATTTGTATCATGGTTTGGTAACTCATTAGATTATATGAAATAACTTTTACAGATGGAATATGAGAAAAGTCCTCATCCAATGACACTTGGGCAATGTCTCCAACTACTGGCATGTGAGAAACATCTTTTCTAACAGAATCATGGTTAATAGATTTATTCCAATGCATCAACTATATATTTATCTTTCCCTTCATGCATTATTCATCTTTTATTCTAGGGTATTAATTTGTGATCATATCTACTAAGGTAGTGCATATAACATCTCATTCACAAATGATGTTAGAAACATCATGATTTGGTGCATATTCAATTATTTTTCCACTATTGAAATGAATCACACTCTTGGAAATTATTAATGTGTATAATAACTACTATATGGAGTGTGGAAATCATGGGAAACTCCAATGGGGTCGATCATAGGTGGAGAGGCATGTGGTTGACAATGGTTTTATAGTTGGTACTATCGAGTCATTGACCCACATAACTCTTTTTTATTTTCAAATAAATGAAACAATTAATTTTTTATTTGATCTAACAGAAGTATATTATTTTATGTTGTATTAATTCAATATATAAAACTTATAAATTAATTACATCTAATTTTGGAATTAGATAAATACTAATGGTATACTAATGTGTGAAATGACAGATAACCAGAGTAATTTTATAATATAAAAATTTAAATTTCTCAAGAAAAATGGTTACATAAATAATAAAATAAATATTTATTTAATAATTTTTAAAAATCACTTAATAGGTGATGAATCAACTCATCAGTATATCTATTATGATAATAAGTCCATTGAATGATGAAAAATAAAATGTTACTCATACAATTACAACTGACTCTGAGTTTTTCATAATTTGACCACTGAAGTTTGTTACTATGATGCCTATAAATACAATAATAACTTAAACAGTATAAGAAACAAGTTACCATAATATTTTCAAGTATTCTAAAAGTTACTGATTTTTTTCAAGCATCACAATTTCTTATTTCCGCGATAAAATTTTACCTATTGAATATTTTTTATTTCAAACTTTCATTTCTAAGAGACTCATTTGTGGTGATTACCTTATAGAGCTATTAGTTTTTATTGTAGTAATTATTTTGTGTCTATTGGGTCTTAAAATTGAAAATCATGGATTGAATATTAAATAGATCTATTGTTTAAAGTAATGAGCATATCAAGCTGCTTATTGTTGCTGCAGAAGTACCAAGCTACTGGAATATGTAGTTGGTAAATTGATATTTAGGTTTTTGAAGAAAGATATAATGATTAGGATGATAAAGGGACTCCTATGTATGGAAGACAAATTTAAGCTTTCGTAATTATGAATCAGATAATTTTTTATAGATATACACTCAAGGATATTGTGAAATTGGTTTTTGTTTCACCTTTCACTATGGGTTTAAATTGAAGAGTTGATAATAATTTTTAGGGGTATTTGATTTTTAAAACTGTACTCCATTTTTTAATCTATTTCCGTTATGATATGTATTTTATCAAAATTTTATTGTAATATTGGTAGTTTTTATATTTCCACTATGCACATTATGTTTATTAGTAATTTTAATATATTGATACATATATATTGTTACTATGATATGAATTTTATTTTTTAGAGTGTATCTATATATATTATTAAGGAGGACAAAAAATAGTTATCTTTAAAATAAAATTACCCCATCTTGTATTTTATTTACCATACTTCTATGATCCTACATTTGGTCTTACAGGAACTCTCCATTTTTAAGATTTTAGTTTTTTGATTTTCCATTTCTTTATCATATTTTCATTTTCTTTATTTCATTTCACTTAATAGTATTCATATACTATATATATATATATAAGTATTACATATCGAATCAATTGAATATATAAATACAATCAGAGAAACTATATTTGATGAAAATGTTTTTTTAGTTTTGAGATGATTGAATGGAGATGTTTTTTATTAATACGGGCGTTGATGCTTTTTTAATTATCAGTGATAACAACGAATTTCTAAAGTAAGAAGTTTCTACAATATCAAGAGAAGAAAAAATGAATTCTAGTTAAACTTTTTATTTAGATATATCTCGTATGTTCTATATAAAGAAAAATTTATCGTCGGTTATCTTCACTAAAATAGCTCATTTATTTTGTATTAATCTTGAAGTTACTCAATAGAGATCTTTACAAATATTTCAATACTAAAAGAGTAGTGTTGAGATCTTATTATCAAAAATTTGAATTTATAATTGGTGAATATATAGCTCAAATGCATAAAATATTTATAAATATTTTCAATATCCTACAATTACTTGGTGGAAAGGATTTATCAGATGTTAAAATTATTAAAAATGTTATAGATATTCTACCTAAATAATGTGTATCTAAAAGTACAGTTATAGATGATACAATATATATTAATAAAATAAGTCTAAATGAATTAATTAAGGCACTTATGTAGTATGGACAAGAATAAAAAGTGACGATTAAAAGGAATGAAATAAAATTATAGTATAATTTACTCATATATCTAAAACAAATATTTCCAAAAGAAATTATACGAAATCCTCCGAAGATAATGAGGGATAACCTATTTAAGTTGAACTTGATAACTTTTCAATAAGGGTGACTAGGAATCATAATTTCCTAAGAGAATACTTAAAAAAATACAAAAAAGGAAAATTTTGATAAGAAAAATTCTTATGAAATTAAATGATATGTTTGTTGATAACCTAGTCATATTTGATGAGATTATTCTAATATAAAAAATATAAGAAATATTCTACAAATTATTATGAAATGAAGGAGAAGATTATTCTAAAAGCTATAGATTTCTGGAGTTCTAGTGGCTGGGGAATATATTTCAGATATTTATTCAATAGATTGTAAGAACTATATAAAAAAATACAATACATTATAATAATTAAGAGAAGTATTTCATGGGAAAAATTACTACTGATTTACATAAAAATTTCTATCAATATTGTAAATGATTCTATGCATTAGTAGGTAAATGTGAGAATCATGATGATAAGGTTCCATAGACATATAATGAGATAGAGGCCTATGTGACTAAATGTGACCATATGTATTAAAATCATTATAAAAATTATTCTAATGTAGAAAATAAAATTTCATAATGAAAAAATGAATTTTCAAAAGATTCAATACAAACTGAAGGAACTTTTTACAGAAAAAGAAAAAATAATTTCTTTTTTAGATAAGTAAAAAGGGGAAAACATGAATATTAATATTTCAATGAAATGAGAAAGTAAGTTAAATTCATTAGAAGTTCACCCAATGTTAGATAATTGGAATAAGAAAAAAATTGAGATGAAAATGAATATTGTGTCTTCAGTTCAAAATGTTAACATGGTTACCAAAATATAATAAAATATTGAAGTTACAAAGAAATTATTAACCAGGTTTACAACCATATGAAAATAATTTTAGAAACTTTATGGTCAGTTGAGAACTATGAGTACATCATCTGGATTAGGAAGAAAATTAATCATAAGTTTAGTCCACCAAAAAACTATTTTGATCCAAATTAGGTACCTTTATATACTTTGTTTCATAGTGGAGGATATAAAAAGAAAAATTGGTCACTGAATAGAGTTTCATCCTTTGTAAGATATCATTCATTTATCTCAAAAGAGATTACTACCTTTGGACATCATAAGTCAAACTGAGTATTGGTTCCGAATATCTTATTTTATAATTTTTATAGAGCTATGGAGGTCTATCGTTGAGGATAATAATTCAGAAGGGCTAAATCATTGTGCAATTGAAGCTAAACACCTATCACCAGTGCCTCTGTTAGTTCATATTTACATTCCTGTAAATATATTATAATACATTTTTTACTACCTTTCATTGATTCCTTTTCATTAGGGGTATTTGTTATCTATTTATACGTAATATTTAAATAGTTATTATTCAGAGAACACAAAAATTAATTTAAAAACATTTATGGAACCATCTTAGAAATAATTATATCACTTTGTTCATTAAAAAAATATAAATTCCAAACTATTTCAAAAATATTCTTAAGTTTGTCATATATTTTAGGAATTATTGTTTATTTTCCAATTTTTTAGAAAATGTTGATTACTTATAAGATTTTTTTGGAAATGTTGTCAATTTACCCATATTTCATTTTTTCATGAATTTAAACTTGTTTTAAATTATGTTTTTTTTCTTAGTTTTGAAATGTTTTTTATCTACCTGAATTTTAACTTTCATTAAAATATTTAATAATGCATCAAAATTTTTAAATTTAAATAATTTATTGAAAATTTATATGGAATAATGTGTTTTGGAGGGATCAAATCTGATCTATTTGATCATGGGAATCTACATAGACCCATTATATTCCAATAATAATTTTATAATGAGGTGGACTAAATGTTCATTTAATGCATTAATATCTATCATAAAGTAATCTCATGTAATTATTTTGAATCTTTTTACACAAAGTATGATTTGATCATGGTTTCATCAGAAAAAATTTACACTAGATAAATTTTCTGAAAGAGGAAAATTGATTATGTTTTTTTGAGAAGTACTATTTCAAGATGAAGGATATTATCTCTTTTAGGGATGGAGAAATATGGACACTTCAATGGTGGAACATGAACTATGTTACCCATTTTTGATTTAAGACTTATATGGATTCACATTTTTCTAAAGAAAACATAGTTAAGAAGGAATGTTTTGTTCCCCTTTCCCAAAAGTTTAACATGAACCTAGAAAATTTCAATGAGATTATATAATTTCAATTTTAAGGAGACTCTTTATTTGTGTCTCACAAATTACCGAATGTTTATAGAGAATATTTCAATATTGAAGGAAAAAGTGAGAAAATTCAAAAAAATCTGGAATCTAATCTATAACATAAGAATCATATTTCAATGGATTTAATACTTTATACTATAGAGGAAGGGATATAAAGACACAATGAAGTTGATGTATCTATATTTCCTAGACTATATTGTAAAATTCATAATGTTTAATCCTTCTAAATTCGTAATTTCTTACATGTAATCCATTCATAATGGACTAGTTAACATACATATCATACTCTATTGATGACTTTGAAATAGTTTATTTTTAAATTTTTTAAATAACTAAAATATTGATATTAAATATCATTCTTAAAGTATAAAATTAAAACTAATAAATGATGAAATAATTTCAAGAATGATATTGACCTGTGATTTCAAGGAAAAAATCTTTGTTGAAAAATAATTTGTACTTGAATATAATAATATTCATAAATTAGTTGAAGGAGATGATCAGAATCAGGATGTTAAGTTACCAGATAAAATGAAAGCTTTTGTAGCACCTATTTGAGAAAAGTACCAAGAGAAAAATAAACTAAAATCAATTGAGCTTATCAAATCTATCAATGTAGTTGTAATTTTTAAATAAAAGATAAAAATAAAAAATATATAGAGAGAATAAAACTAAATAGGATTCCTCAAAGAGAAAAATCATTTCTATAAATGATATAATAAATAAGTTAATAGATACTTTTATAGGGTTTACAAATAAAAAGGAAAATCAATAAAAAATGAATAAAGAAGAAATAATGGTTTGGAAAAATTATTTTATCGTAGAAAAATCTGAATTTAAGGAATTAAGAGACAAAGTTAATAAGATGTTTATAGATGAGAATAAGTTGAAAACGTATTCTCTTACGGTGAAGCAATCCAATATTTCTAAAGTAATTCTTCCTGGAGTAACCATTATAGAATATATTGTTTCGTAAATACCACATTAAATAATATTTAACATTGAAGGTAAATGAAAATTAGTCCCATGAATTGTTTATAAAATTTCCACATCTTTGCCTTCACCTCATAATGTAACTATAATTATATTTGGTAATCCATTATATGTTTTTCAATAAGATGTTCAGTTAACTGATGTTCAATTATCTTTTGTTCCACTTGAAGTTATTCCCCCTCTATCTGCTAGTGTAGAAGTTACACCAACAGAATATTTATCAAAATAAATTCTTGAGAAATCATTTAATAAGAAAAATAAAGTCTCAACCGGTAAATTTTAATTTGATTATTTATATGTTTTTTGAAGTGCACTGTGTTGCATTTGTTGTCAATGAGGCATGAAGTTGTCTTGGAATGAATGGAAGTCAAGGAATGTCAAGATGTGAATGACAAAGGTTGTGATGGTGTTGGTGATGAAGAGAGAATGGCCATAGTACTAAGATGCATGTCACTTAGGAGATTCACTAAGTGGCATTGGAGAATATGGTTGAAACATTCTCTATGAAAATATGACGATTGCTGAGCTGCTCTATAAGTTCATAGAACTTGTATCCTGATGATACAAAGTCACAACATTGATTGAAGACCATGCATTGTAGTGACAATGCATGAGGTGTTGAAGAAGATCCATCCACAAGACCTAAGTGGATGAAGTGAGATAAAGAAGTCCATGTACTAACTCTTAGTGCATGTGAATTAGAAGAAGAACCAATTTGATCTCTGGTTGGATCAATGAAGCACATTGAAGAAGTTTATGTGATTCAAGAGCTCGGTTGATGAAGAACCTTCGGGAATTCCCTCCTAAGTGAAGATTATTTGTTTAAGAAGAATGGAGGAATTCTAATAAAGAAGAAGAATAGAAATGTGGGAGAAGAGAAGAAATGGAGAAGAAGAGTTGTGGCACATGGCATTTTACACTTAGTCCTTATACAAAGTACTTAGTGTTTAAGTAGGCAAAAAATATGCCACCAAGGGACAGCCTTAAGGGTTCAACCCCCAAGGCACATGTGGGCCTAAGGCGCCACGCCCAAGGGGGGATCCCATGTGGCCAGCCCGAGAGGCAGGGGGGCCATGTGTAAGCCCCGGGCCACGCAGGGGATCAGGCCTGCGCAGCATGGGCGCCAGAGCGCGCCCGGAGGATGCATAGTGGGCGCTAGGAGCGCGCCCGCAGGGAACAGAGTGGGCGCAGAGCGCGCCCGCAGGGAGAACACGGTGCGGGGCGACACCGTGGAGGTTGGAAGTTCAATCGGGGGGTTGAGGCAGCGCCTGGGTAATAAACCGCGCAAAAACCGTGAGAGGTTTCGATGTGGGACGCGGATTTTTCCCGCGGAAGAGATCCTGGCCGCTCATCCAATCGCGCGGCTGATCACAGCCGCTCATCGCATCCCGCACGAGATCTCCTGATCGCGGCCGTCCGAGGATATTCAAACGCCTGATCCAACGGCCGTGGCTCGTCTTCATCATCGAGCTCGTCCGAGGCCTCCCCGAAGCCACCTGCTTGCCGCCGCTGAACCAGGCGACTCCCGAAGATGGTTTTTGAGTTCCCGGCCACCATTTCCAAAGACGAAGGCTCCATTGAGCTCGTCTAGATCTACCGAACACTATCATGCAATAAAATATGCATGCACACGATGGATGGAGAATTTCGATGAAGGCCGAGGCAAACGAAGTTGCCGAGGCATCGGGTGTTCGTGATTTGCATGGATTGGAAGAAAAGAGGCCGTGCATGCGTTCTAAGTCGCATGCACTTGAAGAAGACCGGAGAAAAATAAGGAAAGAACCCGCGGTGGAAACTGAGGAGAGAAACGAGATTTTACATAATCTTGAGATCCGAAAATCTCGGTGGTTCAAGATTTTTCTCACGTGGATAAACCACCTCTGCCTCGCCTATAAAAGAAGAGCCCAAGGCTCCAAAGAAGTTTGCTGAAAACTTGAAGATCCGCGTAGAGCTCTCTGCCTCGCGAAGAAAGAAGCCACCGCGCAAAAACTTTGCGCGGCTATTGTTCTCGGTGCCACCCGAGGCCCGAAGGAGTTCCTTTCGCGCACCCCTTGCGCGAAAGAGGTGAAGGGAAGGAGTTCCCTGCGCGCATCACTTGTGCGACAGGAAGAGCTCTCCCTGCCCGCATACTTGCGCGGCAGGAGAAGCTTGTGTGCCCGAGGTGTTGCACCCTGCACACCCGAGGTCTTGCGCGCCCCTGTGCCGTGCACCTTGTGCGCCCGAAGGCTAGGTGAAGACCGAGGCAGTGCCTCGTGTGTGAACATTAAGAAGGCCGAGGCCTTAGTGCCTTGTGTGCTAAAGTGGGGAAGAAGACCCGAGGCTTTGCCTCTTGTGTGTGCATAGTAAAGAAGGAAGGCCACCACATCTCTTGTGTGTGTGCAACAAGTGAATAGGCCGTATCCAATTAGGTGTGCAAGAAGAAGAGGAGGTCGAGACCACACCTTGTGTGTGTGCCAAGTGAGGAAGACCCTATGGGTTGGTTGTGCACACTTTGAAGAACAAAGAATAGTTTGTGTGTGTGCAAGAAGAAGTGAAAGGCCATAGGCATTTGTGTGTGCAAAAGAACTAAAAGGCCGAACCTATGTGTGTGCTCTAAGTGGAGTGGACACACTAAGAAGAATAAGAAGATTCACACAAAGTATAATACACATTTAAGTGTGTAAACACATTGAACAAAGTGTGAAGTTCAAGTGAGAAGGTGTGTGCTTAAAGTGACTACACCCTTTGTGGGATTATAGCACCTAGAAGAAAGAGAAGGAGAGTGCATGCATGCATGCATGCACGTGCACAAGTGAACAATGCTAAATCAGTGGTGTGCATCTGAGGAGCCCAAGACTTGAAGATCTTGAAGAGATTTGAGAAGGCCATGCAGTCAGTGCATGAGGAACCAGAGTTGCCATGCATTCAATGCATGAAGTTGTTCTGAAGTGAGACTGAGCCAGACTGAAGTGAAAGATATTGTTTGTCTGAGTTTGTAGTAGATTGAGAAGACCCTGATCAACAGAAGTGATCAGAAGATTTGAGCGAGACCAATAGACCTTTTCAGAGGCTATTGAAGATTCTTGAAGAGTGAAGCCAGGTCATCCTGAAGAAGGAGATAAAGCCTGAGCTAGACGAGAAGCCCTGATCAACTACAAGTGATCAGAAGAGAAGATCAAGGCCAGCAGCCTTTATCCCAGGCTTATGAAGTTACTTGAAGAACTTAAAGAGGAGAAGAGCTACTCGTGCGACTCGAGCAGCCAGGAGAAGACCCTGTGGGACTCAGGGAGAAGAAGTCTTCAGTGGGATTCTGGAGCAGGCCAGTGGGACTCTGTTAACACTGTGGGACGCAGTATAAAGACCCTCCTGTGGGACTCAGGAGAGATACAGTGAGACTCTGTATCGACCATTGTAATACTAACAGATTATAATGGGAGAATCCATGCTGGGAGAGCATGGCAAGGATGTAGGCCTTTGGTGCCGAACCTTGTAAATCCTTGTGTCCTGTGCCTTTTCTTTACTGCATTATCCGGGAAAGGTTGAGAGATACAAGAAGAGTGGATCGAGGCTTTAACCAGCCATAGAGGTTTAATTGATAAGGAATCAATTAGTAAAACGTTTTAAGGGATCACTGATTCACCCCCTCCCCCTCTCAGTGATTCACACTGATCTGGGCACTTCAATTGGTATCAGAGGGAGGTTACCTCTAAAAGATCCAAGAGAGTCTATATGGAGTGCAGATTTGAGGAAATGAAAGAACAGCCTCAAATGGAGATATCTGCCAAGACTCTGAAAAACAGAATGAAGAAACAGGCAAAGAAGATGAGGAAGAAGGTTACTGCAATCAGAGAAACTCCTTCTATGGAAAGAAATGTGAAAGTCACATCAGATGACAATTCCTTTTATCATTTTTCTGATGAAGCCCGTCCTAGCTGTGATGAAGATGGAAGAAACAATGACCTTCTAAATGCAATCAAATATCTTCAGAAGACAGTCCCCAAGGAAGTGGCAATGTGTATAGCTACAGGCATCCTTGATCTTCAAGAAGAAAAATCACAGTTAGAAGAAGAAGCCAATGCTATGGAAGATCAGCTGGCTAAAAGGGTTGGCATAACCAACACTCTCAGAAAGCTGGTAAATGCCAAAGATGAAACAGTATCTCTTTGCAATGAAAGATATGAAGACACTGCTGAAGAATTGCAAAGAAGCCTTTCTGAGAATGAATTCTTTAAGATAATGGTCAAAGAAGTTTTCCATGCACTGGAAAAGAGGCATAAAGTTTCAATGAATGTCAGAGATGCTCAACTCGAAGAAAAAGTCAAATTGGTGAAGGAGCTGGACAATTCATTGCAAGAATTAAAGAAGGTGCATGAAGACCAGATAAAGCAGCTGGAAGAGAAATTGGAAGGAAGGCTAAGAACTATTGAGGATGAGAAGAACTCCCTCAATATGAAATGCTTAGAACTAGAGGTGATATTGAAAAATCTGCAATCACCCAAAGCTGAAGCCTCCCAGTCAGCTGAAAGGAGAAATGTTGCTACTCAAGTATGCTTTGAAAAGGATGATTCTAAAAGAAAGACATCCTATAATAAAAGGGCAACAACTTCTAAAAAGAAGGTACCATCCATACCATCTTGTACTCATGCTTCTAAAAGTGTTTCTACTAAAAGTGCAGGATGGAAGAATGAATCCAAACAAGTATGGATGAAGACAGTGAAGAAAGAATGCTCTCCTGAAATAGCACAACAGGTCAAGAAGAGTACCCTACAATCAGAAGGACTGAAGAGGTCAAGATTCGTGGGACAATGCTGGTGTTGTAATAAGTATGGGCACTGTGCAAAGGATTGTTGGTACAATCCACTAAATGTCAAAGCACAAAGGAAGCCCATGCCAAGGGGGAGCAAGCCAGAAGGAAATAAGCAACATCCACAGGTCCAGAGACATCTGTTTACTGCTAACAGATTTGGATTACTTGACAACATCTGGGATGGTTGCAAAAGTGGTCAAAAGAATGATACATGTCAATCTCCAACTGTATCCGAAGCTGGAATGAAGAGAAGATCACTGATCCTGGCTAAGACAGATTCCTTGGGAAGTAAGCAGAAGAAAGTGGAAGATTCTCCCAATAAGAGTTTGAAGAATGAAGAGAAGTCCTTGGAATTGAAATCCAAGAAGGGTGATGCATCCAGAAGGACCACCAAGAAAACATGCTTCTACTGTGGAAAGAAAGGACACATCATGGACCTTTGTAAAGAAGCCATGAAAATAAATAGAAGCCAACTGAACTCAAACAGACAATCAATCCAAAAGAAGCAGAAGGGATTGATTGAAAACAAGTTGCCTAAGAGAGGTAGCTTGAAAGCATCAAAGGAACCATGTGAAACTTCCAGAACTGAGGCCACACTTCCAAATGACTCGTCAGTCATATGGCCAAATCAGTTGCAACTTGCCAAAGATCTGCAGAGAGCTGAAGATGAAGTTCTGGCAATTGCTAAAGCAAAAGGGAAGAAGAAGGTTTCACATGAAGATGTTTTGAGAACCACACCAGCACAATCATCAATGAAGATCAAATGTGCAAGTGTGAAGACTGGTGAAAATGGGACATCTCGGTTGAGATAATCTTCTCAACCTTGTTGTTCACATTGATGAACCAAGGAGGTTCCATCTTATTCCCTTATACTCTTGGTATAAACATGTGCTGACATTGCAGGGAATTGAAGATGATGATCATTCTCAGCTGGAGGATGGTTTGGACAGAATGGAGTGCACCCCTTGAGGGGGAGCAAATATGAAGAAGATGATGTTCTGAGATTAATATCATCTTAAGAAAATGGATGAATGGGGGAGCTTTATCTGTGCACCTGAACTTTCTAATGAGTTTTGTGAAGTATGTGCAGGATTCAGCAATTCATTGAATATCTGAAAAAATTCAACCCCTAAGCATGATCTCACATGTATTGTGAATGTTGGACAGCATTGAGTTCCTTGGTTATATCACTCTTGTTTTCTACACCGGGTTAGCCCAAGTAGACTTAGAGATGATTTACTAAAGGTTCTTTGCTAAAGAGAACATGTGACATCATCCCTCTCTTAGTGCTTTTCAAGAAAATACTTTTCAAAGGGAGGAAGAGATTTTTGAAAGAGAACCACACCACACCTTTGCATTTGATTGCCAATAAGGGGGAGAAAATATTGGCACACATATTGACCCATTCATATGTGCTGAAGAAGTGTATTGACAACAAATACAAAGGGGGAGATTGAAGTGCACTGTGTTGCATTTGTTGTCAATGAGGCATGAAGTTGTCTTGGAATGAATGGAAGTCAAGGAATGTCAAGATGTGAATGACAAAGGTTGTGATGGTGTTGGTGATGAAGAGAGAATGGCCATATTACTAAGATGCATGTCACTTAGGAGATTCACTAAGTGGCATTGGAGAATATGGTTGAAACATTCTCTATGAAAATATGACGATTGCTGAGCTGCTCTTTAAGTTCATAGAACTTGTATCCTGATGATACAAAGTCACAACATTGATTGAAGACCATGCAATGTAGTGACAATGCATGAGGTGTTGAAGAAGATCCATCCACAAGACCTAAGTGGATGAAGTGAGCTAAAGAAGTCCATGTACTAACTCTTAGTTCATGTGAATTAGAAGAAGAACCAATTTGATCTCTGGTTGGATCAATGAAGCACATTGAAGAAGTTTATGTGATTCAAGAGCTCGGTTGATGAAGAACCTTCGGGAATTCCCTCCTAAGTGAAGATTATTTGTTTAAGAATAATGGAGGAATTCTAATAAAGAAGAAGAATAGAAATGTGGGAGAAGAGAAGAAATGGAGAAGAAGAGTTGTGGCACATGGCATTTTACACTTAGTCCTTATACAAAGTACTTAGTGTTTAAGTAGGCAAAAAATATGCCACCAAGGGCCAGCCTTAAGGGTTCAACCCCCAAGGCACATGTGGGCCTAAGGCGCCACGCCCAAGGGGGGATCCCATGTGGCCAGACCGAGAGGCAGGGGGCCGTGTGTAAGCCCCGGGCCACGCAGGGGATCAGGCCTGCGCAACATGGGCGCCAGAGCGCGCCCGGAGGATGCATAGTGGGCGCTAGGAGCGCGCCCGCAGGGAACAGAGTGGGTGCAGAGCGCGCCCGCAGGGAGAACACGGTGCGGGGCGGCACCGTGGAGGTTGGAAGATCAATCGGGGGGTTGAGGCAGCGCCTGGGTAATAAACCGCGCAAAAACCGCGAGAGGTTTCGATGTGGGACGCAGATTTTTCCCGCGGAAGAGATCCTGGCCGCTCATCCAATCGCGCGGCTGATCACAGCCGCTCATCGCATCCCGCGCGAGATCTCCTAATCGCGGCCGTCCGAGGATATTCAAATGCCTGATCCAACGGCCGTGGCTCGTCTTCATCATCGAGCTCGTCCGAGGCCTCCCCGAAGCCACCTGCTTGCCGCCGCTGAACCAAGCGACTCCCGAAGATGGTTTTTGAGTTCCCGGCCACCATTTTCAAAGCCGAAGGCTCCATTGAGCTCGTCTAGATCTACCGAACATGATCATGCAATAAAATATGCATGCACAAGATGGATGGAGAATTTCGATGAAGGCCGAGGCAAACGAAGTTGCCGAGGCATCGGGTGTTCGTGATTTGCATGGATTGGAAGAAAAGAGGCCGTGCATGCGTTCTAAGTCGCATGCACGTGAAGAAGACCGGAGAAAAATAAGGAAAGAACCCGCGGTGGAAACTGAGGAGAGAAACGAGATTTTACAGAAACTTGAGATCCGAAAATCTCGGTGGTTCAAGATTTTTCTCACGCGGATAAACCACCTCTGCCTCGCCTATAAAAGAAGAGCCCAAGGCTCCAAAGAAGTTTGCTGAAAACTTGAAGATCCGCGTAGAGCTCTCTGCCTCGCGAAGAAAGAATCCACCGCGCAAAAACTTTGCGCGGCTATTGTTCTCGGTGCCACCCGAGGCCCGAAGGAGTTCCTTTCGCGCACCCCTTGCGCGAAAGAGGTGAAGGGAAGGAGTTCCCTGCGCGCATCACTTGTGCGACAGGAAGAGCTCTCCCTGCCCGCATACTTGCGCGGAAGGAGAAGCTTGTGTGCCCGAGGTGTTGCACTCTGCACACCCGAGGTCTTGCGCGCCCCTGTGCCGTGCACCTTGCGCGCCCGAAGGCTAGGTGAAGACCGAGGCAGTGCCTCGTGTGTGAACATTAAGAAGGACGAGGCCTTAGTGCCTTGTGTGCTAAAGTGGGGAAGAAGACCCGAGGCTTTGCCTCTTGTGTGTGCATAGTAAAGAAGGAAGGCCACCATATCTCTTGTGTGTGTGCAACAAGTGAATAGGCCGTATCCAATTAGGTGTGCAAGAAGAAGAGGAGGCCGAGACCACACCTTGTGTGTGTGCCAAGTGAGGAAGACCCTACGGGTTGGTTGTGCACACTTTGAAGAACAAAGAATAGTTTGTGTGTGTGCAAGAAGAAGTGAAAGGCCATAGGCATTTGTGTGTGCAAAAGAACTAAAAGGCCGAACCTATGTGTGTGCTCTAAGTGGAGTGGACACACTAAGAAGAATAAGAAGATTCACACAAAGTATAACACACATTTAAGTGTGTAAACACATTGAACAAAGTGTGAAGTTCAAGTGAGAAGGTGTGTGCTTAAAGTGACTACACCCTTTGTGGGATTATTGCACCTAGAAGAAAGAGAAGGAGAGTGCATGCATGCATGCATGCACGTGCACAAGTGAACAGTGCTAAATCAGTGGTGTGCATCTGAGGAGCCCAAGACTTGAAGATATTGAAGAGATTTGAGAAGGCCATGCGGTCAGTGCATGAGGAACCAGAGTTTCCATGCATTCAGTGCATGAAGTTGTTCTGAAGTGAGACTGAGCCAGACTGAAGTGAAAGATATTGTTTGTCTGAGTTTGCAGTAGATTGAGAAGACCCTGATCAACAGAAGTGATCAGAAGATTTGAGCGAGACCAATAGACCTTTTCAGAGGCTATTGAAGATTCTTGAAGAGTGAAGCCAGGTCATCCTGAAGAAGGAGATAAAGCCTGAGCTAGACGAGAAGCCCTGATCAACCACAAGTGATCAGAAGAGAAGAGCAAGGCCAGCAGCCTTTATCCCAGGCTGCTGAAGTTACTTGAAGAACTTAAAGAGGAGAAGAGCTACTCGTGCGACTCGAGCAGCCAGGAGAAGACCCTGTGGGACTCAGGGAGAAGAAGTCTTCAGTGGGATTCTGGAGCAGGCCAGTGGGACTCTGGTAACACTGTGGGACGCAGTATAAAGACCCTCCTGTGGGACTCAGGAGAGATACAGTGAGACTCTGTATCGACCATTGTAATACTAACAGATTATAATGGGAGAATCCATGCTGGGAGAGCATGGCAAGGATGTAGGCCTTTAGTGCTGAACCTTGTAAATCCTTGTGTCCTGTGCCTTTTCTTTACTGCATTATCCGGGAAAGGTTGAGAGATACAAGAAGAGTGTATCGAGGCTTTAACCAGCCATAGAGGTTTAATTGATAAGGAATCAATTAGTAAAAAGTTTTAAGGGATCACTGATTCACCCCCTCCCCCTCTCAGTGATTCACATTGATCTGGGCACTTCATTTTTTAATCTTTATTTTATACATTCTATAGTTTCATCTTCATCAACTAATAAAGCTCGTAAAAATATGTCTCATTGTAAGAAAGTAATAGTTCAAATTCCTCTTAATGGGAGTCATATGAGAGAAAAACTAATGAATGAAATGTAGTTAATGGTGATCTAATTGATACTCTAGAATATTCTATTAAAAATATTAAAAAACAAGAAGATCATTTCATTGTTTTTAATGATCAAAATAATATAAAGGACATGTCAGCTAAATTAATATCTTCAATTAAATATTGATCTATTGATCGAAGGATAAAATGAGTTTTGAAAATGTGAAGATGAATTAATCATACAATAAATATGAAACTAAAAATAATTCCAAGAGTTATACTCATTAAAAATATGATGAACCATGATTTGAATCCAGAATGACAATGCTAGATAATATATTATATAGAAAAAGAGTAATATATAAAGAAAGATAGAGAATAAACTAAAGGGCGATAAATACTATAAAAGGAGGATAAATAATTTAAAATCATAGTTACTATTATATTTTGTTTTTTAAAGAGGGTAACTATATAAATGATAAATAAAAATATTCTCATATGTAGATATAAAACTATACACAACATATTTCTATTCATTTTAATTTTTCTTTATGTGTTTTTAAGAAGTGGATATTATTGATACATTGACTCATGTTACTCTACTTGTTTTGAATAACACAAAAACAATTCATTTTGTATTTGAACTAAATTAATCATATTGTTTTATATTTAATGATTTTAGTATATAAAACTAATAAATTAATTAAAGATAACATTTGGTTTAATTAAATAACGTTGTTCGAATAATTAGTGAAAATCAAACAACCTGATGAATTTGGTAATAACAGAACATTAAAGTGTTCATGATAAACCTATAACCTAAATAGTAAAATCTAGATTACATTTACTGGTTTTACAAAGCAATATAGAGGTGCTAATTCAACTCATCGTTAGATGTGGCTACACACTGAGTCTATCGAATGAAGTATAAAACATTGTAAAATATATAGTTACAAACAACATTGTTTTTTGTGGAATTTAAATGTTTTTGTTTTTTTACAATGATTACTATAAATAAACCCACACCTCAAATACTAGAATAAATAAATTACTATAGGGTTTATAGGAATTCTTAGAGTTTTTTTTTATTTTTTTGAAGAATTTTTATTTTCTTTTTACTTAGAGAACTTCCAACCAATGTAATATTTTTTCTTTCTAAGATCTACCATTTTTTAGGTTTTCCTTATAAATTAATTAGTTTTTCTTATTGTAATTATAGTTTCACTGATGGGTTCTTCAAGGAATTTTTATGGATTCAAATATACATCTATGCAACCTATTAATGTTGAATCTAAAATGATATATCAGTTATTGTGGAAAAAGTAATATGCTACTGGTCTAATTAGTAGGAAAACAAATCATCAGGTTATTGAAGAGGGAGATACTAATTAGGGTGATTTAGGTATTCTTGGTTAAGGAAGATAGAGATAATATTTAAGATTTATGAAGAGGATACATGTCTAATGGTCTAAAGTCATGGATACCATTAAACTATTTTTTGTTTCCCCTTTCACATTAGTTTAAAATTGAGAATTTCATAATTATTTTTGGGTTATTTTATTGGTAAATATGACCTATATAGATTTTCTCTATTTATATTATATTAACTAGTATAATATTATTTAATAATAATACATAGATTTTATATTTCAACTATGCATATTATGAGCATCAGTAATTTTGAAATAGAGACACTTAAATATTTCTAATCTAAATTTGCATTAATTTTATTGTCACTTTATTGAATCTTCATAGAATTAATACATATATCATTTTAGGTGGATCAAAATAATAGTTATATTTAAGCTAAAATTCATTACCTGATCTTATGTAGTGTATTTTAAACACTTTTATGATTCTACATTTTGTATCAGGGGAGGTTACTACATTTGAGATTTTAGGTTTACGATTTTTACTTTTCTCTTTCATATTTTCATTTTCCAATTTTCTTATACCAAAAAGTGTGTAGCGATTTTTTATGTATGGTTGGAATATATGTTAGATCAATAAATAATATAAATCCAAATAGACCAATAGTATTTTTGGGAAATGTTTTTTATTAATGTAATGTTCAAACGGTGACATTTTTAATTAATATTGGTTTTGATAATTTTGTATTGTTAAATGGTAATTAAAAAATTCAAGAGAAAGAGGATTCTATTTTTTCAAGAGAAGAAAAGAATTAATTCTAGCAGAATTTCATAGTTAGAAATATTATCTTTTTTATATACAATGAATATTTTATAGTCATATATCTTCATGCGGAATAACTTGTGGAATTAAGAATAAAATATAATTTTCCCATTTTAGAACATTAAAATTTCTTAAAACTGAAAAAGATATATTGAGAGCTGATTATGAACCTATTGATTTTTTACCTGATCAATTTATTACTCAAATGAATACATTATTTATAAATATTTTTAGTATCCATAAATCAATTGTAAAAAATGAATTATCATTTGAAATTCTTATTTAAAAGGTTATATATATTATTTATAAATAATGGTAATATAAAACAATAGCTATAGTTGATACAAATAAAATTACTAAATTATGTCTTGATGAATTAGTTGGAACACTTATGAAGTATGAATGAAAAATAAAAAGGGATGCTTAAAAAAATGAAATAAAATTGGATTTATTTTTCCTTATATATGTCAAATAGGTATCTCAAAAAGAAGTTAAAAGAAATCCTCGGATTATACTAAAGGAGAACATAATAAAGGTGACCTTTTTAACTTGTAAAAAAGAATGTTCAAGAATATAAATTGTAAAAGAGATTATTTTTTTAAAAATTATAGGATAATTTATATAATAAATAATATTCAAACATACATGTATGAATATATAAAACCTGGCCAAATTTGACTGGATTTTTCTATGATTAAAAGGAAAGATATGAAATATTCAAAAAAGTATTACAAAAGGAAAGGGGAATAAAGTTTGAAATATATAGATAAATTGAGTGTTGCTAATGGGAACATGAATTTTTATAGTTAATATAAAGATATTAAGGACCATATAAAACTTATTATATTTTATTCTAATAATAAAAAGTATTTCCGGGGAAGAAATACTATTTAAACCCTTATCAATTTCAATCAAAATAATAAATACATATATAATTAAAAAAAGGAAAAGTGGGAATGATGATACAAGTTCATCATATTTTTGTGAAGTTGAAAAGTTTTCAGAAATATATAATAAGATGATGGCTTCTGTGAGTGAATTTTATGATATGTATCAAAAACTTTATGAGGAATAAACTTTTCTAAAAAATGAAAATACAACAAGTAAAATGAGTTTTGTAAGGATTAAAGAAAAAATATTTGATGTCAAAAATTAATTTTAAAAAATTATTCTGGAGTTAGATAACTATAGAGAGGAAATCACAATGATGGATACTGAGATGAAAGTAGAAAATTTAAAGCAAATTCATCAATAGGTAATCCAAATTTAGATAATCAGAAGAAGGAAAATTTTGAGATGATAATGAATAATTTACAATATTATCAAAATGATAATAAGTTTATAAAGATAAAATTAGAGTTTTAAATTATTAAGAAATTATTGAAAAAGTTCATAAAAAGGATTAAATAATTTGAGAAGATATATGGTCTGTTGATACCTATCAAAACTATTTCAAGATTATTAAGTAAAACCACACGATTTTTAGTCTTCTAACAAAACTATTATATTCCAAATAAATCAACCTTATGTATTGTGTGTCAGTTAAAAGTCCATTATAAGAAAATAATTCCAATAAAAATAGATCAATCCTTCGAAAGATATCACACATTTATCTCAAAAGAGATTTATAACTTTGAACATGAAAAAAAGAAAAAATAGTATATGGGATCCAAATATTCTATTTCCAAATTCATCTAAAACACAAGAGGTATATGTACCCAAAGAGTAATTTAGATGGATTAAATCACTGCACACCAGTAGATGAAAACCTATCAATGGTACTTCTATTATTTCATTTTTTACATTCTTTTAAATACATTAATTTTTTAATATATTTCATTTCTTCCCATTTTTTAGTGGGAATATCTAGAAATTGTTTCTTGGTAACTTTAAATTTTTTTATCTTATGAACTTAAAACATAAGTATAAAAATTCATCCAACTATCATTGGACCATGAAGGTAAATTTTTTCATTAATGAAAAATAACTTCTACTATTATTAGACAATATTTTTAGTTAATTAAATATTTTCAGAAATATTTCTTATTTACTAGATTTTTAAGAAAATTTTTTCTTGTGCCTATATTTTATTTCAACTTAAATTTTAGTTTTTCAACTTCATTTTTATCTAAATTTTGAAAAAACATTTTATAGAATCAATTTTAAAATTATGTTTAATTTTTTTAATGCATAGTAAATTTATAAATTAAATAATTCATCCAATTTTTTTTTAACATAATATGTTTTAATGGGATTAAAATTGAGTCGTTGGATCAAGGAAATATATAGTGGCTCTTTATATTCCTATATCTCCTTTATAAATAGGTGGAACTAATATTCCTTGGAAAAATTCATTTCTAATAGAAGGGAAACTCTTTTGTTTTTATAGAATGTTTTTACCTTCTTTCGATATGTTCACTTTATAATCTGGATAACTTTCCACAAGATAAACGGTTAGAGAAAGTCTAAATGATTCAGATCTATTTGATATGTATTACTTTATAATGAAGGATGTTATCACTTTTCATGTATCTAAAAGGATAATTTCTGTATTTTAAGAACATGAATTGTATCACCCTTTTTAGATTCAAGATTTTTATGGATCTGCTATATTTTCTGAATAAAAAATATTTATATAGGTAAATTCAATGATATATTTCCATATGTTTTACATGAACCTACAAAATATTACTAAGATGATTAAAGTCAAATTTAAAGGAGTTTTTTTTATTTGTGTCTCACAAATTATCGAAACATTATTGAGATTTTCGGAAGACTAAAATAGAAACTAATATATTTATTATTAGTTAGATAGCTCATAAAAATGAATCTAATGCAAATATTTTTTTTCATATTTCAGAGGATTTTATCCTTTTAACTACCGAGGAAGGGAAATAAGGACACTATGAATATATAGGATGCATGTTTTCTAAATATTCATGAAAAATTGACAAATTATAATATTTATAAACGCATATGGTCCAACATAGAATCCATTTACAATGAAGAAATTAAGATAAAGTTCTTACTATATGACTAAATTCGGAATAGGTATCTTATAAAGTTATTGAAGGAATAAAATGTTCAGATAGAAGCCCATCATGGAAGATGAAATGAGAATCAATTAATTGTTGAGAAAATTTCACAAATTATATTTGAAATGTGATTTCATGTATAATATAATTATGGAAAATTATCAGTAGTTGGGTATTCTAATATTTATAAATCATTTCATAAAGATAATTCAAATATTAAATTTCAGTATCTAGAGAAAATGAAAGATTATATTTAATTTATTTCAAATAAATCCTCTGAGAAAATGAAGCTAAAATATGTTTAGGTTACTGAATCTCTAATAATAGGTCTACCTTTGAAATAGTAGGAATAAAGAAATAATAGTTTAAGATTAAGTAAAACCTAAGTAGTTTTGTTCTATGAGAAAAATTACCTCTTTAGTTGATCTAATTAAGAAGATAATAGATACTCACACTGGGTTTTTGAAAGAAATAGATAAAGAAGAAAAAATAAAGATATAATAAAATGAAGCTGGGAAACTATATTTTGGGTTGGAAAATGCTGACGCTAAGGCATTAATGGGTGAGGTCAATCAGAAGTTTATTGAATAAAAGAAGAAGAAAAATTATAATATTAAGGTTAATCAATCCCAAATTAGTAAAGAGATTATATGTGGACCAATTATCAAGGAATATGTATTTCCAAATATATAATTATAAAAGTGTGACAATAATGGTAAATGAAAGGACCTTACATCAGAATTTTATATAAATTACGAATCTGTATCTTCAACTCATTAGGTTTTTGGAAGTCTTAATTAGATGGAAACAAATGATTAGTTAACTGAAGCCTAGTAAGATGTATTTCTATATGATGTTGGTCCTCATCCATCAATAGAAGTAGAATCCACAACGATAGAAATTTTATTAAAATATGTTTTTTATAAGTTCTTTAATATGAAAGATGATGTATCATCCAAGAATGTTATAGTTAAAGAATTATTTACTCTTGAATCATAAGTTCAAACATCTATTGTAGTTACATCCTCTCCCACAAAGAAAGATATTCAAAAATTAGTTTCACCATAAGAAACTTGTAGTTCCTATTTATCTTCATCATATTCCTTTGAGGCATCATTTTATAAGAAAATTGTGTTTAATGATAATCAAATTGATATTGAGGACACTTCTACCGAAACATTCAATAAAATATTCGAACACCTGATTTTTTCCAAAGTAAAAATAGATAAAAGGAAAACTTATATGAATCAACCTACCCATTTATAACTTGATCTTTCGGTAAAAATCTCGAATTTGTTATAATCATGAAAATATAATGAATCATAACATTTAAATGATACAAGAACTTATTAAAAAGATTGACTCTTTGATATTAGGTAACCCATGTTCAAAATCTTGAATGATAAAATCAGATAATATATTTTTTAGCAAATAATATCGAATGTTTTAAGTAATCTAGAGAAGAAACTGATCTTCATGATTTGAAGTTGAATAACATCACTATGTACTTAAAATCATAAGTCTAAGATATCAATTCTATTACTGATCACATAATCTCACATAATTGGAACTATGATATTATCTATGATAAAAAATTGATCTTAAAGAAGTTATTAAAGATCCTGAAAGTGATATTAATGAAATTAATTTTTTATTTGGATATTTAATGAATCATACAGTAATTTAGAATCAGTAAACAATGTATTATAATTAAAAAATTGATGATTATAAAGAGAAACCTGAATAGCATATATTGAAGATCATTTCATTTAAAGAGAAAGAAGGTGATAATAATCAATCATTGAATTATAAAGATGTATGATTTTTAGTAAAGGTATCTATGTCTGAAGAGAAGTTCAAAGTTCTAGATTACCCTATGAATGATAAATGGAAATAGATTGGGAAGATTAAGCATATTATAGAAAAATAAATTAACAATGAATGATTTTTAAATTTAGGACTTCCTGTATCTTTATAAAACTTTTATTCTAATATTCTCATGATATTATATTTAAAATATTCCTTGATAAAATTGTTTGATAATATTACTTTTCTTTATGTGAATGATTCATGACGAATGTCTTCTAATTAATTTACATAAACATTCTAGAAATAATTTTTTCTATAATTGTATAAAGGGAATATAATTTATTAAATGTTTCCGATGGATATTTTCATTTCAATCCCATTATTTCAGAAACCATAAAGGGGAATAAATTATTTCAGAATTAAAATATATTACATGGGGGGAAAATTACTTTCACATCCCCATTACTATTATATACTTTTTTTCAAAGGGGAAAATTTTGGAGACCTATATAAAGGGATAAGTAAAGATATTATCAACTAAAAATATATAAATATACAATCAGTATTTCAATTTATTTTAATTTTCAATTGATTTATTTTTCACTACAAAAAATCAAGGGTTTAACGATGGTTTAAACTGCCGATATATGCTTTGGCAGCGGTTCTAGAAAACCGCCGCTAAATTGCAGGTTAGGAAACTATTAGCGGTGGTTTTTTGCATTTCACGGAGGTTTAAATTAATCATCATAGTTGCCTAATTTCATTGCGGTTTAGGAATTTTTAGTGGTGGATTTACAGCAGGTGGATCTCTTTTATTGGCGGTGGTTATAACCGTTGTGAATAAACCCCCCCTCGCTGAATAAATGCCACAAAAATAATCAAAACCTTTGCGGAATACATGCGGATGGTGGGACACTGTAGCGGTGGTTTTAACCGCCACCACGAGAAAAATTTCTATATTTAGTGGTGGTTAAAACCGCAGCTAAAAATTGCCGCTAAATGCTGATCTGGAAAAAAAATAGCAACTCTGAATCCCCTACACCAGTGCCCTAAAAAAACCATTCCTAGTTAATAAATATAATCACAATTGTAATCCATGAGCTAGAAATATTCATATTGATCTCCAAATCTATCCTGGAAACCTATAAAATTTATATTTATATTGGTGTGATCATACATACACAATTTTTGGGATCCTCATTAAGACCTCTCATGAAAATGTTGAAGAAGTATACTAATAATTCAATGAATAAACAAAATAACCAATAAGAACCTACTCGGTAAACTATAACCCAACCTCACCATGTGTCACTCAACCAATATTTCATCTTGGTATAATAACATAAAAAAAATATAATATATCAAAAGGAACCCCACTACCAATTCTCCACTAGTTTGTCACTCTCACACCCCAATAAAAAACATCATGGGGATCTCAATCCCTTCTTCAGTCATATCACAACACATCATATCTCATATCACAAGAAGGCCACATATAACAACCAAATCATCATTATAAAAAACACACCTCCATCTCCATCAACATATCAATATATTCATTATATTAGGGTATCATGAACATGAAGGACATCAACCACATACCCTCCTCTTACTATACACGACCCCCACCATACATTATCATCTCAACCACATATTCAAGTAAACCAAAACATCACATACTATACTTAAATCCATTATATACCATATTCTTATAAATACATTGAGTCATCATACTAGTGCAACATATAGAAGGGATATTTAGGAAGAGTGAGTAGTCATCCATCCATTCACTCATCAACCGAGAAGTTTCATAAAACACTATGAACCCAAAACATTTTGGTGTTGGTAAGATTATCCCACTAGAGTGGGGTTCCTACTAAATCATAATAAAATAAAAGTATAATAAATTCACACACAATACCATCCTAAAGGGTCAAAAAATAGTACTATTACACCCATCACAATTACTAAATCATCACTTAAAACTAATACCATTACTGTCTATTCTTATATTATAAACCATCACCAATTTCTACAAAAAATAGCCACAACAATCATTCAAAATTTATCATTTTTTAGAATAATTAACCCTTTCTAGATTTATCATTTAACAGTCATATTACATTCATAATTCCATTTGATTTCATATTTAATAAAAACCAATTATTTATACATTACCCACTTTTAATCGAGTTTTTACGCTTCTGTTTCATTTAAAAATGTTCTATTCACATTTAATAGTTCATTAAATTATATACTGCACCCATTAATGTGTTCTTTATTACCAATAATATTCTGATTCTACCTAGATACTACAAAGAATCCCCATAAGAAATAAATAAAAAAAATAAGAAATTTATCAAAATAAAAATAAAAAATAAATAGAATATGGGATAGAAGAAAGAATATAAAACTTATTTTAACCCTTAAGGGGGTATTTTATTTTATATAGTCCAAAGTTGGATAGTTTCACAATTTTATCCTAAATCTAAAGGTTGGTGTAGTTTCTTATTCATACACTACCAAAAAATATTCACTCCAACTCTCTTTAGATCGAACTAGTTATAGAGGAATCCCTAGATAGAGTACTAAAGCTCCATTACTTTAGAAAATATATACATATTTTATGGTGGGTGTAATGCCCCGAACCCAGTTACCCAGAGTCGGTGCATTATTACATAACATTGGCCTGATCACGAGAAAGATCAAATCTCGAAAGACTGATTGGTTTAGTAGCCTTGGAAACACTAGATATATTCATAAAGTTTTACATTACATCAATAAGTGAAACGCTAAAACAATATATTGTCTCCATATTCCACACTCATAACCCCACATACTATCCCTGAAGGTCATTCATAAATTATTTCTTCACATCCTGGGAAAAATAAAACATAGAAAAGGGGTGAGCTCAAATGCCCAGTAAGAATAACAATATAGCGGAAACTTTCATAAATAAGAATAAAAATTTAAGGCAATGTATAACTAAATCAAAAGCCTTATAAACTTGAACTTCAACATAGTATGGAAAAAGTAAAATGAAATAATTCCATTTACTTATTCACATGAATATTCTACTAATCGAATAATCACATGCAATATCAATAACCACTTTCATAATGATGGAATGCATAATGCCAGACTATCATAACCACATAGCCAAGGCCTCGTGCCAAGACTACAAATAAGAATTTTCCAAGGCCTTGTTCCAAGACACTAGTTTGTCTCATGAGACCTACCGCTGCATCGAGGAGCTATAGTGGGATCCACCCGCCACTTAATAAGTCCAATGCATTCCCATATGAAAATGTTTAAACATAACATAAACATTCGTATTAAAACTAGCATACTAAATGTCAATACTTTCTCCATAAACCATGAATGGTATAAAAACAACACATCCATAGTAAAAACATATCACAAAACCTTCAATACAATACAAAAGTTTTGTATCATAATAAATCAACTTCAAATAAGCTTAAAATCCATCAAAGGATGTTGACATAGATGAAATAAAAACTATTTGAGTGAAATATCTCTTTTCTCGAAATCATTTAAAAGTCACACATTTATAAAGGAAGTAATTAAAAAGGGATTTTTGAATCAAAGTGTCCCATACCACTATGAAACTTTTGAAAAGAAATATCATTTCAAAACCTTCATGTCCATATAAATAAATCCTTAAAATCATTTTGAAAACATGGACATTAATTAAAAATATTTTGAAAGATAAATCTTTAAAACATTTAAAATTATGATCTTTCTAAAGATTACCTTTCACAAATTCTTAAAATATTCATTTTGAAATCATGTAAAAGTAACATAATTATAAAATAAAAAATTTACATTGAAAATATTCTTATAATCTTGTAAGGGAAGCTACGAAGATTTTATAACGGCGGAAAATAGCTGCACCCACCGTATAAGTTAAAAAAACATTCATACCTTAATTATGTTGAAAAGGTTAAAAAGGAACTTGTTTGGAAAATGATGGAAAGATTCCTTTATAAACCACTTATAAAAGTCAACAAGGGTATAAATGACATTAAACCATATTCCTGTAAATAGTAAAAATGTTTTGAAATACATTTTTAAGAAACATGGATGTGGATGATAAAGAAGTCCCAGTATATTATTACGTATAAACAACCTCAGATAATGAAGAGATTGCGAAGTAAACCCTTACCTTGTACTTTTCCTTGGTTGTGGGTAGGTTAACCTCCTCTATAATGGTGAAATAATTTTTATTAAATTATACAAGAATAATATATATTCATATGATATCATATATGATCTTTTAACATTGCTTTGTTAATAATATCTTAGAATTATCATTGTTTCAGGTGTTAACTTACTCGTTTTCTTTTATATGTTTTGTTACGTAATCCGTGGTTGTAATGGATAGGTTGTATCTTATTCATATCTAGAATTATATCAAGTCCTTAAACATTATTTTTAAATCATCAAATGTAATTATACTTGAATGGATACGATAGAGAATGAATCTCACCGCATTCGTGGATACGGTAGTCCGTACGTACGCACGAGCGACAATATCATTCTTTTGATATTAAAATAATATATAATTGGATGGTATATCATATATACAGAATAATTATCATGTTATATTTATTATTTACATGAATTATACATCATTATTATACCCATACAAAATAATAATTTATTGAATAACAATTACACCACGACGTGGAGACGGTAAGCCGTACGTACACACGTATGGTGACATGTTATTTAAAGGGTGGATAGAATACTGAATATGGTTGTAGAATATTTATAATAATATTATAGTATATAGGAGATACTGGATTCATTATTTTAGAATGGGAAAAACAAAGAAAGAAGAAGTTGAAGAAGAAATGAATTTGAAAAAGGGTGGTGAAAACATTACCTCTTCTTCGGGTTCTTCCTTTTGATTTGATCAAAAGGGCTCCTTAGAATGGCTTTCGGATCAAAATAAGGCCTCTAGGTTGTAGTGAGGGAAGTTTAGAGAGTATTTGGGTAGGGTTTGGCCGAACTAAAAGGCTTTGAAGGTGTGAAGTAATGAGAAGGGGGTGGGGTTCCCTTTTATTTGAGGGGTGAGGGGAACCTTTGGAAAAGCTAGAAATATTAATTTATAATAAATTAATATTCGGTTTCTAATGGCTCAAAAGTTTATTATTTAAAGGTTAAGGTGGGGATGGGTCGAAAAACATTCAACCAATAGAATTTAGACAGGTTTGGGTTACTATATTAACCTTATCTTTAAGTATTAACTCTAAGTTAATTTGTTTCACTTTTACAATGTCTCATTGTATTTTTATATTATATGGTTAATAAACTTACTATATACATCCAAACGACCCCAAAGTGGTCCATTAATGATACACCTATCATGATATAAGTATCTTGACCAAACATTATATTTTTAGGAATTTAATATCAATTAATAATATAATATTTGTTTTAAAACCCTTTTATGTCAATTTTGACACTATTCAATAATGGATTTTTTTGAAACTCATAAAAGAATTATTACTTCGAAAAGAGTCAATGAAATAAATCCTAATACGGTATATTAACCTATAAAATTAGTTTAATTCAATAAAAGTCTCACATTATATTTATTTGAGTATTTATAATATCAATTATTTTAATTTTTCACTATTATGGTAATTACTACATCATCATTGTGTCATAAATAAATTAACTTATTTAATGTCTAAAAATTATAAATAAAATATAATTCTGTAAGAAATATTTTTATCTTTCTAATGAATATTTATAGTCGAAAATCCAACATATATAACCCTATGTAAAAATTGTTTTTCTAAAAGATATATGCTTATGTCATTTTTGTACTTATTTTAACTTAATTAAAATAAAGTGTCCCTATCACCTAGAAGTGGCTCCATGGGGTCCCAAAATCGACCCAAAGATGCCCATGGTCGGACATGTATCCACCATTAATGTTAGGACACGTTTTAGGGTAATTTATTTTTATTATAATATTATTTTTTAACCCTTATTTACAGGATTTACCCTTAACCATGGTAAATAAAATATTTACCGCAGTAATTATTCAAAATGTCTAAAAATAAAAGTTACCTATTTAAAAAATATGAACATCCAGATTCCAAATATAGAATCCATTTTTCCAAATTCAAAACACCGAAGTTGCAGAAATTAATTTAAAATTAATTCCCGTTTTTAAAACAAAAAACCTATTTTTAAGAGATAAAAACTATCAAAAGATTGACACTTGTTTATGTTCGGTTTAATTGTAAAATTATGTACAATGACCAGAATTATATTAAATGGTAAAAATATATTCTAAATATACTTTAAAACCACTCAAATTCATAATTTATCAATATAAATTATTTTGATTAAAAAAGTTGTTTTTAATTAAAATTTAGTAATTTTCACTATTCATCAAAATATAAGTGTTATCCAAAAAGTTCCAAAATTTCACCCCAGGCTAAATTCGATATTCTGAATCCAAAAATTAAGTCCATTTTGAAATATAAAATATATATAATTTCAAAAATTAGGTATTACTATTCATAACGGTTAGTTTGATTGGTTGTGGTGTGTGTTAGAACTCGAAGTTGCGTACAACACACGATACTGTATTATTCAAAGGAAAGCGTATCGTGGAAGATTGGGATGTTTCATTTTAAATTTTTGATGTCCCCATTTAGTCAAAAAGTTTAAAATATTGTATTTAAAAAGGTTTCACTATTAAAAGTTGGTAAAAGTGCAATACTGAAAATGAATTTGTTCTTACATTATGTCTAAGAAACTCATAATATGGATTCTAAAATTATAAGGATTATATAAAGTTTAAAATTTAGTTAATAATATTCATAACCTCTTTTGAACGGATTGTTTGGTAAGTCATGGTGCGCTTGAACTCGGTGTTGCGTGTAGTGCAAGTTATTGAATTATTTTGAAGAAATAACACACTATGAAATCTTGGGGTGTTACATTCTCACCTCCTTCAATAAATTGCGTCCTCGCAATTTGAAATTGTTCTTTGAAAATAAAAGGTTGAAAATAGAAAATATCTTTGTGGGAAAACCCACATTGGAAATTGGGTTACTAAAATTTAATCTTAATATGAAGAAAAGAGAAATGAAAGGGTCACCACCAAATTATGATCTCGATTAGGAGAACATTGGTGGAAATTAGAGACATATAATTGGAGGAAAAACGTAAATATTTATAGGTAGTGATTGAGGTCATCAATCACAAACAAGTGTAAAATTGAGGTCCTTAAATTCATCAATCTATGATGATTTGAAATACCATCGGTTCAACAAAACATAGGGTATTAGGATAACACATTTTTGGTTTTAGGATTCCTTAAATAAAGTATAAGAATTAATTTCTTCATAGAATAAGATAAGAAGAAAAATATATTCTTGACAAGTATAGTTCCATCCTTTAACTAATTTCTACCACAAACTCATCTTTCACTCTAAAAGATAATAGAACGTAAAAAAATATATTCTATTTATCCTATTCGTATAGGGTTAAAAAAACGAATTTATAATTCATCTACCAGATCTTTTAAAAAAAACTACATTATTTAATCCCGGACATCACGTGGGTCAGTGGTAGGTGATACACCCTTGTCGCCCTTCGGTTGTGGGTTCAAGTCTCGCGGCCTTGCCGGAAGCGACATGTTGCCGCCCGACCTCCGGGTTGTCCTTTTATGGCAATCCAAAATAATCCATACTAGAACTATCCAAAATACTTCAGTCCAAAATTTATAAGGAAGGTAAACAGAATAAAGATCCTTTTTTCCGTGTAATAACATGTGAACACCTTCATCATGTATTCTTTTAAAACACTGCAACATCATGAATTACTATAAAACCTTATTGATTACATTCATGATCCCTTATTACTTAAAGAATAATAGATATACTCCTTCAATCCAAAAATGTTTTAAACCCCAACAATGATGGAATATACAAATCATTAATCAGTTTCAAGGTAGTCAAGAATATCCAATATAAGTTATCCAAATAAATCATGTATTATTCCAAAATCACTACCTCAGTATCGGAACTATATTATGGTTTATCATTCTCTCAACCATATATTTTCCAAAAATTTATCCTGCTATTGAGTCACTTTTCTTTGTTCCACACAATCTCAAGTCCTTAATGAAAGAGTACTGCAGTACAATCCTTATATACTCCATAATTATTATAACAATTACATTATTGACACAACACTCAAATGACATAATCAACACAGGAACTCTAATCATTCCTCTTCATCTGTGGTAGTATCATAACATGATTATTATCCAATAGCATCATTTGCGGCATAGTCTGATGACTGGGACATAGGTTCGCGTAGTGTCCAAACTCCTTGCAAATGAAGCATTGTACATTTGAAACCATTTTATTACCCTTGCAGTCACGTACTTTGTGCCCTTTTCCTCCACACTTATAACAAACTCCCATTCCTTTCATGAAAGTTCCAGGGTGTTTCTTCCCACAGTTATCACATATGGGAAAATTCTTCTTTTACCTATTCCCTTTATCCATCTTTCTCTCTTCCATCCTTTTCTTCTCTTTCTTCCCTTCAAATCCATAGGACTCAGTAAACTCTTTACTTAACTTATCAACACATGATATTATTTCTTCATACGATGATAATACATGGGAGACTATTTCTCTTATAAATTACAGCTTAAGAACATAAAAGATATGATCCTTCTTTCTCTTTGGATCATGTGCATTTCTGGAGTTCTCATTCCTTCTTCTGGGCACCATTTCTAAACAATGGCATTCACTAGATTAGTTTATGAATAACAATACCTAATCCCAAACTTGTAAGACACATAACATAAATTAAATAGTTTATGGATATAATCCATAATCATAGAAATTTCTCCTTTGAGGAAGTATATACTCATAAACCCTTCATAATGGTTTGTAAAGAAAATGAGAATTATCCTAAGAATATCCCCCGGGAGTGTCGTAACCAAGAGTGCAGCAAGGCCCGTTGTCGTGCACTAGTTCCCGTTCGAGTCCAGCTCAAAGCGGTGTTTTCGAGTTTTACCCCAAGGTACATCTATGCCAGAGCCGCCTCTACCTGCTCGTATCTAGACATGGATGTATTGCTCGGAAAACTCACAAAATCTCTACAATACCAAAATTCTAGGAAGTTCTTCTATACTAAACCTCAAAGTCCATCTTAAATCTATGTGCTCTAATAAGAGTTTATCTAAATCTAGCTTCCAAGGTTTGTACTAAACTTCCTCTGATACCAACTGTAACGCCCCGACCCTAGTTAACCAGAGTCGGTGCATTATTACATAACATTGGCATGATCACGAGAAAGATCAAATCTACAAAGACCTATTGGTTTAGTAGCCTTGGAAACACTAGATATATTCATAAAGTTCTACATTACATCAATAAGTGAAAATCTACAACAATATATTGTCTCCATATTCCACACTCATATCCCCACATACTATCCCTGCAGGTCATTCATAAATTACTTCTTCACATCCTGGAAAAAATAAAACATAGAAAAGGGGTGAGCTCAAATGCCGAGTAAGGATAACAATATAGCGGAAACTTTCATAAATAAGAATAAAAATTTAAGGCAATGTATAACTAAATAAAAATCCTTTTAAAATTGAACTTCAACATAGTATGGAAAAAGTAAAATGAAATAATTCCATTTTCTTATTCACATGGATATTCTACTAATAGAATAATCACATGCAATATCAATAACCACTTTCATAATGATGGAATGCCTAATTCCAGACTATCATAATGACATAGCCAAGGCCTCATGCCAAGACTACAAATAAGATTTTGTCAAGGCCTTGTGCCAAGACACTAGTTTGTCTCATGAGACCTACCAATGCTTTGAGGAGCTATAGTGGGCTCCACCCGTCACTTACTAAGTCCAATGCAATCCCATATGAAAAGGTTTAAACATAACATAAACATTCATATTAAAACTAGCATACGAAATGTCAATACTTTCTCCATAAACCATGAATGGTATAAAAATAACACATCCACAGTAAAAACATATCACAAAACCTTCAATACAATACAAAAGTTTTGTATAATAATAAATCAACTTCAAATAAGCTTAAAATACATCAAAGGATGTTGACATAGATGAAATCAAAACTATTTGAGAGAAATATCTCTTTTCTCGAAATCATTGAAAAGTCACACATTTATAAAGGAAGTAATTTAAAAGAGATTTTTGAATCAAAGTGTCCCATACCACTTTGAAACTTTTGAAAAGAAATATCATTTGAAAACCTTAATGGCCATATAAATAAATCCTTAAAATCATTTTGAAAACATGGACATTAATTAAAAATATTTAGAAAGATAAATCTTTAAAACATTTAAAATTATGGTCTTGATAAAGATTACCTTTCACAAATTCTTAAAATATTCATTTTGAAATCATTTAAAAGTCACATAATTATAAAATAAAACATTTACTTTGAAAATATTCTTATAATCTTGTAAGGGAAGCTTCGACGATTTTATAACGGCGGAAAATATCCGCACCCGCCGTATAAGTTAAAAAAACATTCTTACCTTAATTCTGTCGAAAAGGTTAAAAAGGACCTTGTTTGGAAAATGACGGAAAGATTCCTTTATAAAACACTTATAAAAGTCAAAAAGGGTATAAATGACTTTAACCCATATTCTAGAAAATAGTAAAAATGTTTTGAAATACATTTTTAAGAAACATGGATGTGGATGATAAAGAAGTCCCAGTAGATTATTACGTATAAACAACCTCGGATAATGAAGAGATTGCGAAGTAAACCCTTACCTTTTACTTTTCCTTGGTTATGGGTAGGTTAACATCCTGTATAATGGTGAAATAATTGTTATTAAATTATAAAATAATCATATACATTCATATGATATCATATATGATCTTTTAACATTTCTTTGTTAATAATATCTTAGAATTATCGTTGTTTCGGGTGTTAACTTACTCGTTTTCTTTTATATGTTTTATCACGTAATCCATGGTTTTAATGGATAGGTTGTATCTTATTCATATCCATAATGATATCAAGTCCTTAAAAATTATTTTTAAATAATCAAATGATAATTATACTTGAATGGATACGATAGAGAATGAATCTTATCGCGTTCGTGGAGACGGTAGTCCGTACGTACGCACGAGAGACAATATCATTATTTTGATATTAAAATAATATTTAATTTGATGGTATATCATATATAAAGAATAATTATCATGTTATATTTTTTTTTACATGAATTACACATCATTATTATACCCATCCAAAATAATAATTTATTGAATAACAATTACACCACGACGTGGAGACGGTAAGCCGTACCTACACACGTATGGTGACATGTTATTCAAATGGTAGATAGAATACTGAATATGGTTGTACCATATTTATAATAATATTATAGTATATAGGAGGTACTGGATTCATTATTTTAGAATGGGAATAACAAAGAAATAAGATGTTGAAGAAGAAATGAATTTGAAAAAGGGTGGTGAAAACATTACCTCTTCTTCGGGTTCTTCCTTTTGATTTGATCAAAAGGGCTCATTAGGTTGGCTTTCTGAAAAAACTAAGGCCTCTATGTTGTAGTGAGGGAAGTTGAGAGAGTATTTGGGCTGGGGTTGTCCAAACCAAAAGTCTTTGAAGGTGTGATGTAATGAGAAGGTGGAGTGCCCTTTTATAAGAGGGGTGAGGGGCACCTTTGGAAAAGCTAGAAATAGTAATTTATAATATATTAATATTAGCTTTGTAATGGCTCCAAAGTTGATTATTTAAGGTTCTAGGTGGTGATGGGTCGAAAACCATTCAACCAATAGAATTTAGACAGGTTTGGGTTACTATATTAACCTTATCTTTAAGTATTAACTCTAAGTTAATTAGTTTCACTTTTACAATGTCTCTTTGTATTTTTATATTATATGCTTAATAAACATACTATATACATCCAATCGACCCCCAAGTGGTCCATTAATGACACACCTATCATGATATATGTCTCCTGGCCGAACCTTATATTTTTAGAAATTTAATATCAATTAATAATATAATATTTGTTTTAAAAACCCTTTTATGTCAATTTTGACACTATTCAATAATTGATTTGTTTGAAACTCATAACAGAATGATTACTTCGAAAAAAGTCAATTAATTAAATCCAAATATGTCATATTAACCTATAAAATTAGTTTAATTCAATAAGAGTCTCATATTATATTTATTTGAGTATTTATGATATCAATTATTTTAATTTTTCACTATTATGGTAATTACTACATCATCATTGTGTCATACATAAATTAAATTATTTAATGTCTAAAAATTATAAATAAAATATAATTATATCAGAAATATTATTATATTTCTAATTAATATTTATAGTCGAACATCCAACATATATAACCCTATGTAAAAATTGTTTTTCTAAAAGATATATGCTTATGTCAGTTTTGTACTTATTTTAACTTAATTAAAATAAAGTGTCCCTATCACCTACAAGTGGCTCCATGGGGTCCCAAAATCGACCCAAAGATGCCCATGGTCAGACATATATCCACAAATAAGGTTAGGACACATTTTAGGGTAATTTAGTATTATTATAATATTATTTTTTAACCCTTATTTAACAGATTTACCCTTAACCATGATAAATAAAATATTTACCGCAGTAATTATTCAAAATGTCTAAAAATAAAATTTAACTATTTACACAATATGAACATACTGATTCCAAATATGGAATCCATTTTTCCAAATTCAAAACACAGAAGTGGCAGAAAATAATATAAAATTAATTCCCGTTGTTAAAACAAAAAACGTGTTTTTAAGAGATAATAACTATCAAAAGATTGACACTTGTTTATGTCCGGTTTAATTGTAAAATTATGTACAATGACCAAAATTATATTAAATGGTAAAAATATATTCTAAATATACTTTAAAACCACTCAAATTCATAATTTATCAATATAAATTATTTTGATTAAAAAAGTTGTTTTTAATTAAAATTTAGTAATTTTCACTATTCATCAAAATATAAGTGTTATCCGAAAAGTTCCAATATTTCACCCTAGGCTAAATTCGATATTCTGAATCCAAAAATGAAGTCCATTTTGAAATATAAAATATATATAATTTCAAAAAGTAGGTATTACTATTCATAATAGCTAGTTTGATTGGTTGTGGCGTGTGTTAGAACTCGAAGTTAAGTACAACACACACCACTGTATTATTCAAAGGAAAGCGTATCGTGGAAGCTTGGGATGTTTCATTTTAAATTTTTGATGTCCCCATTTATTCAAAAAGTTTAAAATATTGTATTTAAAAAGGGTTCACTATTAAATGTTGCTAAAAGTGCAATACTGAAAATGAATTTGTTCTTACATTATGTCTAAGAAACTCATAATATGGATTCTAAAATTATAAGGATTATAAAAAGCTTAAAATTTAGTTAATACTATTCATAACCACTTTTGAATGGCTTGTTTGGTATGTCATGGTGCGCTTGAACTCGGTGTTGCGTGTAGTGCAAGTTATTGAATTATTTTGAAGAAATAACACACTATGAAATCTTGGGGTGTTACATTGGGAGGGGATAAAGAATGGGTCATCTTCTTTTTCATGTTCTATTTGTTTAGAATATTCCTTAACATCATCCAAGGTTAACTCCATTAGTGTTTTTTCTGAAATTTTAATAATGGAACAATAATGTAAAATATACATTTGAATGGAATTAAAATAATATTTATTGATATGAAAATATTCCCCTTCAAGTGTGTTTTCTTGTAAATTGCATTATCCAGGAAAGACTGCTAGAAATGCATTATTAGTAGGTGCATTTTCTTATTCATAAACATAATATAAGGACACCCATGTGTTTAATAATTCTAAATATTCAATGTCATTGGAGGTAATACTCAATTCATTACAGACACTCATTCACTGTATACTATAGGAAAAGATCAACAAAAATCCTGTAGATGGCTCATCCTACTGAAATCTCGACACTCAACTTGATTATAATCACACAGTCTCCCCAGGTATCCCTACCCCCCACACCGATGATAGAAAATATAATTACCAACACCAATGCTCTAGAAATTATTCCCTTAATGATGGGTCACAAAGTGTCACTTCCTTCCACCAAACACTTTTCCATTGGGTCAACAAACTTAACTACCCTGCTTTGTGCCCAATACTTACCTCGAGTTATGTTATGTAATAAGAATCTGATTTACTTTTGATATGGTGGATAGCCAAAATACATTCACCTATGATCAAACAACATGATTGTGCTCGAACGTGAATCATATCATCCTAGATGGATCATTCATAAGACAAATATGAACAAAACCTAAAAGTTCTTAACATGAGTCAAACAATCCATAAAAACATATAACCATACATATACAAACCAAATATTCCCATATTTTTCCAACGCATAAACAATACAACTACTCACGGTCCGATGATGAACACGTATCGTCACCCTCTCCACCTCCATATCCACTTTCTGCTGTCACTTGTACGAACAATATATTGAAAATTAAATAATGTTGCATATTTATATTTAAACTTAAAACCAATGAATGTTAGAAAACTAAATGATTTTAATTTTTTGTGATTTACCTGCTTACCACCAGTCGATGCACTACCACCGGGGGAATATCTGCTCATCTGCTGATGTATATCAGTCATCGCATTCTGCAAAGCTGATATCTGAGCCCCCTGGTCTTGAACTGTGGTTCGTAGAGAAGCAATCTCCCTATGAGCATCTTCGGGTATGGACTGAATATTAATGGGAGTAGATGTAGCTGGAATCCCTGGTGGCATGCCAAATACCTCAGATTGTACGGGTCCGAAACCCATCCCGTGCACTCTACCAAGATACTCCTTCCCAAGGACTTTAGTAACCGGGTCATCCTGAGATACTGAGTATGACTGACCAAGATTGACATCCCATAGTTCTTTAATTTTTACCTATAAATCAAATATCAATATATAATAACACAGTAAAAACTGATAATAAGTTATTATAATAAAAAATTGACTCCATACCCCAACTTCTTTTACAGGCTCATTAACAAAACTTCCATCTGATTTTTTGAGAACATTCAACCACACTTTTGTTCTTGATGATTCGTGCCCTAAACTCTGTGACTACATTAAGAAAATATAAATCAACAATTTAATATATTAAACAGATAATATTTTCTTATAAATATTTAATCTATTGAAAAAATTACTAGAGTCATTCGACTTTTATAAAAGCTTTTTGACCCCCACATTGTGAGGGATGACTTGCTTAGCCCGGTTTGATGCATTTTGTCTTGACAGATCCTAAAATAAAAAAATGCAATTTAACAGTAATGTATTCAATGTCATCTCTTCATATACATGTATAAATGTAAAATTATGATAATATAATAATATATATTTCAATACCATCTGCTTCTCATCACGATGTCTGTCAACAAAAACATTCCACTGTTCTTTAGGTACCCCACTGGGTAGCTTCTCATACATTTGTTGCACGGTCAATGAAGTATCATTGAAATCTCACCACAACCCCCATTTGATTTCTTTCCATTTCTTACCAAGATTTTTCAACATCCACTTTCGTGCTATCACATCAGTAACTGTAAAGTGGAAGAACATCTATATACAGAAATTCATTTTGAACATATTAGTAACATGACATTCAATTAAACCATAATTTATTAAAATTACCTTTATTTGGGAATAAAAAACATCATTTTTCCAACTTGGAGGCATATGTATGCAATCATAGTAAGAAATAGGTAGAAAAATGGGCTCTGCTGCCAGTTGGCCTAGAATCTGGCCAAGTAACCTCGCGAAGTCATCCGTAGGGACCTCAAATGACTCAAATGGCACGACTATATTCTCTCCATTCATATTCTAAACATCTAAACTTTTTTATGTTTTTATCCACTATTGCATTGTTTTTATCTTCAATGAGAAAACAATTAGTATAAACAAAATTCAATAAATTTATTTATATTTAAACTTGTACTTATGACAGTGACCCTCCAATATGCCCGTGATGAACGGGAAGAGACGTGTTGCCGCCCCACTGCAGAGGCACTTGAAGGGAGAGTCGATGACTCAACCTTTAATGGGACACCCACAGAGGTTGTGAGAGATGGTGCAGGGGGAGATGGTGCAGGGGTGTAGGAAACTGGTGGCTCATATGTCGTGGGGATAGAGACAGATGGATCATCATCTGTCACAGTAGTAGATGAAATAGTGTACCGCTTCCTCCATGGAATTACTACCATTTAATCAAATAAAATTAAGTTCAGAATATATATTTCAAAAAAATTATGCAGAAAAAAAATTAAAAATGATAATAGATGCCCAGTACTAACAAACAAAATATATATAACAATGATAATGAATGACTGAACAAATGAAATAAGTGGTTGCTGAATGAATAAATAACTGTACATATAATCATTTCCCCTTCAATCATGTTTGTTTCCTTCTCCATTACTTCATTGACTTCATTCATCCTTTCTAGACTAATATTTTCAATATCATGATGGACAAATAATTCTGCTTCTTATTGTTGATGAGATTCAATTTCAGAAGTGAAATATTCCACTTCATCACCCATATCATACAAATCTCTTTATATTATGTGAGAAACTACACTCCACCCTTCATCCACAAAATCATTTACATAATATACCATTTTTTCTTGCGATGATAAGATATGTGGATCATGCCATTCACAATCACCAACATCCATCAAGTAAGATAAGTTCATAGAAGTAAATTGCAAGGAATCTCTTTTAACACCCAAAATAATATCGACCCAATTTCATTTCAATAAAACAAAATAAAAATGCCCGTGGTAGTTTAATTCAATAATATCAATCAGCTTTCCATAGTATCCCACTTCAAAAAATGTAAATATACCACTATTCTGTGTTTTCAAACCCACTTCTTGATCGACTATACAAAATCTAAAGCCATTCACATTGTAAGCGTCGAACTTTCTAACTTGTTTTATAGGACCTCTAGAAAGAAACTTAAAATCTTCTGACATCTCTGCTCGAGTATCGGTATTCATGATCTAAAAAATAAAATATAATTTATTATATTTACAAAATGTATGTGTCAAAATAATATTCGTATTTATTTCAATATTTAAGAACTTACATGTCATGCATTCCATTCTATAAGATCTTTATTCACAACATTAATTATATCTTTCCCATTTAATGTTTGGAAACTCATTCATCTCTTTGTTTGTATCCTCAACTCTGCAATAAATGGATATGCAATTTCACTATTCAGCAGCACATATATATGTGCCTGTAATAATTGAAATTCTGTCAGTGTCACATTTGTGGTCCTCCCAACTGAACGACCAATAGTAGGAAATATTTTTGATTACTGATGTATTCAAGATTGATTCTATGTGTCGTCAATATGTCCAAATCGATTAAATCTTTTCTCAATATCATCCAAGTATCTGGAACAAAAGGTAAGACACTCCTCAGCCAAATAGCCTTCAGCGATAGAGCCTTCTGGTTGAGCTTTATTTCTCACGTATGCTTTCAAATGCCCAAGATAACTGTGAAATAAAATAATCATAATTATGCATATATTTAAATGCCAAATTTTATTTACTTAAAAGAAAAACATATAAATAAAATTTCTCTCCAATTGATACATCAATCTATAATGAACGGGTCCTCTTAATTTAGCTGCCTCATCCAAATGCACAGTTAAATGCATCATGACAGTAAAAAATGATGGAGGAAATATCATCTCCATTGCACAAAGGGTCAATACAAACCTCTCTTGGAGGTTGTCAAGATGAAATAGATGTAGATATTTCTATCATTATTGCATGAAAAATGTTTAGAATTGGAGTACAACAACAGGAAATTTTTCCGGTAATAATGTACACAATTCCAATGATAGTAATTGTTGTAACAAAATATGTGAATCATGACTTTTCAATCCATGTAACTTACGATTATTCAAGTCAACAAACCTCAAGTTGTTAATTGAATACCCATCATATACCGTCACATTCTTTAAAATTTGAAGGAATGTATCTTTACCCCTATTTTTCATTGCAAAAATTTTTGGAGCATACTTTTCATTCTCATCTGACCAGAGATCACATTTTATATTCATTACTTGTTAGTCTCTACGAGTGTTGAGATGATCCGTTGAATTTATCTGCTCATTTAGTAATGTAAAAATCAAATATTCACAGAAATTCTTCTGAATATGCATCAAATCAAGATTATTCCACAACAAATTAATTTCCTAATACATAAGTTTGAAGAATATACTTTTTTCTTCCATTGTTGCATTCTGATTTCACTTGACGATGCACTTCAGACCCATTTCCCGCTATCATTAAAATTATGAACCTTACCAAATTCTGTTTCAACATTTTCAAGTTGTGTCAATATTTTAGAACCAGTTAACAACTTTGGAGGTGGTCTACGATCAATGAAACCATTAAATTTTGATCTGTTCAGCTGAAATCTATGAGATGCATCAAGAAATCTTTGATGGAACAAGAAGCACCATTTTCTACTATGATGTAGTCATTTGGGATCCAAATCAAATTTACAAATGGGACAATCCAAACCTATGTAAGTGTTCCACCCAGATAAATTCCCAAGCCCAGAGAAGTCACTGATGGTTCACATTAAATCATCATGAATTTAGAACATTGTTTTAGAAGAAGCATCAAATGTGTCAACACCATTGCTCCATAAATCCTGCAATTCGTCAATCAAAGGCTGCATGTATACATCAATATCATTTCCAGGCATTTTTTTAGGAATAATCATCAAAATGATAAAAGATGTTTTCTTCATACACATCCATGGAGGCATATTGTAAGGGATCAAAACAACTGGCCAAATGCTATAACTGGTACTCAAAGTCCCAAATGGGTTGAATCCATCAGCAGCCAATCCCAATCGAACATTCCTAGGATCAGCTGAGAAATCTGGATGTAATGAATCAAATGTCTTACATTATTGTGAATCTCTTGGATATCTCATTAACCTATCATTTCTATTATCTACTGAATGACACTTCATGTGTTCGGTGGTTTTCGATGACCTGAATAATCTTTTCAATCGACGCTTCAATGGAACGTAATGAAAAACCTTTGCAGGTGTGTTCCTTTTCTTCTTATCCATGAAATTATGTTGATTCATACTTCCAACATCACCCTCTGACTTCCATAAAGAAGAATATTTATTTTTCATTTCAGTCTACTTGAATCCTCTCCCCAATAAAGCAAACAATCATTGGGATACACAAGTATTTTTGTATAATTCAGACCAAGCCTGTTAACAACATTTCTCATATCACAAAAATTCTCGGGGATTTTTGCTTCAGGAAATTCATCACGAATCAATTCCAATATCATGGACATTTCCTTATTTGTAATTCCACATAGAAATTTGATATGGTACAACTTCAGCAGAAAAGAAAGCTTTGAATATTTCAAAAACCCACTATACAACTCTTGATTTCCACTGTCAACTAAATCATGAAACACATTTTACTCTATGAAGTTTTCTCTTACATTTGTATCCACAGAATCAAGAGGAGGATCTAATGATATGTTACAATCTTAATCTGGTTGTGTTACAGTCTCAAAAACATCACTTGTCTCGTTGCTATTTGTAGCACCCTCATCTGGTTGTTCTGATAAGTTTTCATGTTGATGGTGGTCTCTTGTAGTGTTGAATGCATCATTTATAAGGTTTCTCATTTCATTTTCCATTGTCGATGAAGTTGGTAGGTCATTCATTGGATTGACATCAGTACTCAACCTTTCTGTATCGTTCTATTCATCATTCCAAATCCAACAAAAATATTGACCAGGGAATTGCTTCACTATTAAATGTTCATAAACTTCATCTCTCTTCAACCATCTTATAAATTTACATTTAGGACGTGGAAATCTTATTCTCCCTTCAATGGATTGATTCAGAATTGAAAAATCTAAAAACTCAGTCAAACCCTTTATATACTGAGGTGTGTTCCTTGGTAATGTGATCCAACCTTTATCCATGTATATCACAATTTTCCTACACAATATTAAAAAAAATTAAAACACATAATTATTACTAAATAAGGAAATAGATTCATATATACTAGTTGAAAAAATATATAAATATAAGGTTTTCCTATATCAATACATATGGTAAATCACCCACTAGTGGTGTCATCTAAGGTAGTACCACCAAAAAGGATTAGAATTAAATTGGGAGATTAGGGTGAGTGAAAAAAGTCCAACCACATTACTCAACTTAAGAAAGTTGGAGGCTCGCCTCTCCCATTAAATTAAATAATTCTAACCATTGTTTGAAGTGGCCCAATATTTAGGGGGAGATATGATCCATGGGGTGGATGTGCTAATAAAGTAAATGTTATTCATCTAAAGGAAGATCTGATTAAATCCAAAAAAATCATGAAATAAGTGGTGTAATAATTATTTCAAGTCTCATTTGATATAAAATATGATGAAAACGTGTCATGGATGATCATGACTCAGCATGTGGTGTTATGAAACCACTTTTTTTCTTCAAAACATGATCTAGAAGTTTCATGCTGAAGTAAAGTCACTTTTTGAATCTATAATTACATAAAAAATGGATTATTCTAGAATAAAATGAGGTTTCCAATCCTTAACTAAGAGAATCAATGATGTAATATTGAATCTGGTTGATAACAAGGGATATCAAGCACTGAATTTAGTAGAATTAGATCACTAATAAGGAAGAGGTACCATCCATACCATCTCGTAATAATGTTTATAAATCTATTTTTATGAAGGGAGTGGGTAGGGAAAAAATTATGTACATGTATGGATTTTGAAATGATTGATGGAATATTCCACCTTAGCTAAGGTGGATAAGAAAATTAATGAAGTTGGTTTCACTTAAAGTTATAAACAAGACATAATGTCATTATTCAAATGAAATAAGATGATCATGGGTTGTGGATCAATGTTGGTGTTTTGAAAAATTCATTTATTGTGAATTAGATTATTGGTATAGACCGTTAAATGAAAAATTAGAAAGGAATCCAATTCTAAAGGATAGAAATCCAGATATGAAGAAGAAATATCCATATGTAAAGAGAAACATGTATACATAAAAAATAATTGGAAATTTTGAAAATGTGTCTGATGTATGATGAGGTATTATTCATAGTATTGGTCCATGTTCATATCAACCTATATATTAATTGAATAAGAAAATAAGGTCACATAAGGTAGTGAATAAATAAAAAGCATCCTTAGGAAAAAGTGAAATAATATTGTAAGAAAAAAACAACCTAATAATATTTCACATAGGGAAGGTAAGAGGCCTTGGAATCTAAATTTGAGAAGTTTATGAATGTTTCATCATCTAAAAGAACTAATAAAAATGAGGGAATTTAGCATTATCCATGTTAAAAGTTCAAACATTCTACCAATGAAATGATGCATAATTTCTACAGATAACCTTATTTTATTTTTCACATGATAATGAATAAAAGTGTAGAAAACACTAGTGTCAATAAATACATGAGTTATGTTAAAATAAATACTAATAATACCTCACACTATTAAGGGAACCCATTATTAATATTATATATCATTATTATCACTAAATATTTTTCATTCAACCCCTCCTTGATAATTCCTGCCTCATGCTGAGATAGGGCTTGCTGGGATGTTGGGGTTGTTCTTGGAATAACTATAAATAAATCAATTTTGTGGATGAAAAATAATTTGATGATATCATCCTAGTTGACCATGAGAGTATTGGGTTAGATTAAAACCATTTCCTCATTTTGAATTCAGAGGATAAGTATAGAAAAATTTGAGATGTAATATTCGGCCATAGTTGTGAAATTCTAAAAGGACTATGATAGATTCCATTTTTAAGTGATCCAAAGAGATATATTAGAATTAACCCAACTAATTATTTTGAAGTGAAAAAAATTAAACCAAACTTGTGGATTGGTTATCTGGTGCTTTTCTACCCTAGGGATAATTTTTCCTTCTATACTTATTTCCACTACCAGAGTTTCCACCTATGCTCATGTGGAATAAGGTGTTACCTCCACTAATATTCCCTATAATGTACACCTTTTATACCATCAAGCTATTCTCAATATCAATGAAATTATCAATAAAACACATGAAAACCTCAGAGAGATTCTCAAGTCACATAACCAAGTCAAACACACATGATTTGAGTGATTAACTAGATGCCACATATAATACAAAGTGAGGAAGGTAGGTAAATTAGGTTCTATATTACATACCTGAGATATATCTATGATTAAGATAAAAAAATATATTTTTCTTAATACTTGAAAGGTATGTAGGTAGAATTTTTTGTAAAACAAATCCTTAAATCCATCTGAGGTAAGGTATTAATCAACCTTAACATAGACGACTCAGTCTCACCATTTTCATGATAGTCCTTTGAGTATGAACATTACTATATTTAATTTAGTCCTATCTATAGTTCCAGGAAAATCTAAGATCCTATTTATCCAACCCAGCCATGACTATGAATCTTCAGGTCCCAAGTCACCCTAAAATATTGGCAGGATTTTCCTTTTAAATTCCAATGATTGATCCATATAATTTGGTTCCTCATTCTGATTTCTTATATTCCACTACCCAAAAATATTTCACTATTCTTATTAAAAGTTACTAATTTACTTATGGTTTAGGTGGAAACACATTCCAAGTATCACACTCCTACTAATTTATAGGTCTTCTAACCAGTGGAATTTTTTTTCTATAACCATAGTCGATGTTATTAAAATAATTACTTAGTCACCACCCAAACCTTTAGTTAAAGGTTTTACAGTGTGAAATAACACACAATCAAGATCAAAATGGAAAATTATCAAAGTAACTACCCATGAAATATCTTTTGAATGAAGAATTTTCGGAGGTAAATCTTTTTAATAATGTTGATACACAACTCTCATTGGATAAACCCATGTTGATGAGGAGAAAACTCTCCTAGAATTGTTTTAAAACACTTTTAATTCTTAGACCACCTAATTAACTTGAATATTTGTATAAAGAGGTTATATATACCTTTTTATACCCTATATTTAAATTCCTAAAACATCCTATATCCATACCTAACTTCCTAACTAATAGATCATACAAAACTGATATCATTTGTAATATCACAACCCCAACCGATCATCTTAGATAATATTGGAATGCCACTAACCTTAGGTCCATCCCACAAGCACTAAAGGATGGAAATAAACACCTAGGGATAAGAATATTACTGGGGGATGATATACCCTTAAAATACATAACCTTCAGTGCAATAACTCTAATGGTAAAATATAAATATTATGCATGAGAAAGGAAGACCAAACTATAATAATATAAAATAAAAGGTCATAAAATAAAAAAAAAATATCATCAAATTAGTCTATAAGAAAAAGGTCTTATAAAGGTAGAATAGAGATCCAAACATGGAACTACACCAAGCTACAAACCACTACTATCTCTAATATCCTACCTCTATCACCAATAACCACAAAATCAAGGTTATCCTCTATAGAATCAAGAGGTATTCCCTTTACCTATACCATGTCAAACTTCATATGCAACAAGATGCATATGCAGGGTGTGAGTATATACACCCAGTACACAGTCAACCAAAGACTTAATACACATGAAACTATAATAAAAACAAGTTATCTCACATATTATATAAAATAAAAGTGAAGCTAAAAACCAGTGAATCAGATACATATAACTAGTGAAAAAAATCACACTATAGAACACATTTAGATCATGATATCACACACCCATAAAATACACTAAAAATCCCCTTTAGGAGCTATTTAACTAACCTAATGTATCCCAAATCTACGTAGGACCAAATTAATAACCCAAAATCATGATTATAAACCCATACCCTTGACCCAAGTCATAAATTAGTGGTACAATCTATGTTCCTAATTAAACATAATTAGTATCCAAAACCAAACCAAAAAAGCTGAATATATATGATTTATGAATGAACACTAACCTCTTCCAAGAAATTTTTATACACACAAAAGGGTTGCATATTTCTATAACCCTATGCACTGAAATCTATAAAAAAAATATGAAAAACAATACCAATGACTATGAAAACCACCGGCGGCAGGGGAGGGGAGCTGACCTAGGGTAGGAACTCAACAAGATCGGGGGAGAAGGTGACATCGTGGGTGTCTAGGGGAGAAGGGGGGTTAGCAGCGATGAGTGGTGAGGTCACCGGTGGCATGGAAGGGGAGCGGAGCTAGTTTTGGGGCTTTTCGAGGGAGAAGGGTCGTGGGTGTTAGGGAAGAGGTTCGGCTCAGGTGGGGGGGGGGGGGGGGGAGTGTCACTGCTATAAAAATTTAAAAATGTTTCACGATGGTTTTTAATAAACTTCCACTAAACCATTTTACAAAAAGGTCTGGTGGAGGTTATGTAAATCACCACTAAAAAACCGCCGCTAAAGGCGATTTATGTTGTAGTGTTTAAAATGTGGAAGATTGTTAAGTCATTGAACCACATTACTCTATTTTTTTTTGAAAACAATGAATCAATTCATTTTTTATTTGATAGAAATTTTGATTATTTTTTTATTATTTATGATTTAAGTATATAAAATCAATAAATTAATTAATTACAACTTGAGGTAAAATAGAACATATATGGCCTACTATCTTTTGAAAATTAGATCACTTGAGGAATTTTTTAATACCAAAATTTTATGGATTTCTTGATATCTGGTAACCTATAAAATAATATAAAAATTACTTTCATCAATTATAAAAAACACTATAGTGGTGCTAATTCAACTCAATAGTAGATGTGGTGATATTCATAATCCATCAAAATTGAAAATTAATAAGCTACCGATGCAGTTACAACTGACTCCTTGCTTTGTTGAATTTTAAGAATTAAGTTTATTATAATGATTCTTATATATATAACAATACACAGAAAATCATATGAGACAAGTTATAATAATTTCATATATGCATTTTGAATGTTTTTGAATGTTTTTTAGCTTTAAAATTACTTCTTACTAATAGAACTTCTGATCACTATAGTATTTTTTCTCATCACCTTATCTAGGGGATACCATTGTGAGGTTTTCGTCATGAAGATTTTGTTTTTTCTTGTTGTAATTATTTTTTTTTCAATGGGTGTTTCAACGGTTTCTTGGGAATATGAACAAGAAACAGATCTACTGGAAAAAGCATTTGAAAAATTGATAAATCATTTATTATAGTATAAGTACCATGCAACTAGTCCAAGTATCAGTTTAAATGAGCTTCAGTTTTTTGAATTATAAAATATCGATTAGGATGATTGAGTAACTCTAGTGTAAGGAAAAAAGATCCATGAATCATTCTTTAATAAGTTGATACCATTCAAAAATTCTTCAGTCAATGATACCTTCAAACCAGTGTTGTTTCCCCTTTCACTTAGGGTTAAAAGTGAATATTTCATAAAACATTTTTGGGGAATTAGATTGGTAAATATAAACTATAAATATTGTTTTAAATTTGTATTATAATAACTATTTTAGCATCATTTTGTTGTAATCTTGATAGTTTTTATACTACCTTTATTCATATTTAGGGCACATCTAATTTTGAAATACTAATACTTAAATATTTTTTTATGATTTTACTTGGATTTTGTTGTGGTTTTATCAATTCTGCATAATATCAACACATAATTATTTAAAGGAGGATGAAAATTTTTAGTTATCTTTTAACTAAAACTGGCCCCCTCTTTAAGTGTATTTACCATTATTTTATGATCCTACATGTATTAAATTTTAGTTATGATAGAAGATTTATTACGATTGATCATATGATAACTTTTATAAAGTATTAAAAATAATTTAAACTAATATTTAGGCTATTAAATCATATTTTCAAGATCATTATGATAAGTGTTGATGTAAAATTTTCATGGGGTGTACATGCATTTGTGTCTACTACACTGTAGTCATCTTAGTCCTCATAATAGCCAATCTAAAAGGAAAATCTTTACTAATTAGTGAAATTTATCTGTAATACCCCATTTCATTAGAATATATATTTCAATTTAGTAAATTTAAAGTGTTTGATAACATCATTTTCATATAATATTGATCTTAGGCGAACCATGATATACTATTAAGATATTATAATAAAATGTTATTGTTATTACATAGCTGTTAGATTGGGGGTAAAAATTGGACTAATGGAATTATAATAAATACGTATAAAATTATTCATTGATAAAAATATATTGATTAATACTTAGTAAATAGGAAATAAATGTTTTATAATAAGAATAAAATCATACTTTTTAAGAAGTGTAATTTCAAAATAGTATGCACATTTTTAACAAAAAAATTATATTGATCACTACTGGTAAATTATTGATAATATATAAAAAATAAAAAATAAAAAATAAAAGGATTATTAATTAGTTATAAATGAATATAATATCATTAAAAGGTAATTTTTTTTTCATAAAACTGTTTTTATATTATGCAATGTACTTTACTATAATAAATTTAATAAACCACTATTGATGGATGAATTTAATTAAATTTGTATATAATATATTAAATAAAATATATTAACATTTATTTAATGGTTTTTAGTATTCATATATTGATAATAAAGTCATTTTATGCATAAATATTCATTTTCTCAAAAAACTGTTTTTTTTGCATTCAGTGCATCGATATTAGATTTAATTTAGCCACTTATAGGAAGATAATCTTATAAAATTTATTCCATATTTGGAATAATAATAATTAACAATTTTAAATAATTTTGAATTAATATTTATCCATAATTAATAGTTACCTTGGTATAAATATTATTACTGAGGTAAGGGTTAAAATAGTTAAAAGATGGAATAACTTAAGAGATAAGGTATAAAATAACATTCAAAACGTGATTAAATATAATTGGTAGAATTTTTTTTCAACCATATATTTTATATATTTTAAAATATGAAATTTTGGAGCCTCTTAACTTGATTAAAACCTACGTTATATAATAATGTTTAAAGTATTTATAAGTTGATCACCAATATCACTTATAAAAATAAACATTATCTTATAACTTCTCCACACCAATTGAACACTCAATTTTGGCCAAGTCCTACCCAAATCCATTCAAAAATTTCATCCCCAAGACCTAGAGGTATTATCCTAAAAAAATACCATCTCAACATGAATTAAGGTTTAATCTAACGGATGATAATATAATAATAGGTAATTGTCTTCATCGATCTATTTTAGGTATTTTTCTTCGTTAACCTTCTAAAAGCTATATATAACATCTTGACATAATGATATCAATATATTTATTACATTAAAATGTCGTTATATAAATGTTACTACCTTTTCTATCTCTTTTATATCTAATATAAAATAAAAACATAACTCATGTGTATGTACAAACTATCATCTTTATAAGGAAATGTATTTTATTTTCCATCACTATCTTTAATGGATGTTTTAATAGTATTATTTAAGATATTTATTTATGATTATAACATAATCATTATTTTTTAAATTATAAATATTATTTTCCTTCTTACCATTCCATATTTTGAAGAATTATAATGTCCCTCATGCATACGTGGGGACTACCACCTCCACGAAGAGATGCCATTTGTTTTTCATTTACACATAACATGGCTGATAGTAAGGGTATATTTAATGAATAAATATATACTTTTAATATTATTTAAATATATATTATTATTAACCTTTATTTATTTCCATTCATTTTAAAGTGAATGAATCACTAATGCGATTATACTGACTATAGTCTCCATGAAGTGATGTATTTCATTTTTCATCATAAATTTTTAGGAATTATTATGAATTTGAATATAATGAATAAATATGAAAATTATTTTGTTATTAATATTATAGAGATGATGAAATCATGAAAAATATGAAAGGAAGGAAACCTTCAAACTGAAACATGTATGGGAAACAAAATTGTTAACAACCAAATGATAATTTTATTGAAGACTAGTCATTAAATTGGTAATAGATATTATAATGGAATGTTATATTGTAATAAAAGTATGAATATGGTTCTATTATATATTTATTATCTACCTAAATTTATTATAATATAGTTTATGATCATGTATGATGATATTTAGGACCCGAGGTAGGGGTTTGTAATGCAATCTTATTTCATTATGAGATTTTATATATAAAATTTCCATTCAAGGAAATTATTATTATCCTTGTATTTAAAAATTCATATTTGTTATTATATTGTCATTATTTACTTGTTTTTAATTTATTCCTTTCATTATACTCTATTTGGCACTGAAAATGATCCAAAAATATTTTAAGGGAAATTCTACATTATTTCATCATTTCAGTTGAAAAAATTTCTCTTCCATAACCATGTTCTTCAAATTATTTTATAGAATTTTTTCACATATACTTTAATGTTATAAAAAATTTATTTTAACTAAAATTTAATTTATTTACAAATGATTAAAATAAATTTTTTTAGTGTATTTTCTCATGAATCACTTTTGAATTGATACAAAAAATGAAAAAATAATGTTCACTTTTAACATACATAACATAAAGAATTTTTCTTATCATTAAGTATTTAATTCATCATAAACATTACATTAAAAGTTTTAAAATATTTTGAAAAGAAATTAATACTTCCATTTTATTTGTAATTTTAATTTTTAAAATATAAAAAATCAAAAGGGGTGTTTTCTCTTTATTTTTAATGAGTATTTGAAATTATTTTATAAAATATATTTTTAAACTGTTTTCAACATCATTTAAAGATTGTTATATTTTTTGGGGGATACGAACATATGATATTTTCAACATTCTTTCTCAGGATGGATATAATGAATATTTTTTAAGGATGATTTAATGAATCCCATTTCTTTTCTGCAGGTTTAATTATAAAATGATGAAATGATGAATATTTTTATTAAATTGTGACACATTTATATATGGGTTTCATTATGTGATTAGTGAACCCAAAATTATATTTCTCTCGAATGAATTGGGAAAATATTTATGTCTATAGTGATAATATGAACTAGAAAGTGGAGTGAACCTAGTCTGGTAACGGACTTTGTCCCATGTGATTGTCTTGGAAGTGAGACTGGACTATATAAGTGATGTAGATAGGGAGTGAACTAAATAAACTATTGGACACTGTCCAATGTGGTTGTCTTATAAGTGATACTTAATAATTGAAATTATTTTTTATTCTAAAATATTTCCAAAAGATTTTGTTTTGTGTTGATGATATGATCTTACAGATCATGGTTGATTATCAATTATTACACACCCATATAAACCATGTTTTTGTTATGAAAAAGTCTTATATAATAACTCCTTTTTTATGGTCCATGATATATTGGGTATCATTTCAAATGTTGTGATCATGTTCTTGTACACTTATGATTAACATATATTCATTTATGATCTCTGATTGATATTTATCATGTTCACCCTTATAAATCATATGATCCACCATTTCTTATGTTTCTTTTTCCCCATGTTATGAAGTAAGGTATTAAGTTTGGTATGTACAAGAAGAGTACTACATTAGAATATTTTTTTGGTTTATGTTCAATATCATTAATGAAATAAATTGACTATGTAGCCATTCTTTAAATATGTTTTTCCTTTACAGTCCTAGGTGTGTCTATCATTGTGATATGTATTAAGTATTCATTTAAATGATGTAATATATATGTTTGTAATTCTTGGGTTTCATTAGTTACATATTTGGAATTATTTTTATGATTATATGATCTATCACTTTGATTAATGGTGATTGATTGTAAAATACCATGTAAATAAAGAATAATAAATTTGAATGCTTATCAGTATTTTTAAATTAAATATTTATTTTACTTTAAAGGGGATGCTATGTTCGATAGCAAACCCAATATGAAACAGCGGGTTTCTTTGAAATCTTACATTGCATACTAATAATAAAATATTATTATTTTAAATCGTAGTTAATTCCGAACCATTGTATCGGAGAGAATGAATAAAACTAACTACAACCTGATAATACATTTTTGCTAAATATTTTTACATTTATCTAAGAAATATTAGAAGCTTAAAATGTGAATGAATCTAATTTTAAGCATAACTTTTTTTAAAAGATCGATTTACCACCTTTTAATGGAGAACCCTTTTTAAATCTAGTTTTTGTAACTATTATATGTTCTATTTGACAAAATTAAATTCTTCTTTAGAATCAGGATATAAAAATTTACTTTGGATAAAATTTTGGTATTTTTCTGATAAAATTCAAATTTTTATGAATAATGAAAAATACTGTATTTTAATTCAAAAGTGCCTTTTTATCTAATTTATTTATATTGTAAGATTATATTTTTAATTGGTTTTAAATTTTAATTAGAATATATTTTTACCATTTAATCTAATTTTGGTCATTGTATGTAACTTTATTTTGAAATTGGTTATAAACTAGTGTCAATCTTTTGAAAGTTATAATTTCATAAAAACACGCTATTTGTTTTGACAGCGGGTATTAATTTTATATTAATTTCTTCCACTTCTGTGTTTTGAATTTCGAAAAATGGATTCCATATTTGGAATCAGTAGGTCCAAATTCTATAAATAGGTAACTTTTTTAGGAATTTTAAATATTTACTTCACTAAATATTTTATTTACCATGATTAAAAGGAATATATAGTAAATATGGGTAAAATATAATATTATAATAATATTAGATTAGCCAATAATGTATCCTAATCTAATTAAATGATACATATCCGACCATGGGAATCCTCGGGACGAATTTGGGACCCCATTGAGCCACATGGGAGTAATAATGACACTTTATATTAATTAATTGAAAGTAAAGACAAAAATGACATAAAAAAATATATTTTAGTGAATCAATTTTTACATGGGGTTATATAATCTATCTATTCGACTATAAATATTAATTAGAAATCTAAAAATATTTCCTACATCATGGTATTTTTTTTATAATTTTTGGACACCAAATAAATTAAATTATTTAGAACACAATAATAATGCAATATTTACCTCATTAATAAATGGTTTCAATAAATAAGATTATAAATATTAAAAAAATATCCAAACCCTGTTCAATTCATATTTGATTAATTTATTTCAACCATGAGTCATCTTAACTTCCTTTTTAATGATTATTTGACCTCTTGAAACCAAAGATGAGTTTATAATAAAATAATTGTTTCAAACTTTCCTAAAGAGCCCCTCCTCTCCCTTAAAAAAATACATCACTTATAACTCATTCCTCACACTTATAAAGCCTTTGGATCGTCCATCCTCTACTCTAATAAGCTCCCACGATCCATCTATTCATCCTAGAAGCCTTAACTTAGGCAAAAATCACTTCAAGAAACCCATTTGGTTCAAACCAAGGGGAGTTACACAATTTAATGGTAACATCTTCTATTAAGTTCTTCTGTTTTATTTTACTTATCCAACACCCTAAACTCTTTTTATTACTTTATTTTGTAACAACAATAGTATCCAAAATATACTATAATGTTTTTATGAGAAGGATTCTAACTACACTTACACACACCTACATCTAATGGTTAAAGAACATACTCTTTCTGTGGATGACAAACTAACGCCTTACGAAACGATGATTGTTAAATTAACTCCTACCGTCTCTCATGGTGACCATTAAGATGGAACTATATTTATATATGATATATATTATGTTTATATATTCTTTATTCTTCTGTGTTTTTCATTTATAGCAAACCTTTATGCTTTCCATAATGGGTAAACGCGATAATTTCATTTTAGGAAGTGCGGACTACCACCCCCTCAAAGTGATGTGACTCATTAATGACTTATGTGGGATGTATAAAGGATGAAGTTAATAATATTATATATGAAATTATACTCTAATTATAATATACCTATGTGTCATTATGTTTTAATTCCATTAAAATAAAAATAGAAATGGAAGTAGCGTTTATGCGTACGTACGGCTTACCGTCTCCATGAACGGTGCATTTCATTTATTACCTTAAAAAGTTATGTACTATTATAAATACATATATATACTGGATATATATGATATATATGAAATCTAAATGATGAATATTATTCTGGATATAATGAACTTTTGACCACATGAACAACTTGTAATTATAAGAAGTTCATTTTTACTCAAGTACCAAATATCGACAAACACAACCGTTAATAACTTAAATGATTAAATAATGCTTATAACTTGGTAATAAGTGATATAAATGGAATAATAAACTTCAAAAAGGTTCCTAAGAAAGTAGAAATTAACATCAGTTTATTATTCAGGATATTAAATAATGATCAAGTCAAGTCGGACATGAGGTAAGGGACTTCGTCTCAATCTCCATTCTTTGAGGCATTCTTTGATTTCTACACGACTTTCTTTTATATGGTGAATAAAACCATTTTTGATTTTTCATTTCATTCAAAGGGAATATTTTTCTACAAGGCGTTTTACTAAACGACAAAAATAATGTTTCTTTTAAAGTACGCGGTGACAACGACCTTTTCCGCCGCCGTGAGTATTATTTGATCTTTGGCTTCCCTAACATGCTGTAATGTTTTTAAAGGGAAAATAAATTCCATATACTCTTTTTACGTATTTTTGGTATTGAAAATGGTTTTGAGAATTGATTTATTATGTCAATATCTTGAAATGATATATTTTTATTGCAATGTGGGAATGTTATCTTTCCTTTATGCTTATGTTATGTGTTATGATTATGCTATGGTTCTTGGGAATTGTTATGTATACGGGTGCTTCCGTGATAAACCTTGGGCTGGTGAGCCCAAGATAGCTCTTCAATTCATTGGGTAACGTGACGGCGGAAAACATTAATGTTTCTCCTAATAGATTTAGGGAATATACTGTGACGGGTAATCCAAATGTAACTCCCTACGTAGCTTTGATAGCAACAATGTCAGTATGATATGAATTCCACAAGTTTCCTTTATGATTTATGTTTTCTATGTGTTGTTCATAAATATTACGATTTCATGTGGTCTGTTAAAGAGCATATGTTATGTATAAAATGAAGAACGAATGTTTTCATTCTTTGTTTATAACCCTTACTGAGCTTTTTATTCTCATCTCAAGTTTTTGAAATGTTTTCCACATGACATAAAGATGAATAAGGGTTCAAGATGAGATTAAAGAAAATTCATGATATCTAAAGCATGGAACTAGACATGTTTCTTTCGAAGAGTTTTTATTTTATGAAAAAATGAATACTAAGTAGAAGTGTCTACATGTAATATTCAAGTCGTTATGTAATAGTTATGGCCTAATTATCTAAAACTCTAAACCCAAAAAGATCCTCAATGTGAATTATTCATTTAATTAAATATTATGTAATGTTTTAAGGTCGGGTCCTTATAGTTGGTATCAGAGGTCGGTTTAGATAACTATAGAAGTTAGGGGATTGTTAAATTAATGTCCAAAAATTAATTTGTGTTGACATTGAAATGATATAGAATTTACTGATTACCCTGTTGCTTTGACTACGATATTTTTATGATGAGAATGGTTTTTCATATAGGAAACAGAGAATCTTTTTTGGGAAGGCATACATAGGGAAATGACCTTCCATATCAGCATCTTGAGATGGTCAGAATCAGAATTGAATGGTTTGTTGTAGTGATGGATCAGTTGACTCAGGTTAATAAATGGTGGTTCTGTTCATTTATGATATTTTGAATTATTCTAAAAGTAAAGAGGAATATGAATGTCATTTAAGGTTCGTCTTGGAAACCAATAAAGAAAAGAAAATGTATGTGAAATTCATCAAGTGTGAGTTTTGGTAACAAAAAATTTCATTCCTGGGTCACATTATTTCAAAAAATGGCATAACTGTTGATCCTGCTAAAAAACGTTGTTGAATAATGTCCAAGACCCACAAATATAACTGAGATTCATAGTTTTCTTGGTTTGGAAAGTTATTACTAGAGGTTTGTCATGAATTTTTCACGGTTATCTAGTCCAATGACTAAATTAACTTGAAAAGGTGTAAAGTTCATCTGGACAAAAGAATGTGATGATTGTTTTCAAGAATTTAAAAGAAGATTGGTGAATTCTCCAGTTTTGGCACTTCTTTCTAGAAATGGTGAGTTTGTAATCTACAGTGATGCTTCGTTGAAAAGAATTTGTTGTGTCCTTATGTAGAATGATTGGGTAATTACTTATGCATCACGTTAGTTGAAACCTCATGAGTTAAATTAACTTACACATGATTTGGAATTAGCTACTGTTGTTTTTTGTTTAAAAATTTTGAGGCATAATTGGTATGGTGTAAAATGTGAAATATATACTGACCACAAAAGTTTAATGTATATATTCACTCAGAAATAATTGAACATGAGACATAGGAGATGGCTGGAATTAATCACGGATTATGATTGCATGATCCATTACCCTCCAAGAAAAGAAAATAAATTGGCTGATGGTTTGAGTTGAAAAAGTAGTGCTTCATTAACCATGATACATTTGGAATGAGATCCTCTCATTTTTGATTAGTTGAAATTTGGCATAGAAGTTGTTGATGAAGGGAATTATTCTGTTTTGTTTTAGGTGTAAGTGGTATCTTCTCTCTCAGACAGAATTAAGAAAGCGCAGAAGGAAGACAATGAGTTTTAGAAAACGGTAGAGTTCGTTCAAAAGGGTAAGTTTATTGAATTTAACATTGATAATGATTGTGTTTTGAGGTTTGGGAAAATATTATGCATGCCTTATGATTCACATTTGAAGAATGAGTTTTTATGTGAATCTCATAGTTCCCCATTTTCAGTTCATCCTGGCAGTACTACTATGTATAGAGATCTTCGAGAGTATTACTGGTGGGATGGAATGAAAAGAGATATTGCTAATTTTACTGTGAAGTATTTGACTTATCAGAAGGTTAAAACAGAGTAGCAGTTACCAAAAGGGATGCTTCAGTCTTTACCGGTGCCAGAGTGGAAATGGAAAAATATATCCATGGACTTCGTTGTGTGATTACCAAAGTCATCTAGAGGTAATAATGCAATCTGAGTTATTGTTTATCAATTGTCTAAATCTGATCATTTACTTCCTATTCGAGATACTTTGTCTCTAGATCAGCTTTGTCTATTGTATGTTAAAGAGATAGTCAGGTTTCATGGTGTTCCCCTCTCCATTGTATCCGATCATGATCCCAAGATTACTTCTAACTTTTGGAAAGGCCTTCAGAAGTCATTGGGTACTGAATTAAATTTTAGTACAGCTTTTCATCCTCAATCATATGGGCAATCAGAACGAACAATTCAGACCTTAGAGTATATGCTATGATCTTGTTCACTAGATTACCAGGGAAGTTAGGACCAACACATTTCTTTGGTTGAATTTTCATATAATAACAATTTTCATTCCAGTATACAGATGGCTCCATTTGAGGCATTATATGGAATGTGTTGTCGAACTCCAGCTTTTTGGGATGAAGTAGGTGAAAGGAAGTTGATGGGACCAGAATTGGTAGAATATGTGGCATAAAAAGTTCAGCTGATTCGGAAGCACATGAGAACAGCTCAGAACAGGTAGAAAAGTTATGTGGATAACCGATGGAAGGATCTATCTTTCGAGGTAGGTGATCTTGTCTTTCTCAATGACTTTCCATGGAAAGGTGTGATGCGTTTTGGTAAGATGGTAAAGTTGAGTCCGAGGTTCATTTTACCTTATGAAATCCTGGAGAATGTTGGAGAAGTAGTATACATAGTGTCCTTACCCCCATGTTTATCTCAAGTACAAAATGTTTTTCATGTTTCAAGGTTGAGAAATTATATGCCAGATCCATCTCATGTTTTGACCCCAGAGGTAGTTTAGTTGGAAGAGAATCACTTTTGTGTGGAACAACTAGTCCAAATTCTTGACAGTAGAGAGAAAGTGTTGAGGAATAAGGTAATTTTTCAGGTAAAGGTTTTTTTGGAAAACTCATATGGTTGAAGAGGAAACGTGGGAATCTGAAAATGTTAGGAGGGATAAATACCCCCACTTATTTGATAAGTGAATAAAAATTGCGAGGAAAAAATTCCCAAAAGGGGGGAAGGATGTAACATCCCAAGTAAAAAAAGAATAATACATTTTAATGTTTATTAATATTTTTAAATTAAATATTTATTTTACTTTAAAGGGTATTCTATGTTCGATAGCGTACCCAATACGCAATAGCGGGTTTCTTTGAAATCTTATGTTACACACTAATAATATAATAATATTATTTTAAATAGTTGTTCACGCCTAGCCATTTTATCATAAAGGATGAATAAAACTAACTACAACATGATAATACATGTTTGCTAAATGTTTTTACATTTATCAAATAAATGTTAGAAGCATAAAATGTGAATGAATCTAATTTTAAGCATAATTTTCTTTAAAAGGTCGATTTACCGCCATTTAATGGAGAACCCTATTTAAATCTAGTTTTCGACACTCTTATATGTTCTATTTGAAAAAATAAAATTCTTCTTTATAATTGGGATATAACAATTTACTTTGGATAAAATTTTGGTATTTTTCTGATAAAATTCAATTTTTTATGAATAATAAAAAATACGGTATTTTATTTCAAAATTTCCATTTTATCTAATTTATTTATATAGTTAGATTATATTTTTAATTGTTTTTAAAGTATAATTAGAATATATTTTTACCATTTAATCTAATTTTGGTCATTTTATGTAATTTCATTTTGAAGTTGGATATAAACAAGTGTCATTCTTTTGATAGTTATTATTTCATAAAAACATGCTATTTGTTTTGATAGCTGGAATTAATTTTAAATTAATTTCTACCACTTCTGTGTTTTGAATTTATAAAAATGGATTCCACATTTGGAATCAGTAGGTCCAAATTCTATAAATAGGTAACTTTTTTTAGGCATTTTAAATATTTACTTCAGTAAATATTTTATTTACCATGATTAAAAGGTATATATAGTAAATAAGGGTAAAATATAATATTATAATAATATTAAATAACCCTAAAATGTGTCCTAATCCTATTTAATGATACATATTCGACCATGGGAATCCTTGGGTCGAATTTGGGACCCCATGGAGCCAAATGTGAGTAATAATGACACTTTATATTAATTAATTGAAAATAAAGAAAAAAATGACATAAACAAATATTTTTATTGAATCAATTTTTACAGGGGGTTATATAAGCTATCTATTCTACTATAAATATTAATTTTAAAGATAACAATATTTCCTACATCATGGTATTTGTTTTATAATTGAAAGACACCAAATAAATTAAATTATTTATGACCCAATAATAATGCAATATTTACCTCATTAACAAATGATTCAGATAAATAAGATTATAAATATTTAAAAAATATCAAAACCCTTTACAATTCGTATTGGATTATTTTATTTCTACCATGTGTCATCTTAAATTCGTTTTTAATGATTATTTTAACTTTTAAAACTGAATATGAGTTTATAATAATATAATTGTTTCAAACTTTCCTAAAGAGCCCCTCCTCTCCCTTATAAAAATACCTCACTTATAACTCATTCCTCACACTTCTCAAGACTTTGGATCATCCAAACATTTCTCTAATAATCTCCCAAGATCCCTCTATTCATCTTAGAAGCATTAACTTAGGCATAAATCACTTGAAGAAACCAATTTGGTTCAAACCAAGGGGAGTTACTCAATTTAAAGGCAACGTCTTCTCTTAAGTTATTTTATTTTATTTTTCTTCTCCAACCCCCTAAACTCATTTTATTCATTTATTTTGTAACCAGAATAGTGTCCTCAATATACTAGTATGTTGTTATGATAATTATTCTGACTACACTTACACACACCTCCATCTAATAGTTAAAGAACATACTGTTTCTGTGGATGGAAAACTAACGCCTCACGAAACGATGATTGTTCAATTAACTCCTACCGCCTCCCATGGTGGCCATTAAGATAGAACTGTATTTATATATGATATATATTATGTTTTTGTTTTCTTTATGATTCTATATTTTTCATTTATATTATAACTTTATGGTTTCCATAATGGGTAAATGCGATAATTTCATTTTTGGAAGTGCGGACTACCGCCCCCTCAAAGTGATGTGACTCGTTAGTGCCTTATGTGGGATGTATAAATGATGGAGTTAATGATATTATTTATGATATCATACTGTAAAGATAATACAACTATGTGTCATTAGGTTTTAATTCCATTAAAATAAGAGATATAAATGGAAGTTGCGTTTATGCGTAAGTACGACTTACTGTCTCCATGAACGGTGCATTTAATTTCTTACATCCAGATGTTATGTACTATTATAAATAAGTATATATAATGGATATATATGATATATATGATATATAAATGATGAATATTATTTTGGATATAATGAACTTTTTCCCACATGAACAACTTGTAATTATAAGAAGTTCATTTTTACTCAAGTACCAAATATCGACAAAACAACCGTTAATAACTTAAATGATTGCATAATGTTTATAACATGGTAATAAGTGATATAAAAGGAATAATAAACGTGAAAAATGTTCTGAATAAATTATAAATTAACTTTAGTTTTTTATTCAGGAGATTAAATAATGATCGAGTCAAGTCGGACACGAGGTAAAGGACTTCGTCTCAATCTCCTATCATTGAGGCATTCTTTGATTTCTAAATGAATTTATTTTATATGGTGTATAAAACCCATTTCAAAATTTCATTTCATTCAAAGGGAATATTTTTCTATGTTCCATTTTACTAAATGAAAAAAAGAATGTTTCTTATAAAGTATGCAGTGACAACGATTTTTTTCGCCGTTGCGAGTATTATTTAATCTTTGGCTTCCTTAACAAGCCGTAATGTTTTTTAAAAGAAAATAAATACCATATACTCTTTTTATGTATTTTTGGTATCGAAAATGGTTTTCAAAATTTATTTATTATGTCAATATCTTTAAATGATATATTTTTATTTCAATGTGGGAATGTTATATTTCCTTTATGCTTATGTTATGTGTTATAATTATGTTATGGTTCTTGGGAATTGTTAGTTATATGGGTGGTTCCTTGATAAACCTCGTGTGGGTGAGCCCGAGATAGCTCTCCAATGTATTGGGTAACATCATGGAGGTAAACATGAATGTTTATCCTAATAGATTTAGGGAGTATACTGTGATGGGTATTCCTAATGTAACTCCCTATGTAGCTGTGATAGCTACAATGTAAGTATGCTATGTATTCCACAAGTTACCTTTATGATTTATGTTTTCTAAGTGTTATTCATAAATCTTAGGATTTCATGTGGTATGTGAAAGAGATTATGTTATTTATGAAATGATGAACTAATGTTTTAATTCTTTTTTATAACCTTTATTGAGATTTTTATGCTCATCCCATGTTTTTGAAATGTTTTCAACAGGACTTAATGATGAGTAAGGGTCAATGATGAGATCAAGGAATAGTCATGATGTCTAAAACATGGAAGTAGACATTTTTTTAAGAGTTTATATTTTATGAAATATGGATACTGAGTAGAAGTGTCTATATGTAATATTCTAGTTGTTATGTAATAGTTATGGCCTAATTATCTAAAAATCTAAACTCGAAAAGATCCTCAATGTGAATTATTCATTTAATTCAATATTATGTAATGTTTTAAGGCTAGTTCCTTATATCGATGCTCACACTTTTCTTTTTTTATTTTATTCAATGGTTTAAACCATGAGCAGTCATGTTAACAATTAATGTTAAGGAAAATGAAATCACTATGAATCTAATGAGAGATTTAATGAAAAATATTGTTACATTTCTCTCAAAAATATCTCAATATATGAATCATGTTGTGAATCCAAATGACCAAATTAAGGATAGAAACACCATTCCTTATTCCATGATGAAACTTCCACCTTACACTAGTGGATCCTCTAATCCACCAATTACAAAGAAAATTATTAGTACCACTGAAATGATATTTTTCATTCTCTAGTGTTCAATGCATGAACTAGTTTTTTGGGTTTTTATCATTTTGAAGGTGAAAATAATCAATGGTGGATTCTTACTAAGATTATGATGCTAGATAAAGAGATTGACACCCTAACATGGGAAGAGTTTAATTTGGTATTTTCAATCTTTACTTTCTACAAACACATTGCACAATAATATAAAGGGAATTCCTTGAGCATAAAAAAAGGAAAATGAATACATTAGTACCTATGAGGAAAATTTCAATAGACTTGAGTTATATGATTCTAGTAGTATCATCGATCCTAAATGAAATTTAGATAAATTCTTTTGTGGATTAAAATTAACTACCAAAAATATTTTATCCATATATGAATATATGATTTTGAATAAATTATTTGATGTTATCTCAAGGTATCGATTTAGAGTGAAGACTCGAATTATTCTCATTGTTTTTGGGCCAAATAAATAATGCTAGTTCTTTGAGGATATTCAAATCACAAAACCTAGGGATGAAAGAAAATCAACAAACCCTTATACCAAATGCATCAAAATAAGAATGGGGGAAATTTCCTTTAGGGGAGTACTAATTTAATATCCAACAGATGTGAAGAGGTTATACAACGATATTAATGGAGAGAATGTTAAAATTAATGCACGACCCAAAATCCAATTATATAATTTCAAGGAGCATGGATATTATGCCCAAAAATTCACGAATAAAATTTGTAATGATGGAAATCTACATTATCATCATTTTAATCCAAGTGATAAAGGGAATACTTATATTATCACAATGGTAGAAGTGGATTATGAGAACGAAGTGATAAAATGTATGCTTAATATCCACTAAAGAATTGAAAATTTATTATAAGATTTTTTTATATCCACCCTTTTATATACGATTACTTTTATAAAGGTATCACATCATGAGATCAATCATTAAATGGTAAATTATCTATAAAATCCCATAATTGTATGATGATTTTTTCTCAAGTGTAGTAATCCTCTCTAATAGAAGTATGTGGGATTACACTTCTCCAATTTTATTTTTTTTCATCGAGTTGGATTTGATATGATTTTATGAATAGATCTACTATCTATATATAAATATCATATCAATTTCCATGGGATTTCACATTTAACAGTCCAATTTACCATTTTATTTTCCATCTGTGTGAGGATAAAAATGAAATTTTAACGAAACTAGAACTATTATATGGGTCTTACAACACATTCATGAGGGGTAATGATCTCTAATGGCCAGGGAGAAACTGAAAATTACAGATATTCCAATATTTTGATAATATGATGATCAATTTCCAATAGAGTTTCCTATCCCTATAAGGAATCATGATGTTGATATTTCAATGTAACTCAAACAAAGTGTTATACCAATTTCAATTAATCCTTTTATAATGTCCCCTATTGGTTTGTAGTAATGAAAGGATAAACTCTATGATAATCTATAAAATGGATTCATATTCTTGATTGTGTCACTATGGGGTGCAACTATTCATTTTTTAGGAAGAGAGATGGGTCAATGATACATTGTGTTGATTACTGAGAAATCAATAAGATCATTATCATGAACAAGTATCATCTACCCTGTATTGATGACATGTTTGATCAAAATCATGGATCTATATATTTTTAAAATATTTTTCGTCATTATGGATATCACTAATTAATAGAAAAGAAGGAGGACATACCCAATACATCCTTTTATATAAGTTATGGACACTATGAATTAATAGTGATCCCATTTAGACTAATAAATTCCCCTATTACCTTCAAGGATATAACAAATAGTGTATTTAGAGATTACCTTGATCAATGTATGGAAAACATTATAGAAAATATTTTTATATATTTAGAAATTCAATGAATATTATGAAGATCATTTGAGGATTGTACTGATTACCATGAGGAAGGGGAAAAATAAGAAAAATTTAGAAAGTGTGCATTTTTGATACATAATGAATCATTTTATTTCATGTGATCATAAGTGAGGTTAACTATATGGATCATTTTGTGATAAAAGTTATTGAAAAATATCCTAGAACAACCATGGTGATCATGATCTATTTTTCTCATAGTCTGAATGGATAATATTGATGCTTTGTGAGAAATTTCTTTTGGAAGTCAAATACAGTTTCCAAATTGACAAGAAAGGGATCCAAGTTCCTTTGGGTAGAAAAATGTGAAATGAATTCAAAGATTTTAAGAGAAGGTTAGTCATTTCACCAAATCATACACCACCCTATTATGGACAATAGTTTTTTTATATAAATTGATTCAATAAAAAAGTGACTAAGATGTGTTCTTATGCAGAACACTAGTTAAAAATGGGTTTTATCATGTTGGATTTTTTTACATTTGTTATGTCACGAAATTATTTTAGGAAATATTGTAAATGTTATTTTCATGTTAGTTATTTTTAAATGACTTTATAACGCTTTTTAACATATGTTTTCTAAAAAAATTATAGAAAACCAATCAAAACCACATAATTTGAACAATTTTTTATGCAAGATTTTATATAACAAATGTGATAAAATAGTTGTCCATGTTGGAATTTTAAATAACCGATGTGAAAAATCATTATAACATTTTTTATATGAAAGAAAATGTGAATACATGATTTATTAAAAATTTCACATCTATTAAAAATTAACCATTGTGTAAAATAAATTGTTATAAAATTAAATTTCAATATAACAATCCAACAGTATTGAAAATGAAATAAAAAAACTAATGTATAACAACCATAAAATATTATCACAAATTTATATCATTTTAGCATTAAAAATTACAACATAAAATAATATATATATATATATATATATTACGAATAAAATAAAACCTAATAAACCAATGAACTATTCTTCATATTCTCTTTGTATGTGCTTTAGAGCATGTTAATTATAAGGTTGTGAGTCATAAAAGAGAAAAAAATTAAAAAAGATATCATTTTATTTTTATTCTCAATATAATTATAATATATATTAAAGGGATGTTTATAATAAAATCTAGACTTACAGAATTTTTAAAATTCTCTAGTTGATAATTTTTCAAACATAATTCATAGAACATAATATAAATATTCCTTTACTCCTTTAATATGATAATTTTTTCTAAAAATAATATTTCAATTCAAAATAATATTTTTACTACTTTCTACTTAAATTTATTAATTATAAATAATAAATCACCTTTTCTCTTATATATTTTATCTATGCACTCCACATTCTGGTTGCTTCTCTAATTTAATTCCATTCCCTATTTTAAAATAATATGTATGAAAAAAAATAATTTTTTTTAAAATATACATGTATTAAAATAATAAAAAATTAATATTATATACTTTTCTAAAATGTTATCATACATCGCCATGTATATAGAAAAATCAATAGCTGTCTTCTGTATTTTTCAAAAACACACAATATACAATGAACACTAAAATTTAAAAAATATAGTGTTTGTGGATATTCATTTAAGAGAAATAACACTTTAAGAAATTTATGTCTTATACCCTTTATGATATGGAAGCATACAACACATAATTTCTTATTTTTAAATCTATCAATAGAATAAATTTTCTTTCCTTGTCTATCATTACGATCAATATTTTTGAAATACATTGTAGGTAAAAAAATCCATGTAATGAATGGGAATAATATTAAATATAATGTATATAAAGATACCTAATACAAAACAAACATAAGCATAAAGTTTAAATAAATTAAAATATTTGAATGATATATGATAATCAACTTACATAAAATAGACTTGCATAATGATGAGGAAAAAAATATCCATTAATAATCTCCATGATATATCTATTTAAAATCATCACATTTTGTTCATGCCCCCAAATTTTAGAATCCATTGGCAGTTCATAAACATTCATAAAAAATATGAATATGTTAATAATCTATCAAGTCTCTAAAACTAGTATTTGAAGTCATAGAAGCATGTACTTGGTGATTTCAATGCAATATGTGTTTACCATTAATATATTCTTATAAATAAATAGATAAATATAAAAAGTTTATGATGTTAAAATAAATTTAACACAAATATATGAAATATTAAAAGATATATTCTATATATGCCTTAATGTTAATTTGTCAAAAAAATCTAGATGGCCAAATTTAAAAATAGCTGAATCATTGTCCAACTATGGTGCCCTCATTTGTAGAAAGTGGTACTCAAATTGATCTATCTATAATATCCTAGATTGTGACCCAAAGATTATCCAAATATATCAATTGGTGAGAAATTATGTCCCCCATATAATAAATATTCCCATATGCAACAATATGATTTTTAATATCATCAAAATATTACTAAGAATATATAGGAGGCCATGGAGGAGGAGGTATATGGGTTTCATAAGCAGTAGGTAGATGAGTGTGATCTACAAGGGGAGTTCGATTAGTGGGATATACATGTGATGTTGGAGGGGTGGGATCTTCATCCTCAAATTATTTTTTCATGAATGCTAAAATTTATAGAATCAAATCTCTAATCATGGCCTCCATCATCTCACCTATATCCAAATCATTATCCTCTAATGATTCTATTTTACTTTTATATACATCCTCTTTTAGAAAATATATTTGAATACCAAACCATTTTTTATCTATACACCTATCATGTATACTCGTACATCAACCTAGTGTTTGTGCATTAACAATGTAGTAGCTAAAATAATCTTCCTACACTCAATTATAAAGGTCCCATGTGTGCTCTTCTCCTTATGAAATTCCTATATAAAATTTTTGAAAAATATATTAGTGAATCACAATATATAAAAATTTAAATTAACTTAAATTCCATAAATAAATTAAATATTCCTTCAATCCTATCGGATACATCCCTCGACTCTTCTATATGATATTTTCCTTTTTTTATAATTCTTTATGTCTTCCATTTTTCATGCCTTAATAGGGGAATTAGGTTCATACAATGTTGAGAATTAAGACTCATCTATCAATTTTTTTAATTTTTTTGGCTATCATTTGTTCTTCCGATAATCTATACCCTCTCGTGATAAATTATGAGGATATATGTTTTGGATTGGATCTCTTGATGAAATCTCAATGATTGAAGTAAATTAAGAATAAAAAAATCAGTCATATAAACATTTAAAATATATATAATAGATATCATTTCACTTACAAAAAATGATAAATTTACTCAACCGTCCAAAAAAATTACTTCTCGATATCTTCATCTAGAAAATGATATATATCACATAGTATTTTTTTCATTTACCAAAAAGGGAACCTGATGTGAGGGTTGATTTAAAATCCATATATCTTATTATATACAATGAAAAAAATTTCCACGTGACTTATATTTTTTGAGTTATATCATATTTCAAATGATTAGAAGGGGAAACCCTATATTAGTATAAATAATTAATGATATCTAAAATAATAACAAATGATCATACCAACATTTTCTCCCATAATAGAGATTTTTTTAACATTGTTGACACCTCTCTTATAAAAATCAAAAAAAATATGGGATTGATCTTATGATGTAATAAAGTATTAGATTATTTTTAATGTGGACCCTTAGAAGTATAATTATAATCAAACTCAATTGGTATCATCTTGTCCTAGCTATGATCAACTGATAATTTTGGTTAATGTGTGAAGCCACATTTACCAAACATTGAAGTCATCACTACCCCTATTTTCATACATGGATCATGTCTAGAAAAATTACGAGGCTCCTCAATATACGTGTTTATACATTCCTCCTCAAAATATCAAGGTGAATTGGATGTTTGATATACAATTATCCTAAAAATTGAAGTAAAATATCAAATTAATGATCAAATGGTACAAAAATATACAGATCCAACTTTTACATATAAAATTTTATTAAAAATGATCTAAAAAAATTAAACTAAAATAAATACATTTTTATTCATTTATTTAAAGTAGTTAACTAAAATTGTAACAACATTAATGAGATATGAAATAAAATAAATAAAGGAATAAAATCTAACTATTACACAATAATTATATTAATAATTTTAAAATGATATAGACCAAACGAAACAATACTTAACAATCCACCATTTATAATATTTGTTAGAATATCTTCAATGTAATAAAACTTTTTGGAGTAGAGTAACTCTAATATGGTTCATTAATAGAGACAATTATACAATATATTACACTATATTATACACTAAGAATATTATTATTTGAATATACTCTTTTATACATGTTTTATTTTTATTTAACATATTCAATTAATATTAATTTCCTCCCATATAATAAAAAAATAAAATATATTTTTTGATTTAATAATATTAATAATTACATAGAATTAAATGAAATTATACACAAACATAAATATGGATAAATTAAAATATTTTTTTGAGTAATAAAAATAAAATTAATATTTCTAAAATTTTAGGAAATTTTAAAAAGTAAATAAGAAATAAATATACGTTTCCTATAATATTAGGAAATTACTATAGTATTTTTTCTCGTATTCCTACCTCATGATCATTAAATTAAAATAAACCATGTATATGACATGGTAATCAATATTCTATATTGATCTATCCATTTAAATATGGATCTCACATAAATCAGCATCATTTTCAAGTTATTCATCACCAATATATGGTCTTTTCTTTATAAAACGATAGACCACTACATATTTGATGGATCAAGAACATATAAAATTATGTTTTCATGTGTTTTGATGAAAAGGGATCATTTATGTATTCTAATCTATGTAGATTAACTATTTTTATACTGAATTCATCTTTGTAGACATTATTGTTACCAAAAACCCATTTATAGTTAAACACTTGGACTTGAAATTAAATATAATCAACCTCGCATATTTATTCAATGAATCTATAATATTCAATTATCTGAAGATTTGGATATTAAGATGACACTAGAAAATTGAATTACTTATGAAAACACCAGTACACTCTTATTTTCAGCAACACTTTTGTTGTCCTGATCTTCCGTATGAAATTTATAACCATTAATGTCATTCTCAGGACATGTTATAAAATCAAAACATGGGTCACCCGCTTACCATCTCAATGTTCTTGGTGAATCTAATCTACCTTGAACGATCTCTTTAATCATTGAGAAAAAAAATTTATTCTCATTCAAAATCAAGATATCTTTCTTTTTTGGATAAAGTTATTTTAAGTAATCAACATGTAATGGTATGTTTGGTTGAAAATTATCTATGTTATTAATGATTTATAAATGTAAATTATTTATATAATAAACTATCTACGATTTCACTTTCAATCAATGGATCCCCTTTCCCCAATAATTGACTCATTCATGCTGAGATGTAATCAACATGATGTGATCCACTGAAAATAAGTATCTTGTACAAAAATTTACAACCTCCTTATAAATATACATCAAAATAATGGAGGAATGAATTCAGTATGAATTATTAATACATCCCTTCAATATATTCATATACCTTTAGAAAGGATATATCCAATGTAGATACACATGTAAATAATACATTATTTCTCACGCCAAATTAATTGTTTAAGGAACCATGATATCAAAAAAAATATGGAGGAAAATATATTTATAGCTGAAAAAATATATAAACTACATTATTCTCCAAATATTTCACAGAAATCAAATAAATCACATTATTAAAAATTGGATTTAAAAAATATCACACCTTCATAATAGTCATTCTGACAAAGATGGTAAATATTCATTATAATAAAGCTTGTAGAAGTTATTTCCTCATGATGTGATAATAATTATATTTAATTTAACATCACCAACATGGGAGCCACTAAACTAGTACCCTGATCCAGGTCAGCACATGTCCTCAGTCACACCTCCCTATAAGATAGAGGATGTCGACTAGCTACAGGGGTCTAAAAGATCATGTGGGAAGACTATACCCTCTTTATCAGAGTAAACCACATTAGGTAAATTATGAAATAATATAAAAAATATAAAATAACATGAATTACCAACCATTTCTGAAAATTTGGTACATACCCACCTCCAATTTGTAAATATGCTATGTCATGTCATACAGTGCGAAGTGTAAGAAAACACAAAATAAATACAACTAGAAGATTCCCTAAAATGGTTCATGAATCCTGGTATGGATTCTTCACCCACACACATCCCACACATGAATAAAACCTCTAGAATATTGTCTTTTCTCTTATCCTAACATGAAACCATGAAATCTACTCGGGTACCCAATGATAGTTTGAGAACGGTGTGAGTATAAATCAATATGCCACCACCGATGATGTCTACAAAATATCTAGTTAAAAATGATAGTTAATACATGTAATAAAATTTTTCACAAGTTAAACAAAACAATAACATGATTCCATTAGTAAACATTTTCTACCTAAACCATTTCTATGAGTTAACCCATGGGTGAATAAATTCATTTATTACACAATGACCTATATCGCTCAACTACTATGCATAAGGTGATAAGTAAAGTTCCCTATCTCACTGGTGAAAACATTTCAAAAGAAATTTCATCATACATACCTCAACTAATATCATCCAATTACATCCCAATTACAACGGAGCCTCAGTTTAGGTAGTCTCTACTAATGAAAACGTTAAGGGAATGAAACCTGAGTCTGAATCCCTAACTCGTGCATTCTAGGGGTGGGGTTTAGAGGCTCATTAAAACCTGACCAATGGGAATATGACCTCAATCAATACATCCACAAACCCCCAAGCCATGTACGCAGGGTTCTTTAACCATTTACCAGATTACCAACATCACAAACCACACACCAAAACTACACACAACATTCAAAATTCACTGTTCATTCAATATATATATATAAATTCATCATCATGCCTCATCTCATTAACACATTCTCATTCACATGACACAACTCATTAACATATTTAAATTCAACATATATTTCATTTATCAAACCCTCTTTAACTCATTTAATCAATTGATAATATTCCAAACAATCCCTTATGCCCATACCAATGACTAGTCACAAAAACCATTAGTGAATTTTATAATATAAGATAACATGTTAACATATTATCATGTGAACTAATTCATCATAAAAAATTATATTCTTATAATTACAATTTTCCATGTTTGGGATGATGGTGCACCCCATGGCTGGCCTTATAACTTGTCTAATCAACATCAATACATCACACGAGTATAATGAGCGGTTTAATTCACTATTTTCCAACCAATTTACCAAAACGTACTAAAGGCATCAAACCCAAAACAAAATACACCATAACTAAAACCCATTCACATAAAAATAAAATCATGACTATGTGATATAACTTGTGGACCACATACCGCGATTTAGAAGATGAACAATCTCTTAACCCAAGACTTTGATTTTAATTTACACACTCTTTGATTCACCAACATTTGAACCCCTATTAAAAGATGATTTTAGGGCATCATAAGGAGAATAAAAAGTATATAATCCTTAATGTAGAATATATAATGAATAGGAGTGTTATAATCACCTAAAGATTTTATCTATAACCATTGGTGCTCCAGAAGTCTTAGAAATGATGGAGATCGATTCATGGGAGGCTTGGGGAATTTTGGTTCATCAGTATCAGCGATGGAAGAGAAATAATATAGAAAATTGGTTGAGAACTCATGAATTATGAGGGGGGGGGGGGAAGTTAAAATCTCAATTTTAATGGGATCTAGGGTTTGGACACCCGGTTGAACAAACCATGCACAAACTGTGCGCCACCCTCTATCCAAGAGGGGGCTATGTCACACAGTTGCCTGGGGAGCCAAAAAAAATTTAAAAAACTATTTATGACAACGTGAAATGGCTTAATCCAATCCCACATAGTTTCTACTTCACCCTTTCAAGGTTTCATCAGACCATGAACCCCTCCTCCAAGCGTTTATAACTTTGGTGCACAGTCACTAATAACTATGCACCAATAATAAAATATGCACTGGATGGATTTATTCTCCCATATTTCATGTCTCGTACCCCTTATACACCACTGATCCTCCACATACAGTCGGTAAACCACTAATTAACAAAATTTAAGGGATTTAAATAAGAATTTAAACATGAATGTGGCTTCCTGATGTCAAGGATATTACAACCCCCCCACACTATATTGGCTTGTCCTCAAGCCAAATTCTCGAGCATCGCTAAGCTTCCAAGGTAATGAATTGGGACACTAGTCCCATATATTCATCTATCCCACAAATTTTTCTTCATAAACATTACCATTCTTCCACAAAACATTGACCAAGGGAATAGTATTCCCTCATAAGCATTTCTCACTATGATCCACAATATGACTAAGATTCTCCGAAAAGGATGCATCATACAAAAGATCAAAATCCTTAACATCAATTATATGATATGGGTTGTGGTAATAATTCAAAATCTATATCACATGAAAACATTCATTCATACCACTAAACTTCTATGGAAGAGCCAATCAATATGCCACCGATCTGACCCTCTCCACAATCTCAAACCTCCCCTTGTACATGGGAAAAAACTTACACTATTTTTGAATCCTATGGTGACCCAACCTCTATGAAATATTTATGAACACGTTATAACCAAACATAAAATCAAGAGTCTTACGATGCCAATACACTTTTCACTTCTGCCTACTTTGATCTATCACCATATGTTATGGAATCAACTGAAATAGTTCCATGGTATACTACATGAGACTCAGTCCAAACAACTTTGATTCTCTAGTCTCCATCCAACATAACATAGATCTACACTATCTACCATAGAGAACTTCATAGAGTGAAATATGAATTGTATCCTTGTAACTATTTTAGTAAGAAAACTCAATTACGTCCATGTACTTATCCTACTATTCACCAAATATTAGGACACATTCCATTATCATGTCTTCTGGTACCTAAATATTAAACTCTAATTTCCCATCCATCTTTGGGTGAAAGTCCATATTAAAAAACACCTGAGTACCTACTTTCGTCTGTAATACCTTCCAGAATCGTGAAGTAAAATGCAGATCATTATTTGAAACTATAGTCTATGGCACTTCAGGCAATTGTAATATCTATCCAATGTATAAATATTCTCTGTGATCAATATTGAAGGTCTCTCAGATAGTTATAAAATGTGACACTTTGGTCAACACATACACCACTACCGATAACATGTCATTATTATGAGGAATCCTTGGAAGATACACACTGAAAACCATAGTCATGTCACCCCATTTCCATTCTATAATGGGAAATTACTGTAAAAAACCACCTGATCACTGATGTTTATCCTTCACCTCCTAACAGGTATAGCATCACATCACAAAACCTTCAACCACTTTCTTCATCCCTACCAACCTATACTTCCTAGTAATATCGTGATACATTTTGTTCAAAAGAGGATTCAATTCCCACATTGTCTCATGAATCTCATGCATCAACTCTTCCCACATAAAATTAGGCATGAAAACATAGACACAAACATAAAAAATATCATCATCACTAGTAGTCCTTTCGGATGGTGACTTCTCACCGTTGAGACTTTAAATTTGGGCTAAACACTTCAGATCCTCGTACTGCATCTCATTGATCTAAATCAAAATTATGAAATCCGCAGATTGTGATGCATGGTTCATCTTCCCTTTCTGATCATGTATGACTAGATGTATCTAAAAAATAATTCCACCACTTTCCACTATGAACTAGATATATGTACCACCTGATTTTGGGTTTTCCGACTCAAAGAATATGAAACACTATTTATATTTTCTGGTGTGTAAACAAGCTCAAAGTAAATGGATTAAATTCACTCCACCTATCTCTACTTTCTAAGATTCAAATCTCTATGAGATAATTTGTACTTAAAACATTTTTTATTGGGATCTATAGTAAACTCTTACCCCAACAAGTAATGATGCCAAAACTTTAAAGAATATTCCACTACGGCCAACTCCAGAACATGAGTTGGGAATTTCATTCATCAGTACTCAACTATCATGAACCATACATAACAACCCAATTATCCTACATCAACACTTCCCCAAGCCCAACATCAGACACAACACAAAACAAGGTATACTCTTTACCTGGACCGGGTAAGATCAGGATCAATATGGTTTCTAACCACTTATTTAAATCTTGAAAATAATTATTACATGCCCCTTACTATTCAAACATGATTCCATTATTGGTCAAATCCAAAAGTGTTTCTTCCAAATGGGAAGAATATTTGATTAACCTTTAGTTATATCCCACCAAATCCAAAAAAATTGGAGATAAAAACATTCTAGGGGTATTCCCAACATACAAATACCTACACATTATCTAGGTCCACTAAAACACATTCCTTAATGACAATGTGACCAATGAAATGTACCCTGACAATATAGAAATGAAACTTGGATAGCTTTGAGAATATCTGCTTCTATTTAAGTTCACTCTGAACGATATTAGGATTTTTTTCATGGTCATCATGACTCATGGAGTCCACCAAGAAGGAATAAAAAATAATACTAATAACTAATCCAGTTATGGGTGAATGATTCAGTTCAATAGGTTTATAAAAAGTGTCGGTATATTGGTCAACCCAAATGACATCACAACAAACTCATATAACCCACACATGCTCATAAATTTAGTCTGCTCTATATCAGAAGGGCTCACCATTAGTTGATGATAACCCATCTCAACTAAAAATTGGATAACACAAAATCCCACCTCACATGGTTAAAAAATACCATCGATTCGAGGAAGAGGGTATCTTTTTTTAATAGTCTTTTGATTCAACTTCCTATAATTGAAACATAACAACAATGATTTCACAGCCTTCTTGGAATTCATAACTAGAGATCCCCAAGGATACATACTTGGATGGATAAAACCTTTATTATTCAACTCCCCTAACTATGTTTTATGTTCATGGAGTTTAGTAGGCTCCATTATATATGGAAAAATGGAAATAAGGTTTTGATAAAGTAGTAACTCTATCATGAATTGAACATCTCTCTTAGGTGGTATATCTAATAATTCCTCAGGAAACACATAAATAAATAAATAAACCAGAATAGGAAATAGAATACACTCTATTTTCCCATCATCAAGAATAAGAGAAGCCATTAGGGCTGTGAGTTCACCCAATTACTTCCAAACTGGCCATGTGCATCCCGCACCAATGTCCCATTCCCCACAATTCATATAAGTGTCTATCTTAAGAGATGTTAACATTACCCCATGATGATAACAACTGATATGGTCTTGGTACAACACTAAAAAATCCAGGCACAAAGTTAGTTCAAAACCCAAAATCTCAATAATAAAAAGGAAAATAGAAAATAGTACCCACTAACCTCAAGATAAAACCCCTTACATTGCTAGATAATTTCTGCTCGCATCCCTGATAGTGTATCAATCGACATGACCCCCACATAAGTTTCACCGTTAGACCCAACATAACCAAAAAATAAGAAGATATAAAATAATGTGAGGAACTAGTAACAAAGAAAGCAATATAAAGAATTTAATATATTAGAATCATACCTTGAACAGTGAATTATATAACCTTTCCACCACTAGATGGAGGTAGAACTGAATGTAGTTGACCTATCTCTCTACCTTTGGATCCTGTGTGAGTTTTGATAGCATCACTACTCTTCGAATGAGAAAACATTTTCCTAGAGAACCACATCCACTTCCCTGACCGGTATGATGGGTAGAGATCCATCTACATTCCTAATATGGGGTGACTAACCCCCTTCATACACTCTGTTCTGGCCTTGGTGCTCTATCATTTCCCAATGGTCGATGGTTCCTATAGAACCTTTTCACATGCTCCATCCTACCATACTCCTGACCCTCAAATAGTATCTAGAGGCACTATCCTAGTATGTGTATTAGCCTACCGCACTGATAGAAGAAGACTTGTTCTCTACCCTGAGAAACTAGTTCAATTTTCTATTTACACTATCCACCACCACCTTAGTGGATACTCTCAAAGAGGCACTTCCTACCATCATAATTTTCCCCACCGGATCACCCAACTAGAATTTCATTTCCCCCACCAAAATCCTCCTTGAGATTTCCCTATGATATAAGGGCCTAATCCACTACTTATTTAAAAATATTTAAGGGGAAGATATTCACCTGTGACTTAATATCATGTATAAGTATATTATAGAAAAAACGTGTCATAGCTATATCATCCCTTTCCAATGCTATAGAAAATCATTTCAAGTTGGTGTAACGACCAACATAATCCATCAACGACAAAGTCCCCTGAATTAGACTCATAAAATATGCCAACTTCTTCTTCCTCATGGTCTCTAGATAGAAATAATCCAAAAAAAATTAATGAAAACTCTTCCACAACATACCCTATTCCTTCATAGTCTAGACCAAGATGTCCCACGAGCACATTTACTTCCCTCACAACATATAAGCTACTAACTTGAGTGTCTCCTCTAGAGGAGCCTCTACGTGATCCAGAATTTTTTTAGATGGACTCTATCCATAAATCGACTGCCTCAAGTCCACCGTCTTTGGAAAATGTCAAAGGGAGCTACAGATGAAACAAACTAGTCGGATAAACCTGATGAAACAACACAAATGATTTTCATTACATCTTCTTTATAAAAAAGAACTTTTCTATAGGAACTGCTCCTATTCTCTTTTACCCTATATGACCGGTGTCTCCTACTCCAGTTTTGGAGGATCATTCTCAGCGATATCCTTTTTTCTCCCAATCAAAACATGTAATCATTTTGGGATTTTCTAAAATTCCAAACACACATATTAGAACACATAATATAATAAATCTACAATTTAAACAAATTAATGATATCCATTATACATAAAAATCCAATTCCACGTACACTACACCAACGAATATAGTCCAAATTCTACCACTACCATCACCCATCCCTATTGAATATCATGGCCAATAGGGGTAAACCAACTCTCATAATCACATAGTATTTTTTTTATACATATTTTTTAACCATTTCTAGTTCCACATTGTAAATATTTTTCTTTTTATCACCTTTCCAACTTTACAACTTGTTATTACTTTTAATTAAAAAAATTATTTAACAATTCCATCACATTCATTCCATTTTCCCATTTGCATAATCTTTATTACACACCACTTTCTGAGAATTTTAAAAAATAATGAAATGAATTGTAACCTTAATAGCCCACACATCCTCCTAGTTCCTGACTACCATGATGCATGCCACTTATATCCCTAGGTGACTATAATGATGCATGTCTGGATAACATAATTCCATTTCATCCATGAGAAAAATATCATAAAATGTAACATCACAAAAAAATATCACAACCCAATGGGGAAATATCATACAAATGTAACAACACACATCAACAAAAACAATTACCAGCCTAGGTACTTGGGTATTCCCTTATTCATGGGTTACTTACTCCCATGGATGAGCTCATTGACAAGGCCAGAAAATTCCTAATATTATGTCTACCATTGTTAAATTATAAGGCAAAATAAAAGAACCTACTATGATACCAAATTGTAACATCCACAGTTATAGAGACACTAAACTGGTGCCCCAAGATAGATCACCACATGATCTCAGGCGTGCCTCCCATATTCCAGAGTCTACCGAAAAAAGAAGTGAGATTATAATAGATCACATGGGGAGAACATACCATCTTTATCTGAGTAATAAAAAATATGTAAATTATGAAATAATGGAAACAATATAAAATAACATTAATTGATAACCATTTCCCAAAACTAGGTATAATCCCACAACTAAATTTCAAATATGCTATGTCATTCCATATAGTCCGAAATGTAAGAAAACCTAAAATAACGAAAAAAATAAGAATCCCCAAAACTGGTCCTAACTCCAGGTCTGAATCCCTAATCCATGCACATAAAATGAATAAATCAAACCCTTTATCATAGTACCCTTTAACTTTCCCCAACCTACATCCATGAAATTAACTTGGGTACTAAAAACGTCTTGAATAGGGTATGAGTATAACTCATTAGGACACCATAAATGATGTATAAAAATTGACATGTCTAAATAGATAGTTCATGCATGTGATAAAATGTATAGTAAGGTAAACAAAATAATAACAGGATTCCATTAGTTAACATATTCTAGATAAAACATTTCTATCATTTAATCCATCGGTAAGGCAATTCATTTATTAGACAATATCATATGCCAGTCAACTACTATGGATAATGTGACAACTCCAGATCCCTATCACCCCAGGGAAAAAATTTCAAAATAAATTTCATCATACATAAATTGGAGATTTATTCTAGGTTATTGGAATCAATTACATCAAAATTACCAAGGAGTCTCAGAACATGTAGTATCAACCAATGCAACCATTAGGGACCTAGAGCCTCAGTCTGAATCCCTATCCTATTCATTCTAAGGTTTGGGGTTTAAAGCCTCATTCCAACTCGACCAATGGGTGTAAAACATTAGTCAATACCCCACAAACCACCAATCCATGTTCCTATTCTTCTTTAACCATTTACCACATTTTACACATCACAAAATATAGACAAACAATACACATAAAATCCAAAATTCATTGTTCATTTAATATATATATAAATTCATTTTCATGCATTATCCCATCAACACATTCTCATTAACTCTCCTTATCTCGTTAACATATTTCCATTTAAATGCATAAGTTATTTATCACAATAACTTTAATTTATTTAAGTCATTACAGATATTCCAATCAATCTCTTATGAAATAATCAATGACAACTCACACCTAACATTAGATTATTTTATAATTCATGATAACATGTCAGTATATTATAGTGGTCTATACTTCATCATAAAAAAATATATTCTTATCATTACAATTTTCCATGTTTGTAATGATGGTGCACCCTATGGGTGGCCCTAAAACTGGTCTAATCAACCACAATGAATCCCAAGAGGATCAAAAGGGGTTAAATTCACCTTTTATACAACCAATTTACAAAAACATAATAATTAAATAAAAACCACAATAGATACCCCATATTGAAACCCCATTCACATAATCAAAACACCAAGACTATTTTACATAACTTGTAGACCACATACCTTGATTCCTTAAATGAATACTTGCTTAAACCTAGACTCTGATTAAGATTTGAAAACCCATTAAATAAATAACCTATTATCCACTGGAAAAATATTTTATTAGGGATTCAGAAGGATAAATAGAATTATACAATCCTTAATTTAGAAAATAGTTGGAATAGAAGTGTTATACTCTCTCTGATCTTTGATATGCAACCAAATACCCTCTAAACAACATATAAATGGGGGAGATCAATCCTTGGTAAGCTAGGTGAATTTTGGTTAATAACTAGGGTTACTAGAGATGAAATGAGGAATAAAATTGGGTGAGAGTGCATAAATCCCAAGGGGAAAAAAGTAAAACACCAATTTTTAATGGGCGCATGGTTTGGATACATGGTTAGCCAAACCATGCACCAAATGGGGAGGTCACACAGTTTGAAAACCCATGTGATGACCATACGAAATGGATTTGTCCATTCCCATGTGGTTTTTCATTCCTCTTTCATGATTTCATCAAGATGTTCACCTCTCCTCCAATCATGCATAGATTGGGTGCACAGTTACTTCTAACCATGAGTTAACCATGCATAATTAATTGGATGGAATGATTCTAGTTTCTTTCATGTCTCAAATCCCCTAGGGAACCCCAGAGCCTCCTCATAAACTCAATAAACCATTAGTTTTCAAAATCTAATTGATTTTAACCAAATTTTGACCGTAAGGTACCCTCACAATGTCCACGATATTACATTTTATGTATTCCATATTAAAATATTTTATTGAAACAAGAGTTTTCAAATTTAAAATAATAACCGTGGGGAACTATTATATGATGTAGAAACTAAAAGGAACTAATTTTCTCACTGTTGGTTAATGTATTCCAAGCTGGAAAGAGTTATTATTGTCTACCATTTTGAGTGCGATCTAACTTCAAACATATTATCATTAAGAGTAAGTCCAATCTTGCGTTCATAAAATTTAGAGTCTTTACATTGATATCTAAAAATGTTCCCTAAAAATATCATAGATATTATTATACACATTCATGGAATAAATGTTATGTTTGAGATTTTGATACATACAATATTGAAGATAAAAAAATATTGATCATTTATTCTAAATATTTGTATCACTATGAGATTTTTGTGACCTTTTGAATGTGACCTCAATTTCTTCACCCTCTCAAAATAATAATTACGGTAAAAAGTTTTTGGAGCTATATAGAATTCTTATAAACCATTGAATGCCTTTATTAATATTCAATAAGTTTACCCATCGAAAAAATACCCTTGATGAACCGTATATACTATATCCCCCATCTTGTATTTGATACTATGTAGTCTATAATTAAAAAATTAGACATGCTTTATGCCCTATTAAACTGAATGCAGGAAAAAAATATTTTTGGAATTCATTTATAATTAACACAATAATTTCATAAAATTTAAAATGTTCCATTTTATTAGAGTCATTAGTTCTAATTCCTTCCTCCCATTAACGTTTTAAACTATTAATTAATGGGGAAAATAAAGAATCAATATCCTCTCTAGGATATTTTTTTCTAGAAATAATTAAAATCAACATAATGTATTTATTTCTCACAAAACATTTAGTAGAATATTTTTATATAACCAATAAAAAGTCCATTAAAAATGTTTTCTACTAAGTATTATATAAGGATTCATTAAATATTATCACCATCCAAGTATAATATTTATATCATAATTTAAAAATGTATGAAACTATTGATTGATTTTATTCAACTGTAGAAAATAAGATGGATTTTATAATTTTCCATCAGATATCCACTCAAGAACATATCATCATAACATTTTAATATCATTTTAATTGGAAAATATACTTTTTAAAAAATAAATTGTTGGAGGATACAAAATTGACTTTGTGGGAGTCTCTATAACTACTAAATTGGCCTATGATTTTTCACTCAACTTATACAATGATATTACACATTTTAGAAACAATTACGAGCCTTCATATTCCTTCATATATACCACATTGAAATTTATTTAGGCATGGTTCTTCTTGTACCCCAAACCTATAGGGAATAATATTTTATTCGCATTATAATATGAATATGGAATATCATGGTCTTTTGGAATATGTCATTTAAAAATTTATTAACTATGTACAACTCCTTCCACCCCATATGTTTTTCTACATCAAGATTATCAATAGTAAAACCATTTATAAAACCATAAACTCTAAACAACCTGGATCCAATGGTTTTTTAGCATCACCATATAGACACTCAATTATACTTTCTTTCCCAGTTACACTGACTTCAACACCATGAATCATTTATTAAATTTTATCAAACATATCATCTTGAAAATTATTATCACAAATTGTTCTTGAAATTTTCTCACCTTCACCAAGAAGAATCCAAGGGTTGTAACTCATGTTAAAACTATGAATAATTAAATAATTTTTACTTTATCTACTATTAAACTACTATATAATTAAAAATTTCAAGAATGGATTGAAAAAATGTCATTATTTGGAACATTTCAATTATAAAATTTCAATAATCATCAAAACCATCATCGTATTCTTATCTTGATCATAGTACACTAATCCATTTCGACGCATTAATATCTATAACAAATATCAATAATTTAAAATATGTTATTATATTATGAAATTTAAATTCAAATTTACATTCATAAATAAAAATAAAAAATACCATAAAATAATTCAAAAAAAATAAAGAACCTATTTGAAAAAGTATCACTTTGAAAATATTTAGTTATCATTCTCATAACACCCAAAAAATATAAAAGAATAGTATTGTATTTAATACCATATGTGATATGAAAAATCAAGTCTAAATGAACCATAATATAGTTTACCATTATAAAATAGTTTTTAATTTGGAAGGTATAAATAATAATAACTAACATATGGGAATTATTTTTATACATATATTATAAATCAAATAAGAATCATTTAAATGAAAAAGAAATGTTTTCTGAAAAATTGTATGTTTTCTAAAAGTCTATTTAGGTGTGCTTTGCGAACAAAATATAAAATTAATTTTCCTCAATTATAGAAAATTTATTTGATAAAATGAACTAAATTTTCTAAATAATAAAATCATAATTATCTTAGGTGTAATTTTATGTATTTTTCTAAAGTGTTTCATTTTTTAATGAATAGTAAATAATATTGAATTTTATTGAGAACTTCCTTTTTGTTTAAATCATTTACAAGGTAAAATTGAATTTTAAAATGGTTTTAAATTAAAATTAGATAAATATCTTTAAAATATAAATAATTGAGGTTATTGAAATCAATTTGATATTTAATTTTGATTTTAAAACCTTCTATACTTTTGATATTTTTCGCTTATGGAACTCGTTTTTTCATCACGTCTACAAGTATAATTTTAAATTGGATTCTTACATTTATATGAATTTAATATTAAAAAATGGATTCCATATTTTATATCCTAATACTTTGTATAATATGATAAGGTCATTTTAATTTTTTAGCAACTTGAATAGTTAGAATAATAAAAATTAATAATCAAGGTTAAGGTAAGAATGGGTTTTCTGGGGGTTAAACTAAAATTATAATAGTTAAAATGACCTCGAATCTTGTCTAAAATATATTTTATTTAAATATTTAGTCTTTAAAATTTATAATTCTCATGAATAATCCATTTTTACCCTTCTTTCATGTGAATGACATGTGTATGCATTTTTATTTTCAAAAATTATATGTGTTCCATTCACCTCCATTATAAAAGACCACCCTCTATCATATCTTCTTCACATATTAAAAACATTTTTCTCAAAATATTATTTCCAAATTAATTACAAGAATTCATAAAAACGTCCTAGAATAATTTTTATTCATAAATCAATTCTAGTAATATTTTAGGTATAATCCTAAAAAGGTTGTCTAAGAGGAGTTATAATTCATACCTATGTGTGTTTGTTTAATTACTTTTTCCGACCCCTTAAAATATTTTTAATTTATTATTATATAATAACACCATTATATTCCATATAAATATATGTTATTATATTAATGTAATCTACTATATTCATCTCGTCTTCACTCAAATGGGAAATGATAACGTCATTCATGTGTATATAGGGCTACTGCATCGCGAACCAAGGTAACCCATTTTCAATCAACACCTCTCATGATTTGATATTGTAACGCCCCGACCCCAGTTACCCAGAGTCGGTGCATTAATTACATAACATTGGCATGATCACAAGAAAGATCAAATCTCGAAAGACCGATTGGTTTAGTAGCCTTGGAAACAACAGATATATTCATAAGTTTTACATTACATCATCAAAATAAAAAAAACTACTACAACAACATATTGTCTCCATAGTCCACACTATTAACCCCTCATAATATCCCTGCAAGTCATTCATAATTTACTTCTTCACATCCTGGGAAAATAAAACATAGAAAAGGGGTGAGCTCAAATGCCCAGTAAGGATAACAATATAGCGGAAACTTTCATAAATAAGAATAAACATTTAAGGCAATGTATAACTAAAACAAAAGCCTTTTAAACTTTAAGTTCAACATAGTATGGCTTAAATAAAATGAAATAATTCCATTTACTTATTCACATGGATATTATACTAATCGAATAATCACATGCAATATCAATAACCACTTTCATAATGATGGAATGCATAATGCCAGACTATCATAACCACATAACCAAGGCCTCGTGCCAAGACTACAAATAAGATTTTTCCAAGGCCTTGTGCCAAGACACTAGTTTGTCTCATGAGACCTACCGATGCATCGAGGAGCTATAGTGGGCTCCACCCGTCACATATTAAGTCCAATGCATTCCCATATGAAAAGGTTTAAACATAACATAAACATTCGTATTAAAACTAGCATACGAAATGTCAATACTTTCACCATAAACCGTGAATGGTATATAAAAAATAGCACATCCACAGTCAAACATATCACAAAACCTTCAATACAATATAAAAGTTTTGTATCATAATATATCATCCTCAAATAAGCGTAAAATCCATTAAAGGATGTTGACATAGATGAAATCAAAACTCTTTTTAAAGAAATACCTCTTTCTATTTTGAAATCATTTAAGAGACATATATTTATAAAATAAAACATTTTCTTTGAAAATATTCTTATAAGATTGTAAGGGAAGATTTGACGATTTTATAACGGCGGAAAATAACCACACCCGCCGTATAAGTTAAAAAAAACATTCTTATCTTAATTCTGTCGAAAAGGTTAAAAAGCACCTTGTTTGGAAAACGACGAAAAGATTCCCTTATAAACCTCTTATAAAAATTAAAACAAGGGTATAAATGAATTTAACCCATATTCTTTTAAATATTAAAAATGTTTTGAAATACATTTTGAAGAAACATGGATGTGGATGATAACGAGATCCCAGTAGATTATTACGTATAAACAACCTCGGATAATGAAGAGATTGTGAAATAACCCTTACCTTGAACTTTCCCTTAGTCGATGGTATGTTAAACTCCTGTATAATAATTAAAATATTGTTATTAAATTATACAATAATCATATACATCAATATGATATCATGATCTTTTAACATTGCTTTATTAATAATATCTTAGTATTATCGTCATTTCGAGTGATAATCGATTCGTTCTTCTTAAATGTTTGGTTACATAAGACATGTTTGTAATGGATAGATTATATATTATTCATAATCAGAATGATATTAACATTATTTTTAACCCTAAAATGAGAATAAGACTTGAATGGATACGATGGAGGATGGATCTTATCGCGTTTGTGGAGACGGTAGTCCGTACGTACGCACGAGCGACAATATCATTATTTTGATATTAAAATAATATATAAATGGATGTTATATCATATATACAGAATAATTAACATGTTATATTTATTATTTACATGAGTTGCACATCATTATTATACCCATCCAAATAATAATATATTGAATAACAATTACACCACGACGTGGAGACGGTAAGCCGTACGTACTCACGTATGGTGACATGTTATTCAAAGGGTGGATAGAATACTGAATATGGTTGTAACATATTTATAATAACATCACAGTATATGTGAGATACTGGAGTTATTATTTTAGAATGGTAAGAACAAAGAGAGAAGAAGTGGAAGAAGAAAGGAACTTGAAAAGGGGTGGTGAAAACATTACCTCTTCTTCGGGTTCTTCCTTTTGATTTGATCAAAAGGGCTCCTTAGGTTGGCTTTATGATCAAACTAAGGCCTCTAGGTTGTAGTGAGGGAAGTTGGGAGAGTAGTTGGGCAGAGTTTGGCCGAACCAAAAGGCTTTGAAGGTGTGAAGAAATGAGAAGGAGTGGTCTCCTTTCATAAGGGAGAGGAGGGGCTCTTTTGGAAAGAGTGAAATTATTACTTTATAATATAATTATATTCGGTTTATAATGGTCAAAAAATCATTGATATCGAAGATAAGATGACTCATATTCTAAATAACATCAACCAATAAGAATTGGACAGGTTTTAGATAATATTTTAATCATTATAATCTTATTTATTTAAATGATTTATTAATGAGGTAAACATTGCATCATTATTGTGTCATTAATAATTTAACTTATTTGATGTCTAAAAATTATAAATAAAATATCATTATGTAGGAAATCTTTTTATCTTTCTAATGAATATTTATAATCGAAAATCCAACATGTATAACCCTATGTAAAAATTGTTCTTCTAAAAGATGTAAGCTTATGCCATTTTTATTTTTATTTTAAATTTATTAATATAATGTGTCCCTACCACATAAAAGTGGCTCTAAGGGGTCCCCAAATCGACCCAAGGATGCCCATGGTCGGGTATGTGTCCACCAATAAGGTTAGGACACGTTTTAGGGTAATTTTGTATTATTATAATATTATTTTTTAACCCTTATTTACCGGATTTACCCTTTATCCATGGTAAATAAAATATTTACCGCAGTAATTATTCAAAATGTGTAAAAATAAAAGTTACCTATTTACATAATTTGGACATCCTGATTCCAAATATGTAATACATTTTTCCAAATTCAAAACACAGAAGTGGCAGAAATTAATTTAAAATTAATTCCTGCTGTCAAAACAAAAAGCGTGTTTTTAAGAGATAGTAACTATCAAAAGATTGACACTTGTTTATGTTCGGTTTAATTGTAAAATTATGTCCAATGACCAACATTATATTAAATGGTAAAAATATATTCTAAATATACTTTAAAACTACTAAAATTCATAATTTATCACTATTAATTATTTTGATTAAAAAAGTTGTTTTTAATTAAAATTTAGTAATTTTCACTATTCATCAAAATATGAAAGTTATCCGAAAAGTACCAAAATTTCACCTTAGGCTAAATTAGATATTCCCAATCAAAAAATGAAGTCCATTTTGAAATATAAAATATATATTATTTCAAAAAGTAGGTATTACTATTCACAACGGCTAGTTTAATTAGTTGTGGTGTGTGTTAGAACTCGAGGTTGCGTACAACACACGCTATCGCATTATTCGAAGGGAAACGTACCATGGAAGCTTGGGGTGTTACATTCTCCCCTCCTTCAAATAATTGCGTCCTCACAATTTCTAGGGTATTGCTGCATAAAAAGACTCGGGTGGTTCTTCATCATAAGTTCCTCGGGTTCCCACGTTGCCTCTTCCATCTTATGATTTCTCCACAAAACTTTTACCAGACGCGTCGTCCGGTTTCTCAGTACTTGTTCTCTTGTATCAAGAATCCTGACAGGCTCTTCACAATAAGAAAGATCGGGTTCCAGTTCTAATTCCTCATAGGTGAGTACATGCATTGGGTCAGGCATGTATTTTCTCAACAGAGATACGTGGAACACATCGTGAACTTTGGAGAGACTTGGCGGCATTGCCAATCGGTAAGCTACAGCCCCAATTCGTTCTAGAATTTCGAAAGGTCCGATGTACCTGGGACTCAATTTACCTTTCTTACCAAAACGTATGACTCCCTTCCATGGAGATACCTTCAAGAAAACATGATCACGGACTTGAAATTCCAAATCCTTCCTTCGATTATCGGCATAGCTCTTCTGCCAACTTTGAGCTACTTTGATGTGATTTTGGATTACCTTCACCTTTTCCACCGTTTCCTCCACCAGTTCTGGGCCTACAAGTTTTCTTTCACCGACGTCATCCCAACAGGTTGGTGTACGACATCTCTTTCCGTATAACGCTTCATTTGGTGCCATCTGAATACTCGAATGGAAGCTATTGTTATAGGAAAATTCTACCAGTGGTAAATATTGATCCCACATACCCTGAAAGTCAAGTGAGCAAGATCTCAACATGTCTTCTAGGGTTTGAATAGTCCATTCTGATTGTCCATCTGTCTGAGGCTGGTAAGCAGTGCTCAAATGAAGTTCAGTATCCAGGGATTTCTGAAGACTTTTCCAAAATCTTGAAGTAAAACGGGGATCACGATCAGAAACAATCGATAGGGGTACTCCATGAAGTCTCACAACTTCATTAATGTATAGTCTTGCTAGACGTTCCAGGGGTAGATCTTCTCTTATAGCAAGAAAATGTGCTGACTTGGTAAGACGATCAACAATAACCCATATTGAATCGTTCCTTCTAGGAGTCTTTGGTAGCCCCATGACAAAGTCCATCGTAATATTGTCCCATTTCCACTCCGGTATGGGAAGAGGTTGCATGACTCTTCCAGGCTGTTGCCTTCCAGCTTTCACTTGTTGACAAACCATACATCTTGACACAAAATCAGCAATCTCCCTCTTCATGTTGTCCCACCAAAAATGTTCCTTCAAATCTCTATACATTTTGGTGCTCCCAGGGTGTATAGAGAAATTGGAACTATGAGCATCATCCAGAAATTCCCTTTTCAGATCAGGTAAATCGGGAACACAAAGTCTCTTCCCGAATTTCAAAATTCCATCTTCATACACAAAGTCTCTCAATCTCCCATCATTCACAGCTTTAATCTTCTTCTGAAATTCTTCATCATCAGTCTGAGAACTCTTAATCCTTTCTAGTAAAGATGTTTTGGCAACCATTTGAAAAAACATTGATGTTTCACCTTCCCTGGTTATTTCCATGTCCATCTTCACTAGATCCATGAAAATTGGATCCCTTTCAATTCTCATCATGTTCAAAACTCCATGGTATTTTCTGCTCAAAGCATCTTCTACCTTGTTTGCTTTCCCCGGGTGGTAGTGTATCGTGCAATCATAATCCTTGAGTAATTCAAGCCATCTCCTTTGCCTCATGTTGAGTTCTTTTTGTGAGAAAATATACTTCAAACTCTTGTGATCAGTATAAATCTCACATTTTTCACCATAGAGGTAGTGTCTCCATATCTTCAAAGCAAAGATCACAGCTGCTAACTCAAGATCATGAGTAGGATAGTTTTGTTCATGAATTTTCAACTGTCGTGATGCATAGGCAATAACTCTATCATTCTGCATAAGGACACAACCAAGTCCTTTCTTTGATGCATCACTATAAATAACGAACCCATCATTCCCCGATGGTAGAGTCAATATAGGAGCATTGAATAATATTCTCTTCAGTTCTTCGAAACATTCTTCACACTCTTTTGTCCAAACAAATTTAACCCCTTTACGTGTGAGCTTCGTTAATGGGTTATCCAATCGGGCAAAATTCTGGACGAAACGTCGATAATAACCTGCCAAACCAATAAAACTACGTACCTCAGTTATACTCGTAGGTGCTGGCCATTCTTGGATTGCCTTGATCTTAGAAGGATTAACAGAGATTCCATCTTTAGAGACAATATGGCCAAGAAAAGAAATATCCTGAAGCCAGAATTCACACTTGCTAAACTTCCCATATAATTCATGCCTCCTCAGAGTCTTCAAGATAATGCGCAAGTGATTTTCATGATCTTTGTAGGTTTTGGAGTATACCAAGATATCATCAATAAATACCACCACAAATTCATAGAGATACTCCTTGAAAACTCTATTCATCAGATCCATGAATACAGAGGGTGCATTAGTCAATCCAAACGGCATTACAGTAAACTCGTAATGCTCGTACCTGGTTCGAAATGCTGTCTTTGGAATGTCTTCCTTCTTCACACACAACCGATGGTATCCAGATCGAAGGTCAATCTTTGAAAAGTATTGAGCTTCATGTTGTTGGTCAAATAAATCATCAATACGAGGTAGGGGATACTTGTTCTTTATCGTTATAGCATTGATCTCCCTGCAGTCGATACATAACCTCATAGATCCATCTTTCTTTTTAACAAAAAGAACAGGGGCTCCCCATGGAGAAACACTAGGGTGAATAAATACCTTATTACTCAATTACTCTAGTTGTTTCTTTAGTTAGACTAATTCTACAGTGGCCATTCTATAAGGGGTCTTCGATATAGGCCTTGATCCAGGAATCAAATCAATGGAAAACTCAACTTCTCGTTCTGGAGGATGTCCAGGTAAATCTTTCGGAAATACATCTACGAATTCTTTCACAACAGGTACATCATCTATTTGAACATTCCTTTCCTCACCGCCAGTTATTTCATTCTCTTCCTCCCCAATAATTGAATTAAGTTGAGCTACTGGGGGTGGATCTAAATAAGAATTAGGTGGTGACGATTCTGCTCTAAAAATAAGGTGTTCCTTATCATTATCATCAAGAATCGTAACCTCTTTCTTCTTACAATAAATCTTCGCATCATAGTCCGAAAGCCAGTCCATACCGAGGATTATATCAAACTCAATAATAGGTATGATGATGAGATCAGCAGATAAAGAAAATTTATGTGCTCTAATGGGGACTGATTCACAAAACTTTGTTGCAATGATACTTCCCTTAGGAGTTTTAACTGACAACTCCCTTATTAAATCAAATTGGAAATATCTAATTTTCTTAGCAAACTGGGAAGATATGAAACAATGCGATGATCCAGAATCAAATAATGCATTTGTTAAACTTGAGGAAACCATTAAATTACCTGCCACCACGTCTTTCGGAGCTTCTACCTCAGCAGTAGTGGTAGCATAAGCCTGGCCTTGATCCCTTGGCCTTTTCTGAGGTAAGTTCTCCTGACGCTTAGGACATTCATTTGCATAATGCCCCATCTCCTTGCAATTGTAGCACTGAACGTTGATAGCTTCCTTCTTCCCCTTGCAATCACGAGCTTGGTGGCCTTTTTCACCACACTTGTAACAGACTCCCATTCCTTTCAAGCAAGTACCAGGGTGTTTCTTCCCGCATTTACCACAGGATGGATATTCAACCTTTCCCTTATTCCCCTTATTTCCATTCCCAGATTGATCAGCAGGTCTCTTCTTCTCTTGCTTTGCTTTAAAGTCATAAGACTTAGAGAATTCCTTTTCGGTCTTGATAGCACATGAGACAATGTCTTCGTACGATGAAAAGGATTGTGAGACTAATGCTCGACGGAGAAATGGTTTTAACCCATCAAAGAAATGATCAATATTACTTCTTTGGTTACGTATATAATCACCAGCGTACCTTGCTATCCTTGTAAAGTTAGCCTCATACTTTGCGACATTCTCATCCTCCTTCTGTCTCAGACTTAGAAATTGCCTTTCCATATCTGCTCGATGGTCGCGAGGGAAGTATTTTTCTAAAAACAGATCTTTGAACTCCCTCCATTCCATATTTGATACTTCATCATCTTCCTTCATGTTTTGAATCAATGACCACCATTGATCAGCATCTCCAGTGAGGCGGTAAACTGCCATGATAACTTTTTCCCTTTCACTGCTCCCCAAAGCCTGAAATATTTTCTCTAGGGAATTTATCCATTGCTCAGCTACTAAGGGATTTGTACTCCCATTGAACGTTGGTGGTTGTTGCCTCATGAATCGATCTAACATTGATCCTCCATGCTGCGGATCAGGGTGCTCCATACAGGTAAGGTTATTATTCATAACCTGAGTAAGTTGTCCCAGTATGGTGATTAGCTGATCGGCACCAGTTGCATCACCATCCCCACTATAATTATCTTGAGCAGGAGGGCAATCCCTACATGGAGTGCGTGTATTGATACGGTTTCCATTTCTTCCACTAGGCGCCATTTCTAAACAATGGCATAAACTAGATCAGTTTATGAATCAAAATACATAATCCCATACTTATAAAACACTTAACATAAATTGAACTATTTATGGATATAATCCATAATCATAAAAATGTTTTCTTTGAGGAAGTATATACTCATAAACCCTTCATAATGATTTGTAAAGAAAATGAGAGTTATCCTAAGCATATCCCCCGGGAGTGTCGTAACCAAGAGTGCAACAAGGCCCGTTGTCGTGCACCAGTTCCCATTCGAGTCTAGCTCAAAGCGGTGTTTTTGAGTTTTACCCCTATGTACATCTGTGCCAGAGCCGCCTCTACCTGCTCGTATCCAGACAGGGATGTATTGCTCGGAAAACTCACAAAATCTCTACAATACCAAAATTCTAGGAAGTTCTTCTATATTAATCCTCAAAGTTCATCTTAGGTCTACGTGCTCTAATCAGAGTTTATCTAAATCTAGCTTCCGAGGTTTGTACTAAACTTCCTCTGATACCAACTGTAACGCCCCGACCCCAGTTACCCAGAGTCGGTGCATTAATTACATAACATTGGCATGATCACAAGAAAGATCAAATCTCAAAAGACCGATTGGTTTAGTAGCCTTGGAAACACCAGATATATTCATAAGTTTTACATTACATCATCAAAATAAAAAAAACTACTACAACAACATATTGTCTCCATAGTCCACACTTTTAACCCCTCATAATATCCCTGCAAGTCATTCATAATTTACTTCTTCACATCCTGGGAAAATAAAACATAGAAAAGGGGTGAGCTCAAATGCCCAGTAAGGATAACAATATAGCGGAAACTTTCATAAATAAGAATAAACATTTAAGGCAATGTATAACTAAAACAAAAGACTTTTAAACTTTAACTTCAACATAGTATGGCATAAATAAAATGAAATAATTCCATTTACTTATTCACATGGATATTCTACTAATCGAATAATCACATGCAATATCAATAACCACTTTCATAATGATGGAATTCATAATTCCAGACTATCATAACCACATATCCAAGGCCTCGTGCCAAGACTAAAAATAAGATTTTGCCAAGGCCTTGTGCCAAGACACTAGTTTGTCTCATGAGACCTACCGATGCATCGAGGAGCTATAGCGGGCTCCACCCGTCACATATTAATTCCAATTCATTCCCATATGAAAAGGTTTAAACATAACATAAACATTCGTATTAAAACTAGCATACGAAATGTCAATACTTTCACCATAAACCGTGAATGTTATATAAAAAATAGCACATCCACAGTCAAACATATCAAAAAACCTTCAATACAATATAAAAGTTTTGTATCATAATATATCATCCTCAAATAAGCGTAAAATCCATTAAAGGATGTTTACATAGATGAAATCAAAACTCTTTTTAAAGAAATACCTCTTTCTATTTTGAAATCATTTAAGAGACATATATTTATAAAATAAAACATTTTCTTTGAAAATATTCTTATAATCTTGTAAGGGAAGCTTTGACGATTTTATAATGGCGGAAAATAACCGCACCCACCGTATAAGTTAAAAAAACATTCTTATCGTAATTCTGTCGAAAAGGTTAAAAAGCACCTTGTTTGGAAAACGACGGAATGATTCCCTTATAAACCTCTTATAAAAAGTCAAACAAGGGTATAAATGACTTTAACCCATATTCTTTTAAATATTAAAAATGTTTTGAAATACATTTTGAAGAAACATGGATGTGGATGATAACGAGATCCCAGTAGATTATTACGTATAAACAACCTCGGATAATGAAGAGATTGTGAAATAACCCTTACCTTGAACTTTCCCTTAGTCGATGGTATGTTAACCTCCTGTATAATAATTAAAACATTGTTATTAAATTATAAAATAATCATATACATCAATATGATATCATGATCTTTTAACATTGCTTTATTAATAATATCTTAGTATTATCGTCATTTTGGGTGATAATCGATTCGTTCTTCTTAAATGTTTGGTTACGTAAGAAATGTTTGTAATGGATAGATTATATATTATTCATAATTAGAATGATATTAACATTATTTTTAACCCTAAAATGAGAATAATACTTGAATGGATACGATGGAGGATGGATCTTATCGCGTTTGTGGAGACGGTAGTCCGTACGTACGCACGAGCGATAATATCATTCTTTTGATATTAAAATAATATATAAATGGATGTTATATCATATATACAGAATAATTAACATGTTATATTTATTCTTTACATGAGTTTCACATCATTATTATACCCATCCAAATAATAATATATTGAATAACAATTACACCACGACGTGGAGACGGTAATCCGTACGTACGCACGTATGGTGACATGTTATTCAAAGGGTGGATAGAATACTGAATATGGTTGTACCATATTTTTAATAACATCACAGTATATGTGAGATACTAGAGTTATTATTTTAGAATGGTAAGAACAAATAAAGAAGAAGTGGAAGAAGAAAGGAACTTGAAAAGGGGTGGTGAAAACATTACCTCTTCTTCGGGTTCTTCCTTTTGATTTGATCAAAAGGGCTCCTTAGATTGGATTTCTGATCAAACTAAGGCCTCTAGGTTGTAGTGAGGGAAGTTGGGAGAGTATTTGGGCAGAGTTTGGCCTAACCAAAAGTCTTTGAAGGTGTGAAGAAATGAGAAGGAGTGGTCTCCTTTTATATGGGAGAGGAGGGGCTCTTTAGGAAAGAGTGAAAGTATTACTTTATAATATAATTATATTCGGTTTATAATGGTCCAAAAATCATTGAGGTCGAAGATAAGATGACTCATATTCTAAATAACATCAACCAATAAGAATTGGACAGGTTTTAGATAATATTTTAATCATTATAATCTTATTTATTTAAATGATTTATTAATGAGGTAAACATTGCATCATTATTGTGTCATTAATAATTTAACTTATTTGATGTCTAAAAATTATAAATAAAATATCATTATGTAGGAAATATTTTTAGATTTCTAATTAATATTTATAATCGAAAATCCAACATGTATAACCCTATGTAAAAATTGTTCTTCTAAAAGATGTAAGCTTATGCCATTTTTATTTTTATTTTAACTTTATTAATATAATGTGTCCCTACCACATACAAGTGGCTCTAAGGGGTCCCCAAATCGACCCAAGGATGCCCATGGTCGGGTATGTGTCCACCAATAAGGTTAGTACACGTTTTAGGATAATTTTGTATTATTATAATATTATTTTTTAACCCTTATTTACCGGATTTACCCTTTATCCATGGTAAATAAAATATTTACCGCAGTAATTATTCAAAATGTGTAAAAATAAAAGTTACCTATTTACATAATTTGGACATCCTAATTCCAAATATGTAATCCATTTTTCCAAATTCAAAACACAGAAGTGGCAGAAATTAATTTAAAAATAATTCCCGCTGTCAAAATAAAAAGCGTGTTTTTAAGAGATAGTAACTATCAAAATATTGACACTTGTTTATGTTCGGTTTAATTGTAAAATTATGTCCATTGACCGACATTATATTAAATGGTAAAAATATATTCTAAATATACTTTAAAACTACTAAAATTCATAATTTATCACTATTAATTATTTTGATTAAAAAATTTGTTTTTAATTAAAATTTAGTAATTTTCACTATTCATCAAAATATGAAAGTTATCCGAAAAGTACCAAAATTTCACCTTAGGCTAAATTAGATATTCCGAATCCAAAAATGAAGTCCATTTTGAAATATAAAATATATATGATTTCAAAAATTAGGTATTACTATTCACAACGACTAGTTTAATTAGTTGTGGTGTGTGTTAGAACTCGAGGTTGCGTACAACACACGATATCGCATTATTCGAAGGGAAACGTAACGTGGAAGCTTGGGGTGTTACAGATATGATGATGGATATAAGGTAAATATATGATATTTTAAAAATAATTAAACGTATGTATTCATTTATCTTATATTACTCTTTACATTCCAATCCGTAGGTGATACGATAACGCCACTCGTGTGTATGGCGGACTACCGCCTTGCGAAGCGATGTGATTCTTTTTTCACTAACTCTATACATGGAAGGTAATAAGGATAAATTTAGTGAATAAATGTTATGTAAATGAAATAATAATTATATTAATGACATATACATAATTCTAAAAAGATAATATATCATTTTATTTCTTACATTTTCTCTGATTGAAAGTTTATAACGCCATTCATGTACCTGTTGACAACTACCTTGACAAAGTGAATCGACTATCTTTTCTTCACCACACCACATGGATTATATAAGTAATTATTTTTTATTTATGATATTATTATTATTATGTAATGATATAAAATTACTTAACTCTTTTCCATAATGATCATTGAATAATGTGAATGTTACTCATGCATACATACGACTTACCATCTCTATGATCGTAACATATGTAAGTTCTCAAAACCACTGTTCAAGATCAGTCTTAAAAGTATAATGGGTATATATATATATATATATTATAATTATACTTAATATTATTCTATATATGTTGAATATATATAATATTCATAATAATCAGAACATCAATGACAAAGTATGAATGAGAAAACATGCCAATAATCACCCAAAACAATGAAAACAATTAAATATTATTAATGAATAGGTGATAAGATGTTGTAAAAGGATAATATATTATATTATAAACATTAATATGTTTATTTTATAATTTAATAACCTGTCTAAAAACAATATACACGATTTTAGATCACATGAACCCAAAAGGAAGCATGAGGTAAGGGACTTCATCTTGATTTCCCTTCATTGTGGCGTATTGTAATGTTATGCACCTAATTTAATTTATATGATGTATATAAGGCCCATTTGAAATGTAATTTAAATATTAATTAAATATACATGGTATTTTATGTATCAATTTTAAATGTATCATTTAATGGGATTTTACTTAAAATTTACCAATTGGTGAAGAATTCTATAACTCAATTTATTTTCATTGGGTTATATTAGTTCTTAATCATCTATGATAGTCTATAATTATGTTTTTATCTAATTTTGACTACATTATGTTGTATATACACTTGTTTTATGTGTATTTAAATATTTTATACATAATCAGTTCATTTGTTAATTATCACTTTAATGTTATGATTTTTCAATTGTTTATTTCACAATCTGAGTTCAATTTGGATTGTTTATTATTGAATTTACATTGAAGGAAATTATTTTATCATTGGATAATAAAAAAATTATATTTTTTTGTATCTAATGGTTATTCAATAATTATTCATGTAATAGTGTAATTATTATAATATTTGGAACTTGAAATTTTTGAGAGGATGTTTTTTTATAAAATTTGACTTCAATTCACTCTTCGTTCAAAATATTTTTTCCTCTAAATAAATTTTTTCTAAAAATGTTTTAAGAAAATAAACATTATAAATTATTTATTAAATATATTTTGACTCATTTTAAATTTTTTTAAAGGAATCTTCATGTTATTCGGAAAATAAGGCATGTTTTATTTTTCAAAATATTTGAATGAAATATTTGTTTCAATGTGTATAAAATGAATGGAATTTCGAGTCATCATCTCCAATAAATTATTTAATAATTATTTAATAATATAAAAAATTATTTTCAAAGAAAATTAATTTAATTTTTTTGTGAAACGTTAGTTTTAATATGTTATTTTAATGATAAAAATTGATATTTTCATCAATAATTTTTTTAAATATATTTTTATAGTATTTATATCCATAAATAACAAAAAAAATTATTTTAAATATACCAAACTTGGAATATGTTGTATCTATACCATCCATATTCTATATAAGTATGTTTTATGATAATTTTTACAAAATAAAATATTTAAATTCACTTTCTTGATTCATTTTTAATGTCATTAACATTCCCTTGGAATATTCAATTTTCTGTGATCATTAGAGATTTAACATACACTAAATATCTATATTGTTTATAATAGATATATTTATTGATGAAACTTTATATAATTTATACATATGGGGTTCTACATTAAAATTTATTTTTTATGTAGGGAAACATGGATAAATATGCATTCATTAAAAAATACAGATATTTTATGATAAGTCACATTTTTCATGATAGAAATAGATTATTCTTTATATTTGGAATTATTAGGACTTGTAGTGATGGGTTGGGACAAGAATTATATTGACCCTAGATTCATCGTTAGTCTGATTAGGTGAATCAGAAATTTATAATTAAACAAGTTTCTTCATGTAGTATTAAACAGTCTTGTCAAAGGTCTAGATGGTAGATATATCAAGTTCAAGATAACATGTCATGAAATGATTAATAATTTCCACCATTATGAATTTATTTATTTTTTCAATGAGATTTTTAAAATTTATTATCTCTTAATTAATTTAATTCTAATTTTATTGATTAAATTGAATGTTTTTTCTATTAGTTAACACTCCATATTGATTATTCCATATCTATTTGTGATAGTCATGGTTTTTATTAAATTCCATGTGTTTTAAGTTACTTACCTTTCCATATTGGTTATGATTGTAAAATTATTTAAATTTCATGTATGTTCAGTTATTTTCCTTATCATGTTGATTATGATTATATATTCATGATAGATTATTCTATACATAACTCATACTAAGAATTTTATATTGGAATTATTATTTTTCTTTTCCAATGAAACTATGAATTTTAATATAAATTATATGGATGGATATGATAGTGGGAATAAAAAAATTATTGAGTGAAAAATAATATTGTCATTTTTGTTCTCAAATTGAATGCAGGCCTCATGTATGTATCTAGTTATCAATAACACAAAATTATTCAGTTTTTTTAGGATGGGATTACTTGTATAATTATTCAAATTAGTATATAACAAAATTTATTTTAGCTACTGGGGTTAAGTTCACTATAGTTGTTATTATATAATGTTTATTAGAAACATTTGGAACTATATCTGTAAATAATTGATTACAGATCATAACACTATGATAGAAATTTAGGATAAGTATAGAAGAACATATTTATGTTTTAGAAATTTATTTATTTTGTGGGTTTTCCAAGAAATAGTTCCTTGTATGGATACTACAAGTGGATTTGTTTCTATAACTGATGTTCCTATGGGTAATAACTCCAAAAGGGGTTCATTGGTCTTAACATGATTTTTACCTAGTTCAGGATAACATACCATTTTTTACACTTGGTTTGACACTCAAAGGGGATGTGCTTTAGATAATTCACATTTTATTTAAAAAAAATTACAAGGAATGTGAAAAATTATGGAAATAAATGACTTAGGTGAAGCCTAAACTATCTTATATTGAAAATAATGGGTCCTGATTTATACATCATATAAATGATTATTTGGTTTCCCCAATATGATTATTGTTTCTCAAACTATGATGTTTGGTTTTAGACAATTGATGCAACCTAAAGAAATCATGTTAAAATATAATATAATGGAAAATGAGGTGACTATGAGAAACAAAATGGGATGATTAAAAGAGTGAGAGATGCCATTATTATGCCTAACAAGTTATCTCAAGATCTAATTAACAACCTATACCTTGACCAACTCCTGGACTCACCAATAAGTAAAGGACAGAGTTTTCTAATAGATCGACTTGTGGAGACCATGGATGAAAGATGGATTGATTTCCATAATGTGATAAATGTTAAAAGATACACCCTGGAATGTGTCTCAAAGGAATGGAAAAATAATTTATGTATTGAATATAATGGCATAAAGCAAATAATTTACGATGAAAAATGAAGAGTATGATGGAAGGAAACAAATTTCATCATAGGGATCCATTTATTTTTTATTGAATTAAATGGTGGGAACCTTGGAATTATTTGAGTCAATACCCTATTATAATGGATAATTCATAGACAATGGAATGATCTATGTTGAAATAAAATGGTTGATGTATTTAATGGGATTCCAGAATTATATTATTGATGTATAATTGCCAATGTTATTTTGTTTATAACAATCATGAATCATTTAAGGATTTTTTTTAAATTTTATAACCATATCACACTTCATTAACTTATGAGTTATGTATATCATCATTGGCCTATGAGTTTATGTATGATCATATGTTCAAATTCATAAACACCCTATTCTAAATTTTTAGTGGTAGGTATGTTACATGATTAAGAATATTCGTGGAAGACATTCATGGAAATACATGTAACAACCCAATGTTTTATCAATATAATTCCCTTTTTATAATTATGTCTTATAGTAGAATCACATAATATTATAAATAGAACACAATAAAAACCTTATAAATGAATAATGAGTGAAATAAAAGTTGTCTCTAGATGATAACGAACATATACCGATGAAATAGTTACTTGAACTTGGAATAGTAATGTGACCCTTATGAATAGTAAACCGACCAATTGAATAGTAACCTCAGTAATGAATGTATAAATAATATTTATCCATCTTATAAGTGAAAATATGATATAAATATATCATATTATAATTATGTAAATATTTTAAAAATTATTAATAAAGTGTTGGTATTTTTGTAAGTCATGTATATTTAATTAAAATTTTATGATTAATTTAATAATTTAAAACATAATTAGTTTTCATAAAATTTATTTATAAATAAGTATTTTGATTACTTATGATTATAAGATAATTTTAAGAGACCTTAATTAGTTTTTCAATGTTTTAGAATTGTTGTCTTTATTATACAATTTTAAATTTTTTAAAGTAAATTATGATTTAAATTAAAAATTAAATTTCTTTTATTTATAAAATTATTATTCATAAAATAGATTTCATTTTTGAATTATAAACATCAAAAAAAAATTTGTGTTGAATTTTTTGTTTTTTTCTTAAATACTTGAATTTTTTGTAAATAGTGAAATACTATAATTTATGATAAATGACAAATAAATGAATTTATAAATCATGCTTTAGTCATCGATGATTTAAATGGGATTTTGTTAAAACTCACATACTATATTTAATATTTTTCATCATAATAATCAAGAATATTCATAGTCTTGAGCAAAAATATTAAACTAATGATTAAAATAATGGGAAACCCCTCCTCTCCTCCACTATAAATACAACACCTCTTTACCTCCTCGACTCACACCTCTCAAGCCTTTTCCTAGTCCAAATTCTTCCCAAATATCTCCCTAAACCCCTCTACCACGTCCAAGATCTAATGGTCTCATAAAAATACCAAAACCTCTCCCCTAAAGAGTCTCTCAAGGAAGATGTATTCTAGTGGTAAATTTATCTTTTCCTTTACTTTATTTTCTTTTCATGTTCTTTTTTTCATTTCTATCCACACATAAACTCATCCAAATGTTGTGATAACTCTAGTACCATAAATATATTATAATTATGTTATTAAAATGGAATAATCCATGATTATATCTCATTTATCCTCCTTTTATACTAGAGATGAAAACACTATCCAAGATATGTTAATTCATCACATTCAAGGGCGACGAGTTTTCAATTTCATTTACCATCCTAAATTATGGTCATGAAACCATTTTTATGTTTTAACAATAATATAATATATTCATTATGTCTTATTTAATGATCTTTAATATTTTTTATACAAGATAATAATTTATAAGACAAAATGTGTTCGTTGTGATAAAAAACCGTCAATTAACCAAAACGGTTATCATTAATGTTTTATATAATGATTTGTATTTACTGTAAATAACCAAATGAATTTTATAATGATGTAATATTAAATAAGTTCACTAATAATATACAACTCAAATTCTATTCAATAATTCTCAACTAAACTGTTTGTCCTTACATGTATATAAGTAAACAAATCATGAAAACCATGGAAACAAATACTGCTAAAAAAATGAAATTATCCTCTTAACCCACTGAAAAGGTAATGAATGAACATAATAAAGTTAAAATAAATCAAAACAATGTATAATATGTTATGGAAATGTAAATTAATTAATTTAATTTGTTTATCTAGGACATGATGATCAAGTGAAGGACACCATTGTACTTAAGGTAAGAGATTCTACCCAAACCTCCATTATTCCTTCGGGTTCTTCTATATTTATTTTTACCCAAATGAAGTTATCTATTATTTTTATGCACATGTTATAAATATTTTTTTTATTATCCAAAATAATGTATCAATATCCATTCATCATTATATTTTAGGGATATACATGTTTATAAATGATTCCCTCCTCAATTATTCCCGATAAACAAGACCGTTTTAAGGGAACATTCTGAATTCTTAACCATTTTAAGTACACTATAAAATATATTGTAAGCTGCCAGTATTTTTTATATACCCACTATATTTATTATGAAAATATTACTGGTTCACTTTGGGTTTTGTATGTAATATTGTACCCTTTTATTTTTTAAATGACCTTTGTTATTTTTCTTCAAACTGCACTAAAATGATTTAATTATAAAGTTTCTTAAGAAATATTTTTACATTTTATTTTATAAAGTTGACATTAATTTTCATGATATTTTCATAAAATACCTTATAATTTTCCATGCATTTTCTAATTCATTTCCTTCATGGAATGTTTTATGATACTACCATTACTTATTCTTTATGACATGACTGTGGTACCCAATTATTACCATGGGTAACCCTTATGTTTATGTATGATTGATTATGTATTATTATATTTTTGGAGAGCATATTCATGAACATATTATGGTGGGTTAACCCAGATAGCACTCCAATGCATTGGGTAAAGTTGAGTCTCATGAGATGTTTTGTGAAACGATCTTGAGGGGTAGCCTTGAATAGTTCTACCATTTGCAATGATATTGGTGGTTAACCTTTAATTGTGATCCTATGTGTGCAATGAGACTTGACTCAATATAAGGTCATGTTTTATGTTTCTTCAACATTTATATGAATATATGTTTATATGATCCCATGTTTATATTTTATGAATCCTTATGTTAGAAGCCTTTTTATATCATTATGTCATGCCTTATAACCCATGTGCTAAAGCTTTATTCTCATGTTTATTCCCTTATTGGGATTTTTAGTTCATCCCTTTGTTTAGTTTATAACCAGGTTATCCTATGATGATGTTTGAGAATAATGGAAGTTAGGATCTATTTATTAATATTAAATAATGAAATGTTTTATTTAGTCCCATGTACTTGGGTTTATGTAACTATTCTTCCAAGACAGTAGACTTTAAAATCCAGGGCATGTAATTTGATGTTTAATTATGCTTGAAACCATGTAATGATATGTGTAAAAGGTTGGGGTTACTATAGTTGGTATTAGATTATGTTCTAGTATTTTTGGATATTAGGAATAGATCACTTTAGTAATAACCTTAGGGATGAGAATAATTATACGAAAACATCCTTAAATTTTGGTAAGTATAGAGTAAGTGTTTTATCAAGAAAATACATCCCTATCTTGATATGAACAAGTGGATGGGCTCTAGCACAGATGTATCTAGGGGTAAAACCCGAAAACACTACTTTTATATAGACTTTAATGGGACCTTTTTCACAACAATGGGCCTTTCCGCACTCCTAAATTGACACTCCCAGGGATATTCTTTAGTAAATTCACAATCTTAGTAAAAACCATTATTAAGTGAATAAAAAAATAATCCCACAAGAATAAACATGGGGAAACATATCATGGGGAACATAAATTTAATCCTAGTGAATCACAAGTTAGGATATAATTTTCATTTGAATGTTTATCCTTTTTTGTTTAAAGATACCCTTTTTTCTTATTAGATAATTATTCAAGACCTATAATTGTATGATATTTTTCTTAGTTAATGGAAGGAAATATAAGAAAATGTTCCAACAATCAATGAGATAGGGAATTAGACAATTTCCATAATGATATGCCAGATATTATTAAAATGATTTCTCAAAACGTTATAAATATACTTTCTCAGCTTTATCTTGTTATGAATAATAACTTGAATCATGTGGAACTTCCTCTTACTTTAAGGATAGAGAAATTTGTCATCAAATCATTCATGTGGAAAAGGCCTCCCATGTTTAGTGGATCTTTTGATCCCATCCTCTTGAAATAGTGGATCAACTCCATTGAAAAGATATTTTCTGTCCCCTAGTTCATAGAAGAAGATAGATTCAAAATGGATGTCTATCGTTTTTATGGGGAAGCTAATCACTGGTGGAAACTGATCAAGAATAAAAAGTCATAGGAGGAAATTTATTCCATGTATTGGGAGGAATTCAAGAAAATGTTTTCTAATAAATATTTTCCCTAACCCTCCATCTAAAGATGGAAATAGAGTTCCTTGGACTTATGTAATTGGAAGATGATTCTATCAGGGCGTATGAAAAAATCTTTACAAGGCTCTCAAGATAGGACTCTAGTTTTTTCATGAACACTTAAATAATGGTGGATCACTTCTCTAGTAAAAATAACTTATTTCTATGAAATGTTTTGGTGATTCGAGAATTCAACAGTTATGAGTAGACTTTTCATTGTGCCATCAAGGATGAAATGGATATTGGAGAATATAAATGGTCTCATTGACCTGGTGATAAAAAGAAGAAAATTGAATCTAATATGGCTGGTTTAGAAAATTAATCCCATGATGGAATGAAGACAGAACATCCCACATGTTAAAATCATGGGATGAAGAATCCTAGTAACATTGGAAAGGGAACTAGGAACTTCTTCAAATGTGGAAGAATGGTACATCTGGCTATGAACTACTAATGGGATATGAAGAATACCACTAATGTGGAATAATAATGGAAGGTTCAGATCAACACTAATCCTGTACTATGGTGTTACAATATCAAAGAACATGGGAATTATGAGAAAAATTTCCCTAAGACAAGGGTTGTTAGAGGAAATCAACAACAACCTCCATGGAATCAAGGAAGGGATCATACTACCAATACTACCGAGGTGGATCCATCCAATGATGTGGTGATAGGTACGCTATTTATTCATTCAATAATAGAGAATATACTAGTTGATTCTAGATCTATTCAATCTTTCATATCTTTCAAGTTTATTAGAACTATTCAAACACCACTTCAAAATTTGGATGTTGAGTTATCTGGGACAAAAATGAATGGGAAAATTATTGTGTCCAAGAATTATAACTCCACCCTAGTAAATGTTTGTGGAATGAACCTCCTATAATTTTATTTCATACTTCCTCTAGTAGATTTCAATGCTATTTTGGGCATCTATTGTCTATCTTTATACAAATGCAACATTAACTGTTGGGAAAGGGAGATTACTTTTCACATCCTAGAGTATCCTCCAACCCTATACAAGTGTATAGAGGAATATGAATCTCTTTCAGAATAATCATCTAAAGTGTAGATAATTTTTCCTTATGAGTAAGCAGATATTTCTCAAATGATCGAGACAAAGTAAATGATACTTCCTGAAGATATTCCCATCGTGAGGGATTATACAGATTTATTCCCTAATGACATGCCTGGTCTTCCACCTGATTGAGAGGTTGAGATCTCAATTGAACATATTCTAGGATATCATTCTATATCAAAGTCACCATATTGAATGGCCATTTTTTGAGTTGGAAGAATAGAAAAATTTGTTACAGGAGAATATGGAGAAGGGTTTTATATGATCGAGTGCTTCACCATAGGGTGCACTGGTCCTCCTTATAATAAGAATGATGAATTAATGCACCTCTTTATTTATTATCATATGCTCAATAAAATCATTATAAATAAGAACTATCCCTTTCCTTAGATATATGTCTTCTTCGATCAACTACGTGGGGTGAGTTATTTCTCAAAGGTGAACCTCTGGTCGGGATATCACCAATTAAAGGCGAGGATGAAAGATATTGCTAAAACTACATTTTGAAATAAATATAGACACTATGAGTTAATTTTCATTCTCCTAGGACTCACTAAAGAACTAGAAATATTCATGGATTTAAGGAATAGTGTATTTATAGAATACGTCAACAAATTTATGGTCATCTTTATTGATGATATTCTAATATACTCCAAGGGAAAAGAGGAACATGAAGAGAATTTGAATACTATTCTAAAGAATTTGAGAAGGGAGAATATATATGAAAAGTATAGTAAATTTATGTTATGGATGGGGGAAGTATCATTATTAGGTCATGTTATCAGTACCAAAGGGATATTTTTAGACCCTTCCAAGATAATGGAAATTAATGAGTGTCACATGACAACATCTGTAATGGAGATCTAGAGCTTCCTTGGTATAGCTAGGTATTACCGATGATTTATGGAGAAATTTTCTGGATTTTAAACCCCAATTACCAAGCTTACAAGGAAGGGAGACAAGTTTTTCTAAACTCATGAATGTGATGACTATTTTAAGGAGTTGAAAAAAAGCTTTATCACTAATCCTGTAATCAAACAGCCGACAAGTGGAGAACTCTTTATGGTGTACAATGATACTTAAAAGAAGGCATTAGGATGTTTTCTGATACAAAATGATAATGTGATAGCCTAATTCTAAATGAGTTTTAAATTCCATGAGGAAAACTATCCCACACATGATCTGGAGTTGGTAGTTGTGATCTTTGCATTGAAAATCTAGCGACATTATCTCTATGGGGAGCAGTATGAGATATAAATTGATCACAATATTATCAAATATATATTTCCACAGAAGGATATTAATATCCACAAAAAAATATGGTTAGATATAATCAAGTATAATGACTTCTCAATCTATTAACATCCCAATAAGGTAAATAAGCTAGAATATTCTCTATGTTGAAAGGATCCTGAATCTTTATCAATGATGAGAATTGAAAAGGATCTGGTCTTCTTAGATTTGAATAGGATGGGAATGGGAATTAGAAAGGGAGGAAAATCATTAATAAATTCTCAAATTATTTGATCAACCATCCCTCTTGGATAAAATAATGGATGCTTAAAGAAATGTTGTGGAAATTATGTAATGGGTGGAAGCTATTTGAAATGGGAAAATCTCCGATTTCAAGTTTGAAAAGGATGGAGTCATAATATTTGGGTCACGATTATGTTTAACATATGATCCAGAGATAAAGAAGAAGCTTCTGAAAAATGAAAAATGCTGAACCTTCTCTATTAATCCATAGTGCACAAAGTTGTATCAAAATCTCTAGAAGAATTATTGGTGGAAATATATGGAGAAGACGATTGTTGAATATACATCAAAGTGTCTGGTATGTCAACATTTGAAATATGAAATTCAAAAGTAAAGGGGGATGATGAAACCACTACCCATACCAACATGGAAGTGGGAGAACAATACCATGGACTTTGTCACCGAACATCCAAGGATATCCAGAGGAAATAATGCTATGTGGGTCATTGTGGATCATTTTACAATTACAACTCACTTTATCACAATTTGAGAGTACTTCTCATTGGATAAACTTGCATGGATATACATCAAATAGGTGGTAAGTATTCATGTAGTACCGCTATCTATTGTATCCAATAGAGATCCTAGATTACCTCGATGTTCAGGAAAAGTCTCTAATAATCTATAAGCACTGAACTGAACTTCAGTATGACCTATCTTCTTCAATATGATGGAAAATTTGAGAAAACTATTTAGAAATTGTAAGATATGTTGAGAGTGTGTTATATGGACATCAAAGGAGGATGTGACCAATATATACCACTATTTTAATTCTATTACAATAATAGTTTCCACTCAAGCATCTAAATGGAACCATATTAATCCCCTTGTGGGAAAAGGTTCAGAACACCAGTGTGTTTGGAGGAAGTCAGTGAGTGTAAGATTCTAGGACCTAAAATGGTCAAAGAAATGATAGAGAAGGTGAAAACCATTCAGTAGAAAGTCAAGGAATCCAAAAGTCAACAGAAGAGTTATGTAGATAATCCTCAATGGTACCCTTAGTTCAAAGTTAGAGAGACGATATTCCTTTACATATCTCCATGGAAGAAGGTCATGAGGTTTGGAAGAAAGGAAAGAAAAGTCCCAGGTACATCAGCCCCTTTGAGATTCTTGATCATGTTGGAGTTGTTGACTATCAACTAGCACTTCCACCTACTATGTCTAAAGTACACAATGTATTTCATGTATCCCTATTAAGGAAGTACATACCAGATCCTTCACATGTACATTCTTTAGAGGTGGTACAATTTGATAATGATCTTTCTTATAAGGAGTAACCCATGAAGATATTGGATCGTAGAGATAAAGTTCTATGAAAGAATAATACTCACATGGTCAATTTACTATGGAGGAACCATAATTATGAAGAGGTAACATGGGAATTAGAGGATGTAATGAAGGAAAATTACCCACTCTATTTTTCAGCTTAGTATTTCAAATAAAATTTTGAGGGTGAAATTTCATAAGGGGGAAGAATGTAACAAACTAATGTTTTATTAATTGAATTCCCCTATTATATTTATTTATTATAGTATAATCACATTATATTACATATATAACACAATAAAAACCTTATAAATGAAGAGTGAGTGAAATAAAAGTTATCTCTAGATATTAAGGAACGTATACTGATGAAATAATAACTTGACCTCTGGAATAGTAATGTAACCCTTATGAATAGTATATCGTCCAGTTGAATAGTAACATCACTAATGAAAGTACACATAAAAATTATCCATATTATAAGTGAAAATATGATATAAATATGTCATGGTATAAGTATGTAAATATTTTAAAAATTATTTACTAAGTGTTGGTATTTTTGTAAGTCATGTATATTAAAATAAACTTTTATGGTTAATTGAATAATTTAAAATAAAATATATTTCAATAAAATTTATTCATAAATAAGTATTTTTTTGGATTGTTTTTATAAGAAAATTTTAAGAGACCTTAATTAATTTTTCAAAGTGTAATAAAAGTAGTTTTGATTTTAGAATTTTGTATTTTTTTCAAGTAAATTATGATTTTTGTTATTATTTTTTCAATATTTAGAATTTTATTTCATAAAATGGAGTTTATTTTTGAAATCTACACGTAGAAAAATGTTTGGGGGGAATTTTTTTGATTTCTCCAAAATAATCGAATATTTGGTGAATAGTAGAATACGATAATTTACAATAAATGAACAATAAATGAGTTTATAAATCATGCTTGAGCCATAGATGATGTAAATAGGCTTTAGTTAAAACCAACATGAACTATTTACTATTTTTTGTTAAAATAATCAAGACTATTAATAGTCATGATAAAAAATATTAAACTAATGATTAAAATAAATGGAACCCCTCCTGTACTCCACTATAAATGCCACCCTTATTTACCTCCTCTCCTCACACATATAAAGCCTTGTAACTAGTCCAAATTCAATGCAAATATCTCCCTAAGACCCTCTCCCACGTCCAAGATCTTATGGTTTCTTAAAGAAACCAAAGCCTCTCCCCTAAAGAGGTTCTTATGGAAGATATATTCAAGAGGTAAATTCCACTTTTCATTACCTTTATTATCCTTCCATGTTCCTTTGTTTTAATTTATATCCTCATCTATACTTTTCTAAAAATTTTGATAAATCCATTACCTTACATTTAATGGAATCTTGTTATGATAATGTAAAAATCCATCATCATATCTCTCTTCCCCTCCTTTTATACTAGAAATGAAAACACCATTCGAGACATGTTAATTCATCACCTTCAAGGTGGTCAGGTTTTCAATTTCTTTTATTGTCTTCAATTCTAGTCATGAACACATTTTCATGGTTGTACGAGACTATAATATATGTATTATGTATTATTTGAGTTTCTAGAATATTTTTTACACATGACATTAATTTATAATAAAAAATCTGTTCGTTGTGATCAAAAAATGCTCATTAACCAAAATGGTTATCATTAAAATTTTATTTAATGATTCATCTTCGCTCCAAATAAAAAATTAATATTATAACCTTTTAATCATATATATGTTCACTAAGAACATATAACTCCAATTATAGACAATCATTATCTCCTTACATGTTTATCCTTACATGTATACAAATAAACCAATCATGAAAGCCAAGGGAAAAAATGCTCCCAAAACAATGATATTGAGTCTATTAACCCACAAAAAGGTCATGAATGAACTTAATAAGGTTATAATAAATAAATTAAATTTATAATAGTTTATTTAAATATTAATTAATGAATTTAATTTGGTTTTCTATGACATTAATATCATGTGAAAGACATCATCATACTCAAGGTAAGGGATTCTACATGAACCTCCATCATTCCTTCGGGTTGTTCAATATTTATTTTACCGAAATGAAGTTTTATATTCATCTTTCAAACCTCTTATAAATGTTTTTTATATGATCCAAACTAATGTATAAATATATTTTCATCATTATATTTTGGGGATATGCATTTTTTATATGATTCCCTCCTCAATTATTCTCGGTAAGCAAGTCAATTTTAATGGAACTTTATGAATTATTACCCATTTTCAAGTACACTATATAATATTTTTTTGTTAAGAAACCAGTTTTTATTAAAAAAACCGTTTTATTATGAAAATATTCTTGGTTAACATCAATTTTTATAGAAAATGTTATTCCCTTTTACTTTTTAAATTTCCTTTCATATTTTCCTTTAACCGCACTAAAATGGTTTAATTATAAAGCTTCTTAAGTAAACTTTTTACATGTTATTACTTCAATTTGACATCACTTTTCAGGGTATATTATCATTATAACCTATTATTTTTAATTAATTATCTAATTAATTCCCTTATTGGTCATTTTTAGTATATTCCCATTTGTTATGCATTATGACATGATTAGGATACAGAATTCTTACAATGGGTAACCTTTGTGTTTATGAATGATTGATTATATATTGTTATATATGTGGTAAGAATATTCATGAAGATGTTATGATGGGTACACCCATATTGACCGCCAATTCATTGGGTAATGTTGAGCCTCGTGAGGCTTTATGTGTAACAGTCATGGCAGTTTTCCTTGACTCTCGCTACCATGTGAAACAATCTTGGTGGTTAACCTTGACTTGTGCTCGTCAATATGAAACTAAGCTTAAATCATGATAAAGTCATGTTTTATATTTCTTTCACATTTCTATTACTACATGTTTATATGATCCCTTATTTATATGTTATGAATCCATATGTTCCTTGCTTTTTTATATCATTATGTCATGCCTTCTAACCCACGTGCTAAAGCTTTATTCTCATGTTTATTCCCTTAAGGGGTTTTTAGCTCATCCTTTTCTTCATGTTATCCCCAAGTTATCCTATGGTTTTTTAGAACAATGGAATTTAATATCTATTTATGAATATTAAATAAAAAATGTTTTATTTATTCCCATGTATTCAGTTTTATGTACATAGTCTTATAAGACACTAGACTTTACGGTCCTTGGCTTGTAATTTGAATTTTAATTATTCTTAAAATCATGTAATGATATATGTAAAAGGATAGTGTTGCTATAATAAAAACCATTTGTTTTTATATGTTATAGTGAAAAATTTATTTATGGGAGAATGTATGTACATTTTGTGGGAATAATTTTAATGGAATTACAAACCTTTAGGGTCTATCTTATCATTTATATTGAGGTAATTATGGTTTATTAAACTTTATAAATGTTATTGAAAATATACTAATATATTTTTTGAAAAAAGAATACGTTTTACATATTTAAAGTCCATGTGGGTTTAACCAAGAACCTAAAGGTGATATGGGTTTAATTTCTACCCCAATCATATGTTATGTTCTAGTTAATATGTCATTTTTTACTTAAATGATTTGATAAATAAATATTAATGATGAACCGATGGTGTTACTATTGAGTTTTAGAGATTTAACTATTATATTAAATAACTTGTGATGACCATATTGGTATTTGAAAATAGTTAGATATGGATTGAATGGAATTTCAATTTTTCATGGATCTTATGATATGTTAAAAGTGAATTTTAATGCTTCGGGCCAAAAAAATCATTCTTGGATATTCATTTCATGAATTAATTGGTGAATTAGAAATTAATCAAAGCAAAAATAAATGATGAAATTGTGCTTATTAAATATAAACATAACATGTAATTGTATCTCATTATATTCAAAGACAATAAAATAATTCAATAACTTTTGGAAAAGGATATCGAAACAAAAATATATTCTTTTTACCTTAATATCTAATGAATCAAATAGAATTTTTAGTCATAAAAAATTTATGGTTTTGAGGAAATAAATTTTCATTGATCATTTACTTTATTATGTTTGTGACCTCTATCACTCACTATAATTATTTATTATTTTTATCCATCTCTATATCTTCACTTTCACTAATTTTCTCTAATGTAGAAACCAAGTTATGTGTAATTCCATATGACCATTGTACTTCCCTTTCCCTTTTATTAAGATGACAATTTATTAACCGTTTTTAATATGTGGGGTTCCAAAAAAGGAATTTTGAATTTTCAATCCGTATATTTATGAAAAATATAAGATTATGAGGATAAAGTTTACTTAAGTTAGGGAGAATATAACATCCCAAAATTATAAATGATTAACATTATATTCGATAACATATGTGACAGTAACACTGAGTACAAATGAACCATAATATAGTATACCATTATAACATATTCATTAAATTGGAAATTATGGGTATTACTAAATAAAAAGTTACAATTATTCTTACATATTTATTAGAAATAAAATAAGAATCTTTTAAAGGAAGAAATAAATGTTTTTCAAAAAACTATATTTTTTCAAAAAGTTGGTTTATTCGATCTTTGCACACAATATTTAAAATTTATTTGTACCCATTTTAGGAAATTTATATGATAATATTAAATTTATTTTTCAAATCATCATATAAAAAAAATTTGGGTGTTTTTTTTGTGAAAATATTCTTTTTCGATGAATAGTGAAAATCCTAATTTTTATTGAAAACAACCTTTACATATAATTAATATAAATGGATAAATTATATTTTAAATTAGGTTTAAAGTGAACTTATTTAAATTATATTAAAATTTAACTATTGTTTCCATTGGAATCAATTTAATATTTAATGTTTATACCAAATATATATACTTATTATAATTTTCTCTTTATAAACCCGATTTTTTATCGCGCGTCTCTCGGTATAATTTTAAACTGGATTTTATAATTTATATGAATTAAATTTAAAATAATATAATCCATATTGGTAATAATAATATGTTATATTATATAATAATTTCAACATAATTTTTGTTGAAAATAAATTGTGAAAATAGAGAAAAAAATAATTACCATGGTTAAGGTTAAAATGGTTTTACCAGGGGGTAAACTAAATATATAATGGATAAAATGACCTAAAAATGTATAAAATATTTTTTAGGGAAATAATTCTTAATTACTATTAAAAAGGATTGTTTATTCTCTATTTTTACCCTTAATTATTTTTAAAAATGTGGTCACACCTATTTCTTTTCAACAATTACAAGTGTGCCCCTCACTTCACTTATAAAAGGCCACCCCTATCCAATCTTCTTTACAGAATAAAAAACTTTTGGATAATCCAATACATGAAAAAATAAATGAAAAAATATATCCTATCATCCTATAATACATGGATTATTCTTAAACTCATTCTAGGATTACTTTAGTTGTAATCTTGATGTGGTTGTCTGAGAAAACGTCAAATTCCTAACTATGCGTGTTTTTTATTAATTTTTCCAAATTATTATAATAATATTAATTAATGACTATATAATAACAACAATATATATATATGTTATTATTTTAAGGAAATTTCATATATCCATATCCCATTCCCTTAAATGGGGAACTATAATTTAGCTCGTTTTTACAGCGAACTGCCTCATCGCAAACTGATGTGACACGTTTTTGATAAACACCCCACACCATTGTATATGATGATATATATAAAGTAAATATATATAGATTATAAAATCTAATTATACAAATAGAGTAATTATATATTATATATATATATTTTACTTTCTATTCTATAGGGGATATGATAACATTGCTCATGTGTATGGTGGACTACTCCATTGTGAAGCGATGTGATTAATTTTTCACTAACGCATTAAATGGGAGTGAATAAGGATAAAGTTAATTAATATTTTACATATAAATGAAATAATTATGATATTAATTAAATATTTACCATTGATAAAAGATAATATATCATTTTATTTCTTATCTTTTTGCTCATTGAAAGATGATAACATCATTTGTGTGTGTGTTGACGACCATCTTCACGAAGCGATGTGACACTCTATTCATCACCACACCACATGGATGATATATATATTTATATAGTATTTATGATATTATTATCATTATTTAATGATTAAATAATACATACTTTGTTTCTAAAATGATCATTGAAAAAGGGAAACGTTACTAATGTGTATGTACGGTCTAACATCTCCATGATCACAACGTACTTCATTTTTCAAAAAACACTTTTCTTGAGTGGTATCAACATTATAAATGATATATAAATATTAAAATTAAATCATTGTTATTATTCTGGATATGATGTAAGTATATAATTTTCACAAGAATTATAACATTCATGATAAAGAATTATTGAGAAAACAAGGCAATTATCACCCAAAACAATTAGAATAATGAATAATTATTAAAACCATGACTGATAATATGTTATAAAATGATTATATATGATATTATAAATTTTAATATTTTTCTATTGTAAGATAATAACTTAATAGAATAACTATATAAGAATTTAAATCACATTCACCCATAAGGAAGTATGAGGTAAGGGACTTCATCTCAATTTCCCATCATTAAGGCATATTGTAATATTAGGCACCTAATTTCTTTGGTTTGGTGTTTATACTAACCATTTGAAATGTAATATAATTAATCTTTAATTATTTAGGTTATTTTATTTTTTCATTCTAATTATATCATCCAAGGTGATTTTACATAAATGTTTAAAACTGCTAAATATTCTCATAATACAATTTCTTTTTATTGGGTTCTTATAATTCTTCATTGTATTTGATATTTTCGGATTATGTTTATATTAAATTTTTACTATATATTAATTTATAACCTATTTTTTATTAGAATTTAAATTTGATACACATAACCAATTCATTGGTTAATTCTCACTTCAATGTTATGATATATTTAAGGGTTTATTTCACAACCTCGTTTTAATTAGGATTGTTTATGCTTGAATTTACATTGGAGAATATTTTTAATTTTATTCTCTACTATTTAATAATTAATTATTCAAGTAATAGAACCATTCTACTAGTCATTGGTACTTAAAATGACTGATAAAATATTTTTATGAAAATACATCTTTATTTTATTCATCATTCAAAAATACATTTTCTTCTAAATCCATGATTTATAAAAAAATTCAAAATGTTTTTTAACATTTTAAAATTATTTTTAAAGGAAGTTATAACCGTGTTTTATTTTTTTTAAAATTTTGTGGAACAAAACGTCATGCGGTTTTCAAAACAAGGCCCATTTGGATTTTTACTGAAGAATTTAAAGAAATCATTGTTTTAATGTATGGAGAATGAATGAAATTTATATACATCAAAATTATTAAATGTTTTAAAGATTATTTTATAAGATAAAATATTATTTAAAAGTAAATTTAATTTCAATTTTTTTGAACCTTTAGTTTTAAAAGGAGATTTTCAAGACGAAAGGGATATTTTGCACATTTATTTATTTAAAGAAATTATTATGGTACTTCTATCCATCAATGAATAAAAATTATTTTACTTGCAATATACTATGAATATTTTTTATTTATATCAAACTCTTTGTTTATATGAATGGTTTAAGATCATTTTGACCAAATAAAATATTTAAATTCCCATTCTTTATTCGTCTTTATAGTCATTAACATTCCCTTAAAATATTCACTTTTATTTTATTACCGGACATTAAATTTTCCCTAAATAACCATATTATTTATCATGGATATGTTTACTTACTAAATCATATATCATTTCTACATGTTCTATTATACATTGAATGTTATTAGTTCATATAGGTAAATATTGATAATTTGGTATTCATTAATCAACACTAATATTTGCTGATAAATAAAATATTCTATGAATTAAATTGAGTAATTAATATATATATATATATAAGGAATGATTTTGACATGTAGTATTCAGTGGGACTTGAAATTATATTTCCCCTCGCTGCATAGGTATCCTCGAAAGAAAAATCATCAATCTTTCATTAAATATGTTTCTACTTGTAGTTTTAAACTATCTTGTGAATGGTATGGATAGTAGAGGTATCTTATTCTAGAGAACATAAAGTATAATGATTAAAATTTTCCTTCATTAAGAATTAATGTATTATTTTCCATGATATTTTTCAATGATATTATCTATGGATTCATTTAATTATTAGTTTATTGATTAAATGGAATTGTTTTCAGTTTTTTATCTTGTCATGATGTTTATGCCTTATCATGTTACAATATTCATGTTATTTATTAAATGGAATGTTATTTCTATTATCTACCTTTCTATATTGGTTATTATAGTTAAATTATTAAAATAGAATGTGTATTCAGTTATTTAACTTTCCATGTTGATTATACTTATTGATTCATGATATATTCTATTTTACGTAAACCTAACTAATCATTTTATCTCACCCTTGTTTTTTTCTATTCACATGAATCCCTGAAGTGTATATTATTTATATGGAATGATATGATAGAGGTAATAATGATGTTATCAATAGAAATATTATGTTCTAATTTTTATTTTAAAATGTAATTCAAGACACAAGTTTGAATCTAGTTTACCTTGACTACTAAACTATTTGTTTCTTCCGGATGATATTATTTTTATCTTATTTCATTATAATAAATCAAACACTGGTTCTAGTATACTGGAGATGGAGTGACTGAAATTTCTTCATAAAAAATTAAAATGTGACATAAAACTAGCTTGATAATCTAAATCTATATTATCAATACTTTGTATTCACACTCTATAATCTATAATACCTTCATAATGATCATTAAAAATACAAAACAAAACATAATAGAGACACACATTAATAAGAAAATAAAATTTATTATCATACTAATTCATTATATAATCATTTAGTGAAACCTTAATCTCAAAAAAAACATTCTTTAATTAAAAAATACCTATTGTGGATGAATAATTGAAACTAGAAATATAAAAAATGTAGAGAAGGCGACAACAATGGATAATTGAATGGAAAATCAGAACTAAAAAAATCAAAATTCCTTGGATGAATTGAAAATTGAATCAATAAAAACAGAAAAAAATTGAAATTTGAATGGGGATGATTGAAAATGAGATAATAATGGGAAGAAATTGTAGTGCTATTGAATGTGGTGGATATGATAATTGAGGGAGGATGTTATTGATTAATTTGAACAAAAAGAGATATGAGGCCACCAGAATGAATATTGAAGGGTTAGGGTTTATGGTGTTAGAAATGACCAATGTTTTCTAGATGAATGAACGAACATAAAATGACTCCACCCGATGTTTCATAAAATTTATATAGGTTTTCCACAATAATTAATTAATAACTGGAATGAGAAAAATATGAATTATATTTTTCACATAAATTATAAAATAACCGATCTGAAAAATGTATCTCTTTAAAAGTATTTTTTTACTAGTGAAATGACATAGTGATAGAATATACCTCATGAAAATATATCATTCGCGCGAAAAATTCCCCAACTCATGATTTGTAAGTAGAAGAGGCAATATGTTCATTAAAAATGTCAAGACATTATATATATATATGGTAAAAGATGATATATATATACTAATCATAAAATATTGATTTATATTTTCACCTGGAAAGAGTTGATTATGTTCTAATGATGAAATATGGAGTTTATTTAAATTTATCACTAATCAACACATTACCAACATGGGATAGTGAACATGGTGGTTGATCTTGTGAGTCTGAATGACCTTAATTTTTTTCCATGTAATGATCCAGCTTGAGCTTCCATCACACAAAACACCAATCCTGATTCTCCATTAAGAATGAAAGGAATTATTGATCCCCGGGGTTAGAAACTACTACCGGAGTATCAAAAATATCCCTCAGGGAAACATTTATACAAAATAAGAGATAAAGATAGAAGAATAAATACATACAATAGCTAGAATAAATAAACATTACTACATTTCATAACCAACTATAATGATATATCCAATTTTAATTTACATAAAAACATCTAAAATAATGAATTATACCTAAAACAATAGATAAAACAATAACTTAATAAAAAACATGAATGTAACTCAAAGCAAGTATGAACTATCTCCACGTATCATTGGTTTCTCACAACTACCAAACTCAACCCACGTCGTCTATGATGAACCAAACTGAATCCTACTAGAAACCCAGAACCTAAAAATATACAAGTGAGATAAAAATCCTAACAGGTCATTATAACCCACTGAATCTATGCAATATGATTCATAATAAAATTCATTAATGTTAGTTTTAAAATAAACTATAAAGTAAGATTTTCACATATTTGATTTATGGAAATCAAAACAGTTCCATATTCACATTCAAAATGTTTCACTTTATTTTCTAAAACTTATCTAATTCATTTTGAAAATAAAGATACTGAAGTAATCCATTTCAAAAACAGGAACCCATTTATATTTATAAAAATGTCATATTTTTTATATAAAAATGTAAATGACCACCATAAACATTTACCTAACCAAACCCTTCATTAAAATAAAACACCAATTTTGAAATCCACTTTAAAGAACCCACAAAAGTGTTTGTAAATTCATAATATGTTTTCCAATTTATTTGGAAATTATTTATCCAAAGGAATGAACCAATAAAATCACACGGGTCAAGTATCATATGTGGGCACCATATATCACAATTTATAGATCAAATATAAATAGTGAAGGTTACATATTAATGAAATTAGGAAAAGTGATACAATAAAGAAATAGATCAAAGTCCCTTCAATCATAACTACCCATAAAATAAAATGTTTTGTGGGATAATCCTTGGAATCCCTAATTTTCCAAGAATATAACCATATATGATTATAATAGTCATGGACCAGCTTCCTCAATTCAATGAATTTAAATAGTAGGTCATTCAATTACACCACATAAGAATCATTGCATTGATCAACTCCCACCAAGACCATGAACATTGAATGACTCTTGGAAAACTAATGACATGTGTACCAACTAGAGGAACAATAAAGGTCTTCATTTTCTTACCGGGTTTCCCATGCCCAACATGGTACGCGACGCTTAGGATAAAACAAAAAAATTATGACACACAAGGCATAACCTTAATTATTTTCACCCATAACAACCAATGATTAATAAAACCACATATGAAATGAACACATGGAATGAAAAGAATATTCCCTTACAGAATGGGAGAAGACAAGCATCACATTGTTATCAAGAACCCACAAAAGGGGAAAAAAGTGAGGGGAAATAAAGTTGTGTCTATTATCATTTGAAAAGAAAACTTCTAACCAAGCCTTTAATGATAAAAAATGGATCATAATTCCAAGCCCTTTCTTATTTCATAAAACACTATATAAAACATTTCCCCAAAATGGAGAAAATGTTTAATATCATTTATAACTTTTAAAATTTCCCTTTAAATAAGGTTCTTCTTCTTTGAAACCGTAACAAGGAAAAAGGCCATTAATATCAATAAAAAAAGTAAAAGTATCCATACAAAAAGTTACACAAGGGTAAAACCATACATACATTTCGAATATCCATTTGAAATACATTAATGAAAAACATTAAAAAACTTTTAGAGGTCAAAACCTCAAATAGAAACCAAATTCCCGTGAACACATTGACTTCACTAATTAAAAACTGAAACTGGGATAAAAATAAATTCCCACATGAAAACCATTTCAAAAATTCATATAGAATCTCAAAAAATATTATAATCTTTTAAAAATTCAATTTCAAGTATGAATGCATGGGATTAACATCAAAAACCAAACATACCAATTTAAAAACACATTAAAATGGCTTCAAATCATTATAGACCTATCACATATAATCAAACATTTATAAAAAATAAATTTAGGAAGCCTACGAACAATTTGAATTCAAAAATGAAAAATTTTCATAGAAACCCATACCTCAATGAGATGAGAATCATATTAAAACCCTTTGGAAAGTGTAACATATTAGACACCCGCTGCCATGGGAAAATAAAAAGCATCTATGATCCTAAGAAACTAAATTCACAAAATTTCATCAATCTATAATCCTGAAATCAAGAACATGAGATCTAGGGTTCATAGGGGGATCCAAAATCAAGTGAAAATAGAGGAAAAATGAAATAAGAGGCAAATAGAGGAGAAAATCACCACAAATATCTTGTAAATAATTAATGAAGGGAAAAGTCCAAGGTGGAGGAGGTTAGAGCTTCCCCATGAGCTCCCAATAGTGGGATGATGTAGGAGAGGGGTGGGGGATGGGGTCGAAACCACTGTAAAATCAGAGATGGGTAAAATGTAAAAACCCAAAAATTAAACACATTGATATGTGTAATTGTTTGGCCGCATGGATTTCGAAACCATGTGCCAAACTTGAACATTCCATTGCCTAGGATAGAAAACCCCTTTCACATCTCCCCATAGGGCCCATATAGTTGAAAAAAACAATGATCTGACCATGACATTTAACATTTTCAAAACTTCAGAGTTAGAAACACACCTGTCGTACAATCTTCTAATGTATTCCTAATCCATGAACTTCTCCTTAAACACACAATGGAATCAACATGGTTTCTTATGTATTGTCATGGTTTGGACTTAAACATGCACAACCCATGATGAAAAATTTGTATAGTTAAAAATAATCAATAAAAGAACTAAACTAATGGAGGATTAATTATTTCCCTCTAACTATGCATCCAAACCATTCACATAAGGAAACCTCTCAAAATACCTATGTTTCAAGTTGAACTCTATGGGAATTAATTCCAAACCTAAGAATCATGAGTTATCACAAAATAAATAAAATTTTGAAACATTGGGTGTCATAAACACCCCATCATACCTCTTTATACCCTTAGAAATTACATGGTGGAAAATAAAGGAATGATATAATGGAGGATCCAAAGAGGACCTCACCCAAGAGAACTGACCATGAAAACAAAACATCAATACAACATCCAAATTTCTCCAAACGATCGAATGAAATAATAAAAATTATAGAAAATGTGTCTATGAAAAAATGAAATATAACCTCATTACATAAGTCCAATGAAGAATGGGAGATCAAACATGGTCTCCCCACCATTTACAGTTCCTCTAAAATATTCTCCCCACCATTTGTACATCCTCTAACATGGTGGAACTATAGTTAAACTGTTGAGTGAAACATCCTCAAAAAATTAGAAACCATGAGTGAAACATGATCTCAACCACAACTACTTCTAAACTAAAAAAAAGAAAATAACCATAGGCAACCTCAATAGAATGAAATGACCTCTCTCCTGAGGTCAGGAAAAACATAGATAACCTATGGTAAAAACTAGATCAACATAATCCTGTGCATCCTAAATGGATATACACAAACATGAGTTAGTATGTCCAACCCAACTAGTAGAATACATACACTTTTCACCCAATCTTTCACCCAAGACCTATATCATGGAAAAAAATCAATCACCCCCATGGCTCAATGAAATAAAGGGTCCAAAAAAACATAAAATAGTATAATCTAAATAATGATGTTTAGAAAATGGAGCACATGACCAACCATAAAAGAACACATAAAACCATAACAAGATCAAAATCCACTCACATGGGGGAAAAATTCAAAAATAATGGGTTACCAAAAAAAGTAAAACATACCATTAAGGCATTCCAAATAGAATCATCCAAAAAACTCTAACAATGCAGCTAAATCTAAAAAAAATCGCGATTAAAACCATTAATGGAAAGGTACCACAATAGGAACCTAACCACAAATGATCAAACCGAAGGCCTCTCTCAAATATAAATATTACAAAACAACTAAATATTAAAAAAATGGAAACAATAGAGGAAACACCCAATAGTCATGATACATGGGGGTTTTGAATTCCTTAGACCCCACACAAGAATCACACATGAGATTTTTCCTTCCCATGAGAAATAATCTTACCCCATACTCTGACTCAACCTTCTTTAGTTCCTCAATTTTTGGGTTTATCATCTACTCTCCTTACATCCATTGCATGTAATATATAAAAAAAGAATAACCTCTTGAATACTTCATATAATAGTTATCTTCCACACAAATGGCCTCCTTAAAAACCACCCGAAAGGATGTCAGAACAGAAAAAATAAAGTTGAACCCAACTCTAAAATAATTCCACATATAAAAAGTCAATAATTCATGGGATCACTGGCCTCCATATTTGGAGTGAATATGTCCATATTTGAAAAGTTATTGATGTAATCCCTCTCAGATCAATAACTATGAAAATGTCACACAAGATCAAGTACTCTCCCCCCTCTCACAAACTATGGTAAGAACAATTGGAAAAATGAAAACCTAATAATAACCCAATAAAACCCTTTATAAGGCTTAGAAGACACCATATAATCCTACCAAACCCGACTAAAATATACGTGTAGGAACTTAAAAGATCTTACCCATGAAAAGTATAGTGTCCACCACTCCACTTAAAGTCTTGGTAGGATTCAAAATATAATAAACCCTTTCAACCACTCTGGGGTAAAAAAACCAATAAAAGTCATTAAAATGTCAATTCATGCCACAAAAAGACCAAAATATTCCACAAATCAAGGAGCCATGTCAATCAACAAGTACTAAAATATGGTACAAAACATCAACACCAATGGATATTTAATTTTGAAATCTCCTTTTTATTCAATTAATTATGAAAGAAACAACTTCTAAGGAACATTCATAACCTGAATAAAACCCATTTTTTTTTAAAAAAAATCACATTGGTGAAACACACAAATCCCAACAAGGAATTTCACAATGCACTTTTCAAATTTCTATTTTGACTTCAAAATGAAACAACTAAAGACTTGTCATTAAAAATGATTTCCCTTGTTCCCAAAAATCATTCCACAAGGATGCTAACAATTTTTAAATAATTTCCTAAAATCATGTTTGAAATTTTATTTTTCATAAAATCCTTTCATTTTTAAAAATTATATTTAAAAAAGTTAAAACAAATCACTTCACAAGAATTCAAAAAAGGTTCAAGTGAAGCAAAAAAAAACATAAAACACTTCTTAATCCACCCCAAAAAATTAAAGATATGTTTGTAGAAATCGAGAATTATGAGTATTTTGAATATTATAATCATTAATGAAATGGTGTTGTGAACGTTTTGGACACATGACTGGGTGGCCGTGTGATTATAATGAAATACACCCTAGTAAGGATGTAGAATTGACTGCATGGGCACCACATGGTTTTTCAAGCCATGCATGTTAATTGAACAACTAATTTTATTCTCCCATACACCATGAAACCATGGAATAACCCCCAATATCACTTATATAATTAAAGGGATCAAAAAAAATCTATTCAAATCATCATAAATAGAAAAAAAACTGAAATCCATGATTCAAAAATGACCTTCCCTAAGCATATTGAGGCTTCAGTTAAGAAAGAACTAGCTTGGAACTCCCCACATTTAACTCTAAATATTATACAACCTTAATATCATTTACACCAAGATATACTAAAATAGAAAGGGATACACACAAGGATTAGGAACTTACCCAAGAACCTAATTCTCTGATACCATTTTGTAAGGAACCATACCTGGTTTCTATCCTACCCATTACCTAAACCGATTCACCACAAGGCTAGAAAGGCCTTTTAGTTTCCAATGTTCTTTAAAATATCTCCTAAGAATCACATCAATCCCTTTGGTAATTATTTCACCCAAATTAGAGATAAATAAAGTGGAATAAATAAATAAAATATCCAAAATAAGGAAACATTCCTACATGCCATAACCAATTACAATGATCTAGACCAACTGCATCTACATGAAAATATCAAGAATAGGTGATAAATCTAGACAGAACATGTACAAAACTAGAATATTATAAGAAAACATAAATCCAAATCAAGATGTTCCTAAACCATCTCCATGAAACCCCTCATTTCTCGCCACCTCCCAACTCTCCCCACATTGAGCGTGATGAACCAAACTGAATCCCAGTAGAAACCTATAACCTAAAAGATATAGGTAGGAAAAAAATATCCAAGTAAATCACCACAACTTTCTGAATCTCTAGAATATGATTAATATATAACTTATTAAATGGGATTTTGAAAATAATCAAATGAGTAATATTTTCCCATATATACTGAATGAAAAAAAATCGATAATTCACATTAGAAGCATTTATCTTTATTATAAAAAACAAATCACATTCATTTTAAATTTTTTTTTACAAAAATAAGTCATTTACAAACCACAAACCCATTTAAATTTCTTAAAGCATCACATTTTTTATATAAATTAAAATAGACACCCTCATATATTTACCCCACCAAAACCATCTTTAAAATGGAACACCCAATTTGATATCCAATTTAATGAACCCAAAAAAGAGTCCCCGAATTAAAAATAGGTTTTCCAACATTATAGAAAATTCATTTTCCATAGGAATGACACAACACACTCACATGAGTCATGAATAACCTGAAGACTCCACATATCAGAAGGCATAAATCATATAAAAATAGGGAAGGTGTGGTTTCAATTAAAGTAGTGGAAGTTAGGAAAATAAGTATAGGATTATAATACCCTTAATAATAACTAATAATAAAATAAAATGTGTTATGATATCAACCATTGGAACCCTCAAATTTCAATAACCTAAATGTAAATAAGTATACCACTCAAGAACCATATATCGGAATTCATTGAATTTCAATAACCAATCATCCAATTTTCCCACACCAACATCACTGCAATGACCAACCCCCACCTAGACCTTTTTCATGGAATGATTGGTGGGAATCTAGTGGTGTGTGAACCAACTAGAGAAAAAGGAAAGGTCCTCCACTTAGTATCTAGTTTCACAGAAAAAGTAGAGGAAGTGAGGTGTAGGATCAAACAATACAAGTCTAAAAAACAAGGAATGAACATAGCTACCCTCACCCACAATACTCAATGATGAATAATCCCTCATATAAAATGCACCCATGAAAGAAAAATCACATCTCCCCACACAATTGGTGAATACAAGAATCACATTATGATCAAGATCCCTTACAAGGGGTAAAAAACTGAGGTTTAATAAAGGGGAGTCTCTCAAAATTTAAAAAATGATGTTATAACTAGTCCATTAACACTAAAACATAGGTTCGAATTCAAAACACCTTCTCATTTCATAAAATTTGATTTAAAAATAATTCTCCAAAATTATGTAAATTACAAACACCATTTAAAAATTTCAATTCTAGCCTTCAACAAGGTTCCTCCTCTTAGAAAACCAAAATAAGAATAAAACATTAACTTCTATAAATCCATCATTGTGCTTCTAAACTGGGTAAACCAAACATAAATTTCAAATTGACATTTTAAAGACATTAAAGTGCTTCTTTAAAGACAATTTGTAGGCCAATACCTCACTTTAAAACCGAATTCCATTTATGACATTGTTTTCCCTCATTGAAAACAAAAATTGGGTTAAAAAATAATTCACCACATAGGAACCATTTCAGAACATTTTGCATGAATCTCAAAAAACCTTATCATCTTTAAATATTCCATTTCAAGTATAAAAATATGGGATTCACATTAAAAACCAAATATTACAAGAAAAATAATTGGAAATGGTTTCTAATCATCACAAAGCTATATCATATAATCATACATTCATAAAAAAATAAATTTAAGATTCCCAAGCACACATTTAATTCAAAAATGAAAATTTTTCATTGAAACACCTACCTCAAAGTGAATATAATCAAGCTAAATCCCTTCAAAACATGTCACCTTCAACGAAAACCACCCCAAATGGAAAATAAATTATATCTAAAAACACTAGACAAAGAAACCATATCTTTAGATCCAATTATAACCCAAAAATATAGAAAAATATATCTATGGTTCATGGGGGAATTCAAGACCAAGAGAAAAGAGAGGGAGATGAAATGAATAGGGAAATGGAGGAAGAACACACTTGAAACGTTTTGGAAATCATCAAATAAAAGGAAAGTATCCAAGGTAGAGGAGGTTTGAGATCATCTTTCAGCTTTCATGGGTAAATCTATGTAGGAGGGGACGAATGGGGGTGGAACCCCATTAAAATATATGAGGGGTAAAATTGAAAAATAAAAAAATTAATCACCTGAATAGGGCATGCGGTTTGACAGCATTATTTTCCGAACTGTGCACCCACTATGCACTAGACACTCCCTAGGACAAGAAACCCCTCACATGGTTGACCCTTGGCCCAATATGGTTGAAAAAATAATGTTATAACCAATCTATTATGTACTGTCAAAACTATATATCTATCCACATTCTCTCCCCATGGTCTAGAAAACCATGCCCAATTCATGCACCACACCTCAGAAACACTAAGGACTTCACATAGTTTTTCCTAGGGTCTTCACATTATGGACATAACCATACACAACCCATAATAAAAACCATGTGTAGTGTAAAAATAAACTATATAAGATCCTCAGGAAGATAGGACACTTAGTTTCCCTCTAATTGTGCACCCTAACAATGTATATAAGGAAACCTATCAAATTTCCCATGTTTCATGCCAAAAATTCAAGGGAATTCATTTGGAAACAAACCATCATGAATTAAAATAAAATGAAAAAAATTATGACACATGGGATATCATAGTCTATAAAGGGGATAAAAAGTGCTCCAATATGCATGGAATTGAAAATGATGGAGATTTAAATCATAAGAAAAGGTGAAATATCATATATTTTTGAGATAAATATTCAACCAACCATTCATGTAAAGATTTAAGTGGTGAAACATGACTATGTGGAGTTGTAAAATATGATATGTATTTTCCCGGATTTCATACTTTACCAAGAAGGTAAGACCAATTTAAAAATTGGGTATGATTCTTAATAATAATAAAAGATAAGAATGAGTATTTGAAAAATTACTCTTAATTACTTATTCATCCTAGAAGAATGAAGACGTATAAATATCTTGAAGAGTTTTTCTGGTGGTAAAACATGAAGTGGTATATTGTAGTTTGTGTATCTTAATGATAGTTATATCTAAAATTTGTTGTTAAGAATCATAAATCTAAGGGGATGTTACAACCAGTACCCATATTGGAATGGAAATAGGAAAACATCACAATGGATTTCCTCATATGATTCCCTAAGAAATATAAATATCTTAATTTTATTTTGTTGCCAGATTATCACTTTAAAAATTCTAAACATTAAATTTATTCAATGAATCCCAATGGCCATCAGATATTAATTTATTACTAGATAATACCTTTTTTAATTCGGTTGAGAGGGAACCCCTATATGACCATACACTCGGAGTCATATGGCCCATTACTTAACTCGAAGGCTCAATAACCTAAATGAAACTGAACTTCACCACCCCAATATCTGCTTCATTGATGGTGCATATATCCCCACCATGCATGGATGACCTAATATTATTTCCCCCTACAAAGCTAGAAAGTTCCTTGTATCTTTTGTGGTTGTTTTACCTTCTCATTCTTCGAGTATGGTTGGCTCTGTTGGTGGTTATGAATTTCTCTAATTTCTCTTCTAGGACCTACTTCAATGTGGTATGTCCTAAATAATTCACGTAACAATGATATTTTCACCAAAAATCACACTCTATATTTCCCAAAGGCCCTATGGGGTAATTAACATGGATGGAATAAAGGACCTGTTACCGGTAGGCCCATTAATGTAGCCTAAAATCCCATCTGTAATGAATAATACAGATACTATAGTACATCACACTAGTAATATAATACAGTAGATAGTACAATGATTTCATAGAGCCTACATAAATTTTCTATTGTCCGGTAATGAAGTGGAAATGCTTTATGGAGTACCACATTCTACTATTTCTAATAGATACATGAGGTATACCACAATGATCTAGAGAATCCATTAGTATGATTTGAATGCATAGGTAAAACATAGTATTTAATATCATCCTTTGACATATGTTCATCATGGGAGGACTATTAAAATCCATGAATACATATTGAGAGATTTATTTATAGCCTTCAAAGGTATTTGGGATCAACACGTACCTCTGTTTTAATTTTCTTTTAACAATAGCATTGAATCATTAATTAAAGTGACCCCTGATGAATCCCTCTAGGGAAAGATGTATATGACTCAAAAATATTGGATGATGTTTTTGGGACACAAACATTGTGACCTATGATAGATGAAGAAATGAGATATAAGGTTAGAGCTATTTAGTAGCACATCAGAGTATCTCAGAGTTGACAGAATAGTAATACTGATAATATCTCGTAATATCTACGGTTTTAAGTTGGTAATATTGTATTCCTTTGAATATATTATTGGAAAATGGTTATGATATTTGGAAATAATAGAATCATGGTAACCAGATACATTAGTCCCCTTCATATTCTTGATTGTATCGGGACATTAGATAATCACCTGGCTTATCAACTGAACATCTCCCATGTTCAAGATATATTCTATGTATCACTTTTGAGAAAGTATATACATTATCCTTCACATATACTGAACAGAGAGGTTATACCACTACAACATGATCATTATTATGATGAAAAAACGATAGAGATTTTTTATCAAAGAGATAATTTATATGAAACAAGACATCTCATCTAGTCAATTTTCTATGGTGAAACCATAAGTTTGAGGAATCTAGGTGTGATACCAAGGACGTGATGAGGCAAACGTATTGTCATATTTTTGTATCAAAGCAATCAGATTTGAGGGTGAAATTATTATAAGGGATTATAATGTAACATCCCAATATTTTATTGTATATTATAATCTTTAATAAATATGAATTTTTTGATATATTTCTTTGTATGAAACACGATGTTTAGAAAATGCATGATATACTATTAAAATATTATTATTAAATGAGATTGTCATCACATAGTCATTCTATTAGTGAGTATAAATAGGACTAATTAAAATTATAGAAATATGTTTCCATAAATGAATTTTTTTATTAATTCTTAGGAAATAAGTACTCCAATTCTAATGATAAGAATAAAATAAAATATTACTTAATTTTTCAAAAATTGTATTTTAATACATATTATATATATTTTTATAAAAATATATTGATCAATACAAATAAATTATTGATAAAATATATAAAGAAATAAATAATAATTTATACATTGATTATTAATTGGTTAGAGATAATCTCAAAATCATATGAAGTTAAAAATAGATCTTTTTAGAAAATTATGTTTACTATACACAATATATTTTACCTTAATAAACTTAATAAATCACTATTGATTAATGATTTTAATGGAAGGTATAGATAATATATTTTATAAAATATATTAATATTAATCTCATAATTTTTAATAGAGAATTAATGATAATAAATTTAGCTTTATGCTTAAAAATAGGTTTTCTCAAAAAATGGTTTGTATGCATTTTGTGCGTGGATATTAAAATTAATTTATTTCAATTTTAGAAATTAAACCTTGTAAAATGTTTCCCATGTATGGAATCATAATAATTTATATTTTTTAATATATTCAACTTAATTTTTATCCATAATTAATAATTACCATTATAAAAGTCATGTTACCATGGTGAGGGTTAAAATGGTTAAATGTGAGGTTTAACTAAGAGAGAAGGTTTAAAATAACAAAAAACACTTGATTAAATCTCATTATATTATTTTATTTCTACCTTAACATTATTTTATTCAAAAATATGTCAATTTTTAGCCACTTTATATGATTAAGATAAATATTATGTAATAAAGTTTCGAGTATTTGAAAGAATTCTGCCCACCTCACATATAAAAGCTTGCCTCCTCTTCTTACAATTTCACACCACTTGATCACTCTAGTTCAAAAAATACCCACAAATTCCCATAACTACTTTCCTACCCACTTCTAATAGGTTATGTTATCACCATAATACCATCTCAATATGGATTATGGTGTATGGTAAATAAAGATACTCAAAGAGGAGGTAATTGTTTGTACTGATCTATTTAGAGTTTATTTCTTCCTTAACCTCCTCCAAATATTCTATAATCATATTAAAATAATGAAATTACATTATATAATATCTTTAATTTTTTATGTTAATGTTAATTTTTTTATAACTATAATTTTTTAATAAAAAATGAAATCATCCACCATGAGTATGTATGGAGAACCATCCTCCGGAAGCGATGTAATTTATTTTTCATCATCATCTCTTACGAATGATTATGTAGAAAAATTTAATGTATATATAATATTTTTATAACATAATTAAAATTATTTATACATAAAATATTATCTACATTCTTACCTTTCCATCCAATGTAAAACAACAACTTCACGTGTAACACTACGATATTTTATGATATATCTCTCTTCAAATAAATTTATTTTATTTGATAGCTTGCAACACACCAAACCCAAAATCAAAATGAATAATAATATAGAATACTATTAAAACATACTTATTAATTTGGTAAAATAAATAATAATAATCAAATTTTAAAAAACTATATATAAATGTTTTAGGTAATGAATGTATATTTTTAGTAAAGTCGTTGTATAATGTAATAATTCATTTTTCCTAAAAATGGGTATTTATTATTATTTTTGAATAAATATTAAAATTATTTTTTTTCGAATTTTAGAAAATCTATTTGAAAAAATGAACTTTATTTTTTAAATCATCATTACACAGCTTTTTTATATTAATTGTTCATAATTTTATGAAGGGGTTGATTTTTCTCTGAATAGTGAAATGTTTTGGTTTTCATTGAAAATTTTATGTTCATCTAATGAATTTGCAATGTTCCATTTGTTAAAATTGTTTATAATGTAAAATTAGTTAATTTATATTATGAATAATCTAATCAGGGTCATTATGAATTAATTTTATGTTGGATTTTAATATTAACTCTTTTCTAATTCCGGAAACATTTTTTTTCAAGAAATCTACTTTACATCACATTCTGAGGGGTTCATTTTAAATTCAATTATACTTCTTATTTTTTATAGAATATTAAATAATGGAATCCATAATTGGATAACTGAAAACTAAATTTGGTGAATATTTCCATTTTATTTTTTATAATTATGAATAATAACAATGATAAGTATTTTCCACTTAGATAAGTGTAAATCATGTAAAATATGGTCAATACTTTGGGATGAGGATCTTAAATTTCCCTATCACATAAATTTCCCCTATTGAGTTATTTTAGTGCAGACATGTACATCAAATCATCCAATATATGGATACAAGGTTCAATTTTTATATTATTATTACATTTATATTATTATAATGAAAAAATATAAGATGTGAATCTTTAGACATTAATATTTATAATTTTTTCATAAAGATAATAAGGGACAAGTTCAGATAAAATTGGTTATTTGATATATAATTTATTATTTTATCATGTTAATTTATTTCAATTTTTTTGATTGAATAATTATCATGAATGCTTATGGAACACTAATATAATAATTATTAAATTAATTAAAAAATTTAATGAATGAATTAAAAAAAAATAGAAGTAATTTTTTGGGAGTGTTATAGTGTTACAAAATTTTTAAATATAAATATAACATATTAGAAATCTTTTAAAGGACATGATTTTAATATCGTTACTTTTTTGTTGTTTTCAAAGTCAAATTTTATGTACAGTGTTAAAAATTACCATTATGATAGTTTATATTAAATAATATTTTATAAAATTATTTAATATTCATAAAAAAGTGTTCAATAGGAAAATAAGGATCATAAATTTTTGAAAATGTCATCCATCAGAAATTTATGATTCAATTGAAAACATATAAGTAAAATTATAACCCATTAATATTGAAAAAATTATTACCATGGTTAAGGTCAACACATGTTTATCAGGGGTTACTCTAAAATGATAAGTGTAAAAATGACCTAAACAATTTATTAAACCCCATTATTTGGTTTCATTTTGATCATAACATTATAAAAAATTAATATGAGTAATTTAGAATACATTTTTCCAAGACAATGACTTAATAATATTTTAGATCATTGAAACATTAAAAGTCTATCATCCAAAAGGGAAATTCCTACCCTCACATATTCACGCATATTGAGACAATTATCTTCGATTAAACCTAACAAAATACATCCCTACCGTCCTTATAAACCTTATATAATATATTTTTTCCAAAAAATATATACTCTTGGGTCCTTAAGAGGAGATATGCGGGAGTTCATTCAAATAAGTGGTAATCACCTTAATAGAGCAGTTTATTTTTTAATTTCACTTTTAGACCATTTAAATATTTGGTATTTATAATAAAAGAATAAATTTATTAGAAAAATATACTGAATTTATATTATGATTTTCAAAACTCCTTTATCTACCATATTTTATCTCAAATGAGATGTTAATGTATCTCTCTGGCATACGTGTGGACTATAGTCTTCACAATGTGATAAAATTAATTTTCCATAAACATATTTCATTGATGGTTATTATTATGTGTTTAATTTTTATATATTATATTTATGAAATAATTATTATAATATAATTATAATACCATAGACAACTTCTTACCTTACAATTAATTGGAAATTGATAATGCTGCTCGCGTGTACATGTGGACTACTACCCCACGAAGCGACATGATATATCTTTTGTTTATGCTTTAAATATATAGTAATAAAGATATATTTAGTTAATATATATTATTTATATGATATAACAATTATTTTTAAAGGTGAATTATTATTTACCTTTCAATGGATCCATCCATCGAATAGCTAAAACAACATTCATGTGTAGGTATGACCTACTGTCTCTATAAAAGCTAAAATTCATTTTTATATATATAAAATTCATGGATGATTATAAATATGTATATAACAAATATATATGATATTTATATTAATATTATATTTCTATAGATAATGAAACCATTGTCAATGTACAAGTACTGGAGCTGTCGAACAAAAACATACAAGAAAAATGAGGAAGTTAGCACTAAAAAATGGCCATTTAAATAAATATTTATTAATAAAAGAGAATTGAAATTTCAAAAATGGATCATATATGATAATATAAGTGTTTATATGTTTTTTCATATAATTAAAATAAATATAAATTTATTTTATATGATGCTATATCACTTATGAAGAAAGTCAAGCCTAAGGTAATAGATTTGAGTCTCACATTTATTTCATTGAAATATAGGTCATATTCACCACTTTATTCTTTTATTTTTTCTACATACTACCCATGAATATATTTTATGATTATTCACATAAAAATTATAAGTATTTACATATCTATCTAGGTTTATCTCTTTCACGAGTTTTTGTTTCGAATGTTATGAAAGTGGTAAGTGTTTTTTTCACACTAACATCATTATTTGGGATTTTTTTGTATAAGTATTAGTTGGGGAAATTATTTTATATTTCTACTATAAAACATATTTATCTTATTCCTCTCTTTTTATATAAATAATTTTAAAATTTTCCTTTTAATTTCCTTTCCTAAACAATAAAGGCACCAATATAATGTCTTTAAAGGAAAACCAACATTATTTTTCTTTAATAAGGATTATTTTTCTTCCATGTCCATATTTTATTCAAAAAAATTAAAGAATGTTTCTAATATTATATAATTACAAAATAAATACATTTTTAGAGATGAAATAAATTTTATAATTTTTTTAAAAGAATATCCTTGTGATATTATGAACCAATTACATTTTTCTAAGGTATGAATATAATCTTCATATTAAAAGTATTGAATGAATAGATAGTATGGCTATAATTTCCACTCAATATATTGCATATTCAATAAAAAAATCCATGGTTCCTTTCAATGAATTTTCTCTTCTAAAATTTTGGTAATTAAAGTTTTAAAATTCATTTTCAATGTGAAAATGAGTATTTTCTTCAAGAATGTTTGCAATTTTATTTTTATGGTATTTATATTCATTAATAAAAACAATAATTTATTTTACATATTCTTCAATGGTCATATATTGTAAAGGTACCAAACTTATTCTTTCATTGGGAGGGTTATTATTCTTTTAATTTGGAATATATAGACATTCTATATAATAGTTATTCCTACAAAACTGTTTTTAATGTATAAGGAATATTGATTAAGTAGTATTGTTCATTTATATGATGAATGAATTGGAATTATTATGTCACATGTGTAGGTTGGAATTGTATAGCCCCTCAATGCATCAGTAGGTCTCATGAGACAAAACATGTTGGCTATTTGTCCAAGTATATACCCACTTATGTAAGATTCCTAGGAATAAGGCCTTGATGGAAGGTTTATGATGTATTAGAATATGGACACGACGATAAGTTTACGGTGCACAAAATCATGCATTAAATCATTATAAAACCAGTTATTTGTTTCCATGTGATTATTTGAAATGTTATGATATCCAACATATGTTTTAATATCATGTAATTATTTAAATTTATTATTTGATAATCATTTATTCTAACTACATTATTCTATATGCACAAGTTATTGGTTAAATGGAATTTTTTTAGTTATTTACCTTTCCATATTGATTATTCCTTTTTTATTCAAGATATCTTATACTGTGGCTAACCCTTACTGATTATTTGTGCTCACCCTTATTTTTTATACAATCCCAAGGATTCAAGTAAGTGTACAATGATTGATATGAATAGATATTCTTGACAAATTAATGATGTTAGGAAAGAAAAAATATTTTTTATTTTCTTGTTTTCAAATATAATTTGAATTTCAATCATGTATCTAGTTTACCAAGACTACTAAAATATTAGGTACTTCAAGGTGAAATTGCATGTATCTAGTGACAAGGTAATGAAGTAACCATCGACTATTGGAAACTAGGGTTGGTGTCTTTATAGTTTATATTAGAGAAATCTTAGTATAAATATTGGGAAATATATTTATTAAAACATATATTAGAGAACATACCCATATTAATTTCATTCAAGATATTCCTAATTACTTGAAAATATATAAAATGTGTTTGGTGAGGTAGTGATTATGTGGTTTTCCTTTCAACACGTCCCTATTTGGATGCTACAAGGGGACATGGTTTTGTATTAGATGCATCTAGTGGTAATTACACAAAAAATAATTGGTTGAATATATCTCGTATCATGAACCCCTACTTCCAAAGGTACACCACCTAGGATGACAATTGGGGAAAGGGATAATGATCCTCAATTCCCACATCCAATTGGTCTTCGGTCATCAAAGAGAACCAAGGGAATAAAAATATCATTTTGGGAGGTATTACCCTCTATAATATATGTAGTATTGGGATATATAATATTAGTTATCAATCAACTCCATGACATAGTATATAAAAAATGTAAACACAAATCATCCTACAATCGGTGAGTAATGTACACAAATACAATATTCACTAAATAAATACCCAAAAGGAAATGATAAAGAATCTACATGTAAATAGCCCAAAGGTCCAAGATATTAATTTCCAATATTTTGACTATAGTACTCATATAAACATGAAAATAGTTTCATATATATGGGGTGAGTGTAAAAGTATACTCATTAGAAAACCTAAATTCCTCAGTGAACTTGTGAAATAAGCATACTAATGCATTAGTGAGAAAACAAAATAACCAAAAACACCTAAACTAGTAAATTAAATGATCCCATCCTCACCAGGGTTCACTCACCAAATAACACATCCAAGTATAGTAATATAATATTAAATATATCATTTAATTCTCCCACAGTACTTTCTAATTGACTTTCCACTCTCACACCCCAATTTCGTATGTCCTGGAACTACCATCTCTTCTGTATCACATAAAATCTCATCACATCCCCCCTGATGAAACCTGGTCCATTTAATCACATCCAACCTCACACAAAATTCATTGTCCATCACATCAAATAACACCTCAGCTGAAAAAATTGGTCCAACACATCATAGTCATAGATCACACAAAAACAAATGGTCTATCAAAACATATCCATAACCTAAACAGTAAGTTTTGGTGAACATAGAGGAAATAGAACATGATACCTCATTATATCATTAAATACCAACACCATAAGACATCCTATCACATCTTATCAAATATCACTCGAAGAAACTTTTTCCTTGGGATCACATCACATATCGATAGTTCACTATTTACTTCTTTACATCACAACCTGTGAATGTAAAAAAACATAACTAATTAAATTTTCACTTATATCCATCACAATTAATGAATATATAACTCAAATTGGAGAGAGAAAGGGGGATATAAGGTAGAATTCCATCCATCCTCACCACTGGTATTTTGGAAAAAAACACCCCCACAAACATTAGGTTTTCAGCTGAAGTGCTCGACATGGGTGGGACCATATATAAATCACAATGAAATAAAATCTATATAATATCATAGAAAATAATCCCAATATATGGGTTCATAACAAGGCTCCTCCAAAATCACAACATCACCACTTCTACTGCCACTACTAAATGTACAACACACACAACAAACAACATGCCATAAATACCATTTCATCTTTTCATTGTAAGCTAAGATAGTTTCCTAACATCACATTTCCCACCCATTCCACTAAAATGTATAAGTCATTCCATTATTTAATCTCATTCATTAAATTATTTCATCTTGTTAATTCACATTTAACATTATCCATTTAATCCACACATCCCACTTTAATTTCATGATTTTTTATTTAATTCAATTCCATTCTATTTCAACCCATTTCATTCCAATTCATCATTTCATTATTTACGAATTCATCCATAATTATCTAGGAAACTAACAACATGCCCAAAAATAACACATCAACCCATCATTACCATGAAAACTATCCCATACTACCACTATCACACATCCATAACCACATTTTAGCCTCAACCACTATATCACCACCACTTTCCATCATAATCGACCCATTACATAGCCATACAATACAAAAAATCTCTCCCCCCCACAACACAACCAAAAATCACAAGACATAAACACCACACAGCAAAAAAAATTACAACATAGTGACACATTATCATAATTACAATTCACTCACATCACAACACATATATGTTTTTTGATTATAATGGGCCTCTTCATCAATTCCATTTCTTTATTTTAGTGTAATTACCTCACAAGACATATACCCATGTGAAAAAAATTAATTAGATAAGTGTAAATAACTAACCATTTATTCAAGGTTGTGCCAGAAGAATCAGACATCAATGAATTCATAAAAAATATCAATTCAACATATATAAATTCTTCCAATAGACATTATTTTTAGAGGTATAACAGGCATGGATCATCTAAATATATTAATATACAAAACCTGTAAAATCATGTGAATCATTCCCTTTCCATTGAATTCAAATTAACCAATTCATTATCATTATTAGTTCAGTGAAAAAAAAAATCTTCTCATAGATAAACAAGAGTAAAATCTATCATGCATGAAATAAAAAATGATTAATGAGGGATATCCTTCCTCAAACAGATATTTTTGATTTACTATACATGGTTGAATGAAGAGTAAGGCCACTAAAAAAATTAAGTAGAGAACCCATACCATCTTATAACATAATAAAAAAAATCAAAATATTATCTAAATTTCACCCTAATGAATGATTTCAATTGAATGTAACCTCTCCCAGAAAATAAACAGAGAGAAAATAAAGGAATACAATAAGGAAACTCACCAAAACCACCATAGATCAATATAAAAAATATAGTGTTGAAAGCCTCATAGAAGTGGTGAAAGGGTCTCATTGATATACAAATTAGTTTCCAAAGAAATGAGAGAACCACTGGAAAGGTTATCTAGTACAAGGGGCTGTGGGAATATAAACCCAACTAAAAAAAGGACCACGACACACCAAACCATGCCACGTAGTAGCCTGTTTAAAAATTGAGGGGACTATATTGTAAGATGCCTCACCATGGTATGAACTTGCTGGTAAAGGATCCTATAGGGTTTGTTAGTATCCTTGTGACACATATCCTATAAAATGGGAGGTAAGATCATAGTGTATGATAAGACACTACGCCGAATACCCCCTTGAGAACCTCTCCTCTATGCCACAACCACTCTCCAAACCATAGGGGGGTGGGGGTACCATTTTGATAGAACTAGTCAAACCACCCCTCAAAACATAATTCCACAGAGACCTATCCATATCCACAAAACACCACGTCCTACACCTCCTCTGATCAACTCCATGATGTATCCTTTGGTAAAAACACTCACCTATATACTATAGCCTTTTTCTTTGTCTTAGCCCATCCATAAATTGTGGAATCACTGAAAATTTTTCACCTAATCCAACACATCACATCCTTCCCTAAATTGAAGCCACAACATTATAGTGAATCCTATATCACCACACCACAAAATATATATCTGTAATATTTTCTAGTTGTAACCTTCCTTTTCTACCAAATTTCTCTTGGATTTTCCCAAACATCTCCACCACTAATATTCTCACAATTTAATGTACCTAATGGTCCAACCAATTACACCATATAGATTTTAAACTATTCTATACCTAAATAATAAAACCCAATATAGAAAATGAAAAAGGTAAAGGATATCCAAAAAACCATTATGTGGGATACATATCAATGATATCGTTATTACAAAATTAAACCACCTATAAAACACACTATACCTAGCCAGGTATGCTCTCCAAAAAATCCACACAACCATATAACCACATGCACTACCATGTCTGCCCCACACATCCCAAAACAATGATCACCACAACTACTACACAAAAAACCCCCAGTCACATAAATCAAGGAATTCCATCTCTAATGTAAAGATATTATACAATTTTGTTGAACTAATAACCTCATGGTAGTCATTAATTCCACAGGTTCTCCAAATTTAGAAATTTGTAACAAAAAATGAAAAAAACCACTAAACTATATTGTAATATAGGAAATGTAACTCGAAGGTCATTCCCCAAGAGATAGGGTTATAGAAAATAATTTTTTAATTAATAAATTCCAAACTATATTTTGAGAAAATTGTAAATAATTTATTGGAAAATGGGATGATGATGGTTTTGGAGAAGTGGGAAGAAGAAAAAAAATTAATGCTAGGAATAAATGAATCTTGTTTCATGATATCTCAAGGTATGAAATAACTAATTAATAGTTATACTGTTTTCATAATTAGGTCATAACACATACAATGGTCTTTCAAAAATGGACTCCAATCTAATCTCTCTTTTTTTTGTCAGATAATTCATATTTTAAATGAATATCTACAAAAAATTGTATTTGAACATATGGTAAAGAATAACCCAATGGTCATGGTAGAAGTATAAATCCTAGATATCACATTTAAATGAAAAACATTCAATGAAATTAAGAAATGTTCATTCAAAAATAAATAAATAAACTAAATTAGACTTCTATATCCCAACTACAATAAAAATGAAAAAGAATTTGTTATGGGGTAAAAATGAAGAACAAATTTTTATCCCTAACATGAATTTAATTAAAAAATATATTACATATATATTCAATCCTATTTTATCTCTTATTCCAGAAAATTAAATGTAATACCTCATGATAATCATAATTAGGTAGGAAAATAAAACTCCTTCCATACACATTATGAGAGTAGAAGTCTCCTCCCAGTGGTGGAACCTTAATATGATTCACATATTTTGATGTGTATCCATGGTCATAAATTTATAGGGATTAGGGATTATCGGGGTAGGAATTAACTAACCTTTAATGTGTAATTAATTTTTCATGAGTCAATTCCAAATTAAATGTCTTCTTGAGTCATAATTTGGAGTCTCCCACAAAAATCAACATTGAAAACCTTATTTACTAGGTTTATCAGGAAAGTTCATGGAGTGATTATACTGTCATGTTGTGAAAGTGTTGAACCCCACATTGAATTGAGTTTATTCACATCATGTCCAATATTTATTTCATGTATTATACTTGGTTTATGTCTTGAACATAACTAACAATTAGAATAAAAATTTCTAGCACCAAAACCTCCATTCCATATTGGTTCATCAATATCGTCCCCTAAAATCATACCATATGCATCAAACATTATTAGAAGCCCTATTTATGTGGAATTATTGATACATTTTAGCTTATTGTGTTCATTTTACTTGATCTGTTGTGCCCTTCAAAATAAAAGAATAACAATTTAAATGTCTTGTGAGTATTTATTAATTTAAATAAAATTAATAATTTTATTTTATAATAAAAATCATTCATGAAATATACATATCTAACCCCCACACCTGAATTCAGACTTCTCATCCAGTATAGAATATCAACACACTTCCAATGACACTCACCCTACCATAAATTAAATTCAATTTCAATTAAACCAATTGATAAAATAGAAAATTTAAATGTTCAAGCACCATATAAGAAAATTTATCAACAACTTAAATTTCAAAGAAAAAAATCAAACAAGTACTTGAAATTTCATCTTTTCAAAACATCCAAGCCTTTTTAGCCATCCATTTTTATTTTTTGATTTATTATTAATATGCAAGTCATTTATAATTTACCTCATATTTATTTTTTCTAATCATCATAAATATAAAAATATAAATAAAGTGATATAGAATACATGGCTACATGTCACTAAATATAGGCTTAAAAAGCATCTAGAATCTCTACCTCATAAAGATAGAGAACATAATTAATCATGAAGGATTTTGTGTTATGTTTAAAGGAATCTGATTCTTTGTTCATGTGGGTATATTTTGTAACCAAATAAATCTCAAAAAGATGATTGAATCTAAAGAATAGTGCATGATATCAAAAATAAGAACAAAGAAAATCTCTCTTTACCAATATCATCCCTCGCTTCCCCTCAAAAATCTAAAAGAGGTCTCATAAAAAAATTATGAACAATGAATGAATCTCCCTATATTTCTTATTTTTGATTTTATTCAAAACTTTTTCTTACGAAAAATATAACATCCACCACTTAACCAAATATGATCAAAAGATCATTGATCTATCAATGGTGATTTTTGATCCTCAGAAGACACAATCGATTTTTTTTATTTTATTTTTATATTATAGGTCTGAATAATATGTGTCCTCTACCCATGTCACAATGGAAACCCCCCAAGAACATATACTCATTTTTGTACATCCCCTTCCGTTATGGATAACCTCTCCCCAAAATTATTCTCTTATATATCACGCAATACACTATGATTTCGGTATTAATGGATATAATAGTCATGTAACATGGATAATTTTCTAACATGGTAATTCATGACTTGTACAGGTAGAAAAATTGAAAATTTTAGGTGGTTCCATTGTGAATGGTTTAAAAAAATGTCCTCAATAATTTTAAAAATCATTCTATTTAATCATAACCTTGATAAGATGCAAAGAAATTTCTTGAAGAGAACATGAAAAAATGTCTCATGAAATATACGATATAAGGAGTGGGAAATATTGGGATCATTATATGTCTTAGGAATGAGATAAATTATTGGGATATTTAATCACATAAATGAATAAGAATAATAAGATCAATTAATGGAAATATCCTAAATTCAAATAATATAAAAATATCTTAAAAAATAATTTATCAAAATAAACCTATCTCCCTAAATCATGATTTATCAAATACAAAACTATATGTTTATCTCTAATAATTCATCCCTCTACATTTTTCATTAAAATTTATTGACAAATAATTTTTAAAACATTGATTAGTAATAACCATTAGCAGTTTATGTCTCATATTTTATTTGATTAAAAAAATGAATCAAGGTAGTTCATCAAATTGGTAGTTCAATGTTCTAAAATAATTAATTATTGAGAATATTGTATAGAAATATATAATTGGAATGCTTACTGTCCTTTTAATGATGATCAAACATGGTTGTGCAGGTTATGTGTGCACTGTATTTGTGACACGATTGGTCTCACGAAGAGAGTATTTAGGATTTCATGACAAGAATTGTTATCATGAAATGATCTCATCATATAGCCTCTTTCCATGTTTCTTTTCCACCAGTTCTTTTATGAAGGACCTAAAAAATGAAAACACATAGGTGAAAGTGTTGACCCATTTAATAGGGATAAAAAATATAACGGGAATTTAAATTAAAACCTAATATAAAATTAAATCCTAATATAAAAATAAATCTAAAATTATTAAAAGTGATGTAAAATTGGGTTTACCTCCCAAAATATGATATTTTTTAAATTATCATTTAGATTGACCATAAAATGGTTAGCTTATTGGAATATTATTAAAGGCTAATATTATAGTGTTAACCCATTTTGAATTTGAAATGAACCCAACTCATCTCATCTGATCCTTAAATAAATTTGGTGTAAAATCCATAGGAGGTGGGCAATGTCTGTATCATAAGAATTGAATTAAATGGATTTTTTCTTCTATCTAGAGTCAAAAAAAATTCCTTTTAAACTACTGGATACATGTTTTGAATTTATTCAATGGTTTCCTCCGGATCTGTAACTGGATGTGTTTTATCCTTTTTTACTTATATATGGTTAGTTTAGATTGTTGTGGGATATTCATCTTGTTATGGAAGTCCTCCAAAATATTTTAAAAATTCAATGATAAATGTAGAATTTTTATTTTTTAAAAATATTTCTTAATAATTGTTTTACAATCCCATTTTTCCAAAAAATTATTGAAAAATATCATAAGCTAATGTACATTCTTCTGGTTTTTTTATCTTCTTTGTTGTAGATTCCTGAATTTTTTATTTTCCCACTAAAGTTCTGTAGAAATATTTCCTTCTTATAATTCTTCCTCTAAACATGTAAAATCAAGGACATCATGGAAATGATAAAAATAAGATATGTAAATGAAACTTACCTCTACTTCATTTCCCATGATTTCATGATTTTGAAGCACTTATTAAAAGTTCAGTTCTAGGCCTTCTAGTTCAGCATCTTCATCACTTAGGAACGGTTTCATGCCTTCTATTGATTTACTGTTAATTTATTTTATCTATTAAATTTTTTCATGAAAATACATTATAAGGAGTGGAAGCTAATATTTGGTTGTCAAATTTAATTGTGCTACATCCATCATAACAAATAATACCCAATAAAAGTAAAATAAATGAAAATAAATAAATAAACATCTTATGAAATAATCAGAAAACTAAAAATATTATAAAAGAGTTTTCCTAAATTATTAAACCAATATAATCAATATAACTATCCTAAAAATGGTGGAAAAAAATTTTCAGCCCCATGTGCAACATTAATTATGTATAATTACTCAATTTAGAAATGTATAACATAAAAAAATTGTTATAATATAATTTAATATTTGAAATTAATGTTTGATTTAGAACCCACATATATAGGGTTAGAGAAAATAATAGATTAATTAATCAATAAAAAATATTTTATGATGAAAATCTATATAAATTATGAGGAAAACGGATGATGATGGTTTTGGATTAGTTGGTGGGAGAAAAAAGAAAATGAATGTTAGGGAGAAATAAATACGGTGTCCTCAAATAACACAGAATGAAATAACTAATTAACAATTATGCAGTCATCAAAATTAATTCGTAGCGCATCCAATGATCATGAACACACTACCCATCCCAAAACCTCTTTTTCTCATCATCAAATACTTCGTATTATAATATAATGGGTACCCAAAATTGTATTTAAACATTGAGTATAAACTAACCCCAATTTCATGGTGAAGTTATAAAGCCAAGATCTCACATTTAAATTAAGGAAATTCAATCAAATTAGGAAACAATCATGCACAATGAAAAAAGGAAATTAAATCTCACCATCTAATCACACATATAAAGATCATGTAATATAATTTGATAAGGGATAGAAATGAATAAAAAATGTGAAACCCCAATATGAATTTCATTCAAAAATAAAATACCTAATACATTAAATCTCGTTTCACCACACACACAATGGAAAAAAATCTACCCCTCCTGATAATCACGAGGTGTTAGGAAAATAAATGTCTTATCCTACTAATGAAAACTTCAATAGCCTTATTCTAGTGAATAAACCTCCAAATGAATCTCATATCTTTTATTGGAACCCTGCACCTCAATTAATAGGGATTATGGATGCTTGTAAATGGATACTTGGGTCAAACATTTAAGTCTTCTGTGAAATAAAACACAAAAATCCTTTTTTTACTTTGTATGTCTAGGAATGGTCAAGGTGTGACCTATGATGTCACACCTTGAATGTGTCGACCCCCCTCTAAATTGATTTTCATCAATTAATTTCCTATATTAACTAAATATCTTCTAATAGGTTCACATCCATAACATAATTAATAGAAAGAAACTGTGTCTTATGATTCCAAGTACTCTCCTCTAGGACACCATTACCCCACAACACACAAACTAAAGGACTGGGTTTTCGATCCATCACCCTCTCTCAGTGATCATGGAGCTCCACTATAAACTCTAAAAATATTGTGTGATCCTCGATATCTAAATCTATCCAATCAATTAAATGGGGGTCATTGTGAATATACTTATGAAACCAAGAGATATGAAATAAATCGTGAATCTGGCCTAGTCTTCGAAGAAGTTTGAACTGATAAGCCACCTCACCAATGCACCCAACCCCTCAAAAGGCCTAATAAAATAGGGAAATATCTTACTCTTATAACCAAACATATGCTACCACATCGAGGAGTGACTGTAAAGGACACTTATTATCTAACCTAGAACTCCAAGGGGCTCCTATGATGATCTATATAATCCTTATATCAGTCCTATGATGCTTTTATCTTCTCAAAAACATTATAAACCTTCTTTGTTATTCTCTCCACCACATCGATAAAGAAGAATAATGAATCTAACACCTCAGGCCAGCATAATGTGAAACAACATGTTATTCTATATAAACCTTTAAATAGTTCTATTCTAATGGATGAGTTATTTTTGTTATTATAATAAATCTTAATGAATGTAATGTGTCTTTTCCAACATCCTCCAAAGTCCACGATGAATTCCTTTAAAATATACTCCAAAAACTGGATACTATAATTCATCTTCCCATCCTTCTAAGGGTGTAAAATAGTGTTTAGGTGTAATTTAGTTCCAACATCATGTTGTAATACCCAATATAATCACTCTATATACTAATCCTACTAATATGAGACAGTAAACCTTGTGACTCTATGACCCACACCACCTTCTCCACATACCTCCTTGCTAAAACATCCACACAATGGTTGACTAATTGATCACTGATAAGTGTACTGATTTCATACACTAATCAAATATTCCCCAAATAGCATCATAAACTCCTTGAGCTTAGGGTAACCCTTTAAATAATTCCATCGATATGCCATCAAATTTCCACTTATTAACATTCAAGTGATGAAACATGTAAATACCCTGAACCTAGTAGCCCAGAGCTAGTGCTTAAATTACAAAAATTATATTTGACACAAATTAATGAATCCCAAAGTATTAAATAGTTTTTGAAGAATTGGGAAACTAGATACATATATAAATATTACATTACAACTGAAATCATAAATTACAATATTGTATTTACATTGAAAAAATCGTTTTAGATCTGTATTATCCATTCATACAAATCATAACACACTTATTGGAATACTAGGGAAAAGTAAACATAAGAAAAAGGGTGACCTCAAATGCTCAGTAAAATTATGAATATAGAGGAAAAAATTGAGGCATGAATATTATGGAAAGAAATAGATGGAAATGAGAAAATACCATAATCACATGAGCTAAAAACATATTAATGGATATCATAACTAACTAAAAAATCATATGGAAATAAATTACTAATCACATAATTATACAAATTCATAATTCCATACATCGTAAACATACCATCGGGGCTTCGTGGGAGGAGATCCTACATAAATGGATAAGGCCTCATCCAATACCAATGCTAGTTTCTCTCATTATACCTTATAATGCAATAAGGGCCTATAGTGGGCCCCACTTGTGACTTACTAAGTATAATTTGATTATCATGTGAAATGTTTGGAACATAATAATCATTGACATTCATATTGGAAATATCATAATAAATATTAATGTCTTCCCCAACCGGTTAACATATTCTTAAACCATCCAAAGTAATATGTATAATTGTATCCAAATAGCACATCTCCAATTAAACTAATCAAAAAACATCAAATAAAATATTTTATATGGTATCATAATATAATAAACTCAATACAATAATAAATTTAATGAACTATGTTGACTTATATGAATGTATTTTAAAAATATTATTAGAAATATTTTGATGAAAATACCCTTTTCACTTTGAAATAACATATTTTTTTAAAAAAACTACATGCATATAAAATAAAAAAATTATATGAAAATAACCTTATATACATGTAGAGTAAGATTAAAATTATTAAGGAATAATTATAGTGGTAAAATTTTATCGTTCCATATATGTTTGAAAAAATATACTTCTTTATTTTTTGTCGGAAAAGTCACAAGTGACTCATTTTGGAAAATGACAAAACTTTTCCTTTAAAACCCTTTTGTAAAAAGTAAAAATGAGTAAGAATTGTTTTATTTTTTTTTAAGAATATAGTTAATTTTTTTTTGAATACATGGAAAAGGAATATAAACATTCATCATCGGAGACTTAAACATAAATAATCCAAAATAAGGATGAGAATGTCAAATAAAACCATAACTTGGGTTCAACTTCATTTGTATGTGTTCAATCCTTTTATATAAAAAATATAAATTTATTATAAATTTATTAAATAAAAATAATCATATATATATCATACCATTTATCATAAACATATAATCTTTTATCGCTTGTTTGTTAACAATTCTTTGTTAAAAGTCAACGTTTCTTGTAATAACTGCTGCATTTTTCTTGTATGTTTTGATTTTCCAGTTTTGGTCCTTATACGTTGATCAAGGTGTCATCATATAAAACATATTAATAATTATAAAAATATCATATATATTCATTTTATTGGTTTTTAATGTAATCCATTAAATGTATATATAGAAAAATGTATTACACCGTTTATGGAGGCGGTAGGACGTACGTACACATGAACATGGTTTTTATTATTCTATAAATGGAATGGAATAAGGATAAAAAATTATAATTTTTAATTATACCATATAAATCAAATATATCCATCAAATACATACTTATTACCATCAAATTATATTTAATATGAAAAACTAATCACATCACTCTGTGGAGGTGGTAGTCCACACGTACACATTAGTGAAGTTATCTTCCAATGGTTTGAAAGTTAATAAGATAAATATTATATTATTATTTCAGAAGTATAATTATTTTATAAATATCATATAAAAATATTAAATCTATCATAATTTTCATCCATAAAAAGTGGTAATGAAAAAATGAATTTTATCTTTATATGGAGACAATGAGTCATACATACGCATGACCAATACTTTCACTAATAATTTAATTATAGAGAGGGTCAGTATTTTAATTTTAATAAAAAAAAAACATTTATGTATATTTAGTATAATGAATATATTATTTTATTATAACTAAAAATATTTATATTATATGGAAGAAGGAATAAATTGACAGATATCAGAAAGGACAATTACCTCTTCTTCGGGAGACCTTATTTAGATACCTTCATAAGGAACTTAAGGTTTTTATTTTATAGATACAAACACCTCTAGAACATGGATAATGATCTTTAAAATGTAAATGGGAAACTATTTACCAATATATATGGTTCGATGTGGTCTGAATAAGTGAGGGAGGTGGTTCCTTTTTATAATTGAGGTGAGGGGAGCTTTTGGAATTTCTCAATAGATTAAATATAATATATTCATTATCCTTTCAAAATGCCTCGAAATTTAAATTTATTAAAATATAAGGTATTATAGGGTTGTAAATACATAAAAAATATAATTTAGATAAGTTTTTCTGTCATTTTAAACATTATCATTTTCATTAACCCCTCGATTAGTTATATTTGACATTAACCATGTTAATAACTATTTTAATAATAAAGGTTTGATAATGTGATTATAAATGAAAAAATAAATAACAAATAAAAAATTTAATATTTTGTAAACAATATTACATTCATATAAACAAATATTTTTTTAGAATTTTAATTTAATTTAATAAAATATTATTTTGATAAATTATCATTATTTACAATTTTGACACTATTAATTTAATTTTACTTCAAATACATCATAAAAAATGGGGAATAATAATATTATGCTTTAATCCCTCTATAATATGTAATATAGATCTATAAAATTCTTTTTGGGAATTAACACATTCAAATTATATCACAATTAGTATTTATATTATTTTTATGTTAATTAAATAAATATTGTATTAGCATTGCACAAGAATTTAAGGTAATTGTATAATTTATAAAAGCTAAAAATAAATTTATATATTGAAAATAACTTCCTAAATTTAATAATATAAATTTATGATTATTCATATCTTGATTGGTTTCCAAGGTCGATACATAAAATATATTAAAACAATGTGAATTTTTTTAACTATCATTGATTTAAGTAATATAAAAGTCATTTCACAGACAAGTTTCCATTAAATATCTAAAATTTATGCCTACGGTGATAGTGGTCAAATTATATTCACTAAATACGAATTATAATGTATATTTATGGCCTTATCAATTAGTTTTAATCTAAATTAACTCAATTAACTGTTAAATGTGTTGATAAATTTTACCATGGTTACTATTCATTTTAACCAAAAAAGGGGCCCCATTTAGAAAATTTGAAACTCATAATTAAAAATATGTAATTCATTTTTCAAAATTCAATACCTAATATTGGAATAAATTAATGTTAAAATAAGCAGGAAAAAATGTGATAAAAATCAGATTTTATAAAATATTTCTTTTAAGATTAAAATTTAATTTATTCTTATACCATACATAGAAAAGATATTATAATAATGTTAAAGAAAATTATTTAATATTTAATATATAAGTTTCATTAAAATTATTCACTAGTAGTGAAAACTTAAATTTATTATGATATAAATATATTTCACACAATTTGTTTTTTAAAAACTACATTTATTATTATTAATATTATTTATTTATTTTATTTCAAATCAATTGTTGAAAAAAATATATATTCTATAAATATATCAACCCGATTTTCTTTCAAGATTTAGTGTGTATTATTTATTCCAACCAATTTAATAGCTAGGTTATAAAAATGACATTATATCAGATCTCTGTTTTTTGGAACTCGGTGTTGTGTGCAATGCAAGCTATTGAAGAGATTAAATTTATTTTAAAAAAACTTATTGTAAAATCATAGGGTGTTTAATTATTCCCTCTTAAAAACTTTCATCCTATAAATTTCCATAATTTAAACCCATAAACATATTCAAGTAGTTCTTCATCATAATTTTCTCAGTTTACCACGTCTTTTCTTTTATCTAATGATTTTTCAAAAGCACCTTTACCATTCAAGTCATTCGATTCATTATCACTTGTTATGTAATTTATATATCTAGACAGGCGCTTCATTGTAAGATAAATCAGGTTCCAATTATATTTATTTATAAGTTAGAATATTACCCTATGTTAGCATATAATTCATTACTATAGGGATATGAAATAAATCATGTACTTTAGACAGACTAGGAGGAATTCCCAAGTTGTAAGCCACATATCAAATTCTTTATAGAATTTAAAATGGTTTGATGTATCTGGAGCTCAGTTTTCTATTCATACCGAATCTTATTACTCACTTCAATAGATATACATTAAATAAAACATGATCTGCAACTTGAAATCTGAAATATTTCCTTCAGTTATTTGAATAGATATTTTTACTACTTTGAGCTACAATGATATGGTTTGAATATTACTTACATTTTCAATTGTGTCTAAAAAATTTATAGGCCTAAAATCTTCATTTCACAAAATTCATCCCAAAATTTTTATGAAAACATCTCTATCCATATAATCCTTAATATGGTTCTCTTTTAATGCTTGAATGGATGCTCTAGTTATAGAAACATTCTACCAAAGGTAAATACTAATCCCATATACCATAAAATTCATGTGAGAAGTTTCTCATCAGCTATTCTAATGTTTGGATAGTTATTCTTTACTTCCCATTAGTTTGAGGGTAATAAAAAGTGCTCAAAAGAATCTCAATTTAAAGGTACTTCTGAATACTTATATAGAATTTTGATGTACACTGTGTATCATGATCCGCCATAATTAAAAGCGGTGCACCATAAAGGCTTCCAGCATCATTAATATAGACTCTTGCAAGATTCCCTAGTGTAAAATCCTCTCTTATAACAAGGAAATGTGTGGATTCGGTATGTTGATCAACAATTACCCATATCACATCTTTCTTTATTAAAGTATTTAGTGATTCAGTGATAAATTCCATATTAATGTTATCCTTTTTTCCATGTAGAAGAATTTATAGGTTCCATGACTCATGTGGGATGTTTTCTCTCAGCCTTCACTTGTTGACAAAACAAACTTCTTAACAAATAAGAAAAAATTCCCCGATTTATATTATCCAACCAAAAATGTTCCTTCAAATCCATATACATCTTGGTTCTACCATGGATTATATAGAAATTCATTCTAGGAGCATCATCCAATAATTCCATTTTTATCTCAAGTGTAGAGGGATGACAGTTCCTCTTTCCAAATTCAAGAATTCAATCTTCATATATGAAGTCTTCCTATTTCCCAACATTTCCAATGTAAGTTGCCTTTTGAAAATTATCATCATTAGACTAATAACTTTTTAGTTATTCCAATAATTATGGTTTGGAAAAAAATTTAAAAGTGATTGATGTTTCTCCTTCCTTAATAATTCCAATATCCATTTTTACTTTATCCATGAACATAAGATCCCTATAAATCCTTAATTTGTTCAGATTTCGATGATCCTTCCTACCCAATTCATCTAATACCTTATTTTCTTTCCCTAGGTGGTAGTGTATTGAGAAAATCATAGTCCTTTAGAATCTTGAACCATTACGCTTTCCTTATATTGAGTTTTTTCTCTAAGAATATGTGTTTCAAACTATTTTCACCTATATATATCACATATTTCTCTATAATGATTTTGTCTCTATGTCTTCAGAGAATATAGTACAGTTTCTAACTCAAGATCAATAGTTTTATAGTTCTATTTATGGTTTTTAAATACCTTGATTCATAGGCAATAACTCTATCGTTTTACGTAAGGAAACCACCAAGTACGTTCCTTGAAATCCCTATAAATCACAAATTCCCTATTTCCCAATCATGTATTGAAAATTATAGAATTCAAAAATTTACTCTTCGATTCATCAAAGCATTCTTCATATTCCTTCGTAAAAATAAACATAACCCCTTTACAGGTATTCTTGGTCAATAGGTCAGCTAACCTGGATAAATTTTGAAAAAATTGCAGATATTAACCAACCAAATTGATGAAATTATATACCACAATAACATTCGATGGTATAATAAATTCTTGAACTAACATTTTATTTATTAGATAAACTGATATTCTATCCTTGAAGATAGTTGGACCAAGAAAAGAATATTTTTCAAAGAATAATTCACACTTCTAAATTTCTTGTATAACTCTTTTCTTTAAAAATATTTAAGAATAATCCTCAAGTTGTTCTCATGTAAATAATAGTTCTTGGAGTATATAATGATATCATCAATAAATAACAAAAAAAAATTATCATTATATTTCCTGATTACTATATTCATTAGATCCATAAAAATCGAGGGTACATTAGAAAATCTAAATGCAATTATTATGAAATCCTAATTTCCATACCTTGTTCAAATCGATGTCTCATGGGTATATTTATTATTTACTCACAGTTGATGATATCCAGAACAAAGATCATTATTTTAAAAATATTGATCTCAATGAATTCGGTCGAATAAGTCATTAATATGAGGAAGATGATACTTGTTCTTTATTGTAATGTCATGGATTTCCCAATAATCAATGTGAAACCTCATAGATCCATATTTCATCTTAATAAAAAGAACATAGGATCCCCATGGTGAAACACTAGGTTGTATAAATCACTTATTACTCAAATATCGTAGTTGTTTCTTTTACTCCAATAACTCTAATGTGTCCATACAATAGGGAGTACTTGATATAGGTTTTTAATCAAAGATTAAATCAATTGAAAACTCAACATCCCACACTGGTGGATATCCAGGTAATACCTCGATAAATACATCACTATATTCATGTAAAATAGTTTCATCCTCAATTTAAAGATTATGATTTCCATTAGTAGGTTATGTCTTCTCTTCCTCTCTAAGAATATCATTTACAATATCTACATGAGGTGGATATAGACATGAATCAGATGATAAATTCTCCCATTTAAAGATAATTAATTCCATATATTTATCATGAATCATAATTTCCTTCCCTTTGTAATAAATGTATTTATTAAATTTTGAAATCCAATCCATATCAAGGAATATTTCAAATTATCCCATATATATGATAATAAACACATAAAATAGAGCACGTTTATGTTCATAATATAAACTATTTGAAACATATTTATTATAGTGAGTTTCCACTATGTGTTTTGAGAGATAAATATCTTCTTAAGGTGAATGTGAAATGTGTAATTTATTTAAAAAAACATAGATGATATAAAATAATATAAGGTTCTGGAATCAAATTATGAGTTAGCTATATTTGAGTATATGATTAAAGTACCAATAACCACATCATTATGAACTTTATCATCAACTGTTGTTATCAAATAATCTTCACTTTTCTCACATAATATTTTTTTGGGGAAAGTTCCCTTGAATCATATGAAAATCATTTGAATAATGTCACATCTCCTTACATCTAATTAATTTCACATTTCTTGAATCTTTCTTTCCCTTGAGATCATGGGCATGGTGGCCATTTTTCTCTATACTTATAGAAAACTCATTTTCCCAATATACATGTTCCATGATGTTTCCTTCCACATTTATTGCAAGTTAGAAGTTCCAACCATACCTTCTTCGGCTTTGCATTATTTCCTTTTCTACAGTACACAATATCCCTCTTCCTATCTTACTTCCCTTCAAAGCTAAAATACTTGGAGAATTCATTCTCTATTTTGATAGCACACGATACTATATCCTCGTATGATGAGAATATTTTGGAGACTAGTTCCCTACAAAGAATCATATTAATCATATAAAGAAAATAGTAAATATTTATATTTAGACGCACATTGTCTAAAACATGACTCTATAACATTTTAGTGTTGTCTTAATACATAGAAACACTCTTATCCTCCGATTTTTTAGACTAGAAGATTTTATATCCATATCTTCTTTTTTGTTTTCGAGGAAAATATTTTTCTATGAAAGGTTCCACTAAATCTATTCCTTACATTCTTGTAATTTTCTCATCCTCCTTAGTTTTTTGAATCAATAACCACCATTGATCCACATATCCAAAGATTTCATAAATGTCCATGAAAACCTTTTCCCTTAATTAAATCCCAAAGTGAGGAATATCTTATCTAAAGAACTTATCCATTTCTCGGCTACAAATGGATTTTTAACCAACTGAATTATTGAGGTTGTTTCCTCATGAAGTAGTCTGTCATTGTTACACCATGTTATGGATCAGGATACTCCATATGTGTAAGGATATTTCTCATAACAAGAGTCAAATATCCCAGTATAGTTATAAATTATTCATCTATAGTAGCAACTCCAACTCAAACATCATTATCCTTATTTGGAGATGAATCCATACATGGATTATGTTCATTGATATAGTTTTTCCCTTAAACTAGAATACATTTCAAAATAATGGCATACACCAGATTAGATTATGAATCATAATTTATGAATTAAATATGAGTGTAATACTTAACATAAATTTATAATTAATGTATAACTAACCACAAATTCATAAGCTTGTTTTCATTAGGAATATTCCTAAAGGGTGTTATGGGGTTACATTTCCCTAGTCTATATTTTCCTAAATCAATTCCAAAGGTTTACACTAATCCACCTTAGATTCCAACTATAAATACATTGATACCAATATCAAAAAAATTATGCTTACTTTATTACATTGGAATTAGATAAAAATTATTGCATCCATGTGGATTGAACTGTTTAACAATCTTAGAAAACTAGATACATACATAAATATTACATTACAATTGAAGGAATAAATTATAGCATAGTATTTCCATTTTTAGCATCATTATCCTCCATTCTTATTCCTTCTCATAAATCCTAACATACATACTGAAATACTATGAAAAAAATAAACATAAGAAAAAGGGTGATCTCAGATGCTCACAAAGGGTACACATATAGGGGAAGAAAAGTAAGTCATGAATGTTATAGAAAGAAATAAATAGAAATCAAATAATACCATAATCACCTGAGTTATAAGATTATACATGGATATCATAAATAATAAAATAATAATACAGAAATCAATAAATAATTATATAATGAGGGTAATGCATAATGAAAGACATTATAAACATTCATTTGAGGCCTTGTTCGAAGAAATATTACAGAAATGGTTAAGGTCTTAGCCAATACACATTGTTGGTCGGAGTAGATTACTCAAGAGGGGGTGAATTGGGTATCTATAAAAATTTCTGATTAAAAAGTATTCTTAAAAAGGTTTCCCTAATATGGTTAAATACAACCCAACTAATCAAAGTAATATGGTTATGAAAGTTTGACTATTTAAATAACTTCATAGAAGATTGATTAATTCGGAGTAATCTTAATATCAGTTATTAATATTACTTTTAAATCTATTCTACTAAAGGAAAACAATTATAACTTCTTTCCACGATTAACTATTAAAGTGAATTTAGTGATTTATGAATTACATAGTAAATCAGTAAAACATAGAACATTAAATTAAGCAGTACATCGGATATAAAACAAGTTGATCAGTCTCAAGCTGAGACCTGATCTACTCCACTTGGTGATCACCTACCACCAAGCAGTTTATATAAATAAACATGATCCACACCCTGGAATGGGGTTAACAACAGTACACAGGACTATCCAGGTCACACGACCTCTTACATAGTTCTCCGTGGTTACAAACTACTAGGCCACACAGGAACCTCTTCCATACTTATATGTGGGTATACACAAGTGTAAAAAGATGTTTGAGAAATGATATCTTGTATCCCTCAGTTTAATGCATGAGATAGAGTGTGTTGTTATAAAGATATACACACTTCTGAAAACTAATAAAATGATACACAATACAGCAGAAATATTGAGAGAAGTTTAGAAGTGCTTTGAGTGTTAGTCTTTGCAGCTCTGGACTTCTGAGATGAAGAAGATGCAGAAATCATGTCCATTAATGTAAAACAGAGTGTTGCAAGTTAGACAGATCTGTCTTGTGTTCTTCATGATGTTTGAAAGTGTGAAGATGTTCTGGATTTTGGGATTCAAGTACGCTTCATGTGTTCTTCAGTAGTAGCATTGAGTTTCATGTGACACTTCTTTCTTCAAAAATTCTCTGAGCGTGTTTTTCATTATCATGATCATGCCCGCTTTCTTTTCATTTTTTTTTGTTATATATTGTTTCAAGGATACACTACTATTTTATCTTAGAGTGCATGTGTTGCAGCCGACATGATTCATGTATTCTGTACCACGTACCTCGTAATGTCAGGTGAAATGTCTATAAATAAACAATAATTATGTCAGTGCATTTAAAAACATAAAAAATGACCTTTAGAGAGTAATCTGGAAACGACAAAACTGATTAAGAAATGGTGTCACAGTACGTCATGGAAATGGTGTCTCCTTGAACCGGTGTCTTCTTGAAGCGGTGTCTTATGGTCACGGTGTCTGGTTGATCACGGTGTCTCATGGTCACAGTGTCTCATTCACGATGTCTCATGGTCACGGTGTCTCATTCACGGTGTTTCATTGACGGTTTCCTATTCACGATGTCTGGTCACGGTGTCTGGTTCATGGTGTCTAGTCATAGTGTTTGGTTCACGGTGTCTGGTCACGGTGTCTCATTACATTTCCAGAAAAACATAAGTAGTGGCAGACTGAAGGTGTCTCATACTTAGCTGAATATCTGTATTCAAACATAAGCAATGATATTCATAGAATGGATTATACTTAATCATTTATCAAATAAATTATTATAAAGGTAAATCAAGGATAGTGTACAGTAATAAAACTGAGTGTATATCTCTTAATAGCTTTGGATAGTTTTTACTAAACAACTGTACATTTGATGTGAGATAGATTACATGGAGTTAACAGGGTTTATAGACTGAATATGATTTTTGATCATTAAATCATTATTAATACATGAGGAGTCCAACAATATCTATGACAACCCTACTTTTATTACAAAATTAACCATGATTTATTACATAAAACATCACTTGATACAACAAATAAGATCGAGAGGTTTAGTGTCTTTGGGGCTTAGGATCATTACATAAAAACATAAAACATGAAATACAACATCTTTATTGAAAACTTCCATTACATTACCACTACATTCCCTCGTACTTAGCATTGCATGGGATAACATGAGGACATGCAAAAGAGAAGGGTGAGCTATAAAGGCCAGTAAGGGAATACACATGGAATAACATGAAGAGTAAAATACATGTTAAACATTAGGAATATCAATAGAGCATAAGAGAAACATGAACATAAAGGCATGATAAATCATGATAATCATAACATGGAAATGTGGCAACAACACTTAACATGGAATTAGCATGAGCCAAGGCTCATTGCACATGGAGCATGAGTAAGTCCTCATTGCACATAAAGCACGAGTAAACCCATATTTCACTTGAATTAGCATGAGTAAACACTCATTTCACATGACGTATCATGATACTATACTTTACCCAATGCATTGGAGCACTATAAGGGCGCACCCTTCTTAAACATTTCATTTCATGCATAGTTCTGCCACATGGATCATAAAACATGGATTCATAAAACATAATAATTTATTCCACGATAATGGAATGTGGAATTCATACATGAAACTTTATAATCAATAAGTAAATGTGCATAATGTTTAATACCCTTGATGTAGAAATGGGCATGGTATTCACTACACAATGACATTGATTTAGAAAATCGGTGTGATTTCGGCAGCGTAACGACGTGACATAAGAATTCCTAAAAACGGTTGATGAGAGAGAAAGGGGTTCCTAATCATATTTAAATGTAATGGACAGTAATGAGGTCATATAGATACATGTCCCAACAATTTTAATGGAATTTAGATTCATGATACAAAAGTATTTCTAGAATGTAAATGTGGAGAGAGAAGTTCCTTTCGGAATTTTAGCATAGTAACAGGTGTACATGGGAGGCATTTAATGAGAGAGAAAGGGGTCTCCCATCATTCAAACATAACGAAGGAACTATGAGGGAGGTGTGAAACCATACCCCATCATTCATAATTGAAATTAAACGGGAAAAATAACTTAATGAAAATTCGACAAAAATGAGAAAGGAAGAAAAAAACCCTTACTTGGAAGTGTGCTTTCAAAGGCTTGAGAGAGTCTTAGAGAGGCTTCTTGGGATCTTGGGGCACCTTTAGAGGATTATAGAGAGAGTTGGACAGAGTTTGGATGAACTCCAATGGCTTTGAGTGAGGAGGAAGTGGGAGCTTGGGTGGGTTTATATAGGAAAGGTGAGGGAATTCTTTATTATTTTGGTTTGGGACCCCTTATATTAAATTAATCCAAACCACACTCCATCCCATGGTTTTTTCACATGGGTTTTGGAAAAGGGAAGAGGAAAATAAAATTTTATAATTCCAAAGTCCGAACTTCTTAATATAATATGGTTACTTATGTGGAGGTGAGTCACACTCCCATTGAAATTAATTTAAAAAGACATGGCGTTTAATAAGTCTTAAGGGGGCCATTAATGCTTTTCAAAGTAATTCAAACAAACCCAAAATCACATTATTTTAATGGTAAATCATATATTATCCTAACATAAAGATTATTGTATTTTATTACATCACTATTGGGTCAATTTGATGTCATAAAATATATTATATATTTAAACGGTATTTAATTTTTACCCAAAATTTTGACTGTGTCAGAAAATTATGAAAAATTCACCATTGGATAATTTCGACGTCCTGATTCCATAAATAACATTTATTTTATCTAAATAATTTTCTAAATATTTTAATTTTCACTTTTAAAATAAAAACTGACATTTATCAAAAATTCACAAGTTTTGATAGAAATGGCTTTCAAACCATAATAAAAATTATAATTGCGTTCATAAAATTATAAGATCAATTATATTTAATAAAAAGTAATTTACTAATAATAATAATATTTTAATAAAATATTATTTAATTAAAAAATCCCTTATTTTTAAAAAATATAATTCTTAATTAAATAATAACCAAAACACTATTTGTACTTTAAAAACTATTTTCAATGTATCAATGATGAAAAGAACATATATACATTACTATATACAAAAAAATAATGTACATGAACATAGTACTATAGATTTGTTACATAACCCCTTAAAACAGCCGCATAAAACCTAAGGGTAAGGTGTGCGATGGTGATAGACTCTTGGGGTGGCTCGGATAACATTGCTCGAGTGGTAATCTCTATCAACTTCCACTTTTCCCATAGACGGTCCCGTTTGAGCTTGACATGATGAAGCTCAGCTTGAGCTTGGTCAAGAGCAAAGCCCAAGGACACCACCTCTTTTCCAAGCTCCGACAAATGGGCTTCGTATGGAGCAAATCTACTGGATGAGGCCATCGCTTCTTTTGTCTAAGTAAATTGGATTGGTTAAAGCCCTATATTTATACTAATCTTGTGATGACTGTTCAACGACTATATTAGCAAAGGTCAAAATCCTTAACATAAAACCAAAGAAGTTTACATTTTATATAAACATAAGGATACATTTAATTAGATCAAGAGGGATTCCCATTAATGAAACTTTGGGTCATTACAATATTCCCCCCTTAAGAAATTTCACCTCCGAAATTTACTTTTCCCACACTAAAACAGATGTGGGTAACTCAGCTTCATCATTTCCTCCAATTCCCATGTTATTTTTTCAAACTTCTGGTTTTGCCGCAACACCTTGACAAGGGGAATTGTCTTATTTCGTAGAACTTTTTCTATACGATCTAAGATCTTCACTGGTTGCTCCTCATAAGAAAGATCATCTTCCAATTGTACCACCACAGAAGAGAGTACATGTGAAGGGTCCGATATGTACTTCCTTAAGAGGGATACATGAAAGACATCATTTACTTTGGCCATGGTAGGTGGAAGTGCTAGTAGATAGGCCACAACCCCGACACGATCAAGAATCTCGAAGGGGCCGATGTACATTGGACATAACTTCCCTTTCTTTACAAACCTCATGACCTTCTTCCACGGAGATATGCATAGAAACACCATGTCTCCAACTTTAAACTCAAGGTCTCATCGACGGTTATCTGCATAACTCTTCTGTCGACTCTGGGCTGCCTTGATATGCTGCTAAATGGGTTTCACATTCTCCACCATTTCTTCGACCATTTCTGGATCAAGCAGCTTACGTTCACCAACCTCATCCCAACATGCCGATGTTCTGCACCTTTTCCCATACAGGGCTTCATATGGTTCCATTTAGATGCTCGAGTGGAAACTATTATTATAAGAGAACTCAACCAGAGAAATATGTTTATCCCATCCTCCTTTAAAGTCCATTGAGCGTGCTCTCAACATGTCCTCAAGTGTTTGGATAGTCTGCTCGGATTGGCCATCAGTTTGAGGATGATAGGCCGTAATGAAGTTCAGTTCAGTATTCAGAGCATGTTGATGACTCTTCAAAAACATAGAGGTGAATCTTGGATCTCGGTCAGACCCAATAGATAGTGGTACTCCATGAAACCTTACCACTTCCCTGATATATACCCGTTCCAGTTGATCCAAAGAGAAATCCTCCCGAATAGAAATGAAATGTGCAGTCTTTGTAAGATGATCCACAACAACCCAGATTGCATTGTTGCCTTTGGATGTCCTTGGAAGTACGGTGACGAAGTCCATGGTGATGTTCTCCCATTTCCATTCTAGTATGGTAAATGGTTGCATCATCCCCTTAGACTTCTTCCTCTCTGCCTTGACATGCTGGCACACCAGGTACGTTGATGTACATTTAGCGATCTCCTTTTTCATATTATCCCCAAAAAAAATTTCTCGGAGATCTTGATACATCTTTGTGTTCCCTGGGTGAATAGAGAAATTTGAACTATGTGCATCATCCAAAAGTTCCTTATTCAGCTCTGGACTTGATGGAACACATAGTATTTTCCCAAACCGCACTATTCCTTCTTCATTAACATTAAACATCGAGGATTTCCCTTTTTCGATACCTTCCACTTTTTCCTGAATTCCCACATCATCCTTCTGATCATCCTTTAACATTTCTAAAAGAGATGGTTGAGCAATCATTTGTGAAAGGATTGATGATGTTCCCTTCTTTATGATTCCAATGTCCATCTTCATCAAGTCTAAGAAGATTGGATCCTTCTCAATTATCATCATTGATAGAATCACTGGGTCCTTTCAACTTAGGGAATCTGCCACCTTGTTTGCTTTCCTAGGGTGGTAATGTATTGAACAGTCATAATCCTTGATGAGCTCTATCCACCTTCTCTGGCGCATATTATGCTCTTTCTATGTGAATATATATTTATGAATCTTGTGGTTAGTATATATCTCACATTTCTCCCCATAGAGATAATGCCGCGAGATTTTCGAGGCAAAGATCACCGCCGCCAACTCCAGATCATGCGTTGGATAGTTTCGCTCATGGATTTTCAACTGCCTTGAGGCATAGGATATCATTTTATCATTCTGCATCAGCACACAGCCTAATCCCTTCTTTGAAGCATCATAGAATACCACAAAAAGTCCCCCACTTGTGGGTAAAGTGAGCACAAGCATAGTGATAAGCCTCCTTTTCAACTCCTTGAAGCTTTCTTTGCATTCATCACTCCATGAAAACTTTACTCCCTTTCGAGTTATCTTGGTAATAGGGTTGTACAATCATGAGAAATTCCTCACAAATCGTCGATAATATCCAGCTAACCCCAAGAAGCTACCGATAGCTGTTACTGATGTTGGCCTCATCCATCCCTCAATTACATCTGTTTTAGAGGGATCCACAGATATCCCATTGCTTGTGATGATATGGCCCAAGAATGAGACCTCCTTCAACCAGAACTCACACTTGCTGTACTTTGCATAGAGCTTCTCCTTGCGCAAAGTCTCTAGTACAGTTCTTAATTACACCTTATAATCCTCCTTGGTTTTGGAGTATATTATAATATCATCTATAATGACTACCACAAATTTGTCAAGGTAATCTCTAAAGACTCTATTCATCAAGTCCATGAATATTGCTGGAGGATTAGTGAGTCCAAAAGGCATTACTATGAATTCATAGTGCCTGTATCGTGTATGAAAACAAGTCTTGGGGATATCTTCCTTCTTCACCCTTAGTTGATAATATCTTGACCGTAAGTCCACCTTGGAGAAGTATTTTGCTCCACGCCACTGATCGAACAAGTTATAAATTCGTGGGAGAGGATACTTGTTCTTTATCATGATTTTGTTAAGTTCATGATAATCGATGCAAAGCCGCATTGACCCATCCTTCTTCTTGACGAAGAGGACTGGTGCACCACATGGTGAAGCACTTGGGCGTATAAACCCTTTATCCAGATTCTCCTATAGTTGTTTTTTCAGATCTTCAAGCTCTACAACAGCCATTCTATATGGAGTCAAGGATATTGGTAAATCCCCAGGTATAAGTTCAATTGAGAATTCAACATCTCTTCTAGGAGGAAAACCAGTCAGTTCCTCGGGAAATACTTCCGTGAATTCCCTCACAATAGGAATTTCTTCAAGGATGGTTTCTTCCTTGGACTCAATCATCTGAGCCAGATACGTGTGCTCATAGGGCAGTAATATCCATGCTTGAGATGATGGATCTAAAGGAGATTCATCTTCCTCCTTACACTTTTAATGAATCGGTGGTCGATTCTCCATATGGAGTGTGATTTCCCTCTCCAGAAAATTTATGTTGGCTCTATATAAGGAAATGAAATCCATACCAAGAATTGCATCAAATTCCACCATAGGGAGTATGACGAGGTTCACCGGGAAATTCAATCCACATATTATAACAGGGGAGGAATTATATTCATGGGATACAATGATTGACTCATTTTCCGTACTCACCGACATCTTCACTTCCATGATTTGAGGTGGTGCTGGGATTGTTCTACTAAACTTTCGAGATATAAAAGAATGCGTAGAATATGAATCAAAAAGTATGTTCTCTATTCATGATTGAATAACTATTGTACCTATCACCACTTCGTTGTCAGGGTTCACTTCGATAGAAGTGATGGAAAAAGCTCTTCCTTGCTACCTTGGTGGTTGTTGGTTGCCTCCGAAAACCCTTGGATTAGGGCACTGATTTGAAAAATTCCCCGGTTATTTGCATTTGTATCATTGAAAAAAGAGTTGAGGTTCGAATGGAGTGTTCCTCTCCTCTATCACAGTCGTGAGTCTTTATTGCTGACAGTTAACAGCTAGGTTCCCTTCTCTTCCACACCTGAATCATTTCCTCATCCCCTTAAGGCAATTTCCAGGGTGCTTCTTTCTGCACTTTTGACAAGTGGGGTGCTATATCTTCTTAGCACCGTTGGATTTATCCATCAGACCACCGAAATTGAAGTCCACCTTACGATTCTTATCCCCATGATACCCTTGTGATTCTCTGATCTCTATTTCGAACTTGAGGGCACATAGGAAAATTTACTAATAGCTGTCGAAGTCACGGATTGAAAATGCTTTCCGCAGGCTAGGCTTTAGACCACCCAAGAAGCGGTCAACTTTGCATTCGGGGGTAACGACAAAGCCAGAATCATATCGTGCAAGCCTTGTGAAGTTTTCTTCGTACGCTCCCACAAATTCTTCGTCTTTTTTCTTGAGGGAAATGAAGTCCCTTTCCATCTTAAGCCAGAGGGTGCGCGGAAAATATTTATCGAAAAACATCTTATAGAAATCCTTCCATTCCAACGCCTCGATCTCCTCCTCAGGCTTCATATTTTTTATCAACGTCCACAATTGATTAGCTTCACCCTCCATACGATAAGATTCCAGGAGAACCTTCTCTTGTTCAGAACATTGTAGGATGGATAAGATCTTTTCAATGGAGTTGATCCATTGTTCAGCGATCGTGGGATCAGATGATCCACTAAAAGTAAGAGGACTTTGTCTCATGAAGCTATCGATAGCAACTTGTTCTTTATTAGGGGGGTTTGAACGTTCCCCTTGACCCATGTTTCTATTCAAAACATGATTTAGCTGATAGAGGAGCGTGACAAAGTTCTCGATTCCCGCTCCCATTGGATTGGGCATCTCATTAGTACAGTCATCACACTGATCTTCACATCGATTATTAGCCTGAGTCCTCCTATTACCGGCAATTGGATGGAATAAAAGGAAAGTTAGGGGTAAAACATAAAGGGTAATCCAAAGACAAATGTTGATGACTTATAAATAAACTTTTATTTCCTTAACTCATGAGTCTATAGGCTTTAATCTAGACATTTCATGATCTACTTTCTAACATATATTCTTAGGGGCATTTTTTTAATTCCCTTAATAAGGGTTCATACTAAGCTTGTGAATTTATCAAAACATATCCCCCACGAGTTTCATAACCAAGAGTGCAGCAATGCCCATTGTCGTGCAGTAGTTCCCGTTCGAGTCTAGCTCAAAGCGGTGTTTTCGGGTTTTACCCCTAGGATACATCTGTGCGAGAGCCGCCTCTCCCTGCTCATATCTAGATAGGGGTGTATATTTTTGATAAACCACTTAATCAGTACTTACCAAAACTTAGGGATGTTTTTATTATACGTAGTATTATCTCTAAGGATTTACTAAGGTTTTCTAATCCTAATCCCGAAAATAACTAAACCTATCCTCTAATACCAACTATGACAACCCTGCTTTTATTAGAAACTTAAACATGATTTATTACATAAAACTTAACTTGATACATCAAAGAAGATCGAGAGTTTTAGTGTCTTTGGGGATTAGGATCATTACATAAAAACTTAAAACATGAAATACAACATCTTTATTGAAATATTCCTTTACATGAACACTACATTCCCTCGTACTTAGCATTGCATGGGATAACCTGAGGACATGCATAAGAGAAGGGTGAGCTATAAAGCCCAGTAAGGGAATACACATGAAATAACATGAGGAGTAAAATAAATGTAAGACATTAGGAATATCAATAGTTAATAAGACAAAAATGAACATAAATCCATGATAAAGCATGATAATCATAACATGGAAATGTGGAAACAACACTTAACATGGAATTAGCATGAGCCAAGGGTCATTGCACATGGAGCATGAGTAAATCCTCATTGAACATAAAGCACGAGTAAACCCTCGTTGCACTTGAATTATCATGATTCAACACTCATTGCAAATGATGTATCATGATACTATACTTTACCCAATACATTGGAGCGCTATAAGGGCACACCCTTCTTAAACATTTCACTTCATGCATAAGTGTGCCACATAGATCATAAAATATGGATTCATAAAACATAATCATTTATTACATGATAATGGAATGTGGAATTCATACATGAATGTTTATAATCAACAAGTAAATGTGCATAAATGTGAATACCATTGATGGAGAAATGGGCATGGTATTCACTACACAATGGAATTGGCTTAGAAAATCGGGGCGATTTCGGCAGCGCAACGGCATGACATAAGAATTCATAAAAACGGTTGATGAGATAGAAAGGGGTTCCTCATCATATTTAAATGTAACGTATAGTAAGGAGTTCATATAGATACATGTTCCAAAAATTTTAATGGAATTTAGATTCATGATACAAAAGTATTGCTTGAATGAAAATGAGGAGAGAGAAGTTCCTTTCAGAATTTTGACATAGTAACGGGTGTACATGGAAGGAATTTATTGAGAGATAAAGGGGTCTCCAATCATTCAAACATAAAAAGGGAAGTATGAGGGAGGTTTGAAACCATACCCCAGTATTCATAATTGAAATTAAATGGAAAAAACAACTTAAAGAAAATTGGACAAAAATGAGAAAGGAAGAAAAACCATTACTTGGAAGTGTGCTTCCAAAGGCTTGAGGGAGGCTTGAGAGAGCCTTCTTGGGAGATTAGGAGACCTTGGGAGGATTATAGAGAGAGTAGGGAAGAGGTCTGATTAACTCCAAAGGCTTTGAGTGAGGAGGAAGAGGGAGATTGGGTGGGTTTATATAGGAATGTTGAGGGAATTCTTTATTATTTAGGTTTGGGACACCTTATATTAAATTAATCCAAACCACAAAACATCACATTTTTTTGCCCATGGTTTTTGGAAAAGGGAAGAGGAAAAAAATATTTTATAAGTCCAAAGTCCAAACCTCTTAAAATAATAGGGTTTCTTATGTGGAGGTGAGTCACACTCCCATGGAAATTAATTTAAAAAGACATGGTGTTTAATAAGTCTTAAGGGGTCCATTAATGCTTTAAAAAGTAATTCAAACAAACCGAAATCACATTATTTTAATGGTAAAACATATATTGTCTGACCATAAAGATTATTGTATTTTATTACATCACTATTGGGTCATTATGATGTCATAAACCACATTATATATTTAAATGGTATTTAATTTTTACCAAAAAAATTGACTGTCTCAGAAAATTATGAAAAATTCACCATTGGATAATTTCAACCTCCGGATTCCATAAAAATCATTTATTTTATCTAAATAATTTTCTAAATATGTTATTTTTCACTTTTAAAATAAAAACCGACATTTTTCAAAAATTCACGGGTTTTGACAGAAATGGCTTTCAAACCTTAATAAAAAATATAATTGCATTCATAAAATTATAATATCATTTATATTTAATAAAAATTAATTTAATAATAATAATAATAATTTATTAAAATAATATTTAATTCAAAAATCCCTTAATTTTAAAAAATATAATTCTTAATTAAATAAAAACTAAAAACACTATTTGTACTGTAAAAACTATTTACAATGTATCAATGATGACAAGAACGTATATAAATTATTATATACAAAAAAATAATGTACATGAACATAGTACTATCGATTTGTTACATAACCCCTTAAAACAGCCGCATAAGAACTAAGGGTAAGGTGTGCGATGGTGACAGACTCTTGGGGTGGCTTGGATAACATTGCTTGAGTGGTAATCTCTATCAACTTACAATTTTCCCATAGACGGTCCTGTTAGAGCATGACATGATGAAGCTCAGCATGGGCTTGGTCAAGAGAGAAGCCCAAGGATGCCACCTCTTTTCTGAGCTTCGAAAAATGGGCTTCGTATGGAGCAATTCTACTAGATGAGGCCATCGCTTCTTTTGTCTGAGTAAATTGGATTTGTTAAAGCCCTATATTTATACTAATCTTGTGATCAATGTTCAATGGATATATTAGCAATGGTCAAAATTCATAACATAAAACCAAATAAGTTGACATTTTATATAAACATAAAGAGACATTTAATTAGATCAAGATGGATTTCCATTAATGAAACTTTGGGTCATTACAATCTCCCCCTTTTTGTTGATCACAAATCATGTGCATTTAGAGTGTATGTTTGTATATATGTGTTCCAACTACCGCTTCCCAAAGTGCATATAACATATATAAATTTCTAGAATGTTTCCATAAAATATATAATATAGAGTTCTCACCATTTTGGGATTAATGAAAAAGAGTGAATAAGAGGAAGCAAGAAAAGTGCACATTGCATTTGAGAAAAAATTGTAGTATAAATAGTATTCAAGAAAACCAAGACAACAAAATTCTTATCAAAAGAGAGTAATCACTAATCTCCATCACTGTCTAGACTTCTCTTTTCCCTTAGCAGTAAAATCAGAAGAAGAAGCCAGAGACGCATAGGTTGAGGTAGAATAAGGGAGTGAGCTGGTTGATAGAAAAGGTCAAAGAAGACCTCTTAACACATAGGGATCCAATGTAGGAGTAGTAGAAGACCAAGGAAAATGTTGACCAAGGATTACTGGCTGGATATAACTCATTGATTGATTGACCGACAAAGAAGTAGAGGCTAGAGAAGAGGTAAAGGTATGAAAACCAGGTCTCATAGGTGCATCCACAAGAGCAACTATGACAGAAATTTGTACATGAAAATAGGGCCTCAGAAGCTTGATAAAATCGGTAATGATCTCTCCACCATACTACATGAATTTCTAAAAGTCAACCTTGTTTTCCATAATCTTATCCAATAGACGGGTGAACTCTGTGAGCTTTTGGACTTGAGTTTTGAAAGCTTGAGTAACAGGAAGAATACTCAGATTTCTACAAGGTACATGAAACGATTAGTCATATCAGTCTTGGAGAATATTCGGTTGAAATAGAAGTTCACTTTCTTGCGAATTTCTTGATGTGCATAACTAGTAATTTTGGAATGGATTTGGACCAGATAAGGAACTATGTCACTGTTCTTTATAACGTCAGATAAAAAACATTTATTGAGACTACTAAGCACAACCTGAAGTTATTATTTGACAACTAATCTAAACAAACCACTATCTATAGGAGGTTTAGATGATTGTACAGAGGCTTTAGAAGAAGTGAAATATGAGGTAAGAGATTTCAGTTGATTTAGAACTTTTTGAAGGCACCCCATATACTCATCAGTGATATTTTTAATATTAAAAACAAGCTCATGTATCTTTTTCACTATCTTTTTGTTTCTTTCAGCTACATCTTCAGCTAAAGAAGCTATATGAGGTTGAATCAGAGAATAAATATTCCATGGGGTTTGAGGAACAACTTTCTCAACAGGAGGAGAAGCCGGATCTGATCTCAAATTCACCCCTTTCTGCTTGTCTTCAATCATACCTCTTAGGGTCTTTACTTCATCACTAAGCAGTCTGTTCTCAGCTCTAACTTCCTGAATCTCTTGAAGCATTTTGGGTTGAATCTTCAAAATAAATTTTTCTTACAACAATTAGGCATATCTCTCACTTAGATTTATTACAGGATCTGGTTGGGTATTCAAGAGTTTCTCAACCCCAGCCAAAAGATTTTCTCCAAACTCTTTCAGGTCTAGTTTACTCGCCAAGGTTGGTTTTGGATAGATGTCATTTTCAATTTAAACATAGTGGAAAGGTCTATACCTTTTACTGAGACTTCTTGATAGTCATTCACATCATAATAACTAAAACACTTATACCGATTGTCTGCTGAGCTTGGATCAACCGGGTTTGGTACTTCAATAGATTCCTAATTTTGGGGTTTATCCCCCTCAACAGATGCATCTTTCTCAGGACTAAGAGGCTTAAGATCTTGATCTATTTCCACGAATTCATCCCTTTCTTCCTCAATCAATTTTTTTGATCCAATTAAAAATCTTGATCCATTCTTTCTTCATCCGAAGGAATGACTTCATGAACATATTTTTCCACTCGGAGCTCTTCAAGGTTAGCTTCTTGCATAACAAGAATTTATTTTTCAATATTTTCCTCCATAGAATCCTTTTCGGTTTCTTCACCAATAGATTCGCTTTCAGAAAATTCCTTACCAGTAGTTTCTTGCACAAGGAAAAAATTTTCTTTTATGTGCTCTTGTACAACTTCCTTTTTCTCTTTCGGCAGTAATATATTCATTTTAAGCCGAGTTTTGTTCTTCTAAATCAACAGCTTCTTTAGGTACCATAATTTTCTTCTAATTTTATACTTGAGAAACATGAGTACTATCTTCCTCATTAGAAACAACTTTTTTGGCAGGTTCATCATCCTCTTCTACCTCTTCTTCGGAATACTCAACAACTTCATTTGGTTCTAAACCATGATCAGAAATACCGTTTGGTCTAGAAGGATGTTCCACTGGATTGAACTTCTCATAAATCCTATCATTGTCTTCCACCCATGCATTTTCCAAGGATACCAATTTATCTTCATTCTCTTTATAATAAGTTTTGAGAGACAGAACTCATGAACCTTGATAACTTCTTCATTTGGTCTAACCAATCCTTTGGCATGTAGCATGGCTGAGATAAGATGAGAATAGAATAGGTAGGTTGACTTGGATATGGTATTGATCAATTCACACATATGGTGTATGAAATACTTACAAATATTGATCTTATGTCCATTTATCATAAGATGAATAAAAAATATATCCTTATATTGAAGTAAAAGTGAAATCACCTTTTCAAGGGATAATCATGTTCTGAATAAACATAAACAAAAGTCTAGATTCTCCATCCAATTCAGGTGTGATTCATCTTGGTTTCATTTCCAGTTAACCTTTTCAAAGAATATTACAGAACAAAGAATTCACAAGGAGGTAGAGACCCTCTCTGATAGTCTTCACAAATACCTTCAAGAGGAATCCTAAGGTATGAAGCCCATAACCTCGAAGAAAAAGAGCATCTCTGGCCATTTATCCAACTCTTTACAATGTAGCCACTTTCTGAATCAAATGAAAATTGTACAAACTGATAAAATTGTTCAACTAGCTTCGGGTAGATAGGTTTATCATCCTTTTAAAACCAATCTGACCAGCATTTCTCTTTTAATAATTTTAATACCAGTGACTTACTCAATAGAAGACACTTAGGGCATATATCTTTCTCAGGTACTACAGTTCGGTTCACCAGATTTGGATTCAGAGGACCCTCATCTACTAACTTTTTCACGGTTTTCTTCTTCTATGAATGGTGTTTGTCAGGAGTCAATGACGAAGGGTGTTTCATCCTCGGCATTCACCAAAGGTTTGAGAGAGTGAAGGGTTGAAAGGCTGAAGAAGGGTTTCAGTTTGAGAGAAGGGTTCTTGAGTGAAGAATTAGTGAAAGATCCTTCTATTTTATCATTTGGGAATACTAAACGTCTTAAAAACAAAAGCGCGAGAAAAAAATAAGCAATTGAAATGATACGGGTTTTTCTTTAAAAAATAACAAAGCAATATTGCGGTGGGATAGAAACTAACTCTCACAGTGAGATAGTGACAGTCTTTTACGGTGAGATAGTAACAATTGTTTACGGTGAGACCGTGACAGGATTTTACAGTGAGATAGTAACAAGTGTTTATAGTGAGACTGTAAACATGAAATAGTAAGTCTTAAGACACTAAAATATGAAATAGTAGGATATGAATTGGTAATATATTTACTTAAGGTTTATCATGCCTAGTTCATGTATGATATAGTCTATTCTTTCAGAATTTAATGGTTTGGTGAATATGTCAGCAAGCTGATATTCAGTTCCAATGAATTCCAAAGTGATATCACCTTTTTGATAATGATCTCACAAAAAGTAATTTCTTACATTAGTATGATTTTTTCTACTGTGTCAAATACTATTTTTCAAGATATTAATAGCACTTGTGCAGTAAAAATTTATAGGTACATGCCTGAATTGATCTCCATAATCTAGTAATGTGTGTTTCATCCATAAAATTTGTGTCCAATGACTACCAGTAGCTATGTATTCATATTCTGCAGTAGATAATGCAATATAATTTTGTTTCATACTACACCATGATACTAGTGACTTTCCTAAAACGTGACATATTCCAGAGGTGATTTTTCTATCTAACTTATAGCAACCGAAGTCAGCATCGGAATAACTAACCAAATCAAATGATTTTCCTCTATGATAGAACAATCCTAGATTTGGTGTGTGCTTGAGGTATTTGAAAATTCTCTTTACAATATTTAAATGTGATTCCTTAGGGTTTTCTTAAAGACAAGCACACATAAACAAATTAAACATAATGTCAGGTTGACTAGTAGTTAAGTAGAGTAAACTTCCAATTATTCCTCTATAAGTTGTTTGATCAATGGATTTTCCATCTTCATCAAGATCTAACATACAAGTGGTACTCATTGGAGTGTCACTACTTTTAGTTCCTTCTAATCTAAAACGTTTTAAAAGATCTGAGGTGTATTTACATTGATATAAAATAATACCATCATTATTTTGAATGATTTGAAATACGAGAAAGAATTTTAGTTCAGCCATTAAACACATTTAAAATTAGTTTTGCATCATTTTAGAAAAACCATTACATAAATAATTTCTTTAAGATCCAAATATAATGTCATCTACATATTTTTGAACAACTAAAACATAATTAGAAATTCGTTTTATAAAAAAGGTAGGATCGGCTATTCCTTTTGTAAAACCTTTGGAAATAAGAAAAATATTCAGCCATTCATACAAGGCTCTTGGAGCATGGTTTAAAACATATAGATATTTTGAAAATTTAAAAATATGATTTGGAAAAATAGGATTCGTAAAACCAGGAGGTTTCTCAACAAAGACATCCCCAGCTATATATCCATTTAGGAATGCACTCATAGCATCCATTTGATATAGTTTGAAATTCAGATGTGCAGCATAAGCAAGCAGAATTATAGTGGATTCAATTCTAGCCATTGGTGCAAAGGTCTCTTCATAGTCAATTACTTATTCTTGAATATAGCCTTCTGCAACCAATATAGTCTTATTTATAACTATGTTACCAGCTTCATCTACCTTATTTCTAAACACCCATTTAGTTCCTATGGTGAATGTTTCCTTGGGTCTTTCGACAAGTTTCCAAAAATTATTCCCTTCAAACTGATTAAGTTCTTCTTGCATTTCCATCACCCAAAATTCATCATTGATAGCATCATTAATGTTTATAGGGTCAAGTTGTGACAAGAAGACTTGATGTTCAACCTGATTTATAAGAAAATATCTAGTTTTATTATCTTTTTCTAGGTATCCTACAATAGTATCTAAGGGATGGTTTTTATGAGTTCTAACAGCTCTAGAAAAGGAAGGACTAGTGATTTCAAGTTCATCAACAGGTTCAAGTTCATTGTGAATTGAGTCTATGGAATTTCCAAAAGCAGAAGTTTTCTTAGATTCCTTCACCGGATGGTTTGGGGATTTTGAATTAATGTACAGATTTGATACATCATCTTCCATGTTCTCCAGAATGGTTTTAAGCTCATGTGGATCTGTTTCATCAAATTTGACATGGACGGATTCTTCAACACATTTATTTCTTTTATTGAACACTCAATAGGATTTACTAGAAATGGAATATCCTAAAAATATTCCTTCATCACTCTTAGATGAAAATTTGTCAAGATTTTCCTTAGTATTAAGGATATAGACATCCTATCCAAAAAAATTGATGTAACTAACTTTGGGTTTTCGATTGTTCCATAACTCATAAGGAGTCTTCTTATTAACAGGTCTAGTCAACAAATTATTGATTCTGTAGCATGTTGTATTTACAGATTCTGCCCAAAAATAAATAGGTAGGCCATACTCACTATGCATTGTTCTAGAAATATATTGCAGGGTTCTATTTCTTCTTTCTATAACTTAATTTTGTCGAGGTGTTATAGGGGAAGAGAAATTACGAGTATAGCCATTTTTCGAGAAAAAAAATCAAACTCCTAATTTTCAAACTCACGACCATGATCACTTATTAAGGATTTAATTTTATGTCCACTGTGATTTTCTTCAGAATTGGAATATTTAGTGAAATAAGAGTAGGCTTCACTTTTTCGAGCTAGAAATAAGGTCCAAGTATATCTAGAAAAGTCATCTACAAGAACATAAACATAGTGCTTCCCATTTAAACTAGAAACTCTAGATGGTCTAAAAAAATCCATGTGAACTAGTTTGAGAGTTTGATAATTTGACACTTCTTTCTTTGGTTTGAAGGAATTTTTTGTTTTTTTCCCTTTTAACTGGGATTACACACTTTGTAATTTGGAAACTCAAGTTCTGGTAGGCCTTTGACTATGCTTTTTCTAGTTATCTTTATAAGGGAGTTAATATTATAGTGTAATTGTCTCTTATTCCAAATCCAATACTCTTTATTAAATAATCTTAAGCATGCAGCGTTTTGATAAAATAAGAATCTATGTTAACAGAATAAAAATTTTCATTTATTAATGCAGAAAACACTAATTATTCTTTAGAATTAAAAACATTGCAAGAATAATTTTCAAATCTAAAATGAAATACATCATCACATAATTGGGAGATACTTAGAATATTATATTACAAACCATCAACAAACAGTACTTTAGAAATTAAAACTGAGTTAGAGGTACCAATTTGGCCAAGGTCAATGAATTTTCTTTTGGAATTGTCACCAAATGTGGCATGTCCTCCATCTGTTTTAATTAGGTTATTGAAGCATGAGTAGTCTTCTGCATGTGTCTTTAACACCCACTGTCCAAGTACCATAAAATTTTACAGGAACTCTTTATGAATCTTTCCTACAAAATGATCAAGAAAAAACAGATTTTGGTACCCATAGTTGTTTGGGTCTAGTAACATTAGTGATAAGTGGTTTAGGAACCCACATATGCCTCATAGGTTTCCTAAAAACATAATTTAATGTATTTGAAAAATAAACTTTATTCTGTCCAGAAAAACTTCAAACAGTAGATAGTGTATCATAACATGAACTAGTTGATTCGATTCCAGAACTGGGAATAAAGCAATATGTCCTAGATTTAGAAACAATGTTTGTTCTACCAAGATTTCTTTTTCCAGGTTGATAACCAATTCCAGTATTTTATTTAGGGGAAATTTTTTTACCTAGAATTTGAGTAAGATTATTTTTTCCATTGGTAAACGTTTCAATGTCATTTTTCAATTTCTCATTAGTCATTTTTAATTCATTATTCTTTTTGAGCAATTGAGAATTTTTCTCTTTTTCAGTTATGAGTTCAAATTTAATAGTCACAGTAAGAGCATACCGTTTCTTAAAATAATTATATTTATCTTTTAGTTCATTGCATTTTTCTTCAATCATGTTACAGTATTCAAACATTTCTTCATTAGTCATATTTTCAGAGTCACTCTCATCTCCAGAATTGTATGAATTATGTACAGAGTCTAGTGTTACCTCATATGTGTTTGTCATAAAACACATATTGTCTTTGTTAGCCTATTTATCATGTGATGTTTCTGAGTCTCTTAAACTATCCTAAGAAGCACTCCAAGTAGCTTTAATTGCCTTTTTATACTTACTACCCCTTTCCTCATATCTCTTTTTGTACTGGATATTTGGATAGTCATCCTTGATATGTCCTTTGCAATTACATTCATAAAATACAATATCATCAGTCTTTTCACTTATTTTTCAATCCTTCTTCCAAATTACTTTTTGGTCACATATTCCCATGAAGTTAGGATTTATGAAAAGTGTCTTCTTATTGTAAAATCTATTAAATCTTCTGGTTAATTGAGATATCTACTCATCGCTGTTAGGTGATGATTGTTCACTACTGTAAATTTCTACAGAAGCTTCCAATTTCCCTTTGTCTTTGTGTTTAGATGTGGTGGTCTTAAATGCAACATATTTCCTTTTGGGTTCATCCTCCCCTTCCTTGTTGACTTTCATTTCTACTTCATACAACATCATTTTCCCAATTAGTTCTTTTACAGGTAGCTTATGGATGTCACATGATTATGTAATAGAGACAAAGGTTCCTCTCCATCTGTCAGGCTGACATCTGAGAATTCTCATGATCTGTTCCTTGGCAGCGGCTTCTCTTCCAAGAGAAATTATTATGTTGACAATCTCATTGAACCTAAGATACAAGTTAGAAATAGGCTCATCGGGTTTCATTTTAAAGGTATCATATTTAATAGTATAAGTGTTAAGTCTCATTTCTTTTACACTATATGTTGCTTCATGTAAAACAGACAAGGTTTCCCAAATTTCATGGGCAGTTTTACAAGCATAAATTATATTAAAATTTTCATCTCCTAAACATAAATTCAAAGAATTTATAGCTTTTCAATTGTTATTATAGGCAGTTTTGGTAGGTTCATCCCAAGTGATTCTGTCAGTAGCCGGGATCTTATATTCATCGGTAATAGAAGACCTAATTTCAACACCCATACTTTCTAAATTCATTTTCATTTTAATTTTTCATTGAGAATAGTTGGTTCAATTAAATAATGGTGGTATATTGGTTGCATCACCTTCCAATCTATTATTCTTAATAAAGAAATAATTTGAAAGAGCTATAAATTTATAATTAACAAAAATTTACAGATCTTTAAAGTAAAACTACAGTCAAAGTTGAATAAGGTTAAACAGAGTCCTAATAAAAAACCTCTGACACCAAATGTTGTTCGGAGTAAATTACTCAAGAGGGGGGTGAATTGAGTATCTATAAAAATTTCTGTTTAAAAAGTATTCTTAAAAAACTTTCCCCAATATGGTAAAATACATCCCAGATAATCAATATAATACGGTTATGAAAGTTCGACTGTTTAAATAACTTCTTATAATATTGATTAATTCTCAGTAATCTTAATATAAGTTATTAATATTACTTTTGAAGCTATTCTAATAAGGAAGGAAAATTATAACCTCTTTCCAAGATTAACTATCAAAGTGAATTTAGTGATTTCTAAATTACATATTAAAGCATTGAAATAGAGAAGACTAAATTAAGCAACACAATATATATAAAACAAGTGCTTCAGTCTCAAGCTGATACCTAATTCACACCACTTGGTGATCACCTACAACTAAGAAGTTTATATAAATAAATTTGATCCACACCCTGGATTGGGGTTAACAACAGCACATGGGAATGTCCAGGTCGCATGACCTCTTCCACAGTTCTTCCTGGGTACAAACTACCAGGCCACACATGGACCACTTCCACACTTATCAGTGGGTATAAACAAGTGTAAAAAAGAGGTTTGAGAAATGATATCTTGTATCCATCAATTTAATGTGGGAGACAGAGTGTGTTGTTATATAGATACACACCCTTCTTGAAAGCTAATAAAATGATAAACAATAGAGTAGAAATATTGAGAGAAGTTTAGAAGTGCTCTGAGTGTTTATCTTTGGATCTCTAGGATTATGAGATGAAGCGGATGCAGAAATCAAGTCTTTGTATGGAAAATAGAGTATCGCAAGTCAGACAGATCCCGATTTTATTCTTCGTGATGTTTGATAGTGAAAAGATGTTCTCGATTCTGTGATTCAAGTATGCTGCATGTGTTCTTCAGCTGCAGCATCGAGTTTCTTGTGACACTTCATTCTTAAAAAATACTCTGATTTTGTTCTTAGTTATCATGGTCATTCATGCTTGCTTCAATTTTTTTTATTTATTGTTTCTGGGCCGCACTACTCTTTTTTATTGGAGTTCATGTGTTTGAGCCGACAGGTAGCATGCATTCTACACCTCGTACCTCGTACTATCATGTGACATATCTATAAATAAACATTAATTATTTTAGTGCATTTAAAAACTCCAAATATAACCATTAGAGAGTAAACTGGAAATGAAAAAACAGATTAAGAAACGGTGTCACAATATGTCATAGAAACAGTGTCTCCTTGAACTAGTGTCTTCTTGAAGTGGTTCCTTATAGTCACGGTGTCTGGTTGATCACAGTATCTCATGGTCACTGTGTCTTAATCACAGTGTCACATGGTCATAGTGTCTCGTTCACGGTGTCTCATTCATGATGTCTTATTCACAGTGTCTGGTCACGGTGTCTTGTTCATGGTGTCTGGTCATAGTGTCTGGTTCACGGTGTTCGGTCACGGTGTCTCATTAATTTTCCAGAAAAACATAACCGGTTGAAGAATCACTATGTCTCAAACTTAGCTGAATATCTGTATTCAGACTTAAGAAATGATATTCATAGAATGGATTAGACGTAATCATTTCTCAAAGAAATTATTATAAAGGTAAATCAAGGATAATGTACAGTAATCAAAATGAGTGTATAACACTTAATAACATTCAATAGTTTTCACTAAACAACTGCACATTTTATGTGAGATAGATTACATAGAGTTAATATGGTTTATAGACTGAATATTATTTGTGATCATTATAACATGATTAATAGATGAGGAGTCCAACACACATGATAGTATGTCTCATGATACCTACAGATGGGTTGAGGATCTATTATTGGTCATTCCTGTCACTTATTAAGTCAAATTCATTCTTCATATGAAAGGGGTGAAATATAATCAACAAATATTTTTATTGAAACTAGCTTATGAAATTTTAATGATTCCCATAATTAATGAACATATATATAAACCATCCAAATCAATATTTTTGAATGCTATAAAAATAGTAATATCCAATCAAAAAAATAATTAATCATCTAATAAAATATGGTAATTGGTATTATAATATTCCAACATTAGTAAATAATAAAATTTAACAAATAATGTTGACATAGATTAAGGTAATATAAAATTCAAGTTGATTTTTTTGATGAAAATTCCCTTTTCACTTTGAAATTAATTATTTTTATAGAAAAATAGCTCACATATAAAAATAATATATTTTATTTAAATAGAAACATGCCAAAATGAAAAGGAATATTCAGATAATACAGGTTCAAGATAGAATTAAAATATACACATGCCGTATAAATTAAAAAAACATTCCTTCCATATATTTTTTGGAAAAGTCACAAAGTACCTCATTTTGGAAAAATTAAAAATGTTCCTTTTAATTTTTTTTAATAATTATAGCTTGAGTAAAAATAATATTAAACAAATTTAGTGGAATAGTAAAAATCTTTTTGAGAACATTTTTAGAAAACATGGACTTCGAAGAGAAATATTTCCAAATCGAGAATTGAACATTAATAATCCCGAATAATGATGAGATTGTGAACTAAACACTTACCTCATGTTTGACTTCCATTTTACATGTTCAACCCTACTGATAATAAATGTAAATTTCTTAAAAATTTATTTTATAACTATACTCATATATATCATACAATTTACAAAAAACTTATAATATTTTATAACCCATTTCTTAATAATTATTTGATAAAAATCATTGTTTTGGGTAATAACTGCTTCATTTTTAAAGAATGTTTTAGTTCAGTAGTTTTCATATTTATACATTGATTAGGGTTCCCTCATATGTATAATTGTAATAATTATATAAATATCATAAATTAAATATATATGAATTTAATTTAATATTTTAAAGGTATCAATAGAAATATTTATTACACTATTCATGGAGGTGGTAGGTCGTACGTATGCATAAATGATGTTTTCATTATTCTACGTAAGGAAAAAAAGGATAGTAAAAAATAATTATAATTTCTAGAATAATAATAATTTATTAAAAATCACATATATTAATAAAATCAATATTTATTACAATTTATTTAATATATATATGAAAAACGAATCACATCACTTTGTGGAGGTGGTAGTCCACATGTATGGATGAGTGAAATTGTCATTTACCAACAGTTTGGATGAAATAAGATAGACATTATATTATTATTTATGATTTTTTTAAAGATAAATTATATATATTAAACCAATCGTAGTTACCATCCATATATGTTGGTAATGAAATATTAATTTTATCATAATGTGGATAGAGTAAGTCATACATACGCACTAGTGATACTTTCACTTATCATTTTATGGAAAATAAGTTGGGAAATAGTGGTTTCAAAATCCTAATAAAATTTCAGTATATTTTAGATACTGAAGTTATTATTTTATGATAAATTTTATAGATTTAGATGATATATAGGAAGTAAAATAGTGTTAGAGATCCGCTAACAAAACTACATCTTCTCCAGGAGACATTTTATAGATCCCTTATTAAGGGAATTGAGGGTGGTCTTTTTGGATGAAAAACACATGAATAAATTAACTATATATGTTTAGAATAAAAATTTTAAATTATTGGTCAAATTATATGGCTCAATGTATTTTAAAAAATTTAGGGAGGATGTTCCCATTATAATTTAGGTGAGGGTCACTTTTGAAATTTCTAAAAATATTAAATTATAATAAATTCATTCTCATGTCAAATGCTGCAAAATGGAAATCTATTTACAGATAAGGTTGGATTGGGATTTAATCCCATAATCCAATATAATTCAAACACAATTTGTTGTAACTGTAAACATTTTCATTTTTATTAACCCCTTGGTTAGTTATATTTGACCTTAACCTTGGTAAAAAATATTTTAATCATAAAGGGTGAACAATTTTACTAAAAGTTGAAAAATAACTCATAAATGGAGAATTTATGATTTTTTTAAAACTATATTCCAATCACATGGATAAGTAAAAGATTTTTATAAATTATAAATAATTTATAAAATATTATTTTGATAAATTATCATTAATCTCAATTCTGTACAATTCATTTACTTTGACATCAAATACGTCATGAAAAATTGTGAATTTGAATCTAATTATTTTAATACTCTCTAAAATTTAATATAGTTATATAAAATTCATTTCTCACATTAGAACATTCAAATTATATCAAAATTAATATTTATTTCATTTTTCTCTTAATTAAAAAAATATTGTATTAGCATTGCATAATAATTTAAGGTAATTATATAATTTATAATAATTAAAAATAAACTTTCTATAATGAATATAATTTCATTAATCTCAAAAGGGACATTTATTTTTCTTCATATATTTATTTTGTACCTATGTGGACACATAAAATATATTAAAACAAAGAGTGACATTTTGTAACTAACTTTGATTTAAATAATATATAAGTCATTTGAAAGGAAAGGTGTCCATTAAACAAATAAAATTATATTCTATGTTCATAATGGAAGAATCTTATTCATAAAATAACAAATTATAATGAATCATTATAGCCTTATCAATTAGTTTTAACCAAAATTATTTCTATTTACTGTTTTCTATGGTGATAAATTTTAACACAGTTACGATTCACTTTAACAAAAAAATAAAATGGGTCAATTTACCAAATTTGAACAAATAGATTCAAAAAATATTATTAATTTTATCAAATTCAGTACATATATTCGGTAGATATTAATTTTAAATTGGCTCTACAAATCACGATAAAAATCACATTTCAGAAAATGTTGTTTTTAGGTGTAAAAGTGGATTTATTATTATCCCATTCATTGTAAAAAAATTATATGAATTTTTAAAAAATTTATGGAATATAAAATTTATAAATTTAAATAAAATCATTTAATAATAGTGAATAATTAAATTTATTATGATGTAAATATATTGCGTAGAAAAAAAAGTTTTCAGAAAAACAGTTCTTTTATTTATTATTATTTTTATTATTTTTATTATTTATTCCATTAAATTAATAACCAATGAAATTATTCTATAAATGGGTAAACCATATATTTTTTGTAATATAATTTTTCTTATTTATTCCTTCTAATTTAACAGCTAGGTTATAAATGTCACTTAATAATATGTCAAGGACCTTTTGAACTCGGTGTTGTGTGCAACACAAGCTATTGAGGAGATTAAATTTATTTTAATAAAATATTTTGTAAAATATAGGGTTGTTACATAACAATCTTCTCAAAATATGATGATTAGCCTTAACATATTAGAAAACCAAACACGAAACAAAAAACTCCACCAATTTCCATTTCTTCACAGACCACCAAAACTACAAACTAAATCCTCAATAAATCTTGTACACTCTCTAATGTACATACAGAGTTGAGCTATGTATCTCATAGAGGAATCCCTCATGAATCACTACTGAAACAAAAAACATCTTCAGAAATAATATCTGGTTCTTTTCATCATCTAATCTTCGCTCCAAAGCAACATTATGGCCAACATGATCACACATCACCACTACCTTTAGGTCACCCTACTAAGACTCCTCCACCTCCTTCATTAGAGAATACTACACCATTATCTTAAAAAATCAGCCACCACCATTACGCACCCTTTCAAGCAGGTGGAGGGCTACCAAATCGTCCGTCACCCTTAAAGTATCTAAAGACCCCCAAACCACATCCTTCTGATAATTCATACTCAAAGAATTAGCCACAACATTATTCTTTTCTAAAGTGTAATAGATCTCAATTTCATAGTCTAGAAAACATTCAATCGACCTCGATTACCATATATTTAGATCATAACGAGAAAATATATACCTCTAGATTTTATGATTAGTGAAGACCAAAATGGGCTCCCCAATGAGGTAATTCCACCTCAACTTCAGTGCTAAAACAAATGCTACCAAATACATATCATGGGTGGTATACTTACTCTCATAAATAAATAACTTCATAGACCCACAAGATTCGATAATTTATGTTGAATCAAAACACATCCCAAACACAGATGGGTGGAATCACAAAAAACCACATGCATCACCCCTTCCTCAGGAAAATGATGCACTGGAGGGTTGATCTATCTCTATTAAAAATAGTCAAATTATAAAAAATAAGAACATTCCAGATAAAATATTGGTCTTTCCTAGTCAATTATTTCAATGGGGAAATAATCCTTATGAAATTAAACATGAATCAATGGTAATAGTCAACGAGATTGAAGAAACACCAAACCTACATCGCATTCTTGGGTGATACCCAATAAATAACTCCATCTAACATCAATGGGTCCACATTCGAACCCCAATAATACAAAAAATACTCAATTAAATTCACCTCCCATGTCTAGAAAAACCACTTGGACAACATTCCATAGATATGGTTGCATTAATGAACATCTAGGGATGAAATCATATGATTAGAATCCTCTTCCCTTAAATTAGAGTATATCAACATGTTATTGATGGATATGACTATTAAATTGTCTATGGATTCATGAATCACAATGTTCATGAGCCCCATTAACACCGTTAATGAATTTATGACACCGAACAACATGTCCAAAAATTTAAAGTGACCATACCTCTATATATATAATAATTATTTAGGATATCATCCTATTTTATAATCAAATTGTGATGTCTAGACTGTATATATATCATATAAAACCAAATATACCCCCCTCAACTTTTCAAAAATATCATTCATCCTTAAAATAGTGTAAAGAATCTTTATCATCACCTAATTCAACCTCTAGTGGTCAATAAACACCCTAAAACTACCATATGATTTCTTAGATAACAACATTAGATCACACCAAGGAGACACACTATGATATAAAACCCCCTTATATAACAAATCATCTATCTAAATCCAGACATCCTAAAACTCAAAAGGTTTCATCAGATAAGGATCTATATAAATCAATGAGGTGTCAGGCTACAAGTCTATCCCAAACTCAAAATCAAGTCGAGGGGTAGTGAAACAATATATTTTGGAAAAACATCTAGAAACTCCTTGATAACCCTAGGATCCTCCTCTATACCACCATCCATAAATTTCATAGACTACTCATACATAATGTTTTTAAGGGGATCCAAATGTCTACTACCCAAAAGAAAACTCCACTCACTATTGAAAACTACATGTTGGTCATCAACATATGAAAAAAATATTACCCTCCCTAAGTAGTTGATAAAAACATTCATTGAATACAACCTGTAAAGTCTATGAATTAAATTTTATTACAACACCTTTAGCAAGATCAAATCCTTAGAAAATTGATGATTCCCCATCAATAGTCTCCACCCCAAAACACACATCAAATAATTTTTTCTTACCACTAACTAGTGTAGTCAATTGTAGGGACATCAGAATCCTCTCTACATCTAGTCCCAGAGCACATACTTGAGTGGGTGAAACAAAGGAGTGTGAATCTCCTAGATCAAACAAAGAAAAGTCAATGGAAAATGATAATCTGACCATACCTGAAATGATATATATCCCCTTTATCATTTCCACCTATATTTCATGAAATCAATAATCCAATATACTATTCCTCTATAATGATGTCCACCTCCATGGCCATGCTGAGGATGAGTTACCAAGACATGAGGAAAATGCTGATGTTAGAATTTTCCATCCCCAAATCCTTTTGGTGGATCATATTCCTCCTACCCATACTACTAAAAATTTCACAACATACTCTTGCACTAATAAACCTTCTAAACATGATAAACCCTCTAATGGTCAACAATGTTAGTATACTAAACCTCTATTAGATGAAACTCATACAGACGATTACTATGAGCCATAACTGAGAGAGAATATAATGACTTCCTAAGCCCATGTGCTATGAAATTTTATTAAGATTGATTAATTAATTTTATGTTATTTCAAAATTCCAAAAACCGACTAATTCAATAAAGAACACTAGTCAATCATGATGCATGTGCCTCTCTTAGGTATCTACCCTATAAGTGGTAGCACCTCACATATTAATTTAGTAGGATCAGATTACTTGTTTTAGATAATGGGGGGCCATGAAATCTTGTGTCCTTGCTAGTCTTCCCTGGACTATGTCTCACAAAAAGATCATGAAACACCATTTCCCTAGAAACCCATGCAATAATCACCATAACTAACTCCAAAATCAATCTTATAACTCAATAAAAACCCTTTGATACAACTCTGTTGTAACCCTCTACCTCCAAAGGCATCCCACCTGGGCCGGAAATAGAGGAAGAAGGATAATGACTGCCCTCCAGAGTCACACCTCGAGTTGACCTTGGGTTGGTGACTAGAATAGAGGGTATAAAAATATCAAAATAGGAGGAATTAACCTCAATTATATATGTTGGAGTATGATATATGATATCAAAGATCAATCATCTCAATAAAATAATATAAATTAATGTAAACCCAAACCATCCGACAATGTAAGAGTGATGTAAAGAAATACAATAGTCTCTAAATAAATACACCAAAGTAAAATACAAGACAATGAAATAGTAAATGTCCAAAGGTTTGTGATAGAAATCTCTAGAAAAATTCATATAGTCATCCTAGAAACCTATAAGTTTTTTTACATTCATGAGGTTAGTATACAGGTATACTTAGTAGATAACCTCAAGTCCCTCATTCACATGTGAAAGAATCATACCAATTCACCAGTGAGAAAAAAATTGAACTAACTATAGCTAAATAGTAAAACTAACCAATCTCATCCTCATGGGGGATTGACAAAAAATAACATGTACAAGTATTGTAATATAATATTAATCATATCAATGAAATGTACCTTGCACCACTTTTAATCTAAGATTCCACTCCCACACCCCAATCTTGTACATCCTAATGCTCTCATATCTTCTGTTTCACTTCATATCACATCATAACCCGCCTATGGACACCTATACCACAAACAGAATCATACCTCACCAAAAAAATGGTACATCACATCACATCACTCCTCACCTGAAAACACATTATACGTCACATCATAAACACACATTTCCTAGAAAAATAGGGGCCATCACAACACAACCAAAACCAGAATAGTATGTTATAATTAACATAAATTACATAATCCTCATTCCCTAATCCTACCATTAATTGACACACCATATCTTATCCCCTACCATCCCATAACATCTCACTCAAATTCAATTGGGCATCGCATCATATCACTTCCTGATAGTGAACCATTGATTTATGGACATTATAAACCATGCACGTTAAACAAGCACCACTATTTAATTTTTGACTTATGGCCATCACAACTTGTGAATAACCTAAAATAGAGAGATGGGAATATTTGTTAGCTTTAAATACATCCTCACCACTGGTATGTTGGAAACAACACCCCCACCCGAACATTGGGTTGTCAGTAAAAGTGCTTGACATGGGTGGGGAGTATATAAAAAATAAAAAAGAAATATAATTTATATCATATCATACCACAAAAGTTCAAGCTATGGGTTCACAATAAGGCACCAACCAAATCACGACACTACCAATTCTATTTCCCTCACTATATGAATTAAAACACACAACAAACCAAAAGGTAAAATACACATTTCATTTTTTTTCACTACAAGACAACCCATTTTCTAGATTTTACTTTTTCCAATCCATTACATTATAAAAACAATGTCATAACCTTATTTTCATCCCATTAATTTCATTATTTCATCCCAATACTTCAAATTTAACATTATCCATATAAGCCACACATCCCACTTTAATTTAAATATTTCATCAGTAAATTATATTCCATGCCATTTTAACCCATTTCAATCCAATTAATCATTTCATTATTTACCATTCATTCCATCACTACAATGAAATCTACCACCACTCCTCACAATAACACAACCTCCCATAATTACCATTACAACTAGCCTAATCTACCACCATTACATAGACATAACCACTTCATAGCCTCATTCACTATATCACCATGACTTTCCATCACAATTTCCACACTACATAGACAAAAAACTAATCATATGCAACCCTAATGAAAAAAACATCATGACACATCAACCCTGAACAACACAACCAAACATAAAAACATCATTCATATCACAACAAGAAACATTTCTTATATTAGCAAGGGGTTTTATCTTCAATTCCACTTCCTTGCATTAGTGGTATTGTCATACAAGCCATATATCTAGATGAAGATAACTAATTATATATTTATAAGTGATTAAACTTTTATTAAATATATTTTCTCAATAATCACACCTCATAATATTAAAAATACTAAACAATTTATCATAAACAATGTCTCCCAACATCCATTAATTTCAGTGGTACAACAATGATGGATAATATCAATGTAGAACTATAAAAAAGATTTAAAAACATGGGAATCATTACATTACCATTAAATTAAAATTAAAATAATAATTATATTTATTAGTCTAATAAAAACCATCATCCTATAGATAAAAAATAGAAAAACCCGTCCTACATGATACACAAGATGAGAAACGAGGGACCCCTACCTTAAATAGAGATTTCAGATTCTTGGTGCAATGCTGAACCATGATGAATGCCACAATTAAAATCCAAAATAAGTAAGAGAACCCTCACCAGTATATAACATTACAACCACATCATCCCTTTATAAAAAATCACAAAATGGTAGATTCCCCTTAACAAAAACCTCTCTTAGGTAAGAAACATAAAGGAAAATAGAGGAAGATAAATAGGGAAATCACCTAAATAACCATAGATAAATATATAAAATTTTGGTCTTAAATAACCTAACAAGAGGTAAAAAATCCTCTTTAGGATGCACTTGAATTATCTATTAAATGATAGAAACATTGGAAAAGAGATTGGGCATTAGGGACTGTTGGAATTTATACCCACCTAGAGAACACATGACCACAACACAACCACTCGGGCCACACCATAGTCTATTTAAAAACTGAAGGGACTATGGTGTAGGAACCCTCACCAAATCACAAACTGTCCTATAACAGAAATTGGGGTAATTATGGCTATCATTGAACACCAGATCTTATAAAAGGGGAATAAATGGCATGGTGCAGGAGAAGGCATGACGTCGTAGACCCCCTAGACAACCTCACAACCCCACCACATTTACTCAAAACATCATAGGGGAGTAACATTTTAGTAGAACTGATCAAAAAAATATTTTATCCCACTATGTTGTAATATAATCACCATGGCTGCAAAAAACCACCACATATTCCATGGTAGCTCAAATCCAGACTATAGCTTCTTAGACAAACACTCACCTACATACTGCCATATCTCTACATGAAACAACCATGTATTTTATGGTAGAGGCACTAAAAAGGATTCAACCAAGAAACTATGATGCATCCTTACACCCTACACTATAGTCTCCCCCATGCAGCACATCCTCAATATCTCTACTGCAAAACCTCTGTCTGCTTTATTTTCAATCTACAACCTCCCATTTCCTCTGAAATCCTATATCCTTTCTCTAGACATATCCACCACTAATATTACCAAATATTTAATGGAATTAGGGGGTCAAGGAATTACTTCTCATCCATTATTTTGATGTTCTATGAGAGTGCCCTTAATAAACATTATGTTTGAAACTCCCATAGGATATGCTTGGGTAAACTCATATTTTCCTTATAAACCATTGTGATGGGTTTGAATTTATAGTGATCATGAATGACTTGATTTAAACTGAAGGAATCCAAGATTAAATAGATTATTTTATTCTTTAGATATCCATTAAATTATTTTTAGGATTATATGGTTTACTTATATGTTTTTTATTTCTAATATTATTCTTTTTGGTTTCAGTCAAGGGTTAGAACTAGATGGAACCATGCTAAAGCTGGATGTCATGGGAAATTGAAATATTTTACTCATGAAAAAAATGAAATCAGATGTGGTAGGTGAATCCCTATGAATAGTCTAAATCATATATCTCATTATATGAATAAAAAAATCAAGTTGGGTGTGTTTACTAATGCACATAATAAGATAAAAATGGAGTTTCATGATGATCATGGAGTGAAGATGATTCATTTTACTACATGCGATGAAATTTGGAAGAAACAATCAGGGAATTGTCTCATAGGAATGATAATTTATTATATGTGTGGAAGATAAAGACATAGAGAAATTAATTTCTCAAGAAATATTAATATTTCGATGTAGGGATATGAATTTCTTATTAAGGAACCATTTATTGACTGATGTATTATGTGTGGGGAATATGGGCATTACCCGAGTCAATGACCAGATCTAAGATATTAATCCTAGAGTAAGTAATGTCCAATGTTATGTTGATTGTTGAAGTGGAATGATTGAAGTTTTGACGTATTGGGAATTGAGAATTATTATATTCTGGTTATAAGTATCATATTACATCAAAGGATTGTTATGCAATAGTTTTTCCTTATGGAAAAGATTTTTTTTTGGAATGGAACAAATAAGAAAGAAATTTTATTTAGTGGTAATGTAATATTTTTATAGAACACATGATTAAGGGAAATATAGAATATAATAATTTATTTATATTGAATTAGTGATGTTTAGTTTGGATAAATAGATAATGACATTAATTAATTAAATAAGATAGTATTGGTATCCTTGAAATTGGACATTTATTTGATGAATATTTGATTTAGATCATCTTTGTTGATTTTTTTTGGATTTAATGAATCAATTCAATAGTCTATGATTTTATTTGAGGAATAATCATTGTGTTAATTTTGGAAACACATATGTTTTTATTGAGTTCTTATAGTGATTAGTATATTTTAAGAGAATATATGATAATGGAATTGAAATGTTTGGTTTGGGATTTATGAGATAGTTTATATTTTCTAGGGATAAATGTTTGATCAAATATTTTGGGTTTTTGGGTTTTTCATTTTGTCAGACATATTTTGTAGAAGCCTTCAATAGGATCTTAATATAGGGTTGATTTTGAACACTACTTTTAATCCATAGATATATGGTCAGTCTTATAGGACCATTAAAACTCTAGAAGATATTTTGTTATATTTATCCATGGATTTCAAACGTTGTTTGGATGAAGAACTTCATTGGGTTTAATGTTTTTTTTAAACATTCGGTAACATCATGTCCTAACCAAACTCACTTTATATAATGTAACCAGACTGGTTGGAGATAAGGACTCCAGTATGCCTCTACATATACTAGAGGTTTCTGACTAGTAGTGAGGGCCTTTGGTGTCCATATGTGGAGATTATTCCATTATATCCAACTAGGAAAAACATGAGAAATAACTAAGTATCATCTATTGTAGAAAATAATTATAGAGTGAAATAAATAAAAAAAATTAATATATGAAATACAATAAAATCTAGAACAGCCATGTTAAACATAAAAAAAATGATCACCCACTTGGTTGATCACATATATAGGAAATAAATAAATTACCAAAATTATAAAGGTCTACTTCTATATTTGATATGAACAACGTACCTGGTCTTCAAGGCATTGTAGAGCTACCTCATACTAATCATAGAGTCCACAATAACGACTCTACCTAATCATTTAACCTTAGGAATTTCCATATCCATAATGAATTTATTATTAATTATAAATAATATATAAATATTTCATGAACATCAGGTTTCACATAATGGGGATGAAATATGGGTCTCAATAAGCCACCCACCCTAGTGAACCTGTAATCTATTTTCATAAGTGCATTATCAATAAATATTATCAGTATATTCTAGACAAAATTTTATGTAAATTAATAAAATATATACATACTAAATCCATTGGTCTTTGATCATAATAGACAGACATTCTATGAATATGGAATTGAGTTGGATTTCATACCACTCAAAAATAGATCAACCTCTATGGTTCCATAGAAATTATAAAAGGGAATTATAACTAGAGAGAGGTAAATATATGGGAATTTAGGGAATAAAAATAAAAATATATATCCTTTGGAAAGATCCTTCCTAATAATTTTTTGTATCCAAGGTCTATAGCTGTTTCACGAGGATATAACTCTTACTGAGCTCCAAAGTAGTACCTCCCTTCCTCTCTCGTTATATCTCTCTCTCTCTCTTTATCTGTCACCTTCTCCCTTTTATCTATAGGTTTCATGAATGGAGTTCCCATAGTGGAATTTGTGAGAATCCAGGGTAGGAGAAGAATAAATATAGTGTGAAAAAAGGAACTAATATAATAGAAAAAGGAAAAGCAGCATGAGATCGAACCTGGCACCTAACATGTGTAGATGCGTTGACAACGAAGAACTTATTTCTAAACTCAATAGTGGAGATGGAATCCAAATGATACTTTTGGTTCAAAATATAAGACCAAATGAACTCACGTGAATAAATTAATACTAAATTAGATAAATATTAAATATCAACTGTTACCGGAAAAATTGAATGGCTTGGAATTACTTAATCCTCTAGTCCTAGTGTGAACACTGTATTTTAGAAACAACAATGTTTTTAGAAAAATTATTCGAGTTTATATGGTATGGTAAATGACCATTTTACACCTCATGAACATCCAAATTCCAAATGTTCTAATTTAATCTCAATTTTACAGTCCAGAAAAGAATTGGTCTTTACAAACTCTCCACTAGAATCCTTCTCATCCTTGAGAAGCCTTGGTGGTAAAATAGAAGCCATGCTCTCATCCTGAGATCTACACAATTGTAATACCATTACCATCCAATGACCAAAACCCCAACATCCTGAACTCTGTACCATCATGATGGATGTTTAACAATGACCGTTCAGGTACACACCACTTTTGGAGTCCCTGTATCATCACCAAAAAACAAACTCCGTGTTTAGAGGCCCACACTTCATCCATCACCAAATGTCAGGATTGGAATAATAAAAACTGCTCACCTGAGCGTAACCCAAAACATCAAAACATCACAAGTTCCTTCTTCCCAAGAATTTTCCCCTAGAAAACTCTCAATATCACCTCATAGTGTTGTAAATAACCATGAAAATGGAAACAATTCACTCCTCACCTTTTTTATTACCTTATACCACTCCTCAAGTTCAACCTAAATGGGTTACATCACCGAACACATGTCACTCTATCCAGGACATAATTTCCATCCTTTCAAAACCCGACCATGATTTATCCAAATTACTCATTCCACAACACTCGATCATTTAATGATGTCACCTCTACCATAGAGGGACATTTATCTTTTCATTAAAACACCTAGAAAACCATGCCTGTAATAATCCATTGAAATCATCAATCCCTAGCAATCATATGATCACTCACTGGTTTACAATTTATATATTACCACATGCAACTTGAATATACCATTCCTACCATTCCATACATGATTAATGTACTATTATATACCACCCAATCCATGACCTGACTCATACTCTCATGAGCCATCCATCATAAGGCTAAGATGGTCTTGATACATGGCATGTCGGTCTCATGAATCTAGAATCTCCCTTGGGATTCTTATTTAAAATTGACATACCTCACTTGTTCCATGGCTTTTAACATGAATTCCCATCACACATAATCATTCTTTGAAATTAAATCCACAAACAACTATTCAATAGGATAATGAACCCAAACATTTTTCCCATGGAATACAATCTAGATATCAAATCACCCTAGGTACTTTCTCAAAATCCAAAGGAACCAACATTCCTATATTTAGAAACCCAAGAACCTCCCATGAATCAATATTAATAAGATCATAATTCCATTCTCACCTCCTAAAAAGGAACCTATAAACCTTATCCAACCCCTCATGTAGGTTTCACTTGATGGAACTGAATACAAAATCACAGGGGCCTGAGTTTTAAATAAGGGTATCTAGGACTCCCATCTATTTATTCCTATCAAGTCTTATAATAGGGTCACTAGGTTTGTCCCCCATGGTACAAGGTGAATATTCTCTATGGGAGTTATGGTTAACATCAACATATGAGGTTCAAAACCTATCAACAAGGCCTATGAATCCCCAATTCTCTCCAAGAATCCTGATAATGAAATTCTCCCAAGAGCTTCATCTTAAAAAACATAGAAAAGAGGATGAAATAAAATTCACATGGAATTTTTTTCCTTAAAACCATCTAAATATCCTAGATCACAATAATGTCTAAAAATAAATCAATATTTCACTAGAGGACCTGACTAGATAATAATAAATGAATGTTTGTTAAGTAATATATCTTATCAAGCTATATGGGTAAACTCTATGCAGGTAATTAAAAACCGTTAGTTAATCACACCTAGAAAGGATTCACTTGGAAAACGTATACTTGAGAGGAATCAAATACCCACCTTGACCTAAAGGATTCAATAATATACATGCATAATCATGTCACAATATATGCAGTACCAAAAACATATGGTTCCCTTAAGTAGAAAGACATTCCATGATATAAGGTAAAAAAATATAGGTTGTTACTTAAATATTAAATAACCAAACCTATGAAAAATTCCTTACGAGGTTTCCAACACTTGGGAATCATGTGCCACATCAACCTACTATGGTCATTGGACCATACATACATGATGAATAATTCATATACCTCAATGTAAAATGTCTCACAATAGATCCACATAACCTTATACTAGAAGAAAAAATATATACATACTTGTCAAACTGAGTTAAATTTCTCCGTGAAACTATATAGGAAACCACTATTTAGGTCACTATTAGAACTTTAAATAGTTAACCTCAGTTTTCATTAATAAAATTGCACACTAGAAGGACTATAACATGTGGATCCTATGTCCTAAACACATTTCATGAGGCTCCTCTTACCTAGGATAACCAAGACATAAAAATAATCAATTCACTATTCCAAATGATCCAAGATCCTAAAATCCATAGTAAATAATAAAATCCACCTAACAAGTGTGTCTATAAAAGTTAAATTCATATATAACTGTAAAAAAACATATCAAGAAAAACAATCTCATATCCCTGGTAACCTATAATTCTCACTGGAACTAGTTTCCTCATTACACAAATCAGATATCTATCTTAGGATATGAAAAATTCCTAATAATCATGTATAAAATATATCCAAATTGTAAATCTATAGTAAAGGAATTGATATTATAACACTTTTTCACATCCTGAACTGGATCAATCTATTAACATCAACTAGACTAGTTAGAAACAACGCCTTCAACACTTCTCCTCGTACATTTGAGGGTACCTATTATTAGTGAGGGCCAAGGATATGTCTATGGAGATATCGTTCTCTCATATAATATAATGTTAAATAGTATAAATACCTAATCATCATCTATAATATTTAGTAGTATGAGTATTGAAGTAATAAATATAACTATGTTTGTAATAAATGAAATGTAGTAAAATCCTGAATAAACATTTCATACATACCAAAACTGATGGAAAGCTGGCCTGATCTCACATATAGTAACAAAAGAAATAAATAAAAGTCAACAGATCTACTGCTATCTCAATATGACCAAATAACTAGTCTTCGAGACACCTCTAAGCTACCCCATCCTGATTATAGAATCCATATTATTTTATTTGACTGATAATGTATCATTGGAACGTTCTATACCCATCATACATTGATGCTCAACCCTAAATCACACATAAGTAATTCAAACACATTTGGGTTTACATATAAGGGGTGCGAAATAAATCTCAGTAGGCCACCCCCAATGGAGAACATGTAATATGCTTTCTTAATTACATGATCATGTAATATCCACATCCTATATAAGAAAAAATTGAATGTTAAAGAAAAAAATAAATCCATAATCGATCCTTTTGTCAATGATCCTAATCTAGTAGACATCCTATGGGAAAGTAATTGAGCTGGATATCATACCACGCAATCCAGGTATAAATATATTGATCCTTGTACAATCCAGATCGATAATACCAACTTCGGACAGTGCTAGAATGTCTCTAAATCATATAAGACAATGGCCACACATTTTAAATAAGGGAAAATCAGTCCAAGACTCCCAACTAGGGATACATAATGGAATGTTTGAAAATACCAATCAATGATGTGGAGCTCCTTATCAAACATCCATCTCCAAGAGGGTGTGGAGCATCATGTCAAACAATTCACAATAAATGACGATGAGGACCATGTAAAACTTCCCAATTAGTGATCTTGAGTTCCATGTCCAACATCCCAATAAATGACGAGTATCATCATGTCCAACTTCCTAAACTAATAAATAATGTGGAATGAAATTTCCAAAAATTACCAATGAGTGTTGAGGAGCTCCATGGAAAATATCCTTTGTGTACCCATTATAAGGAAGGATCCCAGTGACACTAGGAATCCTAGTAAATTAGTATTCAATTAGTGATGATCAAAATCAAGATCTAAGGAAGTACACATGTGATTCTTGATGATGTTATAGTAAAAGAAAGTCTCAATATCCAGATCCTATTAAATACATTAGAGAATCCCAATAAAAAAGTATTCTTAATGGATGGATCCTAGTCAGTATGTTTTTGAAACCATTTCATACATTACATCACAACATGCTCAACAACCTAATACTACAGAAGACCTCTAGTAATCATAAATGCAACATGAGAAACCATGTGAATGCATAAGTATGTAGTGAGGGTGGATGATCACCTAAACCCATCACTACTATAATATAACCTTATGATCACATGTTTGTATGGGTTCTATGGTGACACAGTCTACCATATGTACCAAAAAACAAAATCCACTTGCTCATTGTTGGTCAAACACTACAAAAACCATTAGGTCCCTCTGGTAAAAACAATTAAGAGTCATCCTACTTGGGATCCCTAAGGTCCATATAGAAGTGAATGAATCCCTCTTGGGATACTCTGAATTTTCATGTAAGAAAATTCATCCCTCATAGGATCCCCAGAAACAATAAGAAATGGGAGTCATCCAACATGTGATCCTCTATGTAAAAATATAAGAGGTTGCATCTTACATGGTATCCTCTATATCAATAAATAATAGGATAAATCATATATGAGATCCTTTAGGTTGAAACATAAGTAAAGGCGTCCTACATGGGATCCTCAACCAAAGACTATTCTCTAACAACCTATGAACTCATAGGACTAAAGTGGAACACCACCAAAGAAACATGTAATCTAGGTAAAATCCATAAAACATCAGTCTAGGGAGATGGATCATAACCCATCTTAGATTAAAGTCTCACTCAAGGTTTTCTAAATGCTAAACTAGATCTATATCATCATGTCAGATCTCTATCCTACTACCCTAGGACTGACCCATGATACACCAAAAAAGGACCTTAGAAAACCCATGCCAAGTCCACTACCCATTTCATAGGACCCCCATGTGGGTCTCTTCCCATTTATCACTTAAATTAGATTGTTTTAATAATTTATTTGTGTAAGAACCTATCCTTCATAACTTTCTCACAAAAAACACATCATTGGAGTCCTCAAATCACACCCCGAGTTCCATTATCATGATCCTTAGTGAAAAACACTCCCAATGGACTATGATTATTTCTAATTAGTACTATACATCATAAAAATATGTGAACCCATCAAAAGGGTATAAAGGTAGAAGTACAATCCATGTGTATCCAAGTACATGATGTGTACTCTCAAAGCCCACACATGGGTCTGTACACGAGAAGAACATGGAATCTAAAACCCAAGTAAATGAAATATAAAACATTTAGTCATAATTTACTATACATGGGGTACCTTATCTGGGTACCATATATGGTATGGTCATGTATTTCTACCAAGGAGTTTACTTCTACAAGAAATATACCCCACAAATGGTATAGACATGTACTCTATATAACCATGTTCCCCTACACGAGCTCTCTATCCATGTAATCGGGCACATCTACAAGTACCAAAACACGGCGTGTACCTCAATTACATGGTGTCTAATTACCAAAAATGATCTTATTGAAATTTGATGACCGCATGGAGTGTTTTCCTGGACCACACACAACATGATTGGGACTTCTAAATGGGGAACACCTACGAATGGCCCGAAACCCTAATTTTCTACTGGTTAGTCATATACTGAAACCAAGGGTATTTATCAAGTATAAAATGAACTTAATGATATAAAGATTTAAATATTTAGGTATTTATTGAATTATCTTAATAAAATATACCTTTGGGAGGAATCCACCAAAGTGTTACCTATATCCAAGGTCCACAGTTTTCGCACGATGATTCATCTTATCCCGAGCTCCACAAAGGCACCTACATTATTCAACACACACACATATATATATATATATATATCCATTTTATCTCTAGGTAATGTTAGGGAGAACTTATAGTGGGAATACAAATGAATCCATGGGGAGGATAAGAATGAAAAGGTGGAAAGAGAAAAGGAAGTAAAAGGAAAAGGGGCTCAGGCCCGGCCCTATCGCTCGACATGAGTTTATCCCTCAATTATAGATAACAGCCCATTTCAGAATCAATGGAGGATATAGAATATAAATCAATTACTCAATTCAAATGATATCTCTAAACAAATGCCTATGAATAAATTAATTATTCATTGTTAACTATTCTCTAAAAACTTAAACGGGTTGTAATTCCACAAAAAGCAAGTTCTAGGATAAAAACACTTTTCTAGGACCAAAAGAGTGGTTAAAAAATTATCTGATATCATATTCTAGTGTGAAAATATCATTTTACTGATCATGGGGATCTAAAAAATTCAAAACCTAGAAAAAACAAGGATCTTTATAAATCAAGTTTTCAGATGGATCCATTTGATGTCCTCTATGGAAATAAGAGTATAGATCCAATGTTATAGAATGAATTTGGAGAATTAAATATATTGGAAACTTATCTTGCTGATAAAATGAAAGAGAATATGGTATCCATTCAATTGTGTACATGGGAAGATCAGAATTGAGAAAACAATTATGTTGACAGTCTTCAACAAGATCTAGAGATAGATGTTATGGAAAATATATTCCTATGAAAATATACCTAGAATAAGGTTATTATGTTTATAAATAATGTAAATCTAATTCCTAGTTATATCTATCTCTTTAAAATTATTGGTCGTATCTGGAATGCATCTTATTTATTGGTGCTTCTACTAAATCTCTCTAATGTCAACATTTTGTTCCATATATCTCTCCTGAGTAAGTTTATACTTGTTATTTAACATATAATACACATATATTTTGTACCATTAGGTAATTACCACTCTTTATAGGAAAATATGACTGATATTTTGGATCAAAGAGGGAATGTGCCATGAAATAACACCTCATACCTAGTTAAAGTTTTATGGAAAACCCATAAAAGTGAGGAAGATACATGTGAACTCAAGGATGTGATAAAAAAGAGATATCATCATATATTTTTAACTAATTAGTTTTATTCCATGTGAGTAGTTTATTTAAATCAATTATAATGTAGTAACCTGATATTTAATGATATATTTCACTTCAAATAAAACAAATTTCTTCATTAACTTGTGATACAAACAACCCCAACTCTAAATGAACCATGATATAATATATATTTAAAACATATCCATTAATTATGTTGAAGGAATAGTGATAAATATTTTTTAAAATATTTATAATGGTTTTATATGAAAATAGCATATTTGTTTATAAATTAATTATATGTTGTAAAAACACATTTTTCCTAAAAATGGTTTCTATTTCATTTGTACTACATAGTATAACTAATTTATTAAACTTTTTTAAAATATATTTTAAAAAATTTAACTCTATTTTTAAAATAATCATTTTATAAATATCTTATATTCCATTTTTTATAATTTTTTAAAAGGTTTTTTTTTATGAATAGTGAAAGATACTGATTTTAATTGAAAATTGTCCTTTAATTTTAAGATTTAATAGAGTTCCATTTTGTTTTAAATTGTTTTTAAAGTAAGATTAGTTAATTTATATTATTAATAATTTAATTACTATAATTAGTAAATAATTTCATATTGTATTTTGTTAACAAAACATTTATTCTTCAAAAAAAGTTTTTTCTACTAAACCCTTTTACATTGCATTGGGGAGGATAAAGATTAAATTATAATTTTCCACTTATTTGAACTGATTCTTAAAAAAGAAATTCAATTTTTGAATTAGGTGGATCATATTTGTCAAAGATGACTCTTTAAATTTTGTTCCTTAGGAATAGAAACTTTGGTAAATAATTATCACCTTAGTAAGGGTAAAATTACAAAACTATGGTTAATTTTTTTGATAAGGCCTTACAATTTATCTAACCATTACCATTATCCTATTTGGGGAGTTTAGTTTTTAAATTTCAAGAAATACATCAATTATATTCCCCCTTTCTGCCATTTTCCTTTATTATGACCTTTATATTATTTTTATAAAATAATAAATAAAAAATGTCACTCTCTGACATTAATGTATTAAATTTTTTAAATAAGGATTAAAATAGGATATGTTTGATTCTAAAAATTGATTTGATCAATAAATTTATTTTATATAATGTGATTGGTGTGGTTTAATATATTCCTTATATTCCCATGCAACGCAGACATAGTATTTTTTTTCATATAATTGATAAATAATATAAAATATTTCAAAAACTATAAAAGAAGTATTTTTTGTGTGAGTTAAGGTGGTCCAATAATATTTAAAAACAAAATAAATTATTAGAGATGTGTTTATGGTTTATATTATAATTCCATTGTTGTCATGTTGTTTTCAATGTCATGTTAAATGAGTGGTGTCAAAATATTCATGAATTATATTTTAACTTAAATGATTTTTAATAAATTAATTAAAAATCCTAAAAATATTTAAAGATGACAATTAGGATGACAACATGTATAATATTTCTTGAAAGAAAAATACATTTAGGAGATAATTATTACATTTTATGCAAAATTATAACTCTTTAATAATGTAAGAGTTGTTATCACCATTATGGTGAAAATGGGTTTATAGGGAGTTATTCTAAAAAGATAAGGATTAAATGACCAAAAAACTACTTAAACCTAATTGTTTGGTTTTATTTAAACATTTACCATATAAAATTGTAATATGAGTCATTATTATCCATTTTTACATGATATTTTCTTAGTAATTTATTAAAACTTGTAAAAATTACATTTTTTCATTCACCTTAATAATATAAGTCCATTTCAACACCTCACATCTTCACAGATTCTGATCCGTTTAACTCATAAAACCCTCAAAATATACTTCCCCAAAGTACATAAATATTTTATAAGTTTTATTTTTATTTGAAAAATAAAAACCTTAGGGTTTTTAAGAGGTTATCTGTTGGAGTTCTTTCAAAGAAGAGGTAACTGCCTTAACTGATCACTTTATTTTTTACCTATTCTTTTTACTCCTCTTAATTTGTAGTATTTATCCTAAAATAATTACTTAATTATAAAAAATAAACTTGAATTCCATTATTACTACTTAACCACCATTATCCACCGCATCTACAATCAAATGTGAAGTGAAAGTATCACTTGTGCATACGTGTGGACTACTGTGTCCATGTAGTGATACAATTAATTTTACACCACTATATTTAGTGAGTTATTATTATAATATAAATAATTTTTATAAGTTATATTTATGAAATAATTATCCTTCAAAAATTATAATATATTATCTTCCTTCTTATCTTTTAATCCATTGGTAAACAATGATGTCTCTTGTCCGTATGTGTGGACCACCACCCCCATGAAGTGATGTGATCCATTTTTTGATTTTGGATTACATTGATGGTAATAAGGATATATTTAATGAATATATATGATATATATGTTATTATGATGATTATATAAAGATGAATTATTATTTTATATTCTTTTCTTCCCTCCATTGAAATGCGAAAACAACGTTCGTGCGTACGAATGGTCTACTATCTCCATGAATGATGTAATTAATTTTTATACCTTTACATTTAATGTATGATTAATAATATGTTTATAATGAATATATATGATATTTATAAAATTATATAATTATCTATATGATATAACCACGATCAATGTTTAATTACTGGAACTGCTGAACAAAAACTCATATGAAAAATGATGTATTGAACACTCAGAAACAATTCTTTTAATAAATAAATATTAATAAATGAGAATTTATATGTTATATGTTATTTTTATATGATATTATAAGTATATATATATCTATTTTATATAATCATAATAAACATAAATTTATTATACCGGATTTTAGAGTACTTATTATGCAAGTCATACCTGTGTTACGGGATTTCCATCTCACATTTATTTTAGTGAGGCAGATGATATATTCACCACATGTTTATTTTATGTGATTTATAAACTAACCATTAATTTATTTTATTATTCCATCATGAAATTTATGGGATTTATATATCCATTTGTGTTTATCCGTTTCATTTTTTATTGGAAATTTAGTAATGTGGTCAAGGATTATTTCACATTCTAGTCATTATTAGATATTGTTTATATTTATGTCTCTATTTATGGAGTTATTTGATTCATCTATAATAAATACATTATATTTTATTACCCTCTAGTTATTTATATAAATTTTACGAATTCATTTCATTTTAATTTCATAAATATTTACTAGATCCAAATAAAGTTTTCATAAACATTTACTAGATCAAAATAATGTTTTTAAGGAAAACTTACATTTTCTTTATTCGGTTCGGAATATTTTTCATCCACGTCCACATTTTCGTTATAATTATATTTAATGTTTTCACTATTTACCAATGATTGATTATATAATTTTTTTCCATTGTTTTACTTTCAAAAAAAAATTAAAAAAAAATTATTATCATTTTCTGAAATAGGTTTTTTTGTAAAATGTATATACATAATATTTGTTTTAATAATTATGGCATGAAATGAATTTAATGTCATCATGACTACTCAATAATTTGAAGAATATAATGAATGATTACATGGTTCTTTTTAAATATTTTTCTCAATATTCTCTTATTATTATTTATTTTTTAAGATTATTTTCATAGTGAAATGATTATTTTCCTCAAGAGTGTTTCTAATAATCTTTTTATGGCATTTATATTCAATAATTACAACAACAATTTATTTTACTTATGCTCGTATTGGGATATGATTTAATGATAAAATTATTATTCTATTTATGGATGGTTTATGATTAGTTAAAATGTGGAAATTATTGACATTCTATGTGGTGGTTCTTCCTGTGAGAACACTTTTTGAATATTATATAATGGGAATTTAGTTGTATTATTTATTTAAATTATGAATTAATAATACTTATAATGTTAAGAGTGCATAAAATAATTTCATATCCACTCGATGAATCAATAAGTATTATGAGACAAAACTAGTTTTGTATTTGGTCGAGGCCTTACCCTTATATGTAAAATTTCAAGGCATAAGGCCTTATCATAATTTTTATAAAGTAATAAAACAAGGCCTCGGTGGTAAGCTTAAAATTTATGGAATTATGCATTCCATAATTATGAAATTAGTTATTTACTTCCATATAATGTTTTTGAATAGTTATGATATCCATGGATAATTTTTAAGATCATGTGATTATTTAAATCCCATTATATGATCATCATTTATTCCTACCATATTATTCTTCATGCACAAGTTATTGATTAAAAGGAATGTGTTTAAGTTACTTACCATACCTTATTGATTAATATTTATTTACTCAAGATATATATTTTTGTACATAAATCTTACTAAGAATCTGAGTTCACCTTTATTTTGTTTCCCTTCCCCAGGATTCCATGAGGTGTACTATGATTGATATTCAAGGATATTTAGAGAGATTAATGATGTTCTCAAAGAAAACACTATGTTTTCTTTAATTGTTTTTCAAATATATTGTGAGTTTCCAGAGTATATGTAGTTTACCAAGACAAAGGAACAATTTGGTCATTTCAGATGTGATCACTTGTATCTAGTTCCAATGTAAAAAAGTAACCACTAAATCTAGGCTAATATGGTTGATGTCTTTACATTTCTCATGTGTACTTGTGAACTACCACTTCGATGAAGTTATGTGATTATTTTTTCATTTACTATTAACATGGATGTTAGTAATTATAGATCTAATGATTATATATAATTTTTATGATATTTTTACGGTTCATTAATTATAGATAATTATTTACCTTTATTATTTACTTTATTTGGATGTTGAAAATATCCCTCATGCGTGTCTACATAATATCATATCCATGAAGTGTTGTAATGATTTTTTCATCACCTATTTATATAAATGTATATAAAATTGTATATAATGAATATATATAATACATTTTTCAGGATGAAGATTTTATATATGATGAAACCATGACCATGGTTCAAGGACAAGAACTGTCAAACTGAGAGATTCATGGGAAACCGAATAGTTAACACCAAAATATTTATTTTGATAAAAAAATGTTAATAAATGGGAAATTAGAGGGAATGATACATTGTATTGTATATAATAATATTTTAATATTATATATGTATAATAAATATAATTTTATTATACAGTTGATTAAGATAATGTATAAATAGTGCCTGAACTAGAGGAAAGAGTTTTTATTACAATATCATTTCTCTATGGGATTTTCTATGTTAAATTCTCATTGAGGGAAATTATATGATCCATCCATCCAAATCAATTTTTTATTCAAAGAATGAAAACAAAAAGGACAACAACGAAACCCCAGGCTTAGGGAGGTCAAAAATAGTGTAGCTTGAGGGAATCGACTCTAATCAAATTATCACCCTCTTGTTTCAAGCAATTAATAGTAATGAGACTAGTGTTGTTGGATCTATCGTCTTCCAATGAAGTAATGTGATCTATAACCTTATTACCCTCGTGCCATGTGTGGGTGACTTGGATATTTTTGAAAAGGAGGGATCTACATTTCCTGACGAGGTAGGATATGAACCAGGGAGGGGAGACTTTACTAAACATTGAATCATGAAGGATCAAGGAGTCTGTCTCCACCTGAGTTATATCCATCTTCTCTTGAATTCATAGGGTGATGCTGGTTAATGTATACTTGGCATCAGCCAAGAGGGAGGTTCCATTTCCAAATAATGACATGAAGGCCAACACCACATCCCCCCCAGTGCGACGAACCACTACCCCATTTATTTTAAACCCCATTTATTTTCTACACCTATATTTATTTTTTTGGGTTTAATGTATTCATTTCATTCTCCTCTCGTTAGTAAAAGACATGATCAATAATTCTGTTTATGAAAATCCATCCTTACTTCTTATATTAGGATATAAATCTTTCTCTTCCAAATACAGGTTCTCCTAATTATTTTATGGTAGTTTTTACCTATACTTAAATATTTTAAAAATATCATTTTCACTACCTTTTACATTGTTTAAAAATGAATTAAATAAATATTTTCAATTTTTTTCATATGAATCACTTTTAAATTTTTAAAAAAGTGTTATAAAAATGTGCTATTTTAATTTATATGACATGAAAGGATTTTAAAGTCATTATATATCTCCTTCATCATGAATATTCCTGTATAAGTTTCAATTTTTTTATAAAGAATATCATATTTTCATTTTTTTGGTTTTTTAATGGTACCAGAGGGAAGGTGTTTTTCTCTTGATTTTCAAAGTGAATTTTAAATATTTTTATATAAGATATTTTTCATCTATGTAAACAAAATTTAAGGAATATTATGAATCCCTAAGGATATGATATTATGATATAATCCAATTTCTTTAACTTCATGTATAGTGGACCAAGTATTTTACATATAACATTACATGATTTTAAGCATAATTATACATCTGAGTAAAAGGCAAGCAGTGTTAAGTCTAGTGTCGTGGAAGACTAGGTACATAAAACATAAAACATAAAACATGGAGATAAAAACACTTTTTTTATTTATTCTCCACAAAGATTTCCTAACATCCTTTGATCCCTAACATCTACATAGGATACCCTAGGGAACACATGACAAAAACTATGAGCTAAAAATCCCATTTAGGGAATGATCATAGGAATTAAGAATTAGCACATGAGTTAAGAGGCATGAAATAATGATATCAGAAGCATGGAACATATGAAATCATATTATATAAACATGGGCTCATGTAAACATAGAATCATAGAAATGTGTAACAAACATATAACATGTCTTTAGTACGAGTCAAGGTTAATCACCAATCATGTTTCCCATAGTAGTACGGGTCAAGGCTTACTGCTAATCCTGTTGCACATGGAATATCATGAGACTTAACATTACCCAATTAATTGGAGTTCTATATAGGAGAACCCATCTTAAATTTCATGAATAAGTTTTACACATAAATAATCACACATAATCAATCTTACATAAACCTAAGGGTTACCCATGGAAATAATTGGGTACCATAATCATGACAAAAAACATAACCAAAGGGTGAATCCTGAAAGTGTCCATGAAATAAAGGAATTAAGAAAATAAATGGAAACCCACAAGGTAAAATATGAATATACCATGGTTAGTGATGTCAAATATAAGTGAAAATACATATGAAATGTAATTGAAAATCATTTTCATTAGAACATTTTTGTGTGGTTGTATGAAAATACTATAAGGATTTCAAAATAGAAAAGGGAACAATATTTTATATAAAATTAGAAATGAAACATGAACGTTTTCATAATAAAAATACTGATATTATAAAGACAATGGTGGATTAAAACTGATGACAGAGTGTACTTGAAATTGGGTGAGAATTTGGGAAGTTCCCTTAAAATAGGTTTTCTTATCGATAAGTAATAAGGAGAGAATATATTGAAACATGTATATACCCAAAATATAGTGATTAAAGGGTCTTGATAAATGAATTTTTAAAAAATAAAAATCATTTATAAGATTCATATAAATATATAAGATAAATCCATTTTGATATAAAGAAAGATAAGGCAACCCGAAAGAACAAAGGAGGTTCGGGTAGAATTCGTTATGGATTATCGGCACGGTATTAGGTGTACCTAATAGGGCTTTATGAGAGAGAAATTGGATTTATCATCACTTATAAGTCATGAGGGATGTATGGGGGAGGTGTTAAATCATAACGCATATTTTGGTATTAAAAATAAAAAGGAATAACATAGAGGGAAATCTTGATTAAGAGTGAAATAGAGAGGATCCCTTACCTTAAATTTGAAGTTGTTATCTATTTGTTATTATTGAACTGAAAAATAAAATTAGATTCATTAATTAATAATTAGTGAACCTATTATATGAGTAAAAAATTTATTATAACCTTTTTAAGTTCCTTTATAACCATTTTTATTTGTTTTGAGATTCAATTTTATTGTTCGTGTATGTTTGCTTTCATGGTTTTACTGATTGTTTCATGTTAAGATAATTGAAGGACCCCATAACACCCTGAGAGGGGAGGGGTGAATCAGGGTGTCTGCTTTTACTTTTTAAAGATGTGAATCTTATTCCCACGTTGGTAGGAACTTGTTACACCTTTCAAACAAAAGAGAGTTGGACGTTGACACAACACTTTTACTTGGTTCACCACAATGGGATACCTCCAAGGGGCATATGCCAATAGGTTTCCGGTCATACCTAATTCCACTAAACTTCACTAGATATGGATTAAAAAGTTTGGGTACAGTCACTCTGTCATAGGAACACTGACATTACAAAAATTCAGGGATAGCTCACTGTGTCCCTTGGGTCACTCCAGTTGACTCCCCCTGGCTCATTGCCTTTGGTGAAGTCCCAATCAGTTTATAGACGCGACAGTCTCTTCATTAGATTTGCATTTAAGTCTTTGTCTCTACTCAGCATGAGATTCTTCTTGCATCGAGGTCTGGAATTGATGCACTTGAACACACTGAGCCACTGAACCGGATAATCAGAACTTGCAAACAGGTTACACTGATGATTTCACACATCAAGTACCCTTTCCGTGCAAGTTCTAACTTTTGCGCGCAATACATGATTGTTGTGTGAAAAAATATTTCGCGCAACACCCCCTTTACATGCAATTGGAACTTTTATGCGCAGCCTCAAGTTTTACATGAATCTTCTCCTTTTTCACGCAACTCGGACTTTTTCGTGAAACTCTGAATTTTTCACGCAACTCTCTTTACGCGAACCTTTTATGTGAATCAGCACTCGAATCTTCTATAAGTATTCAAAAATGATGAATGAGGGGTGTCACCTCTTATTTATAGGTGTTGAAGACCCCTGTGCGAAAAACCCATCATGGTGCGAAAAACCACTCATTCGGCACGAAATACTTTTCAAGTAGGAATAGTTTTTTGCGCACATCTCCATGTTTTTCACGCAGCCCATTCATTTGCCAGTTTTCGACATTCTGAATCTGAAACACCACTTGCGCGAAAAATCTCGCTCCAATATTTCATGCACCAAGATCTTTTTCATGCACAACCCACCTATTTCATGCACAAGTCACTTATTTCATGCACAACTTCCTCTTTTCCCACAGCTCATTTGGCCGACACCCCATGTCTTCATTTTCAAATTTTCAGGCCCAAAAAATTGCAAATACTGGAAAACGGCGCCACCTTCAATACTGTTTTCTGCTTCAACTGTATGATCCATTTCCTTATAAATACAATGAACTTACAATGATGATTGACAACAAACACAAACCACACTCCATTTCCATCATAGAAAGACCGTGGTTCCAACAATAATCATGTATGATGAAGGTGGTTGTCCAGAATTAATGTTATATTTTATTATTGAATATATAGAAGGTTATATGGTTGAAAACAAAATTTTGTTACTTGGAGTGAATTTGAACCATTATATATAACTTTAGTGACAACCGTTTTGGTTTAATCGGTGGGTTGGATTACAAAGAACATGTTTTTATTTATTACTTAATATCATTTGTACAAAATTATTACAAACCCATAACAAGGATATATTACATATATAGTAATCTGGTTCAAACATAACACAAATGGTTTCATGAAAAAAATTAAAAATATAAATTGATAAACCATTGTCCTTGAATGTGGTAAATTAACACATCTCAAACGGTGTTTTCATTTCTTTCAAATAAAAAGTGGGGAAAGTAGAGAAGATAACAAAGTATCCCATTAGTATAATATCATTCCAATGCATGTATTTTACTATATTTATGATGTGACTCTATTTTTAAATAGTTTCTCCACATCTTTTTACTTAATTTTTAATAGGTTAATTAATTATTTAATCACATTATACTAAATAATTGTAATTTTTTATTTTTATAAATAATTTTAATAATTAAATAATATTTATAGTTAATTTTTTTAGACTTTAAAATAATTATTTTAATCTTACTTTAATTTTCTATTTTAAATATTTCTTAATTAGTTTGGTTAATTATAATCTGCTTGGATTTTTAATTAATTAACATCTATTTTAAACAATTATTTAATCATCATACTTCCATCTAATTAACATAGACTTTATTTTAATATTTTATCCTTTAATTTAGATTTATTAGAATAAATTAACTTTATTGATTAATATGTTTAATCATCTAGCTAATTAGTTATGTTTTGTTTATGAGTTTAAATTAAATGAAATAGTGCACTTTTAATTTCAAGTATTCACATAGTTATTAAATTAATTAATTATTAGAGTTTTAGAACATTAACTATTTAATTCTAAGTATGCAGGTAGATTATTGATTCATTAACGATAGTTTTTAGTCTACTAGTGAGACTGTTATGAGCTAGCGGTGACTAATTTAGTCAGCTATGTGATCTATTTCTACTCATTATAGACCCTTTAATAGTTTTTAATTTACGTCTTCTATTAATTTAGTAAAAAAATAATTGAGTTTCAATTTATGTGTTTTTAATTAAAAAACATAAACATTAACTTTTATGTTTAGTGTTTAATAATAATCATGTTTTTATGTTGTCTATCCTTCATTGAATTCATAAATTTCAATCTTTTTATTTCTGATTTTATGGTTCTAACCGGTTAATTATTTTATTCTTTTTATTTAGTTTACCTATGTTTTAATTTTAAGTTCAATTTATGAATATTTAATTTTTATTTGTCTCCGTTAATTCATTATTTTTGTTCTATCAGTTATTCTTTTCTTTTTGACCACAAGTGACCTTTTTTTAAGCATCAGTTTATTTTACCCATAGGCTACTGAAGTAGCCTAACAGTGACCTTTTGACCACCGGCGGCCTTTTGGCCACTGGTGAAATTTTTTTAAGCATCAGTGACTTTTATTCATAAGCTACTGAAGTAGCCTAACGATGACCTTTTGACCACCGGTGCCTCATCTAATGTCCACCTCCGAGCTACATCCAGTCCAAGTACTCTCATCCTCAGTTAGTTTTATCCATCTTCTGTACCAAACACAACAAGGTGCAGGCATAGCCCGTGCAGGGGTGAGTATAACGATACTCAATAAGGACCCCGAGACCCTCAAAGGTCGCACGAAATCAACAAAGGATAAAATAAAAATCATATAAACATATGAAAACCCTACTTCGGTATATTTCCAGACATATACCCAAGTTATCAAGTATACCCATCTCATTCATGAGGAAACACAAGGTCCAACTCAAAATCCCAGCGCTCAACTGTTCCACAAAGCAAGGAATACCATGAAGGTAACACCACAAAGGTAAGTACCACAAAGGTAACGCCACACAGAAGAATACCACAAAGGTATCACCAGGAGGGTAAGTACCACAACGATACATCACATAGAAGAATACCACAAAGTTATCACCATGAAGGTAAGTACCACGAAGGTATGCCACATAGAAGAATACAACCAAGGTATCACTGATAAGGAAAGTACCACACATGTATACCACACATAAGAATACCACAAAGGTATCACCATGAAGGTAAGTGCCACACAGGTACGCCACACAAAATAATACAACCAAGGTATCACCATGATGGTACGCCACATAGAAGAATACCACCAAGGTATCACCATGAAGGAAAGTACCACGGATGTACGCCACACAGAAGAATACCAAAAAGGTATCACCATGAAGGTAAGGACTCATCTCCCACCAGGTATAACTTTGGTATGGTAGTAAAGATGGTTAGATGAAACTACTCAATCATCATACTTCGTTAAGAGGCAGACCCACGTAGGATCCTAGTACATCATCATACCCACATAGGATCCTAGTACAGCACATACCCACATAGGATCCTAGTACATCATCAGACCCACATAGGATCCTAGTACAGCAGACCCACGTAGGATCCTAGAGTAGTCCCATGTGGATTCCTAGATTGGATTCAAGTGAGAATCTAGAACATATACCCACAAAGGATCCCAAAACACAGACCCACATAGGATCCCTTTCTCATGTTACAGACAGCTATAGGGTTCCCACACTAAGCTCGCTAGATTCCTGGAGGGTACACTCCATAATCCAAAAGTTGATACATCAACTTCCACTAAGTCCCAAGAAGAGTTATCCCAAATGACGGCCACATAATAGGGGTGTCAACGCAACAGACGGTGCGTCAATCGGATGGCCGGTCTACAAGTTATTAGCCTTTTAGTCCCGAGGGCCCGGTTGAATTCGTGCTCGATCCAACCCAAACATTCCAAAACTTTATCCAAATATCAAGTGGGGTATACTAAAAAGACCGTCTCACTCCAAGGATTCCAGCGATGTAGATGGATCGTTAAAAAAATGCCCATAGCTCAAGATATGGCTGAAAGAGAGAAAATGTTTGAAGTTGGTTCGGGTCCTGTCCGACCCGGTCGGACTGACCCAGCCTTACCCAGCCCGACACGGCCCGCCGGTGCAGCCCGGCCCGCTGGACGGCCCACGGTGGCTCACAGTGTGGTCTGCGCTAGGCATTCCACTGGGCACCCCCAGGTGGCCGGATCGCCCGCTGCTCCTCCGCGCAGCGCGGTAGCCTGCCCCACCATTGTCAGCGGCCGACAGCGAGCCGACCACCCCTCCACCTCCACTGCAGCCTTCCGCCATGGAACCTACTTGCTTGGAGGTGTGGATGTGTGCTGCCACCACGGCTTCGCCGCGGCCGACAGGCCGCGATTCTTCTTAGACGGCGCAGTTGCGCCGTCGTCGTCGTCACAGCTGGCCGGTGTGCCGGCCGCTGCTCCCGAGTCCCACCGATACCAGTTGCTGGCACCGGTCTCTATCATCCTCCATCGTGAAGAACACATTAAAAACCATAATGGTTTCCGAGTGGTCGGGCGATTTTCGTTTGGCCTGCACCCTCCGTGTTAGAATTGTAGCAAGCGACTCATGGGGAGAGATTCAATCGTAAATGAATGTTAATGATGATTAATCAAAACAAAATCGTACCTTGAAGGTTCTGAAGGAGGAAGTGTGGCGAAGAAGAAGAAGTAATTGAGGAGTTAATGTTCGTTGCTTCCACAAGCCACTTCCAATACAGGCTTAGAGTTGGTTCCTCATTCTTCAATTCATGGTTCGAGGTCGCTCTTCACCACCCACTGGAACTGGCTCCGTCCTCCGAGTGTTGGGCATCACGGCACATTACCAGAGCATCGTCGCATGGTGAATTCGTGCCAATTCATCCCCCCCAAGCTCTATATAAATATGATAGGGGGAGGGTAAGTATCGGTCATGGAATTTATGAAGGTTCATTTAATAGGATCCTTCCTAAATTCCAATGACGCTGTTACTTAGTATTTGAAAGTTGAAGCCATTTATTTTATGTTGGCGCAAAAATTAAATGGATCAATTAAATGGCACTATTAATTAAATAAGACATGGCACAATTAAATGGGAGGATTCCAAGGGACTTACCTATCTTAAAGAGGGTTTCGGGTGGTCCTCACCACCATGAATCCACAAATGGGGGTTTTTTAGCTTGGGCAGTCCCCACTTCTAAGCATTCAATTGGGAGGTTAAAAATAACATAAAAGTTTTACTTTATTTTATTTTTATTTCCATGAAAAACATGAAAACTAAATTTCCCCCTCAACATCCTTCATTCGATGTGAAGGTCTTCTTAAGATAATATCAGTGTTGTGAGTCAATGTTGCCCTCAGATATCAATTCCGAGTATCGGTTCAAAAGTTATATAACGCCGCTCTCATGTTTACTGAACGTACCCAAAAAACGTTTGGAAAAATTATAACAGTCACCCTTGACCTACACCGATTGAGTTTAGGATTTTCCTAAGTGAAACATGCCCCAACTAACCCAACGGTGTTCTCGGAATTTCAATCTGAGTTACCATTTAGAAGTTCTGAATTTTACAATAAAATAATTGCCACTTAATTATTTTATTTGTGGCCAAAAACTAATTTTCACTGGTAGCATGTGCTGAACAATGTTAGTAACTTCCTAAAGAGTGAATAACCTCAGATGTTTAGAGGTGGTCTCGGATTTCAATCTGAGTTACCGTTTCTGAGTTATAAGCATTTGAAAAATAAAATAATTTATTTAATTATTTTATTTACGATTATTCCATTTTAGGGTTTTCTCACAGGAGGCCCGTACAAACTAAAATTAAGTCATTCCTAGGGTACACCCACCATCCTAAACACAATGGTTCCCTCATATTTCTGATCCGAGTTACCGTTTAAGAGTTATTCAACATTGTCAGGAAAACGGCTTACGCGCACTAATTAAAACTCAACCAAACTTTGACGGATCATTCTAGGAACTCCGGGCCTTGTAATTGGGTGACATTAGATTTTTCAGTCTCAAAATAATTCCATATAATTAAAAAAAATTACAGAATTTCCGGGAAATTAAATTCTCCCCACCTTAGGGCTTTACGTCCCCGAAATCCACAATAAAGGCAAAACAACCAAAAGAGGGTACTGATCACGAATCTGTGCCTCCTGCTCCCATGTTCTCTCCTTGAGATTCCTGTGCTACCAACTTACACACACCAAAGGTATCGATCACCCATGAAGGACTCTATCATGTTGATCTTCAATCTCCACTGGAACCTCTATAAAAGTCACCCCATCATTGATGTCCAACTCACCGTGGTTGATGATGTGATAAGGGTCATGCACACATCTTCTCAACTAGGATACATAGAAAATGTCGTGCACCCAATTCAACTGAGGTGGAAGAACTAAGCGGTAATCCACCTCGCCAACTCTACTGAGGACCTAAAAGGGTCCAATGAACCTCAGAGATAATTTTCCGCCCCAGCCAAATCTCTGTAAACCTCGTCGAGGTGAGACCCGTAGAAATATGTGCTTTCCATCCTCGAAATCCATAGGTATTCGTCTCTTATCGGCATAAGACTTCTTCATGATTTGTGCAGTCTTCATCCACTCCTAGATTATTTGCACCTTCTCCGTGGTAGCACATACTATATCTGGTCCCATGAGTGCTGAATCCCCTAGGTTAGTCCAGCACAAAGGTGATCTGCAAGGTTGGTCGTACAGAGCCTAAAAAGGTTCCATCCCAATGGTGGAGTGATATTTGTTGTTGTATGAAAATGCCTCCAAGTGAACGTGATCCTCCCAGCTACGACCGAAGTCGAGGACGCAAGCACGCAACATGTCCCCGAGGGTCTGAATGGTCCACTCAATCTGGCCATCCGTCTGTGGATGGATAGAGGTTCTCAAACAAAGTTGTGTCCCGAAATCCTCCTACAACCCATTCCATAGCTGGGAAGTGAAACATGCATCATGATCATAGACAATCGTCGAGGGTACTCCTTGTTTCTGCACAATCTCCTATACGTAGCTTCATTCCATCCCTCTACCGAACCCTGCTCTCAAATCTGTAGAAAGTGGGCCGACATGGTGTGTCGGTCAACGATCACCCAGAAGGGATCATGTCCCTTGGATGTGCATGGAAGACCTATCATGAGGTCCATGTAAAATCTATCCCACTTCCACTCTGGCACCAATAATGGCTGAACTAAGTCTGTTGGAACCTGGTGTTCTGCCTTCACTTGCTGACAAGTGAGGCACCGTGAGACAAACTCTGTTACTGCTTTCATCATTCTTGGCCACCAGTGCTGACACCGGAGGTCCTGGAACATCTTCTCCACTCCTGGATATACCGCTAGAGGGGATTTATGAAACTCCCTAAACACTTCCTCGCGTATCGCCCCTGGTACCATAGTATGTCCTTTGAAGAGAATGACGTGATCCCCATATTTATAAAATTCATCAGGTGCTTGTCCTGTGGATATCTGAGCATGTTGAGCCTCACAGTTAGTGATCCCACACTGCGTCTCCTTGAATCACTAAAGAAGTGGGGGAGTGATTGTAATAGACTGAAGATAAGCTGCTCCATCTTGATCCACGTAGGATATCCGTAAAGTGGCTAGCTTCTTTGTCAACTCACTCAGAAGTTGCAGGCCAGACCTCGTGCTAAGTGCATCTGCTACCATGTTCCCCTTCCCAGGAGTATATACTATCTCAATGTCATATTCTTGGAGGAACTCTAGCCACTCCTATTGGGAACTGAAAACTGAAAACTCCTACTCCCACGAGGGTAAGGCTGGCTCACTCAAGAGTGACCGGATGCACCCTCCTATGTATGAGTTTAACATGTGCTTCCTAGGTTTCCTTTTTCAACTACTAGGGAAAACCTCATCCCAACGTTGTAGATAAGCCAAAAACTTTTTTCCTAATACAATCAATATGAGTATGAATTGTGGACGTCCAGTCATACCCAAAATAATGTCGTAAGGTCTCGACAATGCCACCAAGAGGTTCCAACCAAAACTCTCACCTTAAGGGTCAGATCACACCATCGACGTAAGTATTATTATCGATTCTCCTCTAAAAGGTATCTCTAGAAGTGAGGGCCAAGTAAATGGTTTAACTAGTAACTCTGGGTCTTGGAAAAGATTCGTGGAAGGAGGAATGATTGGTACCTATGTCTATTGATATGACAACTAGTAGTAGACACAGATCACACCTCAAATGATTGCGAGATCCCTTTGGTCACAATATTTGACCGCATGTCCTCCAGCTCCCTAAGCCTAGCAGGGACCACAAAGGGGGGTGGTTGTAATATGTCGAAATGTACACCACCTCATGCTTCTCCCATAGCTCTATTTCCACATCTTCAACTCTACAGATTCAACTATCCCTAACAGTTCTTCTTCCCGAAATATTTTTACACTCCCAAGTCTCTGAGAATGGATCTAGTTTTCGGTTTTCCCACTAATAACATTAAATGGCTATATCCGATCAGCCAAAGAACATTCAACCACAAAGGTACTCTATAGCACCCCAAAATAAGTAGGAATGAAAAGAGGAATAGTGTTGGCTCAGACGTCCTTAAACACACTGTGCTTGAAAGTCCGATCCCCGAAGCACTGATCGTATCGTATTCATCGAGTACCAAGAATTATTGGTATGCCTAGATGAATACTCATCTATCGACATGTCATCCTTCCAAAGCATTAAAAGATCTAGAGAACTCTCAGCCACCTCCTTAAACAAGTCCTTAGCTGCCTGTGAGTTGGGCTCACCTCAGAACCTGAGGGGTATGTGATGATGAATCACGCATAAGGCACTAAGCCTATATGTGTCCTCTACCGGTAGAAATGGTTGTAACTACTGACCAACGGGTAGTGATATAGCTGACACACTACACGAAGGAAATATCTTGGGTAATGGTCTACGTACTGAATCCTCATCACTATGCGGATCATCCTCATGGTCACTCACTAAAAAAGACTAGTATTTAAGATCACCATTAGCTATACTAGTGTCTCAACTAGGCGGAAAACTCTAGCAACCACCTCCAGCCATCCCTCAGCTACGTTGGAAACTGTCTCGCCTCGAATTCTCGGAGGCCTCTTCTGCTGGAACTTGTGCAACGTGCTCAGTCGGCATGCACCATCTTCCAGTGCAGCTGATGGTATCTGCTGCCCAATGGGTGGTGGTGCAGCTGGTACACCACCCGAAGGTGCCAACATAATAATAGGGCCATGCACCAGATCCTCGTCGCTCAGTGGGCCGCCATCGTGTAAACTCTCGGGAATCCTAGCTAGCTATCTACGAAGTCGCATCCTGATAAGGAACAGGTGCACCAAAGTCATTAAGTTATACCTGGTGAGATGACTCAAGAAAACACCATAAAACATTTCAAAACACACACGCAATCAATGTTTTTATGAACTGAGTTAGAAATCAGAATTCAGGGTCCTGGTGTATGGATACATCGGCCACCGCACCAACACTGGATTCCCTAAACTGATAACCAAACTCTTTATACTTAACACTATTTCCATTAAAAATATCAGAGTCCTATGTTATATTGTAAAGAACCGTAAATTTCAAGGAAAATTTTTTTTTCTTAATTTTCTTTGTAATTTTACAAGAACGCAGTTTCTGACGGCACCTGATTCCGAGGCCCGGTGTGCTCGAAATCATTTTCCAAAGTTTGGCTTGGGTACGTTCAGTGAACGGATGAGCGGGTTTTTCTAACTTTTGAACCGGTGCACGGAATCGAATTCTGAGGGCACCGATGTAATCGCAGTGCCGGTATTTGCTTAGAAACGCCTCTTCCGGAGTTTCTTTTTCTCGGGTGTGGTTTTTAATTTTCTTCGGGCTTAAAGTTAAGAAATAAAATAATTGTACGACAAACTTTATTTTATTTCACTTAAGCCACTTGGAAGTCACTTAAAGCCACTTAAAGCAGCTTAAGCTGAGTTGATCCGGATAGGATGCTATCCAAAAATATCCTACCCCCTTGGTAGGATATTTGTGGGGTGGGGCCCACACGAGCCCCACCGTTTCTTTTCCGCTAAGTAACGCACCCGCGAAAACCCGTCATTATGAAATGAAACTGACGCATTTTCTTAAATTCTTAACGCACCATTTAATTGGGCAGTTTTGTTCATAAATTAAATGGGCAGTTTCTTTCGTTAAATTAATTCTGCGAATTAATGGGTCGTTACTTACCTCTTATTCGTTTGTTGGCGTAATAATAAAATAAGACCAACACCGACTTTGGAGGATTACACCTTGAGAGGTTTTTGACAGAAGTTCTTGCGCCTTCACCCTTCTTCGCGAAGAACATGAAGAACGCGAAGAACGTGAAGAACGTGAAGAACGCCGGCCTCCGACGAAGAACGCCAAACCCGCAGAAATCGACGAAGCGACGCCGTGTGCTGCGACGCCGACGTTTCCTCTCCCGGAACGTTCTTTGGCAACGTTCCTTCCTACATGAGAAAAACCTTCGATCATCCGTTGAGTTCGTCAACGTGGCACCGTATACCGCGACGATCTTCTCCTTTTGCGACGAACCCCTCCTTCTGCGACAATCAAATCCGCGAAGAACCCGCGCGTGAAACTTGACGAGGTAGGGGTTGTTGTGAATATTTTATATTCCCGTGAAAGTTTCTTTAAAAATTAAAGAACCGGATTCATATGAACAATTTTAATTTATTAAAATTGTTGTTTCAAGTGTTGCATAATTCTCCCGTTGTTATTATTCTAACACGGAGGGTGCGGGCCAAACGAACACGGCCCGAAAACCCTCCGCCGTTCTTCGTGGTTGTGCGGATTTGGCGGGCGACGGAAAATCATGACGCAAGGGCGATTAGGTGATCCCGCAGTGAAGAACGGAACCCGGGAGGAACAATGGCGTAGACGGGAAGGAAAACGGACCACCAGAGCAACTCCGGTGGCCCGCGGAAGAGGCCGGCGGACCCGCGGCCGCGCGGGTCCGGCTCACCCGCACGGGACAAGACGACATGCCGCGTCCGATCGATCCAGCGCGGCACCACATGGGGTCGTGGAACCTCCAAACCGTGGGGGCAGCGCCCCGCGGCACCCCGGCTGCTCGGCCGCTCGGACGAGCCGAGCCAGGCTGGTCCGACCAGCCAGGCCGCGCCCTGGCTGGACCGGACCGGGTCCAGCCGGGTCGGACCGGGTCGGGTCGACCCAGTTCGGCCGACCCTGGGGGGGTCGGCCCGGGCCCGGACCCCCCGTCTCGGACCATTTTCGGTCTTTTGCCCGTAACATAAGCTACGAGCCTCCGAACGACGCGCCGTCAGTGGAAACACGATCCTTGGATCGAGGCGGTCATTTCGGTATATTGCACTCAAGGTTTCGGAATACTTTGGGTTCGGCCGGGTTGGTTCGTACACGAAACCAACCGGGCCCTCGGAGCGGAAACGCTCATATCTTGAGATACGGACGTCTGATTGACGTGTCGTCGACTTTGTTGAATTCTTCTAAGTGAGACGGATCTTTTGGCTCACTACGCCCGAGGTTTGGACGCAGGTGGAGTACGGTCGGGTTGGTTCTTCCTTAAAAACCAACCGGTCCCCTGGGACGAAAAAACCAATAACTCTCAGACCGGGCATCCGATTGACGCGCCGTCTGCGACTTTGAGTTCCTGTTGACGATAAGGGACTTTTGGATACATCAACTTCGGACTTTGTGTCAGTTGATGTATCAGCCTCTCGGCTTGTGGAGCAGACCCTCCCGAACGAGCTTGCTGTGTGCGGGAACCCTAGTGCTGGCTGCGACTTCGACGATGACGATTGTGCAGAGATCCTCAGTGGACTGCGACGATGAAGAGAGCTGGTCTTGTATCCTATGTGGGTCCTAGCTGTGCTGGTCTTGTATCCTATGTGGTTCCCAGCTTAGATGATTCAATATTGGTCTTGTATCCTATGTGGGTCCCAGTATAGATGAATCAATGAAGAGAGCTGGTCTTGTATCCTATGTGGGTCCTAGATGTGCTGGTCTTGTATCCTATGTGGGTCCCAGCTTAGATGATTCAATACTGGTCTTGTATCCTATGTGGGTCCCAGTATAGATGAATCAATGAAGAGAGCTGGTCTTGTATCCTATGTGGGTCCTAGCTGTGCTGGTCTTGTATCCTATGTGGGTCCCACCTTAGATGATTCAATACTTGTCTTGTATCCTATGTGGGTCCCAGTATAGATGAATCAATGAAGAGAGCTGGTCTTGTATCCTATGTGGGTCCTAGCTGTGTTGGTCTTGTATCCTATGTGGGTCCCAGCTTAGATGATTCAATACTGGTCTTGTATCCTATGTGGGTCCCAGTATAGATGAATCAATGAAGACAGCTGGTCTTGTATCCTATGTGGGTCCTAGCTGTGCTGGTCTTGTATCCTATGTGGGTCCCAGCTTTGATGATTCAGTGCTGGTCTTGTATCCTATGTGGGTCCCAGCATAAACGAAACAATGAAGACGGCTGGTCTTGTATCCTATGTGGGTCCCAGCTTAGATGATTCAGTATCTATGTATGATCATCTCTTTCACCTTTTCGATGATGTATACCTGTGTGAGCTGAATCCTGTGTTACTCTCCTTTGTGGATTGTGTTGAACTATCCTGTGTGGATTTACGGTTTATTCTCCTTTGTGGATTGTGTTGAACTATCCTGTGTGGATTTACTGTTTACTCTCCTTTGTGGATTGTGTTGAGCTATCCTGTGTGGGTATACGTTTGCTTTCCTGTGTGGACTGGGTTGTGCTTGGGCTCAGACGTTGGAGCCGAACGGGGATTGATGACTTAGGTATATGTATGGGCATATACCTAAGCAGTGTCAGTTGTTATTTCTTGATTGTATCTTTCTGTTGTGGTTTATCCTTTGTGGATTTCGGGAGACCTTCGGGGGGTCTCGAGGGTCCCTACTGAGTAGCTTATACTCACCCCTTCACAGGCTATGCCCGCACTTCGTTGTGTTGGTTGCAGACGAAGGACAACGCTGATCGTGGTGGAGGCGTGCGGAGCAGTACGGTACCTGTAGGTGGACCACTGGGCGGGACGTACTCGGAGCGGTCAGGTGGACCCGAGGAGCAGTGGAGGCTATCTGTACCCACCCTTCAGGTGGGACTTCCAGAGGACGGCTCGACGCTGCAGCTTTTCTTTTCAGTTGCTGTTTTCCCTTCAGTTGTACTTTACAGTTGGGCTTGTATTTCCGGCCCCTTTTACTTTCAGCACAGCTTGTTAGAGTTTTTACATAGTGTTTACTTTTCCGCTTGCTTACTCTGTGGTGCTTGTTTACTTTTCAAAGGCAATGCCTTCCCTTTTTACTGGGATTTACGCCTTGGTGCTAGTTGCCAGCCCCTGGCCTATGGAAGGTGGGTTTGGGGTAGTCACGACACGGGCCTCGAGGACGGTTCGTGACAAATTGGTATCAGAGGTGGTCGGTTCTACCGCAGACTCTGATCTTTCTTCTATGTGAAGCAATAGTGTTCAACATTTTGGGTGTGGTTATCAGTCCAGGGAGTCCAGTGTTGGTGCGGCGGCCGACGTATCCGTACACCAGGACCCTGACTTCTGATTTCCGACTTAATGCATGAAAACATTGATTGCATGTGTGTTCAAGTTTTCTTTGTGATTATTTGTGTCAGCTCACCAGGTATACAGTTCTGACCGTGGCGCACCTGCTTCTTTTTAGGATGGCCCCACGATGGCAGCCAGCTAGGGTTCCGAGAGTGGAGCGTGATGACAACCCACCGAGCGACGAGGCCTCGGTGCAGGGCTCATTGTCACCAGAGGCACCGGTGGTACCTTTAACCGCCGAGCCACCGATGCTACCAGCCCCAGCCGCTGACGATGCACGTCGCCTTAGCGCACTGCACGAGTTTCAGCATCAGCGACCGCCCAGGTTCCGCAGGGAGACGGACCCCCAGGCAGCCGAGGACTGGATGGAGGCAGTGGTGCGAGTTTTCAGGCTAGTGAGGACACCAACAGACCTCATGGTGATCCTCGCGGCGAGCCTACTACACGCAGCAGCGGGCCGATGGTGGAACTTGATGCTCCAGGTGCAAGACGAGACATCTCTTCTCTAGACGGACTTTGAGAGCATATTCCACTCCGAGTTCGTCCCAGCCACCCTCCGTGCGGTGCAAGTTCAGGATCTTCTTCAGCTACGGTAGGGCATCTTGACAGTGGCCCAGTACTCGGCGAGATTTACTGATCTCTCGCGCTACTCCACAGATATGGTACGGGACCCGTTCTTCCGGGCCCGGACCTTCGAGCAGGGACTGAGGCATGAGATCAGGGCTTCGATGATATCCCTCAACATTCCGACTCTGGAAGAGGTGTTGGAGAGAGCCCTTCTAGTGGAGAGTTTTCTCGCCGAGCAGGCTCCAGTGACAGGGCCCCCCGCAGGATGGCCCGTAGCAGGGTCTTCTGCAGCTGGTAGTAGACAGGTGACGCAGAGGTTCAAACGGGCCAGACAATCAGATGTGCAGTCTTAGGATGAAGATTCGGTTGTGCGGGGCACCCGAAGGAGAGCCAGCTACATGAGGGGAAAGCATTTCTACGCATGCAGCGGGCGAGGTCACATGGCTCGAGACTGCCCGACTCGTCTTACAGATGAGAATCAGGTGGTAGAGAGACCTCCCAGACAGAGGTTCGGCCACGGTGGTCCGCAGGGTGCAGGCGGACGAGGAAGAGGAGCTGGCCGAGTAGCCGATGGTGGGAGACACTTCGAGGTGTTGCCACCACCACCACCTGAAGGTCCACCCCGACCGCAGGGAGTTGGTGGACATGGGAGAGCTCAGCTTCAGGCAGCTGAGGCCTTCGATCATGGAGCTCGGGGAGCAAATGGACAGGAGCGGAACTAGTGGATACGTCCTTTGTACTTCTAGTTCCTTGTTGCTATTGTGTAGCGTCTTTGTATTATGAGATGCAATAATAAAAGACGCATACCCTTGTGATGTTTTCATTCCTGTCCTCTTTTGTGTTGTTACTAAGAGGTTCCAGTTTTAACTGTTGACTTGACCCTCACTTGTGAGACATCTACTGGAGGAGACCCAGTTACCACACACTGATGCCGACAGTGTGACTCAACCCTTGGAGGTGGGAGTAACGGTTGGATCTCTTGGTAGTAGAGTTGAGGCCTTACGACGTCATCCTTGGTATGGATTAGTATCATCCATGTTGGGATTGACGGTATTAGGCAAAGAACATGGTTCATCCAGGGGATGCGACCGGATTTCTCTTATCGGCGAGGAAGAAATACCAGCAGCTCTTGTAGGACCAGGAAGGTCCAAGTCATCCATGAGCGGATGGGGACAACTCAGAACCGGCATAAGTGTTGTGCTGACAGGAGGCGGAGGCCACTAGAGTTCGAGTATGGCGACCACGTCTTCTTGCATGTCTCACCTCGACGTGGATTACGAAGATTTGGCCGAGGCGACAAGTTGTCTCCATGCTTCATCGGACCCTTCCAAGTCCTCAGTAGGATTGGCGAGGTGGCTTATAACCTGGATCTACCACCTCAGTTGCACCGGGTGCACGACGTCTTCCACATATCTCAGCTGAGGAGATACGTGCACGACTCGACGCAAATCTTTGACCATGGAGAGCTGGTCTTTGATGATGGGATGACTTTTGCGGAGGTCCCAATGGAGATCGAGGATCGACAGAAGCGGGTCCTACGTGGATGATCGATTCCTATAGTGCGCTTCAGATAGCAGCACGGGAACCTCCAGGAGAGCACTTTGGAGCGGGAGGCTTAGTTGCGTGCTCAGTACCACCTTTGTATCCCTAAGTTTATGGTAAAGTTTTATGGGGACGTAAAGCCCTGTGGTGGGAGTAATGTAAAGACCCGTAAATTTCAAGGAAATTTTTTTTCTTAATTTTCTTTAGAATTTTACAAGAACGCAGTTTCTGAAGGCACCTGATTCCGAGGCCCGGTGTGCCCGGAATCATTTTCCGAATATTGGCTCGGGTACGTTCAATGAACGGACGAGCGGGTTTTTCTAACTTTTGAATCGGTACCCAGAATCGAATTCTGAGGGCACCGATGGAATCGCAGCGCCGGTATTTGCTTATAAACGCCTCTTCCGGAGTCGCGTTTGCTCAGGTGTGGTTTCTAATTTTTTTCGGGCTTAAAGTTAAGAAATAAAATAATTGTACGACAAACTTTATTTTATTTCACTTAAGCCACTTGGAAGTCACTTGAAGCCACTTAAAGCGGCTTAAGCTGAGTTGATCTGGATAGGATGCTATCCAAAAATATCCTACCCCCTTGGTAGGATATTTGTGGGGTGGGGCCCGCACGAGCCCCACCGTTTCTTTTCCGCTAAGTAACGCACCCGCGAAAACCCATCATTATGAAATTCAACTGACGCGTTTTCTTAAATTCTTAACGCACCATTTAATTGGGTAGTTTTGTTCATAAATTAAATGGGCAGTTTCTTTCGTTAAATTAATTCTATGAATTAATGGGTCGTTACTTACCTCTTATTTGTTTGTTGGCGTAATAATAAAATAAGACCAACACCGACTTTGGAGGATTACACCTTGAGAGGTTTTTGACAGAAGTTATTGTGCCTTCACCCTTCTTCTTAAAGGACACGAAAAACGCGAAGAACGCGAAGAACGCCGGCCTCCGACGAAGAACGCCAAACCCGTGGAAATCGACGATGCGACGCCGTGTGACAGGACGCCGACGTTTCCTCTCCCTCAACATTATTCGGTGACGTTCCTTCGTCCATGACAAAAACCTTCGATCATCCATTGAGTTCGTCGACGCAGTGCTGGATACCGAGACGATCTCCTCCTTCTGCGACGAACCCCTCCTTCCGCGACGATCAAATCCGCGAAGAACCCGCGCGTGCAACTTGATGAGGTAGGGGTTGTTTTGAATATTTTATATTCCTGTGAACGTTTCTTTAAAAATTAAAGAACCGGATTAATATGAACAATTTTAATTTATTAAAATTGTTGTTTCAAGTGTTGCATAATTCTCCCGTTGTTATTATTCTAACGCGGAGGGTGCGGGCCAAACGAACACGGCCCGACAATCCTCCGCTGTTCTTCATGGTTGTGCGGATTTGGTGGGTGAAGGAAAATCGTGACACAAGGGCGATTTGGTGATCCCGCAGTGAAGAACGGAACCCGGGAGGAACAATGGTGCAGACGGGAAGGAAAACGGACCACCGGAGCAACTCCGGTGGCCCGTGGAAGCGGCGGCCAGCGGACCCGCGGCCGCGCGGGTCCGGCTCGCCCGCACGGGACGCGGCGACATGCCGTGTCCGATCGATCCAGCGCGGCCCCACGCGGGGCCGCGACACCTCCAAACCGCGGGGGCAGTGCCCCGTGGCACCCCGGCTGCTCGGCTGCTCAGCCGAGCCGAGCCAGGCCGGTCCGACCGGCCGAGCCATGCCCTGGCCGGACCGGACCACGTCCAGCTGGGTCGGTTCGACCCGGTTCGGCCGACCCAGGGGGGGTCGGCCCGGGTCGGCCCGGGCCCGGACCCCCCGTCTCGGACCATTTTTGGTCTTTTGCCTGTAACTTGAGCTACGGGCCTCCGAACGACGCGCCGTCAGCGGAAACACGATCCTTGGATTGAGACGGTCGTTTCGGTATATCACACCGAAGGTTTTGGAATACTTTGGGTTCGGCCGGGTTGGTTCGTACACGAAACCAACCGGGCCCTCGGAGCGGAAACGCTCATATCTTGAGCTACGGACGTCCGATTGACGTGGCGTCGACTTTGTTGAATTCTTCTAAGTGAGACGGATCTTTTGGCTCACTCCGCCCGAGGTTTGGACGTAGGTGGAGTACGGTCGGGTTGGTTTTTCCTTAAAAACCAACCGGGCCCCTGGGACGAAAGAGCCAATAACTCTCAGACCGGGCGTCCGATTGACGCGCCGTCTGCGATGTTGAGTTCCTGTTGACGATACGAAACTTTTGGATACATCAACTTCGGACTTTGTGTCAGTTGATGTATCAGCCTCTCGGCTCGTGGAGCGGACCCTCCTGAACGAGCTTGCTGTGTGCGGGAACCCTAGTGTTGGTTGCGACTTCGACGACCACGATTGTGCAGAGATCTTCAGTGGACTGCGACGATGAAGAGAGCTGGTCTTGTATCCTATGTGGGTCCTAGCTGTGCTGGTCTTGTATCCTATGTGGGTCCCAGCTTAGAAGATTCAATACTTCTCTTGTATCCTATGTGGGTCCCAGTATAGATGAATCAATGAAGAGAGCTGGTCTTGTATCCTATGTGGGTCCTAGCTGTGCTGGTCTTGTATCCTATGTGGGTCCCAGCTTAGATGATTCAATACTGGTCTTGTATCCTATGTGGGTCCCAGTATAGATGAATCAATGAAGAGAGCTGGTCTTATATCCTATGTGGGTCCTAGCTGTGCTTGTCTTGTATCCTATGTGGGTCCCAGCTTAGATGATTCAATACTGGTCTTGTATCCTATGTGGGTCCCAATATAGATGAATCAATGAAGAGAGCTGGCCTTGTATCCTATGTGGGTCCTAGCTGTGCTGGTCTTGTATCCTATGTGGGTCCCAGCTTAGATGATTCAATGAAGACAGCTGGTCTTGTATCCTCTGTGGGTCCTAGCTGTGATGGTCTTGTATCCTATGTGGGTCCCAACTTTGATGATTCAGTGCTGGTCTAGTATCCTATGTGGGTCCCAGCATAAACGAAACAATGAAGACGGCTGGTCTTGTATCCTATGTGGGTCCTAGCTTAGATGATTTAGTATCAATGTCTGATCATCTCCTTCACATTTTCGATGATGTATACCTGTGTGAGCTGAATCCTGTGTTACTCTCCTTTGTTGATTGTGTTGAACTATCCTGTGTAGATTTACTGTTTACTCTCCTTTGTGGATTGTGTTGAACTATCCTGTGTGGATTTACTGTTTACTCTCCTTTGTGGATTGTGTTGAGCTATCCTGTGTGGGTATACATTTGCTTTCCTGTGTGGACTGGGTTGTGCTTGGGCTCGGACGTTGGAGCCAAACGTGGATTGATGACTTAGGTATATGTATGGGCATATACCTAAGCAGTGTTAGTTGTTATTTCGTGATTGTATCTTTCCATTGTGGTTTATCCTTTGTGGATTTCGGGAGACCTTCGGGGGGTCTCGGGGGTCCCTACTAAGTAGCTTATACTCACCCCTGCACGGGCTATGCCCGCACTTAGTTGTGTTGGTTGCAGATGACAGACATCGCTGATCATGGTGGAGGCGTGCAGAGCAGGACGATACCTGGAGGTGGACCACTGGGCGGGACGTACTCGGAGCGGTCAGGTGGACCCGAGGGGCAGTGGAGGCTATCTGTACCCACCCTTTAGGTGGGACTTCCAGAGGACGGCTTGACGCTGCGGCTTTTCTTTTCAGTTGCTGTTTTTCCATTCAGTTGTACTTTACAGTTGGGCTTGTATTTCTGGCCCCTTTTACTTTCAACACAGCTTGTTACAGTTTTTACGTAGTTTTTACTTTTCCGCTTGCTTACTCTATGGTGCTTGTTTACTTTTCAAAGGCAATGCCTTCCCTTTTAACTGGGATTTACGCCTTGGTGCTAGTCGCCAGCCCCTGGCCTATGGAAGGCGGGCTTGGGGTAGTCACGGCACGGGCCCCGAGGATGGGTCGTGACATATATGGTATAACCAACTCCTCTTATACCAATTTGTCACGAACTGTCCCCAGGGACCCGTGTCGTGACTACCGCAAACCCACCTTCCATAGGCTAGGGGCTAGGGACTAGCACCGAAAGGCATATTCCCTAAAACCGGGATGACATTGTCTTTATAACCTGTAAACACACTCAACCAAGCACACAACAAGATACAAACAAAATTAAACTATATAGTAAAAAGAGTGTATACGGTAAGTAAAAGGGGTTGGAATACAAGTCCAATTGGAAAGTACAAGAAAACTGAAATGTACAAGTAAACTGAAAGAAATATTGTGAACACCTGCCATGGATCCTACCTGATGGGTAGGTGTAGCTCTAGAATAGCCGTCTCTGTGGTACGCCTCGTCTAATGTCCACATCCGAGCTACCTCCAGTCCTAGTACTCTCGTCCTCACTCAGCATTGTCCATCGTCTGCACCAAACACAACAAGGTGCGGGCATAGCCTGTGCAGGGGTGAGTATAACGATACTCAGTAGGGACCCCGAGACCCACAAAGGTCTTAATAAACTACAAAGGATAAACCACAAATCATGTAATCATCTATAAACCCTACTTAGGTATAGTCCCAAACATATAACCACGTTATCAAGTATACCCATCTCATTCATGAGGAAACACAAGGTCCATCTCAAAAGCCCAAAGCACAACTGTTCCCCAAAGGAAGGAATACCACGAAGGTAACACCACAAAGGTAAGTACCACAAAGTTAATGCCACACAGAAGAATAGGACAAAGGTATCACTATGAAGGTAAGTACCACAATGATACATCACATAGAAGAATACAATAAAGGTATCACCAAGAGGGTAAGTACCACGAAGGTACAACACACAGAAGAATACCACCAAGGTATCACCACAAAGGAAAGTACCACACAAGTACGCCACAAAGAAGAATACAAAAAAGGTATCACCACGAAGGTAAGTAACACATAGGTATGCCACAAAGAAGAATAATGAAAATTTATCACCATGAAGGTGTGACACATAGAAAAATACCCCGAAGGTATCACCATAAAGGAAAGTATCACACATGTACGCCACATAGAAGAATACGACAAAGGTATCACCACGATGTTAAGCCCTCAGCTCACACCAGGTATAACTTAGGTATTAGAATAAAGACGATTATATATAACTATTGAATCATCTTAATCCATTAAGAGGAAGACCTAAGTAAGATCCTAGTACATCATAGGATCCAAGTACAACAGACCCACGTAGGATCCTATATTATTTCCAAGTGGATTCTTAGAGTGGATCCAAGTGATACTCTCGAACACATACCCACAAAGTATCACGAAGCACAGACCCACATAACATCCTTTTCTATTGTTACTGCCAGCTATAGGGTTCCCACACTAAGATCTATTGATTCTAGGAGGGTCTTATCCTCAAGCCATAGGTTGGTACTCCAACTTCCCTGAATTCACAAGAAGATGTATCCCAAAGGACCACCATGTAATAGGGGTGTCCATTTAGTAGACAGTGCATCAATCAGATGCCCGGTCTGTACGTTATTGGCCTTTTAGTCTAGAGGGCCTGGTTGGATTCATGCTCAATCCAACCCAACCATACCCCAACATTATCGAAATCTCATGTGGGGTATACCAAATGGATAGTCTTTCTTCAAAGTTTCTGACAATGCAGACGGCTCGTCAAACGGATGCCCGTAGCTCATGATATGGCCAAAAGAGCGAAAAAGGTCGAAGTTGGTCCAGGTCCAGTCTGACCCGGTCCGCTGGGTCTGGCCCGGGCTGCCGGTGAGGCCCGGCCCGCTGGGCGACCTTTGGGACAGCGGCCGGTGGTGACTCATGGTGCGGTCCGCGTTAGGCGGTCCACTAGGCACCCCAGGCTGGCCGGATGGCCAGCCACTTCTCCGTGCGGCACGGTCACGCGTCACGCCATGGCCATCGCCATCGTCGGCTGCCAGAAGCGATCTGACTGTGAGCCATCCCCTGCCTCTTCTCTTCTATAGCCAACGGGCCGCGACCTTTCTCCGGTGGCACGGTTGCACCGCCACCTTCATCACGACCATCCGGTGTTCCGACCGCCTCTCCCGAGTCCCACCGGTACCAGTCGCCGACACTGGTCACTTTCATCCTCCGTCGTGATGAACACATAAAAAACAATAATGTTGTGGAGTGGTCAGTCCATTTTCATTTTTCCATCACCCTCCACATTATAATGGTAGCAAGCGGCTCATGGGGAGAGATTCAATCGTAAAAGAAATTTAATGATGATTAATCAAAACACACCCCTACTTTGAAGGTTCCGAAGGAGGAAGCATGAGGAAGAAGACGAAGTCGTTGAGGAGTCGCCTCTCATTGCTTCCACAATCCGCTTTTGATCCAGGCTCGGAGTTGGTTCCACGTTCTTCGATTCATGAATCGGGGTCACTCGTCACCACCCACTGGAACTGGCTCCATCCTCCAAGTGTTGGCCATCACAACAATTTACTAGAGCTTCGTCGCTTGGTGAAGCCTTACCAATTCCTCCCCCCAAGATTAATATAAATATGAGAGGGGGGGGGGTATGTAACGATCTTGGAATTTATGAAAGTTCATTTAATAAGAACCTTCCTAAATTCCAACGAAGCTATTACTTAGTATTTGAAAGGTTAAGCCATTTATTTTACATTGTCTCAAAAATTAAATGGCTCAATTAAATGGAACTATTAATTAATTGGAGAGTTGGCACAATTAAATGGCAGGATTCCAAGGGATATACCCATGATAAAGAGGGGTCTGGGTGGTTCCCACCACCATGAATCCACAAATGTGGTTTTTATAGCTCGGTCGGTCCCCACCTCTAAGCATTCAATGGGGAGGTTAAAAATAAAATAAAAATTTGTTCTTTATTTAATGTTTGTTTCCATGAAAAACAAAAAAACTAACTTGAACCCTCGACCTACTGCGGTCAAGGTGAAGGTCTCCTTAAGTGAATGTAGATGCTGCGAGTTCAACGGTGCCCTCATATTTCAATTCCAATCACCAGTTGAAATGTTATATAATGCCTCTCGCGCGTTTACTGAACGTATCCAAAAAAAGTTTGGAAACATTATAACAGTCACCCTTGACCCGTTCCGGTCGAGTTTTGGATCTTCCTAAGTGAAACATGTCCCAAAGAACCCAACGATATTCTCAGATTTTCAATCTGAGTTACCATTTAGAAGTTATGAATTTTACAGTAAAATAATTTTCACTTATTTATTTTATTTACGGCCAAAAACTAACTTTCACTGGTGGCTTATGCTGACCAATATTAGTATCTACCTAATGGAGGAATACCCTCACGAGATCAGTGGTGGTCTCATATTTCAATCCGAGTTACCATTTGTGAGTTATAAGAATATGAAAAATAAAATAATTTATTTAATTATTTTATTTACGATTATTCCATTTTTGGGTTTTCTCATAGGAGGCCCGCACCGGCTAAACTTAAGCCACACCTAGGGTAAACCCACCATCCTGAACGCAATTATGCCCTCAGATTTCTGATTTTAGTAATTATTTAAGAGTTATTCCACTTTTTCAGGAAAACTACTTATACACGCTAATTAAAACTCAACCAAACTTTGATGGATCATTCCTGGCACTCTGGGTCTCAGAATCATTGGCTGTCATATTTCGCGGTCTCAAAATAATTCCATATAATTAAAAATATATATACGGTATTTCCAAGATATTATAATATATGTATGTATGTGTATGAAATATATATAAGTAAAATAATGGATTTATGAGTTTAATAATTGAAATAATATTTCTTGAATGTTAAATATTCTTCTATTAGCTTTCTATATATTACACAATGCGTAGAATTATATGTATTAATAAATTCTTAAAAGTTAAATGATCCAGTTGTTCAGAATCAACCAAATTATCACCTATAAATAGTTTATATATATATATACATATATGATTCCATGAATTTCAAAGTAGAAAACCTAGTAATAAATATATATTAATTTAAAGCATGTTTAAAATGTTTTCAAAAAATTTGGCACTTGAACATTGTAAATATGGTAGAAAATTTGGAAGTGAACCCAATCCCTCAACAAGTGGGTAGGCCCAATATAAACTTTAATGTTTCATGTTTCCATAAGACATAGTGTTTTGTTTTCAAAATATTTCATAGTGTTTTCATAAAAAAACACTGGATTAATTTTAAAGAAATTATTGTACGTATGTAATTTGAAAAGTGGTATATTATTTTAAATGTAAGTAATTTCAATTATGTTTTTCAAAGGGTGTATTGAAAAGTATTTTTATTTTAACTTCAAAAGAATTTCTCAAAGTTATTTTTATAGATGTACTTTTTAAAATGTATTTAAACAATTTCAAAACTCTGTATTAGGCAACTTAATTATCACCCTTTTTTAAAAAAATTATTTTTTATAGGTATCATAGTAGTTCAAATCAGATGTCGTCGTTTTGAAGTTAGTATGCATGAAATCATAGTAGGAATTTGTTTATTTGTTGTTTAACTATGATAAATGTAATTTTTTGTTTAATCCTCCAAAAACTAGACTGGTGAAAGGTCCTTGTTTGTGTAATCTGTTGTGTAATTAATTTATTTCCTTTTTAAAAAAATAAACAACATTTTTAAGAACTGAGTCCGAAAGCGCGGGCTCGGTGTGTTATAATAACGATCCATGTGGAAATTGTTCCAGGTTGGAAATGAACAAAAATCATATTATCTAGGTCTGAAGGAAGAAAATCAATTATTTTAAAAAAGGCATGGAAATATTTTTCAGATAAACATAAACAAGTTAACACATAGATGAAGTTTCCATTATTTCTTTGATATAATAAGAAACGTAGATAGATACTATTCTATATTACAAAAAGTTAAATGTTCAAATTCTTAACAAAATAAGTTTGATATACATACATCTCATCCCTTAAATATTATTCATTCTGAAACATGTGGTCCCCTATGAATGAAATCAAAAAATATGGATAAGTATTTTCCCACATAATGATAATTTCACTCATATTACATTTATTATATTAATAAAATATAAATTGTAGGCTCTCAAAATGTTTAAAAGATTCATGAGAAGTAATAAAATGGAATGTGGCTACTCTATAAATATTATTTTAACTGATAATTATTCCTAATACACAAGTGGAAAGATTTAAATTTATCTTGAGAAGCATGGTATCCATCACGTGGTTAGGGAACCACACACACCATAAAAAATGTTGTTACTGAAAGAAATAATAGAATATTTGTTATTATGGTTTAAACTATGAGGATTGAACATGATAATTATTAGATTACTTATAGAAAAATTATTGTTCTAGTAGTCTACATTCAAAATATCTACTTCTATAGACCAAATTTATATATGACTTCATATGATATTTATTAAAATAATACCCCATATTTTATGTACATAAGTTTTTTTTGGTATCCCATACATTTTCAAATTCAAAGGAATTAATATTGAGAAGTTTTATCAAAGATTTTTTGATGGTATCTTCCTTGGATACACCTCACTTCAAAATTTTAATTTCAAAAAACTCTTTTTGGGGTTAAGTGAGAACCCTAAAAAAATGGCACCATCTAAAATCCTCACATACCATAACAAAAAATTATCAACCACTGTAAGAGATCACAAAACCATTAAATTATAGAATTATTATATTATAAGACTTATCCTTATATAATTCCATTTCATTGTATTCACCATTGTTCCCAGATCTTGCTTGATAAGGTCTTCGAGGCAATCAACCATTTTTTCCTAAGTCTGAATAAACTCTTCCACATTTATTTTCCATTCAATGAAAAATCTTATTAGTATGATTTCATGCTTGTTGAAACACACCCTCCAGATGGTATGGGATAAATATTCTAAAAAAATTAAACTATAATAATTATTTATTCGATTAATGCGAATGTGAAGGAAAATCCCATTTCATAAGTGAATACTAATTTAAAGGATAGAGAGAATGAATCTGTTCCTTTTAACTAGTAGGGTGCCATTATTGAAAAAGATGAATGTATTGTTGTTATAAAATAATTATAATAATAATTCACTATTTCAAGTGATGAATAATAACCCCATTTATCACATCCAATATTGATAAAATAGATAAGGATCCAAATCATCATTGGGTATCAACAAAAATAGGTTTAGTCTATAAAAAATTAAGTGATTCCTAACATATATCACTATTTTCAATGTTTTATCCACTAGATATTGAATAATAATGGTATCATCAACATTTGACTGATTCCATTTATGAATAATTGGATCTAATTGAGAAAAATGTTTAATGGGAGCTAGTAAAAAACCTAAAGATTAAAATATGATTGGAACAAAGTAAGTTTTTTGAAATAAGTTGAATGAAAAAGGTGAAGGGGTATGAAAAAAGGAAATACTAGTTTATAAGGGAGACTCGTTGGTTGAAGGAATTGATTTTGATGATATATTTCTACTAATTTAGTCTCCATACCATCAAAATCATTCTGTTAGAATCCCAAGAATAACATACATATATATTACATGTTTTTAATGAATATTGAATATATATTCTAAATAGAATTGACTGAGTACCAAAATGGTTTAGTGTACATAGATACTTGATATATGAAAATCTTATTTACATACAATATTCATCATCTCAATAATATTTCATTACATAAGGTACCTTCTAGAATCATTATATATAGTAAAATTCTTCACAAATTGGGAAATATTAAAACATAAGGAGGGGTGATCCGGGATGGTTAGCAAGGGTGAACATATAAGTTATTAATCAATGATCATATGAAAAAATTATATTGATAATATGGGTGGAAGAACATTTTATTATCAATAAATATTCATACCAAAAAATTTATATATCATAATCATTATTCATGGAATAAAACATTTTTATGTCACAAGATAGGGGAGTCATAAAAGATATCAATCATGACCCGTGACCTCAAATCATAATCATATCAACATGTTATAAGAGTGTGGAACTGTTATAGTCAATGAAACCATATCATATGTGTAATGGTTAACTAATGAGACCATAATTTCATAGTGGATTATACATTGCCACATATTTCCCATATAACTAGAGATGAGGAATCACTACATATTTCCCATATCATAGTGGTTTGGCATCACCACCCGTTTCCCATGTCATAGTGGATCAAATATCCATACATATTTCTTATAGTGGATATATCACATCATCTCATTTACCAAATTTATATACTCATATATAAGATATTAAACAATCCATTGGAGGGACATAATAGACCAACCCATCATATATTGAAAACCATACATTTTATTCTATAAGATCATAAAACATTCACCAATTCATTATATAATAACCTAGGTAAAGGAAATAGGTTTCATAATAATTCCATAATTTTATCATAACATCACCCGTGGAAAAGTAATTAGTTTCATAAAGGTTTCATCTTAAATTAATTAACTCATGAGAAATGGAATATATTAATAAAATCATCCATAAATCATCACTATCATAATCTATACACTAAAAAAAGTGTATGGAATCATAAGATCATATTCCCAGTGAAGCATAAAATCCCTTAAGGATGTTAACATAGATAAAAAGAACCTTTAAAATAATATTCAATCCATTCATTGAAAACATGAAAAATATATCCTTGTATATTTTTAAAAATTTAACTAAAATTTCCAATAATATTTGGAAATTAATTTTATTTGAAAATAACAATTGGAACATGTGATGGAATATTCAAAGAAAATAATAGAAATTATGGAAGGAAAATCTATTCATACCATATATGTTAAAAGAAAAAATTCATTTCATACTTTCGAAAAAGGTAAGAAATGACATGATCAGAATAATTTCATTAAAAATATTCATTTATAATACTTTATAAATAAATTATAAAATAGTGAAAATGAAAATTTTGAAATATTTCAAGTATTTTTAAAAACATTGATAACATAATTTCAATGATATTGGAAGTGGAAGAATGATTTAATCGACCAAATAATAAATATGACTAGTTTTAATTTAAAAACAATTTATCGATAATTTTAAATACTAAAGAGAGAATAATATAAAAAAATCCATAAATAAAAATAAGATAATAAAATTTATATGTTTTAAAGGACAAAATCACTATAATTCCCATCAATGGAAATATTTCCTAGTCAATTTTGAAAATAAATGAGGTCATAACATAGAACCCTTACTACTTTGGAAAATATTGAATCATAATCCCCATTAAATATATAAAATCATATGGAAAATTGAATAAAATGAAAATATTTTTATCATAGATACATCATATTTAAATTTCATTAGATACACTTCATAAAAGAAGATATGTGTATAACATAAAATATGTTCCAAAAAGATAATTTTAGATGATTAACCCTTACCACTTTTGTACCACAAAAATCAATTCACATTGGATGAAATAATTTAAATTTTATCTTTATTAACCATTAATTAAGAATTATACATGATATAACATGTGAAATGGGCAGTATATAAACCTCTTATAAAATAGGTTCATAACATCAAACATGTATTAATGAAATCATATTGAGACAAAGAACCCCTAACTCAAGTCTCATTCTGCTTCATGTACATTAAAAATTACAATAAAATAAATATATATTCAGTATAAGTATATTTAATAGCGATATTAAAACACAACATATCATATATTATTCAATTATAACATCTTTTTATCCATTTAATAATATATATCTTAAAATTGATATTTTCGGTGATAATTGTTTTGTTTTTTATACATGTTTTGACACAGTAGTTCCAGTCCTTTTACTTTTATCATGGTTCCATAATATTCATAATATAAATGATTTCATAAGTACCTTATTTAATAATTATTTATACTTTTAAAACTATTTATTTAAATTTGTTTTGAAAATGAATTACATCTCTTCATGGAGATGGAAGTCTGTACAGACATACACACATATGATGCTTTCACTTTATAGTGGTTATAATGAGAGAATGATAAATAATAAATAAACCTTAATTAATCATTATTATAAAATTAAATTATTATATAATCTTTTAATATATCATTATTAATATTAATTTAAATACGAAATAAAAAAATAATCACATATCTTCATGGATATTGTAATCCACACATACACATGACAAAAATTATTGTTTTCTTACTGATGGGATGGTAACAAGGTAGATAATATATTATTAAAAAGAAGCTTAATTATGTCATTAATAACATATATAAACATTAATTTCATCATAACAACCAACTATGAATGATGGTGGTGGAAAATGAATCATATCGCTATGTGGAGGGATTAATCCACACATACATATGAGTAATACATTTATTTACCAGTTGATGGAAATGAGATTGATTAAGGATATAAATAAAACTATTTACATAACTTTATGTGGTTTAAAATAATTTTATTATATTATAAAGTATATGATAGAATTTAATGAGGTAAAAGATGATTTAAAATGAAAGAGACTGGTAAATACGATTACCTCCTCTCTGAGAGACCTCATTTGGATCCTTTCACAAGGACCCTTAGGATAGTATTTTTAGGAGACTAAAACCTCCATAACTTATATAATGATTTTTATATGTATTTTTGGTAGGTTTGGGTCGAGATAATTAGATCATGGTGTTGTGAAGTGTAGAGTAGAGGTGGTGTCCTTTTATAATGAAGGAAAGGATACACATAGAATTGCTTCAAATATTTAAATATAAAATATATTTTTTCATGTGATATTGGAACCAATTGGCATAATTTTTATATCTAATATTGTTTAAGTTGTAAATATAATTGAAAAATAATTTTTTATAGGTTTTTGTTCTATTTTAATCAATATATTTTGGTATATACACATTGTTAAAAAAATTAACATTAAATGCGTAAAAAAATTACTATTAAAGGGTTATATCTTTACATAAAAGGAAAAAATTGGCTCAAAAATTTTGAATTGATGAATTTTATACCAGATCCCATCTCACATGTCCTCTTTTAAGATTTATATTATTTTTCAATCAATTAATAAATTATTATTTAACATAAAATATCATTAATTCCATTTTGGGACTGTTAATTTAGTTTGACTTAAAAGTTATCAATACATAAATTAAACTAGAATTTAAACATATTTAATATTATTTATAATTTTTAATTATCTATTAAATTCATTTGATACCACAATTCTCCAAAAAAATATTATTTTTCTTGTTTCTAGAATTATTTACATTGATATTTCTACTGCTTGCAAAAGCACTATGTCAGTGTTGTGTAAACATTTAAAGTAATTATAAAATCAATAAAAATAAAAAATAAATTAATTTAATAATTTTTTTATTAATATTATAAAATTATTATAATTTAATATTAATTATTTATATACGATTGAAAAAATATTATACATATTAAAAGAATTAGAGTGGCATTTTGAAATTTTATTAACTTAAAATAATATAAATGTCATTATAAAAGTGAAATGGAATAAAAATTCCATATATTTGAATTTATGATTGATATGATAAAATTAATCACAAAATAATGAAATAATGGAATGTTTTGTGTTCATTTTGCGACCATATCTCAGAGTTTTTACCCTATTTTACCCATTTTACCCTTACTCACGTGGAAAATTTTTACTACGGTTAATATTCATAATGACCAAAAATAGAAGTAAAATAATTTCAAAATTTGAACATCATGATTCCAAATATGTAATCCATTTCTAAATATTCAATTTCTATAAGAATTAGAAATAAATTTTAATATAAATTCCTAAAATACCATAAAAAATAGTTTTTAGAAAAATGTTTTTTTAAGAAAAAAATTATCTTATACCAAAATAAATATAGTTTTGTTTAATAATAAAATAACTACAATATTAATAATTAATTAAATGTTATTTCATTCTAATATAATATAAACAACACAATGGGATATTAAAATTACTTCATTTAATTGGATGAAATGACAGTTTTACAAAAAATAGTATTTTTCACTATTCAATTAAATATAAATATTCTCAAACAATATAAAAAATAACCCTAATAGAAGGATGAAATTATAATTAAAAATGATATTAATTTAATAAAATATAATTTCTAAATATGTTATAAATTAATCATAACATCTTTTCATAAAATTGAATAAAAACTAATTTTTAATAAAACATATTTTTTTGAATCATAACACAAACTTACTAAGTATTATTTCTTATTTTTTATGAATTAATAAATAAATTTTATTTGAGTAATATATATATATATATAATTATTTAATGATATTCATCTGTGTCAATTTAATTTCTATGTTATAATATATTTGTGTTTTTTTAAAATATGTGTTTCATGTTAAGAATGAAATCAAACACTCAATGTTTATTTAAAGAGAATATATTTTTAAAAATATTTTTGTGTTACATTTTTTTATAATTCCATAAAAAAATACATGACTTTAAAATTTATTTACATTATTCAATTCATAATGGAGAGTTGGAATATGAAATTTAAATTGATCAACCATGTGGTTTCTTTCTTGTGAATGATTGGAAATATGTATATGTTGAAGAAGTATTCACATGGGTTAAAAAAGATCAAAGATCATGGTATATGAACATGTATTCCAATTTAAATAATCCAAACTTCAATAAGGGAAGACCGGGAAACAACCTCTACATAAAATAAAATCAATAGGTTTTTATAAATTTCCTTATTTATACTGAATATATCATATTTATGGGGAATAATGAAGGAGACTCTGAATGGTGTTCTAAATAGACGAAGAAGTCATTTGAAATATATATGTTGGGACAAATTAATTACATTATTGTATTTTAAATCTCTTAAGAAGAGGATCACATTTTCCTATTACAATATAAATATGCCATGGAACTGCATAAAAAGTTTGGCCATGAAGATTCATGACCTATTTCCATACACATCTAAGTGAGAACAAAGCTGGTTAAGGATGTAGTTGAAAAGGATATTGATCATAAATAATTTAAGAATTTTATTGAAAGAATACTATATTTTATAACATATTCACCAGAACTTGTTTATGTTGTTACCCTTTTAAAAAGATTTTAAAGTGAACTAAAAATATCACATTTTTAGCTAAAAAATAATTCTCATATTTTGAAAGGATCTACAAAGTATGAGATAGTGTATTACCATAAGGTTATGTTGAATATATTTGGCAATACAATTCAGACTGTGTAGGATATGCCAATGATAGAAGATCCACATCTAGTGGAGTCTTTTTTCTGAGAGAAAGATATATGATTTGGCATAAAAATTATGTAAAGTTCAGTGACTCTCATTACCTCAGATTTTATATATGTGTTTTCCAATCAAGATACAAAAAAATTAATATGAATGAAGACATAGTTAGATGAATTGATGTTTTATGTGAAGCTTCCAAATAACTTGGGTCATGAAAATCAAATAGCCATCAATCTCATAAATAATTTCATGAAACATTCCAGATCAAATTATATTAATATTAAATATCACGTCATTAATTTGGATGTTATATGAAAAGAATAAATGATATCGTTTGATTCTATGGATGACACAGTAGCTAATATTTTCATTAAAATATTTCTTAATTATAATTTTCCAAAGTTTATTTTGATTATGGGTGTTCAATGTCACCGTGATTAAGGCTATGGTATGAGATTGTTATCCCCTCTCTCATATTTTATTTGTATATTGTTGTTAATGGTTGAGAAATATCACAACATAAATCTATCTATTTATATGTGCCTTACTAATTTTGGTGGATAATATATTTCAGGGGAGTTTTTAATAGAAGAATTTTTTTATTTTTTATATGTGTTTTAGCATGATCTATTTTAACAAGTTATTGATGTAGGTGAATGAGCTATTTATTATTGGTTATATTTAGTTTTTTTGTGAAAATTTAATGAATAAAGATATCTGAATTATTTTTATCATTATTTTATGGAAAAATTGAATTATTATTGAATTATTCTTATTCATACAATGATCTATCATATATTGGATTAGAATTATGGGATAGTGATCCATAACTTGAGTTTTATTACTTCAATGATTTATGATCCTTTACTGACAAGAAAATATTGTGGGGTGATTTTTGAGAACAAGAGGTTTGGAGTTGTTATTGTTGTAGTTATTAGGAAGATAATAAATAAGATATAATAATTTCCATTATGTGGTCTTTTTTATCAATATATATATCATATTTATATGAATATTTTTTCTAGTCTTTCACAAGGAAGATCAACCAACTTACGTAGAGTAAACGTCCAAGAAATGAGAACCCACGAGCATTGAAAATTTACTATATGAAGGATTATATACTTCCATGGGATAATATTTCAAGGAGAGGATATTCTATATAAATTATCTTCTATGGGATTGATCTTATATGGAAGGATGGAGCATACAAAAATAGGAGGTTTTGTGAAAAGGATACTTTTTGAGGAATGAAGGCCTCTAACCATCCACACATACTGTGAAATCATGAATATTTAATGATTTTTAGTTCTTCTATGAGAACACTAAATATATTTTATGTGTTTAAGTTCTTCTGTGAGAAGCTTCCTGGATCATCCATGAGTATGAATCCTATATATGTTTGAGGAAAAACATTGCACATACCTTTGATGAGTGAAGAAGGGGTGACCATAAGTAGCATGTTAGGAGGATCTAATATGAGTTAAAAATGGAAGGTGGATTAGAAATCATCAAAAGAGAGGATAAATAAATTTGGTGATACAATGATAGGTGATCTACTAAAATTTAAATATCTTGATTATGACTATCATGATTTTTACAATGGAGATTTTAGGATTAAAATAGGTGGTCGAATAGAAAAGGGAGATCATGTGTTACCATTCATGTAAAATTAAGAAAAGTAGATGAGTAAAATGTGTTGTGTATATTTATTTTAATATTACGAAGAATAAATAATGGCCTAGTTTTCCGTGATGTTTAATTTCATGTAGTGGGTTTTCATATTATTTATAGAGAACGTGGAAGAAGGTATCCTAGAAATTCTTGCACTCTGAATGAAGGATGACACATTAGCATGCATTGATTAATGTATTAATTTTGAATTCATATAGTGAAATTTTCAATTATTATGGATATAAGTATATTAATTTTGATGGGATTTATGAAGAATAATTATAGGATTTTGGTTTCAATGATCATGTCTCTATACCATACATTTATTGATAAACACATAGATATATTTATGGAAAAAATATAGGATTAATTTTGTATGAATAAGACATGATATTTATTTATGTTTAAAATTATTTTCAATCAGTAATATAATTGGTTTATTATATATGTTAATATGAATAAAAGATTTGAGAATTATAGTAATTTGAATTAAAAATTATTTACACTATGTCACAAATATTTTAATAAATATGAATCCAAATAATTATCTAATGATAAAATATAAATAATTTATATTTATTATATATCATTAAAGGGTGTGTGTGGAGTAAAAGAAAAATAGGGATTAAAATAACGGGAATAAGTTCATTCTCATTATTATGAAAGAAATCAATTAATAATAAAATATTATTTACAAAATGGAAGCTGTAAAGAATTCATGAAGAATAGTGATTACGTGTTGATGCTTGTTTTTGATGGTTTTTTGTATTTTTAGAAAATAAATTCTATCATAGTATATATTTTAGGAGAAAATGAACTATCAATAAACTATTGGTCAATTTATGTGATGGATATACCTTATTTTATGAAAGTAATAAGAATTGTTTTCAAGTAGATGTGTGATCTATGGTCTTTTCCACACCATGATAAGGACTATATATTCTTATTGAGTAGCGATCCTTTTTAATTAATTATATTCATGTGGGAGTGAATTTTTTTACTTCATTCATCAAATTAATTCATCTATATAATGTGGTGATGGTTGTGTTTATAACACAAAATGTAAAGAAATAATTGACCACTAATTCACCCCCTCTCAGTAGTCACACAAATCCTGAATAGTCATTATAATTGGAATAATATCATATTTAATTTTTTTTTTAATAAAATTCAATTTATATGATAAAAAATAAAACTTTTTATTTATAAAATATGTATGTTTTAAACCATGTGTGCTATTTTATATGAATTATAAATGGGAATTAGTTTCCAAAGGCGTTCCTTGATAGTGAGATAATTTTTTTTCACATTATCTTCAGTAGATTTATCTTCATTTTAACGAATTATTTTTCTATCAACATAGAGAATATGATGAACTACATTCTAACTTGATTTATATCCATTACATATATGAAATATTATCCATTGATATTATGTTTTAGAACAAATCCCACCGTTTATTCACTTTATTTTTTAAATAGAGAAAGACTAAGATAAAATTTTCATTCCTCATGTATAAAAATTAATTTTTAGTGGATCATGAGATCCACTAAAGGATATTTTTCTACATTATAATTAAAAATTTTAAGATATAATATTCTTAATATTTCTTGTAATTCCATAAAAACCAAAATAGTGAGTGTGAGTAATGAAAACACCTAATGAAATTATATATTACTATAACCTAAAAAAAATACCACTAGTTCAATATATATTATTTTATACTTTATATACTAATTTCTAATTTCCTAATTCTTAAAATTAATTAAACCTAAAAATAAAGATTATTTAAAATTCAACCTGATGTATAACAACTATGTTTACTACTCAAGAATATTTTTGCATCTTAACAAAGACCACCCGATATATTCACATTGTATCCATATTTAAACAAGGTGTTCTCATTAAAACTCCCTCCTCAAAGTGTTAGGGTACCATTAAATATCCACCTAAAACATTAAATAAACAAAATTGTGTGTAGAATTGGAATCAAATAAAGCATTGGTTCAGTTTTAGTTTATGATTGATGTACCTATAATCACATCATTCATCGCTTCAACTCATGTTGTAGTAATTTCTTAAGTTTAGCCTTTCTCCCCAGGATTTTTTTGAGGTAAACTCCCTTAATTATTGTGGTATTGATTCCCATTGTGTCAATATCATTATTGTTGAAGTGTTGTATATTGATGAATTTTCATTCGATGTTATCTTTATGCATCTTATGGATTTTTCTCCACAATTGTAACAACCAACCACTCCCTTTAATAAAATTACTATATGGTTCATTCCTTAATTATTACATGACAGAAATTACACCATCCTTTTTCTCCATTATCATATTTTCTTTTACAAATATATCAAATTTATACTTATTCTTTATCTTTTCATTGAGAATATAAGATTTGGATAATTACTTTTATTCCTTGATAACACTAGATACCATATCTTCATATTTTTAAAATATAAAAGAGAGTAACACCATTAAAAGGAATAGATTTATCCCATTATAGAAACTATTATTCTTGATCTCTAGATTATGTGTGTAGTTTGTAGAAGTTCTTTCTTACCTTGTAATTTTATCCTCGTACTCAATGACCCTTTCCTCTTACCTGTGTCCTTAATTTAATAATTTTCACTCCAAATAAAATAATTTCTAATAAGGAAAATATTTCTAAAGTGATATCCTTTTAAAATTATTACATTCTATATATTCTATTTCCTCATAATATTTAGTATTTTAAATCAATTACCACTATTGAATAGAATATGAATTTAAAAAATAATCTTCTAGAATAACATTTCCCCTTTCACTAATCCCAAAAGTAAGAAATATCTTCTCAAGCGACTCAATCTATTGTTCATATACCAATGGATTAGTTGTTCCATTAAAGGATAGATGATTATTCCACATGAAGCTATCAAACATTAGTTCATTATGTTTTTAAGTAACATAGTTCCTTGTATATCCAAGGTTATTATTCATAATGTTCCCCAATATATTTATACTATACTAGTCTCCAACCCCATCCTTATATAATTTCTTAGTAGGGAAATCCCTATACATGTTATGGGTGTCAATATGTTTTCTTTTCCTTTTACTATGTTCTATCTTTAAATAATGAAATACACTTAATTTTATAATAAAAATATGAATGTAAATCCATAAATTTACTAAGAAAGTAATAATTTTGAATAATTAAATTTTTTTATCACAATTCTTGTAATTCTTATATTCTTCTAATATCTAGTTCATAAGGTTCTGACTAAACATTCTCGGATACCAACTAATCAACCTCAACTCTAGTTACCTAGTCCAGTGTTTACCATATTACATTAATATAAAATAAAAAGGTTCATATCCCACATTATATAAAATTTGGTACTCATGGGTGACAATATAGAAACATTTTTCTCACATTACTTTTGAAAAAATGAAATAAAGCATTAAATTTCAATTAGAAAATTATTATTACTTCTTGTATATCCATGAAATCATTTAGAGTTCTCTTTTTAGTTCCACGAGGAAGGAAAATAAAATGAAAGGGGTTAGATCAAATGCACAATAAATGGAATAATATAGAGGAATATGTCATTAAATACTCATATAATGATTAGTGTGGTACTAATAAGTAATAGTAAAATATTCAATAACCAAACTCATCAGTGTGAAATATATCCATGAATAAAAAAAATAATCATACAGAAAACCATAACTAATTTTATTATAACAGAATGAATAAAATTGGAGATCATAAACATAATTTATTTGGATTATACCATGATATTATACATACTATAAAGGATACATTCATAGATATAATACATACCCTCAAGGCCTCTTATCGGGATATCATATATAATTAGAAAATAATACACCAAATAACATAGCTAGTTTGTCTCATGAGTCCCATAAATGGATCAAGGGGATACATAATTTTGGTCCTCAAATATCACTTAATAAGTCAAATTCATTAATCATATGAAATAATTAATAAACATTACAATAAATAATCATCTTTCATTAGTAATCAATAAACATAAAAATTGAAATAGCATGTATATGAAATGTAAATATTTCCAACTCAATAAATGGTATAAAAAGATATTAATACATATTGAGACATATAGTGGACAATATAATTATATAATAACCCCAATGATGTATAATAAACATTAATGGATGTTGAAATATATGAAAAATATCATTATATAGACATAAGGAAATTGTTTTTAAAATATGAATAAAAATCCTTTCATTTTGGTATATTTAAAAAACAAAAAATTCAAATTACATAGAGAATGATATCATATTTGGAAACCCATGTAATATTAAAAAGTAATAATAAAAATGAAGAACATTCATGATTATGGTAAAATGTGATCAGGTGGAAAATGTCAAGAAAAAGAAAACATTTTCCCCACATTTCTAAATAATGTCAAAAAACAACCTATCTAGAACACATTAAAAATATTCCTCTTAGAAATTCATAAATTCAAGGCTGATAATAGATGAAATTAACCAAAATTATATATATTTTTTATAAGGAATATTATAAATTAAATAATGAATAATAACATAGTACAGAATGACTCTCGACCAAAAAAGTCGGTATATTAGAAAAGAAATACTTATGACTTTCGTAACCTTTGAATGAAACCGCCCTGAAATTAAGAGCATGTAATGAAACATAAAATACTAGTATTATAAATATTTTATTAATATAACATGAAAAATAGATTTTATTTAGACCTTTTAAATTAATATAGGTTCATAATATGAAACATGTTTCAATGAGGTTAAATTGAGATGAAAATCCATTAACTTTTACACATGACTTTCAAAAATTCTACTAAACCTCATGTATAATAAAAATACATAGCATAATAATTTATTTGAGAACCATAATAATATGTATTAACTTTTATATTATTTTATTATAATCATTCTGTACACATATATTAGTTTGTAAATGATAATTTTCGTTACGAGATGATAATAATATCGATTATTTCATATGTGTTTCAAAATTGTAATGTATCACCCCATAATTTGACAAATATTTGACAATTATTATATTATAAAATACTGTGAAATAATTTTTTTATGTTATGTATGTATCCCCATGTTCATTCTATATAAATTATTACTGTGGTTCAAGAGAACGGATATCATTATATTCTTGTTTCAGGTAATTTACCAATATTAACATATTACGTCAGAATGATAGTTTATTCTTATTTTTCCATTAAATAATCATATTCATGGCATATATTACCATATAATATTATGTATATATTAGTAAAATAAATTTTTAGATCCATCCTTGTAAGGTGGTTATGAAAAATGATCTATGTCATCAATGGAGGTTGTAATCCGCACATATCAAAAGCGATGTTTTCAATTTTTGAATGATTTGGTTGAAGGTAGAAAATTATTATTTCATAAACATAATAAAATATTATAATAGTAATGATATTTATCTAATAAATTAGTTTTTATATAATATATTTGGGGGATATAGAAGAATAATGAAAGAATAGAAATGAAAAAGAATTGATTAGTAGTTCTCACCTTAGTCCTTGTGACTCCTTTTTGAGTCTTCTTATATCAATAATTTGGAGTGAAAAAAACCACTAAATGATTATAAAAGGTATTATGGTTATTTTTTTTGAAATAATAGTCTTTATATGTGAGGATAAATGGGGTGGTTAATGAATCCTTTTATAAGTGATAAGGGTAGGGTGTTGTAAATACACAATACTTTATAATAAAGGCATGTCACTTTCAAGGGTAAGTGGATAAAATAATAGAAAATAAAAGAAAGGGTGTAATTTTTTATCAATAAACATATCATACACACAAATACAGGATATAAACAAACAAATTTTAGGTATTTTCCCCTTAGTTAAATTTTTACCATAATTTACTTTTACTGTAACAAATGAATTTGTTAATATTGGTAAATTATTTTTATGGGAAAAATTTAATAGAACTTAATGAAAATTAATTTTAAAATTAAAAATATTGATTTTTTTAAAAAAAAATTAATATTATATTTGTAGTAGTCAATTATTTTAATAAAAGTTTTCATAAAACAACAAAAACAGTTTTTAGGGAAAATGAGTTTTATGTATAAAAATGAATTTACACCAAAATGATATGTAGAATTGATTCAGAGTATATTTTTTGGTCTATTTATAAAAAAATTATACATATTTGGCTTTAAAATAAATATAAAATTCAATGAATTATTTTGAATACTTAATTAAAGGAAAATGGCCAAAATAGTTTTTTTATTCTAATAAAATATATATTTGGTTATAAATGTGAAAAATAGATTTCAAAATTAAACATAATATTTTCAATTAAATTATTTTACTTAATCAAAATAATTTTTTTCTCTATCAAAAGTTTTCATAAATATTTATGTCATTCTTATATTTTGATTAATCCCTAAAATTAATTATATTTATAATAATAATATTTTTCATTATTCACAAAAATATAAACCCTTTTTATAAATATTTAAAAAAATAATCCTAATATATTTACGACATGTTCAATAAAAAAATTAACACTATTTTATCAAATTATAATAATAATATTTAGAAATTAAATATTTAAATAAAACCATATCATACTTCATAAGAAATTTATTAAAAATAAAACATTTGTTTACTCAAATGAGAACCCATATTCTTTTTTGAATAAATTATTCATCGTATTATCATAATAATAAATATTAATTTTAATTTATATATAAAAAATTAATATCCAATTATTTAATTTAAAATAATAAAATATTTATTCATTATTTAAAATAAAAATTATGTTAATTAAATTTACTCAACCTATAAACAAAACATCCCATATGAGATAATGTAAAATTAATTACATTGAACGTATAATGAGTATGTAATTTTTTATATAAGATCCATTAAGACATGATCTAAAAATATTTAAATTTTTAAATTAATTATATAAATTATTATAAAAATAATATCTGTTATCTCATTCTCTCACCATTAAAGAAATTATGACATCATGATTTTAATTTTTTCATACAAAACATAGTGTATATTGATAAAAGAATAATATCATATATATATTTTGAATAAATTTAAATTTAAAGCTTAATAAAAGGAATCATATCACCAACAAAATGAATATTTCTTAATCCATGTTCATTAATAAGGATAATACTTGTGAATTAATTTTCAAAGCTGTACCTTCATAGTCATTTAATGTTTTCCACATAATCATTAATAGATTAATCTTACTTCATGGAATTATTTTTTCATAAACATTTAGTGTATGAGTAAATATTTATATAATTGAATTATTTTCTTTCCATATATGCAATTTCATTCAATGATTTTGTGTCTAGATCAAATTCCACCAATGATTCACTTGAAAACAGTAAAACATAATGTTGAATTCCTCATGAAGAATGAAAAAAAAAATCCAAAGAGATCCTGATATCCAATATAGGATATAGTTCTTTATTATATTAATAATTTTATGAAAAATTATTCCTCCTATTTCTAGTCATTCCCTAAAACAAAAAATAGAGAGTGTGAGTAAAGAAACTACCCAAAGTAAATTTATAATACTTTAACCTTCAAACGATACCACCGGCTCAATGTAGATTATTTTATTCCTTATCAACTACTTCATCATTACTCAATCCTAAAATCAAATAATTCTTCATAATCAGGATTGTTTCAAAGTACACAATATGTATAAAAACAGATTTGAAAAATAACAAATTTTTATGCATCTTAACCACGACCGTGTGATATATTCTTGTTTCATCCAAATTTCTATTAGGTGTCTTCATTGATAACTCATTAATCAGAGTGTTAAGAGATAATTAAATATCCTTAAAAAATGAATGATTTAAATGTGTGTGTAGATATTGTTTAAAATAAAGTATTTGTAAAATTTTAGTTTATGATCAAATTACATTCTACCACATAATAGGGGCTTTAACTTCTGATATAGTAAATAGAAATGATTATCCTTTATCATAGGAAATTTATAAGGTAAAATCACTTGATTCTTAGGGTATTGACTCACATATTTTCACATCTTCTTACATTTAAATCACTGGACATTGATGACTTTTTTTTCATTCATGAGACTTAGGGAATTTATCTTCACACATGTAATAGACTCACATTCCATTAACGAAAATAATAAGGTGTTTAATTTCAAAATTATTACACCTTGAAAATTCAACACTTCCCTTTTTATCAAATTCCATATTTATATTTACTTAAATATTAACCATATTATCCATTTCGTAGATTCTTTAAAAAATATAAGACTTAGAGAATCTATTTTCCACCGGGATTGCACATGATGAGATATATATCTATATTAAAAATATATAATGGAATTACAACCTAAAAAATATTACTATTAAACCATAAATGAAATAATCAATCTATATTTAAGGATTATGTATGTAGTTTTTTTAATTATTTAATAACCTAGTAAAGTTATTCTACTATTGAACTACATTTTCCACTTCACTCTCTCTAAAATATAAAAATTGATCAACTAATTTTTAATGAGAAAAATATTTTCAAGGAATATCAAGTTAAAATTATATTAATCCATGTAGTATATCACCTCATCTAAATTACTATTTTGAGTTAATCACATCATTAATTAGAATTTACCTTAAGAAAATAAAAATCTAAAATAAAATTATCCCTTTCACTACTCCAAAAAGATAGAAATATCTACTCCAGTGACTGAATCCATTATTCATTTAATAATGAATTATTATTTTCATAAATTTATGGAGGATTATACCACATGAATTCGTCCCACATCATTTTTTTTCATGTTTTGAAATAATATTTTTCTGAATATAACCAATGTAATAATCTATAACTTTCTCTAACATATTTATTATTATTTTTGAATCCAACTCTAGCCTCATGGACTTTCTTAGGAGGAAAATATCCACCTTGATTATGGGAATCGATACATTTTCCATTCCTTCATCTAGGACCTATCAATATAAAATGGAATAAAATTAATTATATCATATAATTATAAAAATTGAGCCATAAAAATTTGTATTTAGGTAATAGTTCTGAGTAGTATAATGGGTTAATGTAATGTTCATACTAGTTATGTTTTTCTAAATTCAAAATTTATAGGTTCATAATAAACTTTATCGGATAATAATTGTAACAACACCGACTCTAGTAACTCATATCTAGTGGTTATTTTTTACATTGGTATATATCACCAAGGTTAACATATTATATGATCCAACAATTAAGTAGTATGAAGAGGATAAATACATTCATGATTCTCATATTATATTTTTAAAACATTAAGTACAACTTAAAATTACATTAAACAACATTACTATAACTTATAGTATATACATAAAATAAAAATATTTTCTAATTTATGAATGATTTAATTTTTATCAAAGAATAGATTCCTACATTTCCATTACTAAACACATGTAAAACATTAAATTTTTTTAACATATGACGATGAAAATAATCATTTAGTAACTAATATATTTCTCTTTAATGACTATAATTAATAAATATAAATGGTAATATATATTATTAAGGTTCTATAACAAGTGACTAATATTGTTATATTTATTATACCGACAGGTAAATATATTTCTTGAAATTTAGGATTAAAAGGTAAGGGATTTTTTGTCTCAATTTCACTTTATTGAGACATGTTTCATATTACCCACCTATTTTAATATATTAGTTTCATATAATTCCTATTACACAAAGGATTTGATATAGCAAATTTTAATCCTATAACTTTATTTTTCATTACAGGTTTTCACTTTCAAGGGGTTTTTATTCAAATGTTACCAAAGTTGTAAGGGTTTCTTTTATTGTCTCCCATACTTTTAGTCACCAATATTTCTATTCTATGTCTATATATTTTATTTTATTTTCTCAAATTATAAAATTAATGTATTATTATGATAATGATATAAGTATGTTAGTATTTGTATAATATATTTGGTTGATGTAGAATATTTATTAAAATAATATGAATGAAAAATACGTGATTAAGTGTTCTCACTTTACTCCTCGTGGAAACAACATGAGTTTTATTAGGGTGGTCTTCTGGTGATACCAAAACCTATAAAAATTGTATAAGTTAATTGAGGATATATTTGGGAAAATCATTTAAACATTAGAAGACTAAAATTCTTGTGTAATAGGTGCGGTGAAGTGTTCCTTTTATAAGCTGGGGGTGGTTTTAATTGTAAATACTTGTTAATTTATTTTAAATCCATTTCTCTTCCATGGGAAAGTGGAAAAAATAGTGGAAAATAATGAATATGGTGTAGGTTGTTATTATTTAACCTATCATACATACAAATAAGGGTTAAGGTTTGATGTATTTTATCCATTTTCCGCTTAATGTAATTTTTACTATAACTTATTTTTACCAAGGTAAATAATTTTTTTTCTTGGTAAATTTTTTTTGACCAAAAATAAATTTTCCCTTATTACCTAAGTTGAAATTGATGATTTCAAATATGAAAACCATTTTAAAATATTCATCCTATAGATGTGGTAAACAATAATTTGTATAAAAGTATATTTAACATAAAAAAATCATGGGTAGTTTTGATTCCAATGATATTCGTAGGTTGATATATATAAAAATGAGTGTTATGTGAATTTCAAAGAATTCTAGAACCAAATTTATCATTTTGAATACTTAATTAAATAAAAATGAAAAAATAGTTTTTTATTAAAAAAAATATATCTTAGGATCTAAAATTTAAAATATATATTCCAAAATTCAAGATAATATTTTTAGAGGCTTTTTTTATTTTCTAAAATACATTTTTGACTGAGAGATTTTTTTTTTAAATTTTTAGTTTATTTTTACATCATCATGATGTCATAAAATTTACTGTATTTGTAAATTTCTCCCTATTCACCCAAAAATTGAACCTTTTTAAATCTAAAAATAATTCACCCAATGATAATTTTGATATAGTTAGTCCAAATTGATGTCCATTTTATAAACTAAAATTTTATATTTTTTTAAGAAAATTAACATTAAAATAAAACCGTATAATAAATTGGAAAAAAATATAATATAAAACCACTTTCAATCAAATGGAAATCCATATTCATTTATTGATAATTTTATTTATAGGATTTCCATAATAATAAATAAACATTTGAATTTATATAATAAAAATTAATAACCATTTATAACATATTTAATAATTAAATGATTTTTAATAGTTCGTAATAATAAATTAAATTAAAAAAATTACTTAATAGTTAAAAAAACATCTGTTAGGATATAAAGTAAACATAATAACATCATATACTTAATGGGCATATAATTAATTATATAATATCTTGTAATAAATTATATAAAAATATATACGTGTTTAATGTAAATATGTGAATTATAATTAAAAAATATGGTATCTAACATTAAACACACGTTTTTTTATTCTATATGTAATATGTTTTTCATTTATATGTTTTTTACTTTTGATTAAAAACTTACATAGTATATACTAATTCATATTTAAAATATTTTATCTAAAAATAAAGTTATTGAATTAAATAAAAAATCCAAACATAAAATTTATTCTCATATATAATACTTTCAATCATATAAAATATCTATTTTCTACCCCTGAGGTGCATAAGATATTATACTTATAGATTTTTTTCTAAAAATCTACTAAAATAAAAAAACAACCAATATGATTCTAAAAGTCCCACATTTGAATTTAGCTTAAATTTGGCCTCTTTAAATAAACAGGATAATGAAAATAGAATCAAATTATATCCATGATCCTAAACACTTCCCTGGAATCTATTTGTTTCATATTTCAACACCCCTGACACCTACGACGTGTCCCTAATTTCAATATCAACCTTCCTAGGCCATTTCACTGACCCTATTTTGATTCTAAACTGATCATCTAAGCCACCTATTAGACCTATAACCATATCTAGAAACATCTATTAAAGATGTTCCAACCCTTAGATTCTATTCTCAAACCCAAATTCTGAAAATTTCCCCTACCTCAAGACAAAAAAAAATTCCCTTGATTTTCACAAACATGTACAACATGAGTAATTACAACCTCCCCACCATAACACTTATAATACCCAGTATGTTTCCTCATGTATCATTCACAGACCATTTTAGTCACTAACTTCTAAAGGACGTCCTAGGTAATATATCTCCTACTAGTCATGGTCATGTTGATGTTGTATTTAAACTTGCTCTATTTCTCAAAACCATTCCACTACACACAATATGAGACTTATTATTTCCACAAACTCCGTGATTATTTCATATTTTCATTGGTATTCATTAACTAAAATTCACCAAAATCACACCCCAACAGTTGAAATTAATATCCTACATAGACCACCTATCTCTCAATACCCCACCAAAGCATCACTCGACCACCCACATTTTAATCCACATCCCTATCCTAATCCATATCCATATCAAACCCCCTCCTTGCTATGCATGTCAGTATGTTTTCAACAAGCACCAATATTCCACAAAACTGACCACTAAACAAAATTTTTATCAAAACACATATCTTTTCATATCACCCAACTATCACCCCACATCCAGTAGATGTCAGTTACCAAACATACTAACACAACTCAATTCTCATTTTATAATACCCACTAATATGTTTTTCATATGTTTTCTAAAATAACCAAACCACTTTCACCGAAATGAAATTTGAAAACTAAAAACACCTTGCAGTTGGATATACTAACAAACCATTACAAAAATCTACGATTAATTACATTAAATAAGTTATACACAATTAGATCATCTCTATTGTGATACACACCATATAATGTTCCTTACACCACACTTAATGTGAAATTCATAACATCTTGCAAAATAACACATGTGTTGCTCCTGTCAAGTTATGTTCATCCCATGCATTGACATAATCTTTCATGGATCATGCTCAGATCAACTATACCATTGTACATCAATCCATATATGTGGCCTCCTCTCACCACATTGGGTAACACCCTCTCATTTTCATTAGAAACTCAATCCTTCATGGTTGTAAGAGACCTACTAAATCCATAAATTAATTGGAACCCACAATGATTGGAATCAAACAATTACAACCTTATAAAACCAAATCGTGTTACCAAAACTAATAGAGTGATTTTTCTCAAAAGGAACATGGAATTTATCATGAATTTCCTCCACCCCCTCTAAGGTATCATCATTTTAATGAAACCTATGATTGTACAAACCCTTTTGAAAATCATGATATCCACAAGCCATCTGAAATGAAATTAACTTGTAACACCATTAACATATTCTATAAGAAGGTCTAAATTCATCCACTATTCATTTACATATATCAATATGAGCTCCCCTTCAGAGTCGCGTATCAAACCCAACTCAATCCCCCATTCCATAGATCTCCCAAAAGAAAAACAATTTGACACATGTCACACGGAAAACAAATTTAATCATGCCTAATCAAATACAATGACCACATACCACATAAGAGAATAAAATTATAAATTTAGTTACCCATGGTAAGAGAATACCCATCTGAACTGAACACACAATGATGCTCAACATCTCATGTTTTCCAAACAAAACATACCCAAGAAAACATACGACCAAGTACCACCCCAGTATTCCATTAAAATCTGACCATCTCAAGACACATCAGATACATACTTGGATCATGAAAAGAATTACCCAGTAGAAAAATCATTAAACTCATGTTTTACTCATTAATTTTTGGATTATTTACCTCTTTACTCAACCAACAATTCCTCTAATTCCTTTGAGACCCATCCACACAAGAATCACGCATGGTTGAATATTTACCATACATAAGGAACCACCATGCTTATACCACATATCTGACAAGACAACCCATGAATTAATCTCAAATTTAAATAATTTAAAAATGACTAGCAACCATGAAGTAACTCATAATCCCAGTTAACCTACCTCTTAATCCATAATAATGTATCACAACTCACCAAACCAATAATTTAAATTATCCTAAAATTAAATTATAACACAGGAATCAAAAATATATTAATTAGTATCTCAATTTCACTACATTCCCATACCTAGTTGATAACCATATCCCATATAGGAAATATCTTATAAGAACATACCTTTGCTATCATCTCAGTTTTCACAAGACAACTCAAATTCCTATACACACACAAAGGTTCTCATTTAAAAATAATGAATCTCAGATTCAATACACTACCCACTCAAGGGAACTAATCCCCAAAAATCATATATATTTCAAATGACCCTATCAAGGATCAATATCTCATACATGAACACATATATTGAAATTTCCCTATAATGATTCATAATGAGTAGACCATAAATTGTTTTAGTAAAATAGAATATTATTCCGATATTGTAGCGGAAAATTCATTTATAAGTAATTATTTTAATTTTATTAAATATATACTATATAATAATAAGAATGGTCCCCCATCAGTAGAAATAAAAAATTACTCAGATCAGTTTAGAATAATTCCAAAAATATATATATATGGAAAAAACCTGCAAAGGTTTTTGGTGAAACTTTATGTAACCAAACATAGTTTTCCATATTTTTTCCTTCATTCTATAGAACAATTATCTCAATAAAATACAAGAATAAACCAATCACTTGAACTAACATTCAGGATTTGATGAATGAATAAAGACTCTCTTTCCACACCAGTCTAAGAGAAAAAAAAGAAATCAGTAAATCAAGAACATCATATTAAATAATATTTTACTCTACTGTAATATTGAAAAGCAGGAACTTAAATCACAAATAATTGGTCAAATGGACATCAGCCAAAACTGGTTCTAACTAGGAACACAACATAGAATCTATGACATATTTTAACCAATCCTATCTCTTATCTACGGTATCACAAATAGTCAGATAAATGAAAAATCACTTTGATCCAATTTGGTAATGTGCTAAATGAACTCAGTCAAATAATAAAAGACTGGTTTTTTATATCACCTCAACACTATGGGAAAACAGACTTTTGTGACGGGTTATTTGCAACAGGATTAATTCCCGTCGCAAAAAGTCCATCCTGGAGGTTATTTGCGACGTGTTTTGGGATCCCGTCCCATAAAGTAATGCGCGGTTTGGCACGGGTTGTGCACCAATGCACGTGTTGTGCGCCAATGCGCAGGAAAGTTTATTTGCGACGGGATGTCGGATCTCGTTGCAAAAGGTAATTCGCAGTTTGGCGCGGGGTGCGCACGAAAGCGCAACAGAGGTTATTTTGGACGGGGGAGTCCCCCCATCGCAAATAGTGTGGGGGTCGGGGGGTATTTGTGACGGGGTCCGTCGCAAATATCGGCGGCGGTAAATGGGTTTTTGCGATGGTATGCTATCTCGTCGCAAAAGGTTAGTCGGGAAGTCAATATTAGTGATGGGTCTCGTCGCTAATAACCATTTAACCACGGACATCAATTAATACGGGCAAAGGTATTTGTGATGGGCTCTGTCGCTAAAAACATCTTTTTGCGACAGGAATCCCGTCGCAACTAATCTAACCTATATATACCCCCTCCGTTTCCCCCATCCTCTCGTTTCTCACTTGTTCTCTCTCTAAACTCTATATTTAGAGTGAGAAGTTCTCTGACTTATTTTTTTAAGGAGAAGTTGGGGAGTTGCTTACATCAATAGGAGATCAAGTTTAAAGGTATTTATATTTTATTTTATTGAGTATTTAATTCATTTTTTTGTTAATTTTAATTATTGTTGATTAGTTACTATTAAATTAGATTTAAATTGTTTTGGTATCTTTATTTATTTATAATAATAAATTGAAATTATTAATACTAATTCTTAATAATTAGTAACAATTAGGAATAATTAGGAATAACTAGAAATAATTAGGAATAATAAAGAATAATTAGAAATAAATAGGAATAATTAGTAATAAATAGGAATAATATGTAATAAATAGGAATAATTCGTAATAAATTGTAATAATTAGTAATAAATAGGAATAATTAGAATAATTAGTAATAAATAGGAATAAATAGGAATAATTAGTAATAAATAAGAATAATGAGTAATAAAAATAGGAATAATTTTTAATAATAATATGAATCATTAGTAATAAATATGAATAATTAGTAATAAATATGAATAATTAGTAATAATTAGAAATAATTAGGAATAATTAGTAATAAATAGGAATAATTAGTAATAAATAGGAATAATTAGTAATAATTAGTAATAATTAGTAATAATTAGTAATAAATAGGAATAATTAGTATTAAAAAGGAATCATTAGTAATAAAGAAGAATAATTAGTAATAAAGAGGAATAAATTGGAATAATTAGTAATAATTATCAATAACTATTAATAATTAGTAATAATTTGTAATAATTAGTAATAATTAATAATAATTAGTAATAAATAAGAATAATTAGTAATAAATAGGAATAATTAGTAATAAATAGGAATAATTAGTAACAAATAGGAATAATTAGTAATAAATAGGAATAATTAATTATACATAGGAATAATTAGTAATAAATAAAAATAATTCGTAATAAATTGGAATAATTACTAATAATTAGTAATAATTGGTAATAATTAGTAATAATTAGTAATAATTAGTAATAATTAGTAATAAATAGGAATAATTAGGAATAAATAGGAATAATTAGTAATAAATATGAATAATTATTAATAAATAGGAATAATTAGTAATAAATAAGTAGAATTAGTAATAAATATGAAGAATTAGCAATAAATTGGAATAATTAGTATTAAATAGGAATACTTAGTAATAAATAGGAATAATTAGGAATAATTAGGAATAATTATGAATAATTAGGAATAATTAGGAATAATTAGGAATAATTAGTAATAATTAAGAATAATTAGTAATAATTAGGAATAATTAGTATTAAATATGATTAATTTGTAATAAATATGAATAATTAGTAATAAATATGAATAATTAGTAATAAATAGGAATAATTAGAATTAAATATGATTAATTTGTAATAAATATGAATAATTAGTAATAAATATGAATAATTAGTAATAAATAGGAATAATTAGGAATAAATAGGAATAATTAGTAATAAATATGAATAATTATTAATAAATAGGAATAATTAGTAATAAATAAGAAGAATTAGTAATAAATATGAAGAATTAGCAATAAATTGGAATAATTAGTATTAAATAGGAATACTTAGTAATAAATAGGAATAATTAGGAATAATTAGGAATAATTATGAATAATTAGGAATAATTATGAATAATTAGGAATAATTAGTAATAATTAAGAATAATTAGTAATAATTAGGAATAATTAGTATTAAATATGATTAATTTGTAATAAATATGAATAATTAGTAATAAATATGAATAATTAGTAATATGCATGAATAATTAGTAATAAATATGGATAAATAGTAATAAATATGAATAATTAGTAATAAATATGAATAATTAGGAATAAATAAGAATAATTAGTAATAATTAGTAATAATTAGGAATAATTAAGAATCATTAGTAATAATTAGGAATAATTAGTAATAAATAGGAATAATTAGTAATACATAAGAATAATTAGTAATAAATAAGAATAATTAGAAATAAATAGTAATATTTAGTAATAAATAGGAATAATTAGTAATAAATAGGAATAATTATTAATTATTAGGAATAATTAGTAATAATTATGAATAATTAGTAATAATTAGTAATAATTAGTAATAATTAGTAATAATTATTAATAAATAGGAATAATTAGTAATAAATAATAATAATTAGTAATAAATAAGAATAATTAGTAATAAATAGGAATAATTAGTAATAAATAAGAATAATTTGTAATATTTAGTAAAAATTAGGAATAATTAGTAATAAATAAGAATAATTAGTAATAAATAGGAATAATTAGTAATAAATAGAAATAATTAGTAATAAAAAAGAATAATTAGTAATAAATAAGAATAATTAGGAATAATTAGGAATAATTAGTAATAATTAGGAATAATTAGTAATAATTAGTAATAAATAGGAATAATTAGTTATAATTTGGAATAATTAGTAATATTTAGGAATAATTAGTAATAATTAGGAATAATTAGTAATAATTAAGAATAATTAGTAATAATTAGGAATAATTAGTAATAATTAGGAATAATTATTAATAAATAAGAATAATTAGTAATAAATAAGAATAATTATTAATAACAAATAGGAAGAAATATCAACAATTAGCAACAAATATCATCATTTAGAAACAAATATAAAAAATTAGAAACAATTAGCAACAATTAGGAACAATTAACAACAATTAAGAACAATTAGGAAGAAAATCAATTGTAATAAATTGTAATAACTTGTAATAACTTGGCAAAATTTATAGTGGATTGAATACACTCCTTTTGCTCGATTAATCTTCTCCTTTCAACATTCACTGATTCAAAAAATTATGAAAATTATGCTTCTACGTATGCATATCCAATATCGAATGCATAAGTTTGAATTTTCATTCATAGGACCACATTTTTAATAATGTGTTCAGGCAGTGACAGTTGCAAGATGATGATTCATCAACGAAAAGGGGGCTCTTTTGTCCGACGGAACATTTACTTGCATCTTTCTCACACTGAAATCACAATGAAGAATCTAGTCGGAGGTATGATTATTCATACTCATATGCATGAGAATGAATAAGACTACCTCAGAGCAGATTCTTGATTGTGATTTTAGTGTGAGAAAGATGCAAGTAAATGAGCCGTCAGACAAAAGGGTAGCCATCAATCCACTGGAAATCGTGTCGCCCAAATTTAATGGTAATTATTAAGAAGTAGTTGTAATTATTTATAATCTTCTTTCAGATAGTGTTTTTATAATTTAAAATAATTAAAAACCACTGATGATTTTATATTTTTTAGAAAAATATGGAACAAGGAAATCAACATCAATCATTATTCGATTATTGCGCTTGGATAAATCAACATAGAATATAAAAATGGTTCTAGTTTATATAATTTATATATTGAGGGTGTTGAAACTTTATTATCATTTGCATCATCAAAAACAGAATATGTTTCAGAAGGAACAATCAAGATTCCTTCTAAAAAATGTTCTCTCAAAACATTTGACAAATTTGACAAGGTTGGGGGACATATCTTGCGGTTTGGTTTTCAACCAGATTATGTTTTTTGTATCAAAATGGTGAACATAGATCCAAAGAAGATACTAATTACTTGATTCCAGATCCATCACAGTTTCAAAATTTAGTACATGATGTTGGAGGTCCATCTTTTCAACAATCTAAAACACAAGATGATATTGATTCAACTCCTGAGTTGGCACCATCTGAATTTTATGAGTTGTTGAGGTTAGTTGAGGATGCATTATATCATCGTTTCAAGATAAGAAAATTAGAAGCAGTTTCAAAATTTATGGCTATTAAATCAGATAATACAATGTAAAAAAACTATATTGATCTGATATTTTCTTTGGTTAATACACTGTTACCTGAAGGAAATGTGTTGCCTGCAAATTACTATAATAAAAAGAGGATGGTTCATAATCTGGGCCTTAGTTATCGGAAGATTCATGAATTTCCAAATGATAGCATTTTATATTCCGGTGAAAATGATTCGTTTGATATTTCTCCCACATGTGGACAATCGATGTATAAAGAATCTCAACCAAGGATGTCTGGATTGATTCCAGTAAAACAGTTGAGATATTTCTCCCTTACAACCAGGTTACAACATTAATTTATGTCTCAGAATACATCGTCAATGATGTCATCGCACAAAACCAATATTTCAACTGATAAAAGCTTAAATCATCCATCTGATGGTGAGTCATGGAAACATTTTGACCGTCGGCATCCACCTTTTTCTTTAGAATCCTGAAACGTGAATAGGATCTTTCTACTAAAGGTTTCTGTTCGTTTGGTTCTTATGGTAGTTAGTATTCACATTGACCTGTCTTTATAACTCCGTACAATTACCTCCATGGATGTTGATGAAGGAGCCCTATATCTTTTTTACCCTTTTAATCCCAGGACATCCGAAAAAAATATTGATGTTTATTTGAAACCATTGATTGATAAGTTAAATTCATTGTGCAGTGATGGTGTTAGTACATATGATGTTGCTGCAAATTAAAATTTCATATTAAAAGCTGCATTGATGAGGACAATCAGTGACTTTCCAACATATGGCATGTTATTTGGATGGAGTACACATGGTCTGAAATCATGTCCTTACTGTTTAAAATACAAAAAAGACTTTATGCTCGTCAATGGAAAAAAACATTGCTATTTTGACTGTCACCGTATATTTCTTCCAACTGATCATCCTTTTCAGAGGAAGAAATATCATTTCCGAAAAGGTACAATTGAAACGGATGAACCTAAAAATATGATCTCAGGTACATAGTTAAAATAAGTTCTATTTTCATTACCTCCCAACACATTTGGGCCAACAGTAAACCAACAAAAAATTCATGGCTCTGGGAAAGAACATAATTGGGTAAAGCAGAGAATTTTTTGGGATCTTCCATATTGGTCTGATTTGGTGGTCAGCCACATGTTGGATTTCATGCATATTTAGAAGAAGTGTTTTGATAATTTATTTCATAAAGTTTCTGATACACTAGGTAACACCAAAGATACTATAAAGGCACGATTAGAACTTTCCCAAATTTGCAGGCGGCCAGAACTTGAACTATTTGAAAATGTCAAATCATAGAGGTTAATAAATCAAAAAGCAGCTTATACACTTTCCAAAGAGATTCAATTATTATTTTGTTAGTGGATTGTAGATTTGAGACTTCCATATGGCTATGATTCCAATTTGGGAAGATGTGTTAAGAATGGTTATATTACCGGATTAAAAATTCATGATTGTCATGTTATAATGGAAAGACTTCTGCCGATTGGATTAAGTGGTTTGTTGAATTCTATGATTTGGGATTCAATAACAGACATATCATATTTTTTTGAGACATTTTTCCAATGACAACAGACTATGATGCGCTAAGAAAACTAAAAGAAGATGTTGCTGTAATTATATGTAAACTAGAAAAAATCTTTCTTCCAACTTTCTTTGACTCAATGGAACATCTGATATTACATTTTCCACATGAAGCTAAATGTGGAGGTCTTGTACAGTTTCGATGGATGTACCCATTTGAGAGATTCAATTAGAAATTTAAGAAAAAAGTACGTAACAAAGCATCAGTTGAAGGCTCAAATGTTGAAGCTTATTTTCAAGAGGAAATTTCTTTTTTCCGATCTCATTATTTTGAGTCTTAATATCCCTCAAAAAAAATCTCATGGGATGAAATTAGGGGAATGTTAATGACTAAATAGACAATCAATTATCATTTTTTAATCATCCAAATCTTGGTTTTGGTGGATTTCATGAAATATGGATTTCAGATGATGAACATCATAGAGCTCATATATATGTTCTGCTCAACTGTGAAGAAATGACATCATTTGTACTATGAGGGATTATATCACTTATTCTATAATTTATGATACAATGTATAAACATTTTTTTGTAGGTTATATGATATTCATATCAAGAAACAACTTCTAGAAATTACAGCAACTGGTCTTGAAGAACGCAAACAATTTTTTTTCTCAATGGTTTCGAAAACTGTTAACATAAATTATTGATAGTTTAATATCAATTCCGTTTATTATTTATTAGATTGAAAATTGTTTTACAAATTTTTAGGTATCTTAATATACTGATAAAACTGATAAGTGACTATGTATATTGAGTAACCCACCATCCAAAATGGTTAAATCTTATAATTCATATGTGGTGAATGGTTTTCGATTTCATACATGTGAATATAGGGAATCAAAAAAAAAACAATGAACAATGGAGTTTGTTTGATAGGATCGCATCACAGAGAAATTGAAGTTAACTTTTATGGCATTATGGATTAAATTATTGAGCTGTGTTATCTATGAAAGAATTACATAACGATGATTAAATGTTGGTGGTTGGATACTAAGAGATACTTTCATATTCATCGGACTCATGGAATCATCAATATTAAATATAAAAGTACTCTTGCAGTAAATAAACCATTTTTACAAGCTCATTAGGAACATAAAATTTATTATGCAAAGTACTGTGCTACTTCAATAGACTTGAGTGATTGGTGGAGCATAATAAAAAAGAAATCTCGGGAAAATCATTTTACTCAAACTGAATGTGGTTCCACTGAAGTGGAAGGAATTGAAATTTTTCAAGAGACTGTTCAAAATCCCTATTTTTCACAAAGAGACATGAACATCAATGATGACACTCCAAATTTAAGGATCAATGATGAAAAAGATGTTAAGGATGTTACAAATGAATTTGAAATGACAGGAGATGATGAAAATAAAACTCATCTGGATATTGATGATGCTGAGGAGGAAGATGAAGACATTGACATTGACAGCTATAAAGAAGAGGATAAAGATGGACATTAACATAGTTAAATGCTGGTTATAATCATAACTAATATATATCTATATATAATAGTTATTTTCAACTATCTGCTAACAACAATCATTTTGTGTTTCAGATGGACCATGATCTATATCGCGTGTTGCAGGAGGCTGACCTACCATTGGATGAGGGGGATTTTGGATCATCTGACCCTCAGCCTACTAGCAGTTCAGGGGGTATGTGGAGGGGGAACCGTCTTGTGAGACTCATGATTCCTAACCCTATCCCCCAGCGATGTCCACGTCTTGGATTTGATCCATGTACACGTAGGTATGGTAACCTGTATATTTTAGTTAGCTTTCATTAATTTATTTTTATATATACTAATTGTTTGATTATTTATTCCTTTTTCACAGTTTTGTGCATGTTTCTATTGGATAGTGGATCACTATCTTGAGCAATTATTTTTCACACCCATGGATCACATGGGAACAGATTACCGTTGATGTGCGGCATGACATGTTCAATCATTGGATGGTATGTAAATAAATAATATTTATTTTGAAATTTATTTTACTAATAACATGATATTATAAATTATTTTTAGGGTTTATGGCATCCCATCGAGGATAGCTTGTGTGACGATATCCACACAGCATGTCAGGTGTCTATGCGTGACCGTTTCCATCAGTTTTTGCAAAATTTGAGAAGAACAACCATTAAGAAAGAAGGAGTGATAGAATTTCATGAGTTGAGTAGAGCCCACCAAACAGAGTACATTTCATCTCACGTTTGGTATGGATTCTGTTTACACTGGTTGAGTGGTGGATTTCAGAGGAGATCTTCAGTGGGACAGAAAAACCGGGGGAGATAGGATGTGACACATCGAGCTGGTAGCCGTACATTCAGTATGCATAGAGAGCATCCAGTAATTATATTTTTTTAAATATTTTAGATAACATTAAATATAAACAGTTTATTTTATATTTCTATAGGCCTTCGAGCATCCCGATATTACAGAGTTCAACGTTTATCAGAAGATGTACAGTGATCCAGCCACCAGAGAGATTAGAGGTGATCGCCAGCATCAGATTGTGGTTAGTATTATTTTTTCAATTTGACAATTAACAGGATTTTTAATTTATCAAAATGTTAATTTAAAATTGGAATTGAAGGAGTCGTATGAGGCTGCGACCTCTCAGACACATACTGAGAGTCCGGACGAGACGACTCAGCAGACCAGTGCCCAGCATTTCGATGAGGTGACATGGATGCAGGCGACTCAGTATGGCTTTGAGAAGGGTCGATTAGTTGGTATAGACTCTTATTTGACTCATGATTCTTATTATGGTACTGCTGCAATGTTAGTGCTCAGCTCGAGAGGAGCTCGTGGAGAGGCATCATATTTTTCCTCACAATATCAGGAGTAGTTGCAATCTCATGTTGAGCTTATAGAGTGTTTGCAGCAGCAACATGAGGAGATGTGTCAGTGGCAGCAGAAACAATAGGAGGAGATGCGTTGATGGGAGGAGAAGCGGCAACATCAGCATCACGAGAAGATGGAGTACATGCGCCATCTGACTCGTAATTTAGGGATGGAGTTTCCTCCATCATCTCCTACAGCTCCACCACCTCCTCTAGAAGACAACCCCAATGATTTGTTTTTATGCGAAAAACTTTTGAATTCATGATTTGTAATAATATGAACTATTTATAGTTTATGTCTTTTATATTGGTGCAAATATTTCATAATTTAATTTTTTTTAATATTTTATTATTTTACTACTAATAATAATATTTTAGGATTTTTTTATATTTTTTTGTAAATTTTGTGAATTTTAATTATTTTTTATTATTTTATTATTTTAATAATATTAATATTAATTTTTTATTAATCATAATTTTATTAAATATATTTTTTAGTATTATATTTTTTTTATGTTTGTTTATTTTACTAATAATAATATTTTTTATTATTTTATTATTTTAATAATAATAATATAATTTTTGATTAATCATGTCTTGAGTCCCTACATGGTTCTCTCTTCTAAGTCTATGTATATTATTCAGCCGAACTATCCAATACATAACCCATTACCAAATTTTAACTATATTAATGAGTTATTACTTCGTAACAATGATCTAGGGCCACTCTATTAGGGTGTGAGCAAAGCTCATTTGGTCATCCCCAATGGTTTCCTTAGTATAAATAGAGAATATATTATATGCACAATGAAATATACTTTAAAAAATAAAATAAGTCATTAACAAAAAAATAAACCATCATCAATCCACACATTTAAGGTAACTCCTATGGTGGACTATACATGATTTAGAAAGTTTTAGATGCCTCTAATAATGTCATGTAGAAATTTGGGGGAACCATGACCTACCTTGGAATTAGAGGTATCATTGTCATATTAGAGTAATGATGTTTCACTAGGGAATCATAATTCATCTATTATCTGGGGGAGGTTCACCACATAGGAATAAGTATATAATATAATAAGACACCCATGGGGTATTTATTTTTACTCTTCTCCTTAGAAACATGGAACATATCGTTAGGAACCAAGAGGCATACTCACTTCCTACCCAAGAAAAAAACATCACATAAGTTGAAACATAGTGTTATACTCACTCCATACTTTGGAATCATATATCACATTGTTATACATTAGAGTTTATACTCACTCCACACTCTAGAAACATATATAATCTCCTTGGGGTGGAAAAGTGTTCCACTCTAGAATCACATATTACGTGTCATATTTAAGGGAAGTATGCCCACACCGTTATATCATTAAGTATCATACCTCATCCTCACATGGGTCGACCACTCACCCCAAACCAACACACAATTCATAAGTTGGAAAATCAATTTAAAAACCTATTTATGAAAAATATTTTATAGTAGTATAAAACCATGATATCCCTTATGTACTACAACTCCTCAAATTCATCTCAAAACTAGAGAACCCCCATGGTCTCATAGTTCATATCTATTCCCAAACACCTCCACATGGGTTCCATTCCATCATTACACAGTCTAGGGATAAAAGCACCACTATAAAAGGAATATAATCCACCAATAGAGTCATGATCACATCATTAGAAAATATCCCCATAGACATCACAATACGATTCAAACATAATGGAGTGAAATAACTCCCTCTACTTTCCTAAACAAACTACTTCAGCCCTCTCATTGAACATAAAGTAACACCTCCACATGGAATTCCTAGTAGCATGTATACATATACTGTTTGGGTAATAACAATCATCCCATTCCCAGTCATATTTCCAGGAGGCTCTCAAGCATTGGAAAATTCCATATGGTCTACCCTTAAAGAAACCATTCCAAATCTATCTTTCTCCCTAACACGAGGAGTATTAGGGGAACAAACAAAGGTAAAATATTTTATTTTCTTCATTTGTACCAACATAGGTTATTGATAACATATAAAACATATTTATAGTTTTACACTCGACCATAAGTGTAAAATGAATAAAAATAATGTCCAAGGATTTACTAAGGAACAAGGCACTTACATACATTACCTTGGGTATTATAAGTTCCCATTCTTTTTCAACTGAATGGTCGATCACCAAAATTTTGTAAGAACGCATATCAAACACACATAAAAAACTCCTAAACTATAGAATGATATTTTGGGAACACCTACCTCATTATGAGTTATACCCCATTATATTGAATCTCTAATATAATTGACCAATTTTACCCAATCCCAAACAACCATCACCCATTATCATGAAACCCTAACTCCATCAATAGTCACTCCATATTTTCTAAAAATAATTATGATTAATTTTTATGATAAATTAAAAAAATAAATTTATATTATATGGATTAAATAAGGAATTACTCATTACTAAACACACCATGGATAAAACCTTAAGAAATGGTTTCACACTAACCCCATTACCCACCATGACCTTGAGAAAAAAATTCCCCAATTTATCATTCAAATACATCCTTTAAATTTAAAAAAAATTATGGAAAACCTAAATAAATGAAGTTAATGACATAAATATTTGAATATACAATAATACTAATGTGATAATATTCCTAGGATATACTTTAGTAATTCCAATTGAAGTTTCTTTATATAAGATGATTATACCATGATCTAGTAGAATCATTTCCAAACCCTATCCTAGATCGAAAAAATAGTAGTGAGAAAATCGGAAATAAACTAAGAGAGATTGACAGAATATATATATATATTTACCTGAAACATTGAGCTAGATCCAATGACATTATAATCCATAAAAGATTGTTATATACCCCACATTGGAATTCAGAGGATAAAGAGTGAAGTGAAGGGAGGAAACTATGCTTCTGTATAAAAGTGAGAATCCCACACATGATTTTAAAATACAAAATTATTATTTTTTCATAAATTAATGACTTTCATAGCAACTCAAGACTTATTCACATGTTATAAAATACTTTTTAACATATAAATGTGATCAAAACAACCCAAATATTGTTATTCTTAGTGTCTTGGGAATAATAGTTTCATAATACATCAAAACGAAACTAAAAAATAAAATGTTTATTTTAACCTCTATACAGAGATCCTATATTTCTTTGAGACACTATGATTTCATAAGATTACCTGGGGAATGTATTGAAGAAAATGTTCTACCTAAAATTCCAGTAATGGAAAAAACATGTTTAAGAAGCATAATGTGTGAGTTATAGTTATAACATGATATCCCAAAAGGGAAATAACATTTTTAATCACATGGGATAATAACATAATGAACATGGAATAATAATATCATGGAAATATATGAATTTTATAAATAAAAAATCACTACATTAGCAAAAATAGGTTATAACTGCCAAAACAACACCACATGGTGGGAATATTCCTATATAAGATTAGGTTTACTCCCTAATCCCATACATAACATCTTATGAGATAAAAAATTACCCAATACATTGTAGATCTATCTTTCTAAAAATTTCCTAACATGTTCTTGATTATGTGTTCCTAAAAATAATATCAGTCATAAGACATAAACACAAGAATTGCCCATGTAAACAAATGGGTTTCATAATCATGAATCATTTCATTATTGTTTCAAATGATTTCAGTGGGGCACATGCTTCATGTCATTATATGATGGATTTTTCCCCATATTCATACATTCCATTTGTAGGGGGATTTCATCACTTTTAACTATGAAGTATTCACCTTGAAAAAAGGTTGATGGGATATCAGTTAATTATTCCATGGATTCATCCTTAGAGCATGTTGCATACTCTGGATATACCTCAATGATTTGATTCATGTTCACGAAACTCATTCTCAATTCCATCTCAAGGTGGATGCCTAATAATTATGAAGAATATTTCTCACTAGGGATGAAACAATTTTTCAGTGTATATGGTAACATCATGAATTTTTGGGCATCTCTAGACACTTGGTGTGTGCAAAAATAGTAATGTATTCTCTTGTAAGTCTATGGAATATCATATGAAGAATATTTGGAATAGAACCCAAGGAATACCATGTTTATCATGAGGTAATTGATGACAAGGGTGACTTCTCCTTTTTAAATTTTAGTAATCTCATATGAGGAATCAGAGTCATGAAACCCAAGGCATACCATATAGTTTATGAGGTAACTAGAATTAGAGGATTAATTAGTCCAAAGATTTTAACCCATGAATACCATGATTTATCTTGTGGTAAATATAATGGAGTATGTAAAAAGTTCAATGTCCTATGGGGATAGATCGAAATTACTATGGAGATGGATCATGGAAAGAGTTTAATATCTTTTGGAGAAGGTAGTGGTTGATCAGAAAACCCCGCGTAGGAGGATTAAGTAGTTGGGTACCTATGATGGAAGATGTCACACCTATATAATTTACTATTTTTTGGGATCAAACACCTTATGAGGCTCCTTTGACGGTTATTCCCTAAGAGGGAAAGCCTACAAAGTTTAACATTTTTTATTGAACTACCTAGAGGTGGATCCTGGATGTGTATCCCTTGGAGGTATGATATCCGACATGTGTTTACCATTATGGATCAAATGTCCTATTATGTGGATCCATAAGTTGTATCACTAAGAGGGAATTATTTAAACTTGGATAATTTACCATTTTTTGGGATCAATTTCCTGGTTAGGAGGATTTAGAGGTGCGTCTCTAAGAGGTAACAACAAGAATGTTTACTATTGAAGATCGGATTCCCTGAAGGCAGATCCCAAAGGTCCATACCTAGGAAGGAAGATGACACACTTGAATTTACCATAATGGATAGAACGCCAGAGGAGGTGGCTCTAGAAGGGGCATCCCAAGAAGGGAATATTTCATATATGGATAGTTTAAATGTTTCAGGATAAAATCTTTGGGAGACATCCTATATACCCTATTTAGAATACATGGTTAAAAACACTTGTAGTTTAACACTTTAGTATAAAGTCATGTGACATGACTAATCGATGAAGTTAAAAAGCATATTGTAAGGATATAGATTTGAAAAAATGATTAGAGCTAAGGGATGGGGTGGGTCTTTTGAATAGAATTTTCCCTTCACAAGATTATTTCTCATTGGGGAATGGTGTGGGGAAAACACATAAGAGAACTCTATGGGCTTCTAGGTGCGGTGATTATGTGGTTGAGTATCATTCATGAGAGTGGCCCAAACACTACCATGAGAAGTGATGATTTAGTTGGGACTTACATGTGGGAGAGGGCTATACACCACTACAGATAAACAAAATTGTGATTTTGGCTTTTTCTTGGGTGCGGACCATGCCCTTATAGGAGATCTAAGTATTTAGTCAGCAATTTTTCCTGGGAGTGGCCCATTATATGTTCCTCATGTTATGTCTTGAGGGAAACAAATGTACATTTCATGGGGTAATAATAGAGTTTAGTATCATGTGAAAGTATATAGTGCATGATAATTATCAATGAAATCTACCCATCCTTTCATCCTCATGTAATTTCATTAAGGAATCACATGTCCATTTTATGGGGTAACGTTCTTGTTTAATGTCATGTGAATGGAAGAGGTGTGTGTGGATTATGTATTGAGATTCCCATTATGTCATCCTCAAGTCGGGTCATGAGGTAATCCTGATGTGCTGATGGGTTGAGAGATATTATTTGGGGATTACACATGAGAAGGATGCCCATAGTGGCTAGTTGATGTCCATATAATGATTACTACATGAGTCATATTAATCTTATCACATAAGGAATCTCATGTTTTCCATATGAGGAATCCTATTTTTTCATATTGGGTAAACTATAGTTTAAGTTAATGTAGAAAGAACTATTAGGAACCATATTCTTGATGCATAATGAATATCATGTTTGTCACAGCTGGAATCCTATGTTTTTAATATAGGGTATACAGTAGTTTAAATACATATAGTTATGACTACAAGGAATCTTATTGTTTATGCATAAGGAATGTCATGTTTTTCATAGGAGGCATCCTATATTTTTCATATAAGGTATGATACAGTTTAATGTCTTATAATGAGGAGTACACAGTATCATATGGTTGAATAAAAAAGAATCACATGTTTGTCCCAATTAGCACCCAGTGTTTTTCATAAAAGGTATTCTATAGTTAAAATTCATGTATTGATTATTACTAGGAATCTTATTCTTGATTCATAATGCATATCCTTTTTATCACTTGAAGCATCCAACGTTTAATATATAGGGTGTGCTACAGTTTAAATTGATATAAGGAGGACTATTAGGGATCTTCTTAATGATTCATAAGGTATATCTTGTTTTTTAGATGAGGCATCCTATGTTTTTCATATAGGGTATGGTACTATTTAAATTCATGTAGTGAGGACTACTAGGAATATTATGCTTGATGAATAAGGAATCTTCATTTTCTCATAGGACGCATCCTATGATTGTAATATAGGGTACACTGTAACACCCGGGACTTTTATGTTATATAAATCATCAAAGGAATCTTTTTCTACACAACACTTTCTTGGCTTGCTTTACACGCAATCGCGACCTTCCTCGATAGCTTGCGTTGTACGCAATACCGAGTTTCACTAAACAACAATATGCTATTAAAACTAGCCGTTATGAATAGTAATAACCACTTTTTGAAATTTTATAAATTTTATTTTTCAAAATGGACTTCATTTTTGGACTCAGAATATCGAAATTAGCCTAGGGTGAAATTTTGGTATTTTTCTGAAAACTTTCAATTTTTGATGAATAGTGAAACCACTAAGTGGTAGGTTAAAAACTGAATTTTGCATAAAACTTAATTTTACCACTTCTGTGAATAGAATTTCAAAAATCCGAGAGACACGGTTAATATCAAGGACTAAAATGTGGTTCAATGAGATGAAAATAATTTTTTGGTGAATAGTAACTTTTTACTATTTTTACCGCGGTTAATAGTAAATAGGGTAACTAAGGGTAATTATGATATTAATATTACCCTAACACATGTCCTAATTCTATTGGACAAGTGTAATTCGACCAAAAACAAACTTAGGAATAAAATATGACCATTTAGGCCCACTTGGATTAGATTAGGACATTTATTATTAATTTATTTAAAGAAGGGTTAAAATAGTTAAAATCAAAGTTTAATAAGTAAATAATTTTTAATATAGGGTTATACATAAGATAAATTCGATTGTAAATATTCATTAGAAAGCTAAAAAGATTTCCTACATGATGGTATTTTATTTGTATTTTTTAGACATCAAATAATTTAATTTATTTATGACACAAAGATGATGCAGTAATTATCTTATTAATGAAATATTGACAAAATTGATAATATAAATACCAAAATAAATGTAATTTGAGACTTTTTAGGAATTCCACTAATTTTCTAGGTTACTATGATATATTAGTATTTATTTAATCAACTTGGTTCGAACATATAATTCTGTTATGACTTTGACAAAAATCATATATCAAATAGTGTCAAAATTGACACAAAATAGTTTTTAAATCAAATATTATATTATTAATTGTTATTTTATTCCTAAAAATCTAAGGTTCGGCCAAATGACTTAGATAAGGATATATATTTTAATAATAAACAATTTGGGGTTCGTTTGGCATGTTATAGTAAGTGTATTAACCATATAGTGAAAGAAAACAAAAAGTCATGGTAAAAGTTAAATTATTTAACTTAGAGTTAAATCTAATTGATAAGGTTAAAATAATACCCTAAACTTGTCTAAATTCTATTGGTTGATAGGATTTCGACCCATCCCCACTTTGGCTTCGAAATAAGACCCTTTGGAACCATTATGAACCGATTTTGACTTTAATATAAAATAATATTTTGAGATATTCCTAAGGTGCCCCTCTCCTCCCTTATAAAAGGGCACCTCCTCCCCCTCCTCCTCACACCAATTTGAGCACTCAAGCTCGGCCAACCCCTGCCATTTTCCCTTCTCCACTTCCCTAGAATAATCCTAGAGGTCTTGGTCTTCTCCAAAGACCAATCTTAGTTCCTTAAGTGGAGGATTCAAAAAGGCGTTCCAAAGAAGAGGTAATATCCATTACCGATCTTTTCAATTTCTTTCTTCTTCAACTTCTTCTTCTTTAGTTGTTTCATGATAAAGTAATAACATCAGTATTACTTACATACTGATATGTTATTATAAATATGAAACAACCCTAATTCACCTTCTATCCATCCTACGGAAAAATGAAATCACCGCGCGTGCGTACGTACGGAATACCGTCTCCACGCCGTGGTGTAATCTATTTTCCACCATCACCTTACAAGGATGGGTATAATGGTGTAATCAGTAACTATATATGATTATTATTAAGTAATATTGATACTGAAATAATATATATATATACTCCAATACAATTCCACGATCATAGGAACGATATCATCACTCGTGCGTACGTACAGAATACCGTCTCCACGATGTGATGCGACTCGTTCTACATGATCTTCATTTCATAATGATTATATAAATGAATTGAATGAATGAATATGGTATATAATACACTAATACCATTCTGGAAATGAATTATCTATAACCTAAAGATAAGAATAAGAATTTATTCGACAAAACACGCATAAGAACAAAAAGTTATAAAGACCCGAGTAACAAGTAACAATGAAATATTACTAACAAGAAGCTAATAATATGACCATATATGATCTCATATCAATATGTATGATTCTAGAATAAGTCAATAACATTATTTAAACCATTATACAGGAGCTTCGGACACGAACAAAGCAAATCGGACCTAAGGTAAGGGAAATATCACAATCTCATTTTTATCCGAGATTGTTTATTCGTAAGTATTTACTAGGGTGTATTTTATCATCCACATCCATGTTCCCTCAATATGTAATATTTTTTCCATCCACTTGAAATAGTTTAAATCCAATTTTACCCTTAGGTGAGTTTTTAGTAAAGAATATGAAAGGAATCTTTTGTCGTTTTTCCGTACGAGGTACTTTTTGACTTTTCCGACAAAAGTACGAAGAATGTTTTTTTAACTTATACGGCATGAATGGATTTTTAAAACATTACTTCAAAGAAGCTTCCTTTACAAGTTTTCAAGTTTATTTTTAATCAACTTCTTTTATTTTAAAGTCGTATGACATGTTATGAAAGGAAAAATGTTTTTGAAGAAGAAAGGATATTTTCCTCAAGAATTCAATTCAAGTGTTTTATCAAAATTATTTTCCATCTAAGATAATAAAGGGTTCTGTTTCTATCAATATTTTTACATTGGTTTGACTATGTTGTGATGGAATTATGTTTATGAATTCATTTATCATATATGAATTGATTTATGATGTCATGATGTTTCAAGAATCCCATTTTTGTTATATGTGTTATGCGATGATGTATGTTTTATGATTATGTGGCACACATAAGAAAGGATTCATTATAAGATGGGTGGGACCTATATCTCCCTCCAATGCATTGGGTAATGATTTTATATCTCATGAGATAGACATGGCTGGAACGGAAGGTTATTTCGGTTCAGTGATACAGGACTGAAACGAGGAGTGAACTCGGTTCAGAAAGGGACTTTGTCCACTAAGATAGTCTTGGCAATGAGTCATGACTAACAAGAAATGATTTTCCATGATTATGTGTGCATGCCACAAAGTTTCAAGTTTTATGTTATGATTTTGGGGATCTCATTTTCACTTCTATGATTTATTCCATGTTAAAATATTATGATCTCTCTTGCAGGTTTTAATTTTCAAAAAGATATGATATGATTTTTATTTCCTTTATTTTCCCTTGCTGAGCATTTGAGCTCACCCTTTTATGTTTTCTTTTCCCCAGGTCAGGAAGATGGATATTAAGTAGAATATGCTAAAAGGGACCCTAGATATGATGAAATAAATGGGAGACACTGTAGAAGATTTATGAACCAGTTGTTTATGTTTCCCCAGTTTCTAAAGACACTATACCTATACGGTCCTTTGTGGTTTTGTCATATGTTGTAATAAGAGTGCTTCAATTTTGAAGTATTAACAATGTATGTAAAGTGTGGGTCGTTATATACACTACATTTTAAAGTCATATAGAAAGGATTTCTAGGTGGAAGATTCCTTTAAATGGTTAGTGTGGGACTTATACAAGATTGGAACTCAATAGTTCATCCCGCCATATGATTCATGTGATTGAGTTTTAAGAGTTTCCTGAGTGGTGTATCAAGTCAAGGTACTTGGGGAATCCAAAGGGGAGAATCCCAACTAATGACATGAGAAAGGGACCAAGAGGAGTAAGTCGTATCAAGGTATTTAACAGGTCATAAAGGATTATCTTTTCTCAATATATTATATGGGGTGGATGTTGGAGTCATATAAGGTGAAAATTAAAATGTACTTGACCGGTGTTGAAACCTTCATGGGGAGACTCTCCATTTTTCATAGGGTTCAATGATAGTAGTGAAGGGACCAGGCTGGAGGTCTGGTATTGTATCCTGACACTAATTTCGAGCAAGGGTGAGGGAACAACTATTGTGGAAATGACCACCAGGAAAAGAGGTGGGTGCATTTCAAAGGGTAGGTCTCTCACAAAGTATAGGGTTTCACAGAGCTTAGGGTCTCACAATGGATGGTGCTTCTTGGAGATCATGGTATAATAAAGGTTAGGGATTTGGGAGCTATGGGTCCCATGAAGGATGGTTCTTCATAGATTTTAGTGTCTTGTGAAGGTATATACATCATGAAATTGGGTACCCCAGCCATGGAATGAAGTTATGATTCCCAAGGGGAGAGATTCTGGAAGTATGAACACTTTAATAATCCTTATGATCCTTAGAGGGATTTATTCCACTACAAAGGGCATGGGCCTTCATGAAAGGTATCTCCACTTCAGGTGGAGTCTCTCAAGAACAAAAGGGAGGAGGTTTCATGAAACATGGAAATAATGAGTTAGAAAAATTCACATGGTCTATGGATCTTCATGAATTGAGATCATGATGTCACAACAAAGAATCACATCCCCTTCTAAGGACAATATAAGAGGTTAATTCGCAGTGTGTGGGTTTCACGATGATTGGTGGACTTTACGAAGATTTTTGAGGTTTACGAGTCATAGGGGCTTCTTTACTCCAAATTTCACTTTAAAAAAGTAACCATAAATGATACATGAACTCGATATGGGATCTTCAAAAATGGGACCTCGAAGAACTAGACCTCAGAAAAATGATCTCCGTGAATGGGAACTCAATGTATAGGACCTTTGCGAACGAATCATCATAAACAGAGCTCTGTGAACTATTTTTAGATTCCTGACATTAAATGGAAATAACTTCTAATCCACTACTCTATTTGGGATATATTTCCAATAAAATCAAAGCCTATAATCAAAATTATGCTTTTATATTAGGTACCATTGCATTTTTACCTTATTTTACATGGTTTCCCAGTGCCCACAATTATAAAAGAAAATTTGTTAATGATTCCAAATAAAAAAAGTAATTAAATATTATGGAAGATATTAAAATGTAAAATAAAGGTATAATGGGATATGTATATATGAAAAAATACATATGTACATAATTTAGAATATATTACTTTCATCAAAGGGAGATATAAATATTTTTATATAGTGAATGGTTATAACATAATGAAAAAGGTTGGTTCAAATAGATCCCTTGGAACAAGCATTTCATTTATTCATAATTTCTAGAAGATAATGTATAATAAATATATATTTATTATAAATTTCTTACATATCCATAATCATATATACAATATCATTTATTATTTTTTTATATCATCTTAACACACTTTTATTTACAATTATTTATTAAAATAACAATTCTGGGTGATAACTGATGTGTTTTCACGCATGTCTTGGTTCAGTTGTCTCAGTATTTGTACATTGATCATGTTACAACATATATTTAATGTTAAAAATTATATATATATATATAACATATATATTATATATATATTGATAAATATATACAATTTAGAGATAAAAATGAATTACATCATTCATTGAGACGATAGGTTGTATGTACACATGAACGTTGTTTCCATTTTCGATCGATGAAATAACACAATGTTAAAAAATATATCATAGTTATATAAGAATAACAATATCATAAATATATTATATATATATATTAAATTACATCATTATATCCATCCATGATATGTGGTGATGGTAAAAAATTACATCAGTTCCTCAGGTAGTAGACCACCGTACACAGAAATGACAATTTCGTTTTCCATTTGATGTTATTGGAGATGAATATAAGTGATGAAATTTAAATAATATCATCTTAGAATTTGGAATATAATGTTTTTATTAGTTCATTATATTGGAATAATATTTTTAGGAGCCATAATAATAAATAAAACAAAAAAATTCGGTTAAAGACTATATCCTTTAGACAACATGCTTTTATTTACACCATAAACCCTATAAGGTTGGTATTTTTTTTTAAAAAAATGAAATATATAATCTTTGGATAGATTTTATGAAGGTATTTTTTAGGTAATTTCTAAACTAAAAGTATTATAAAGTGTAAAGAAAAGAGGACAAGAGTCTCTCTTTTAAAATTGATGGGATGGGCACTCTTGGAATTATGTAATATATTAAATTAATATAAATTAATATAAATTAATATTCATAGAAAAAGGTAAAAATGAAATAATTAAAATATAGGTTGTATATGGGTAAAAATAATATCACAAAATAAAAATTTTATAAGCCTAGATTAGGTTTTTATCCATATCTCTTTATTTTATCCCATGTTAACCCTTTTGGAAAATTATCATGATAACATAGTTTTTACTCTTTTGGGGTCAATATAGTTACTATAAAAGAAAAATTGATACATAAATGGAATATATTTTATTACTTTAATCATTTATAAATATGTTTTCTAAAATTAGGATTTTTATGAATTTTAAATCATTCAACAAAATATTTTTTTAATAAAATAAAATTCATGACATTTTTTGAACTATTGATTTTATTTGACTTTTGAAACAACCTAACAAAACATTAATTTGAATATAATCATTTAACATGGAAATAAATTATTATATATGTATAAAAAATTCTTATAACAAAATAATTTGTTAATATTATATTTTTATTTTTATTTTTAAAATAATTTATTTCATTTTTCTATTAATTGAAAAAATACTATGTCGGTATTGCATAATAATTTAAAGAAATTATTTAATAAAAAATAGAAATAAAATAGAACGATTAAAAATTTAATAATATTTTAAATAATTATTTATAACCAAACATATCCTCTATTTTCCCCATGAAATTGTTTTTGAGATAATAGAATAAAAAGAAAGACGTGTTTTACTATTATTTATATAATGTTATGTAAACATAAAAATCTAAGAGATATGGAAACAAATTTCAATGTTTTACTAAATTTCATGGAAACGTAAAAAAATAACTCAAAAAATATTATTGAGAAAATTTTAGGTTCATTTTTTAGTATTTATCATATGTTTGTTATCCTTAATTACATGATTTACCCTTACTGTCGGGATGGAAATTTACTAAGGTTTCTATTCATAAGGATGAGAAAAAGGGACCTATTTACCAAATATATAATTATTTGTTATAAATTTGGTATCTTGTTTTTTCAAGATTCCATTTCTATAAGTGAACAATAATAATTTAACATGAAAACACAAAATGTAACGAAAAATAGTTTTTCTTCAAAAAAGATTCTTTTTAAGTATAAAAAATGTTTTTATACTAAATTAAAATATAAAATTAATTATAAAGACTATAATTGGATTATTATTAATAAAAATAAACAAATTTAATTTAATAATTAATCAAAAATAGAATATTACCATTTAAATACCATAAAATAAAATACTGGTTTAAATAAAAATTATTATTTTTCCCTATTTATGGAAAAAAAAATATTTTCAGAAAAATATTAAAATTTATCAATAAGATAATTTTAATATGTGGGTTAAAAAATTGATATCCTTTTTATCAAATGAAATTTTAAAAAGTTATAGAAATTTATTATGTTATTTTTTAACTAAAATCAATAAAACCCATTTTTGAAATAAATGCATTATTTGAAGAATAAAATGACATTAATATTTTTTTTTGATTATTTACTAAGTTGTTATCAATTAATTTATTTTGAGTAGTAACTTTATACATATTTCATAATTAAATCAATATGAATCATTCCTGACAATTTAATGGTTTGGTTATAATGATCATATTTAAATAGTAATATTAAATGATTTGTTTCGGATTGGTGTTTTGTGGCTTATATGCTATCAATTATAGATTTGATTTTTAAATATTAGAGTTTTAAAATTTTTCTTTTAATGTAAATACATATGGTTTTTGAAATCCCATATTTACATTTTTTAACATAACAAGAATTCCACATGTAAAATCCCCCCATATGTAATATATATGACCTATGTATAATATATATCTCTACATGTAAGGGTTTTAAATTATTAAAATTTTCATATTTTTTTTAAATCAATGGGTAATATACTCCATCAAAATTTAAGGGTTTTCCATTTAGAAAAAAAGAATAAATAATTTTTATCAATACATATGATATCTCACTATATCACCTTCTAATACAAAATATATATGTCTACAAGTGTGATATTTTCCTTAAAAAAATATCCAGTACATAAGATAATTCCAAACTCCCTTGTGATAGGAAAGATAGTTTTGGTTGTGAAAAATCAATGCAGCTAAATATATGATACATTATTTATTTGAAATGTAATATATCTTCTCCAGGAAAGTACTGATATATAATATATTTTTGATTATACACACAGTTTTTCAATTTTCTGAAAAAACATACATAACACAATCACATTATAAAAGAAATAAATTTCCATAAATAATATATATATTTGTTGTATATGGTTTACCCATTAACGTAATACATTTGATAATATATACTAATTCATATGTAATATATTTACTATAAACATAAGGTTTTTTACTTATGATTAAAACACATACATAAAATCTATTTCTCATACATAAAATTTTCATAGTGTTTTTATACATAGCGGTATTTTTTAAAATATTTTAAAAGTAAAAAACACCCAAAATCAATAAAAAATTAAGACATTTAGTTTCAAAAAAACATGGCATCCTCAAACATGAATGTTTTTGAAATTATTTTTAAATTATAGCCTCATTCCTATATAGTTTCCGAGGATCGATTCTCAACCTATTACAATAATCCTAAAACATCCACCGAGTCCCACGTTTATTATTACACATATTTAAGCCCTTAAAATTACCCATTTTTGATGCCCATATGAGCACCAAATAAACCTATCAGGTCTCTATAAATTGATATAAACATCTATAAAAAAAATGTTCCATCCCTTGGATTCCCATTCCAGATCACAATTCCCAAAATTCTCCTTCCTAAATAAAAAAAATTTAAATTTTCTATGACATTCACAAAACCATATGATGCAGGTACATAAATAAATATTTTGAAATAACATAAATATATTTTATTAATATCATCAATTTTATTGGAAATATATCATTAAATTCACCTTGTATCATGTCATATGAAAATACAAATGATATCCCCATCTAAAACACTATTGAATAAAATCCAAAAAAATATAGATGCTTTCTAAATCAAAATAAATCCCCATTTATTAAACCATAATGTTTCCCCCACATTCCTTTTTACTATTGAAAAATACGAATCTACATATATAAAATGTAATAAAATATATGCCTCTTGAAAATTATCATTTTAAACAATCTATAAATAGATTTTATATGATCTCCATCAGACACATGAATCTCTTTACCCTATTCCACTAGCTACATCATATGAAAGAATGAATTATCATATGATCCCCCTTTTATATGTCAAAAAGTGAATATGGAACATGTGGCATGTGAATCAAATATATCCCCTCATTCCTTCCTGATTCTTCGTTTATAGACTAGCCATGTAAATGACTATGTCATACATCATTCATCTTTGTAGATAATCACATCATATGTCCCATACCCAGATAGATAATAAAATTATATGTACTATCTAGATAAGGACCTACACTTACTTAGTCTATCTCTATCAAGGGACTAGATGCATACTCAACATATGAGAGGAAATATCACATCATAGTGTTTCCCCAACCGATGAAATTAGAAATACATTTCCCAACCATCCACTAATTAGAAAATCATCATTGATTTCCTAATAATGGTATCAAAGAATAGTGGTTCTCATTCAAGGTATCTCACCAACCATCGGAATTGGGGACTCTAAATATGATCCAAAAAACTCTAGTATATTAATGAGATAGTGTATTATAGTCCACGTGGTTTAATTCATGGTCAATTTGACACCCAAAACCCATTTTGTTCTTTATTAGAATATTTCATATCATGAAACAATAATCACACTCAAATTAACCTTAATATTTATTCATCATATCTAATATTATATGGAGACCATCAACTCAAGATAACGAAATGCCTTATTTGGAGAGGTCAATTAATATTACTCTAAAAAGACTATATATCACTAAATATATATGATCCCATAAATAAATAATGATATAATGTAGATTTAATTTTACATAACATGATGAGTATTATATTATCAAACATATTTAATAATACATAACAAAACCATACATAAGAACCTATTAAATATATGATATATGATATACTGTCTGATATACTATTGATACCAAGAGATACATTAGAGGATATTGAGGCCATTATACAGTGATTATGATTTTGGAAAAAATTTTGAGATCCAATGCGAGTTTGATGAAATTTTTTATTTAAAGTGGGATCAACTGGAATGAAATATTTTGATAGAGAATAAAATTTAACTAAGAAGAACAAGATATGTTTATGGTGTTTTATTTTTTATTCAATTTATAAATCATATTAAAAAATATATGAAATAATGTTGATTATTTTTTTTGAAGGATATTTTATATTCGGAAGACTTTGAAATAGTTCATAATGTTTTTGGAACAATTCTATTGGTTATTAAAGCTAAAAAAACATGAAAAAATTGCAATGTCCCAATATTATAAGAAAAATTGTACTAAAGTTTTATGAATTAATATGAGCTAGATTCTATAAAAACCAACCAAAAAAATGTTATTTCAAAAAATTCAGAAAGGTAACTTTGTAGAATGAACTTTGATTAAATTTTAAATGCTTAATTTCATAAGAGTAAATTTAATTTTTTGAGATTAACATTTATTTTAAAAGAGAATATATGATGATTTCATAAGTGTAGATTTACCATTTATTAGAGTCAATTCAGAGATAAAAAGAAAATATTCGAATCATTTGGGGATTATCCTAATAATCTTCTTGAGTAGAAAATAATATTTGAAAAATCAAACATTTATATAGAGTAACATTTATTTTTATATGATTTAGCTATGATAAAAATTCATTTTGTAAGAGTAACTCAAATAATTCATAAGATCCGTTGAAAAACTAATAAGAGCACTTCTTAGCATTTCATAAGAGTAATTAAAAATTCATAAGAGTCATTCTTGAATTTTTAATGGTTATTATGGATAATATATTCAAATTTTTATTATTATCAAAGTATACTAAAAACGTATGAATTTTTAATGATCCACAAGATTCATATGAAGTATTCATTGAATTCCTAAGGGTAAAAAATTGTTCATATTTGATATTTTTGATTTCTAATAGGGTTGTTTTTTATATAATTAATAGGAATGATGAAAAGAATTATTTTAGAAATTAAAAAGTTTTCAATATATAATTTCAAATGATATTGAAGTTTATATTTGATGGATTATATATTAGGAATGTATTTCATGATGCTAGTAGTGGAAAAATACATTTCAAAACATGGAAATAATGATTAGTTTTGTTCATGCAGTCTTGGATAAGAGAACATGATCCTTTCATAATGATAAGAAAGCGTGAACATTAATTTTTATGTTATTAAATGAATGAAATGTGGTCTGCATCATGTAGAATTTTGTTTCTCTATAATGGATGGTTTTTATTAGTTTTAGAAAACTCATTGGATGCTTTGTGAAGAATTCAGTTGCCCCATGAGTTGTGTTTGAGTTTATATATGTAGATATATTGATTAAATTTTTTTTTGAGGAAGTGTGAGAATATATGAAAAAATAGAGAAATTTAAGGAAGTTATTTGTTTGAATTTTAATTGGTAATTAAAATCTTATGTAATGATGCTACATATTCTTTGTGAGATAAATTTAAAATGGATATTACATTAATGTTGTATAAGTAGAGTATAATACTATTTTTCATATAAAAAAATAAATTTTTAAGTGAATCTTGGTAAAATTGGGATTATTATTTTTGATAGAGAATAATATTTGTTTTTGAATTGTATTGAACATTTTAATAAGAGTAAATAAGAGAGTAATTGATTGTAGTGCATGTATAAGATAAGTAAATGAAAGAAGAATACACTATTTTGTGTATTATCATAAAAAACTGGAATACAATAAAGAATAAGAATGTAAAAAAATTATTATTAGTGAATATGTGAGGGATAAGTATAATGTTGGATTTATACAATCATAAAAGGATGAAGGATAATCACTACCATAATAAACACAAGAAAATGTTGTGTTTTATCAGGATACATACCAAGAGATAGATTTTCTATAATATAGAATAATGTGTAACATATATAAGATAATAATTTTTATATGTGGTGGTTATCTTAGTGGGTTGTATGGTCTCACATGAGTTATTATGATACTAATTATTAGCTAATCATTTTGAGTAGGGGGATTTATATATCAAGTGTTCCTTAGTTTTTTGTTTTCTGAGTGTGCGTGAGATGACTAATGAGATTTATTAGTATAATAAGTTATGGAGTATTATTTAATATCAAACCATAAAATAAAAGAAAACATATATTCTTAAATAACTCACCACCTTTCAGTGAACCTCAACATGAGTATGGATACATCAATTTGTAAGAGAGAAACATGTTTTATCTAAAAATATAAAAGCATAAAGTTTCTATTGGGCATGTATTGTCTTAAGAATACTATATATTAAATTTTTATTTTGATTCACACAAACACACTTGTTTTTTTTTCTAAAAAAGTTATGTTAATAATGTTTTAGGAATGTATATCATGTTTTTATTTATATTTTTGTTGGAATTCGAGCTACGAGATGTGTTATAGAACCACTTTTTAACCCCTATTTTTGGTAAATGAACTTATATATCAGAAAACCTAATATATATATTTAGTGTATGGTTCAACAACCATGTATTTGGGAATAAATGAATGTATGGAATATCAACCCTGTGTTTGAGTCCAGAAGTACTCTTTGTACCCAGCTTTCGGGAAATTAAACTAATGGTTAATCAATTATAAATTTTGAGTCTTATGATAAAAAGTTTGAACATATGGATCATTATCTCTACATTAATTTTGTTTCCTATTCTATGAAAAGGAACCCTACACAATGAGAAGGAACCCTATGCTATGCAAAGGAACCCTATGCTACGCAGTTGAACCTTACGTTGTCTACTCAATAATGGAGTTTTAAAGCCCGAGAGTTTTGCTGATATACCTACAACATCCATGGAAGAATATGAGTTTGATTGAAAGAATGTCTTTTAGTGATTAAAATCACATTATAATCAATTAAAATAACCATTTTTTATCAAATAAAATGACACTTGTTATTAAGGGAAGTTAATACTCCCCTGGTTAATTCAGATTTGAATTTTCACATTATTTAAGGCGACTTTCTTTGATCTATAATTATGAAGGTGGATTTGTAATCTATATATTCTACTAGTGTATCTTTCCAAAATATGTATATACATGTCACATAGTTTCTCATATGATTACCTTTTGGAAAAACTCTTTTATAATGTTGATGCAAAGAATGATCAACTCTAAAAGAAACTTCACATTAGAGATATACATGTTCAATCTCATACTAATGTATTTTAACTCCTGTTGTATGTTTCTATCCATTTTTGAAGATCATTTTAAATTGGGATCACTTCATAAATATCATTTCTTGAATATTTTCTTTTTGGAAGAAGAAGATCCATCTACTCTTAGTTGTTTTTGCTGCAACTGGGAAGTTCAACCTAAAACATTAAATCAAACTATTTTGATTTATTGGAGTACCAAATGATTGTACTCAGTTTTGATTGAGTAAAAGAATCTCAATATAATATTTGGATAATTGGTTCTTGGTTAAAGAACTAGAAGGATCTATGTTTATCTTTATTGTAAATGTGTGAACTTCCTACACTCGGTTGTGGATTTGAGGACTTGTGATAACAGCATAATTCTAGTGAAATTCACCGAGATCGTAGTGAGAGTGATTATTTGAGTGGATTGGGAGATCTGTGTACCTCGAAACACTATAAAAATATATTTACTTTCTTTTTATTTACCTGCTACTTATAATTTCATACAGAAGAAAACGTTGTATATCAACCCAAATCAAAAAGGGTGTTAAAAGTCAGAACTGTGGATGATTATAGAAAAACCCAATTCACCCCCAATTTGTTACTTTATATTTTCCCGACCTAACAATTTCTTCTTAAAATGTTTTGAAACAAGTTTGTGTTTAAGTTCATTCAATAAATTCTCTCTCCATGGATATATATTTTGGTATCTAAGTTTTTTTTAAATATGGAAAACTTAAATTTAGAAAAAAGTTTTTTATCACTTTGAAAGAGAACAATTATTATATATTGAAACATAATATGGTGATATATATTTTATTAAATAATTTAAATGTTTTAGAGGCTACAGTAGATGTATTTATTTTTTATAAAAAAATTTACTCAAGGAAAAAATTATGTATGAGGAATTTTTAGAATAATGGGTATGCTCTGAATTCTATAATTTCATAACAATCATAGATGAAATTTTTCATGGTAAAATTTATCTTGAATGTAATGGGAATTTGAGATAAGTTATAATAAATTTATAAAGGAAATAAAAAAGTGAAAAAATCAGAGATACAAGTACAGATATTGAAGGATTAAGATCATAAGATACAATACGATGAAATCGTGGATGTTTCCTTCAAAATATTAAATGAAAATATTAACACCATAATTGTTTTTTGGGATAAGGTGGAAGAAACCATTTTTTTCAATAAGATACAACATAAATGAACATAAATATTTACAGACCATATTTTAGAATGTGAAGATGTTGATATAGGTACCCATCAATTTTATGATCATTATAGAATTCTTTTTACATAAGATAATTGTAAGGGAGGTGTCTTTAGTAATAATATCACATATGATAGGGTTATCTCCTAAAAATCATTAAATAATTAATATTCTTCAATGAAAATTGTAGAAGTTAATTAAGATGAAGAGAGATCTAGAAGTATATATTCAGATAAGTATGTTTATGTGATGTTTGATAATCTCATGTCGCCAATGTCAATAAGTGTATGAAAAGGAAAAGGTAAATTTCAAAGAAAATTAATTTTGAACTGTTTTAGTAGTTGGGGTATTATAAATTTTTTAAGCATCCAAGAAATAATAGAGATGAAGATAAATTGAACGAAAATGAGAATGATAATCTGAACAATTCTTCAATTAATAAAGTAATAAAATATTATTTAAAATTGAAATGTAATAATTTATCTAATTGCCGGAATAAAAATGAATTATATATGTCTAATGAATTGATATTCTAGATGATGGAAAATTAGCAGCATTAATTAATATAGTAAATGTATTCTTGTTAAATATATGAATGATGGACAAACTTACATGCAATGAGAGAATAAATGTTAAATGTGATGAAGATACAGATATGCAGGTTATGCTGAAATAGAAACTCAAAGAGTTTTTTTAAAGATCCTCATATTAGAAAAGGAGAATAACAATTTCAAAATGGATTTTCAGTTACCTATCAACAATGAGGACCTAAATTCTATGAATGAATAAAGTTTGAAAAATGAAATTGGTTTCATGAAAAAATTTGTTGATGATGTGATGTAAAATATTTAATTGGAAATGAAATAAAATGAAATGGATTAGAAGCTTGAGATTTTCAAATAGATTTTAATGAAGTAAAAAAGTAATTACATAGGTACACATAAAATTTATTGATTTCTATTAATAATATTAGAGAAAGACCAAGGAAGAATACTATATAAGCAGTTAAAGTCACAATGATTTATGGGATTCAAATATGAAGAAAATATCACATTAAATGATATAAAAAGATCGTTGAAATTCTGGTGAGAATCATGATTCAAGGTTACAAATAATGATATACTTGTTTATAAGAAAATGTGATGATTATCAATAATATGAAAATTTGGGAACACTGATTTGGAGGTAAAAATTTCTATAAATGTGGATTTGAAAAAGGATCAAAATAAGTGTATAAATAATTTAAAATTATAGGGTTTTTACAAAACAATTTGTTTATGAAAAGGATCTATGATTAATGGACAATAGATAGAAGAGGACTATGTTTCAACATCTAGATTTACCTAATTTGTTAGATTTAAGAAGACATTTTACGGATATTATTAACTTTATAGTGGTTTTAAAAACCTGGTAAGAATATATTAGGTTAATCAACAATATCACTATGAGACCATATATTATTGAATACAAACATTTATGGGGATTCATCCCACCTAAAAACTAAATTTTAAAAAGTACTTTGGAAATTCATAATTGTAAGTTGAGATAAAATTCAAACATTTGGAAGATATTTTGGGAAGGTGTGACTAGAAAAATCACTTTTCTAAAGATTTTATAAACATTATACCTACCTAGATGAGTAATAATAAGAATACCAAAAAAAATATAAATAGAATAAAATAAAAAATTGAAGGTTTTTGTTATTTAAGTTTCACAAAAAAAATTACAGATGAGAAATAAATGTATTTTTTATAGTGGATGCTCAAATCCTATAAAAAGATATTTAATAATTCTTATGGATTTCAATATGTTTAAGAAACTATTGATGATATTAAATAATGGTGGGACACTCAAAATCACTGTAATTGGTTTAAAAATAATTGGAGAACCCAAAATGAAATTGGGGAACATAATTATTTTTCATGCGTTAAAAGTTTTGTTATTAATTATGTATCAACCCCATGATAGTATAAATGATGTGTAATTTCCTAAGAATGAATCTGTTATAGATATTTTGAAAAATTTATGGGATGTTATTAAAGGAATATTTACTTAAGGTAACTGATTTAATGTTAGGGAAGTAGTGAAGAAAAATATATCTTAGAAGAATAATAAATAATATATCGAGAATCCTATGAAGATAAATGAATCTAAAATGAGTGGGAAAACATCTTAACCAAAGAATAATCCTAAATAAGTGATCCCATGGTGAAGATATCAAAATAAAAAGGTCAAATAATGGGTTACCATTATACTACAATGGTGTCAATATTCTAAAAATAATGATGTCAATAAGAGCAACAAGAACAAATCATTAGTATGTCATATTGCAGAATTAATGAAAATTATGTATAATAATAATATGATATTAGAGTTAAAGAAGAACTTGGATAATAAAAATAGATTTTTAACAATGGGGGAGTTGATTAATAATCCATGGATGTTGATGAAGAAAATCCATCCTTCACTTAACAAAGGATACAATGAGATGTTTTTTCCCTATTATCACTTGTTCATTGGATTTTGTTGTCAAAGGGGGGAAAATAAAATATAAATCTAATTATATTTATCAAACAATGTATTCAAAAATGTAAATGAAAATAAATAGTGGGATTTAAATTCATTGATATGTTTTTTACCAATGGGGGAAATATTTCAAATTTAGAGGAGCATGCATTTAGATTAAATTTTTAAATAATGTGTAAGATGTGATGTGTACATGTGAAATGTTCTAATATATTTGTTGAAAATATTCATATAATACTATTATACATAGGTTCAATGGATATATTTCTGAAATTAAATATCAATAGGTATTGGTATCAAGAGGTTTCATGGGCTATGAAGAAAATGATGTAAGTCACTGTTGTGTATAACATGACATTGTTGTTCAGCATTATTTGTTCCTATATTGTGTTCTATAATGTAAGAATATAATTATTTAATAATTATTCAATTAAATGTATTATTATTTTTAAATTAATTTATTTTCCTTGGTTTATAATAAATCAAAAGGGATAGAATTTTGAGACTAAGAGATTTTTTAGAGATTTTTGAGCTCCTGAAGAAGAGAATGTGAACATAGAGAGATTTTTGATACCACAGGTGAGTTTGATAATATTTTTATATTCATGAAGTGACTTTTAGCATACTATATTTTTATAGAAAATAATATTTAAATAAAAATAAGTGTATATGTTTATTGTGTAGTTTGTTATTGTCAATACATATATCATATTCATACTCACATGAAAAAATATTTATTATGTGAGGTAAAGGATGTTTTGATGTACATATGAGTTTTAAATATGTATGAAGGCGTTTGGAAGTGTTCTTGAGATTTTAGATTTGAGATGATATGGATTAGAAAATTTAGATGGTTTTATATTTATTATAATCATTATAATAAGAATAAAAAGGGTGAATTAGAGATGGGTACTAGAAAAATAAGATACGGTAAGATATTTCCTTGATGCATAAAGGTATCTTTAGAGACAAAAATATAAGAAAATGGAAAAGAAATTATTTCATCAGAGTAATTATAATATTGTTAGTGTAGCTCTAATTTCATAAGATTAAATATGATGATTTCATCAGAGTAAATTTACAAGTTTAAAAGATTGATTTCAGAGATAATGAAAAAACATAAGATTCATTTATAACTTTCCATAAAACTCGTCTGGGGTAGATAAAAATATTTAATAAAGTCCAAATTTTGTATGAGTAACTCTGAATATCTATATGATTCATCTCCAAAGAAATTAAATTTAATAATATTAAATCAAAAAATTCATAGGAGTTATTCAGAAACTCATAATAATTATTCTAAGAACTTTTTAAGAGTAACTCAATTTTTATAAGGGCTATTATATAATTCATAATAATTATCTGGGAGACTATATTAAAAATATGAAAGTCCTTAGAGTATATTTTAAACATAAGAATCATTTTTCAGTTATTTTAAAGAGTCATATGAGGTGGTCTTTGAATCAGTTAGGGTATTAATCAAATTTTTTATATCTAGAATTTAACATGGAATTATATTAAAAAATTAAAAATAATTCTCAAAATATTTATTAATATAAATTAAAGAGAATTTAATATGTAATTTTCAATAATTTTTAATATGATATTTAATGGATTTAAATTCATAATTGGATTCTATGATGTATGCAGTGGAGGAAAATGGTTCATGCTATGGAAATATTGTCCTGTCGCGACCATGAAGTCATGAAAAATATAATAAGAATATTCTTCCTTGATGAGAATCAAAGATAAATAATGTTTGGGAATATATAAGGAAAATATATTATTCACTATGTAATGAAATTTTCTATTATATAAAGGAATAATAAGGTTCATTTTATTTTGGGGAAAATTAGTTAGTTTTAATATAATGAATCTATTTATATAATAAATTGTATAATAGTCCATCATTAATGATTCAACAACTAAAATAGAAGATGAAGAATTAATAGAATTTAAGAAATTAATTTAACTCAATTGATGAAATTAATCTATTTAAAATTTAATATTATATTCTAATTTAATCATGTTGTTGAATTTGAAATAAAAAAATCAACGATCAAGTTTCTACTCTTGATATATGGGATGAAGTCAATAATGATATCACATGCCTGTTGTATGATTAGATTGTACAACTATATCCAGTATCAAAATGAATAATTGCAATAGGGAAGGTGAGAATAATAAAGTAAATTACTTTAGATGGTTCTAAATCATATTGTGTGTAGAGTAGTGTACACAAGAAGAATATAGAGTAAGACAATACTTTCAATCATTTCATGTAAAAGAAAAAGGAGAGTATGAAGAACACACTGTTTTTATGTTATCATCTCAATAGCATAATATAGTGAAGAAAAATAAAATAAAAACTTTTCTTATTAGTGAGGATGTGTGGGAACACTATAATATTTTCATGAGATAATCATCATCTGAAAATGGATAATCCCTACACCAGAAAATACAAGAAATTTGTTCATTTTGTTGGGATACTTTTCCAGAGGTAGTGATGTTATATTTTTTTCATGAGTGAAGGATATATCATGATTATTTTTATTTACAGTGGTGATTCTAGTGGATCTTTTAGTATCGAGTGAATCCAAATCATACTAAGGATTAGCTACTTGTTTGAGTAATGCATATTGTATATCGATTGTCCCTTTTTTTATTTCTTTTTGTGTCATGTGTAAGTTGAGCAGTGAGATCGATCACTCTATCCAGTGGTAGTGGTTTATTTTCTAGTAAATCATAAACAAAAATAAAAAGTACATCGTTCACTATTTCACCCCTATCTCAGTGAACCTCACTATTGATGGGAAAATGTCACATGTCATATGCTTTCTACTCATTTAGTGGTTATATTAAAATAATTACATTTTTATGTAATAAATTTGACATCTATATGTGACCACATAAAAAAATCACTCAACTAAACACTAGTGTGTAATATCTATGAAGAAAGAAATGTTGACAAATTGTGATATTTAGGAAGTTTATTTCTAATTTTCAACTCCTTGAATATGTTAAAACTCCCTTGATCTACAATATTAAATATTACAATGTCAAAATATGTTATTAACATATAAATATTTCTAAATACAACATCACCATTTTAGTAACATGTTTCATAAAATATATAAATAAAATGTTTTTAACTAATGTAACTATTTATATTATCAATTGTAAACACATCATAAATTCTTTTATGAACATTTAAATCTTTCTAAATACAACATCACCATTTTAGTAACATGTTTCATAAAATATTTAATTAAAATGTTTTTAACTAATGTAACTATTTATATTATCAATTATAAACACATCATAAATTCTTTTATGATAATATGGTGTCCACCTTTTTACATTAACTAAATGTAAACTTTCAGATTTTTATTTACCTCCATACTCAAATTTATTCTTGGATATTAAGTGAAATTAAATTTCTATTTTGACTATCATAATAATTTATTTTTTACATTTATATATCTCTGTGTTTCAATATACTCCCATTATCCTCTTAGACACTATATTATTCTTAGAATATCATGATAAGAATAAAAAAATTGTTTATAATAAAACAATTACTTTCATTTGGAAAGAATATTTTAAAAAGAAAATATTTTTTCCATATAATATACGTTTTTATATATGTTTGGGAAATTTTATTCTAGAAATAAGTTTCCATTCATTAAACTATTAATATTATGGGGGGTATGATTATTTTCTATTTTATTTTAACAAATATCTGGATAATTGTTTTATCCTATAATTTTTTTATAATTTTTTTCTATTATAAACATGTTATAAAATAAGATGAATCCTAAACCATTACTATAATTTCACATTGTTCATAATTATTCATTATTAAAAAACAAATATTTTTATCATATAGTAAAAATAAGATAACTATAATCATATTTTATTTAGATTCATATAAGATCGATAAGTTACATTACAATAAAAACATTGACATAAAGACTATTTTATTCATTATTTAAATAAAAACTAATATATTTATAGGTTCATTACTTAATTTTAAACTCCTGTATATCTACAATACCTTTTAAAACATATATTTTTATCATGTATTCTTAAAATTCAAAAGATTGAATTCTGCAACACTAATACCTAACATGGAAATTCTATAGATATACTCAAACTACTTTAGGTATAAAGACCAATTACATAATATGAAATCATTATTCAATCTTCTCGATAAAAACTTTATGTTTCATTAATTTGGATGAGATACTCAAAGAAACATTGATTTAATTTCAAACTAACTTGTCTTCTTCTGATTTGAACTTTTAACCTATTGTACTGTCAACATGGCACCATAAAATGTACATTACATTTAAAATTCATTTATTTTGAATAATTTAAGAGTACCATGAATAATTTTCTTTTAATGATTAAAATTTTAAAAACATTTCCATCAATGAAAATATAATGAATTCCTTAAATAGAATATTCAATAAATAAACCTCTACTTCCAAAAATTCATAAATATACCCACTCATATTTAGTATATGAGTTGTTACTAAAATTGGTAATTTAATTTCTTATATAATGGGTTTAAAAAATAATAGATTGAATTCTTTGAATTCCAATATCATTTAGAATACATGTGTTTAAAAACCTCAGATTATTGGTTTCTTGGGAAGGTGTTTCTATAACACATAGAGTTTATCATTACTTAAAAATGTTTCCAATTTTTTTAAACTAGTATAATACGTTCCATAAAATAATATTCTATTTTATAAAAAATAGATATCAAATTAAATTTGATTATTATGATGGTGATATAATCTATAATAAAATATTTTATCAGACATGTATCATGTTTTACAATCCTTTAATAAGTAATTTTATTAAATGTTATCCGATTAAATGGTGAAAAATTATAAAAGATCATTATATCCGTTAGTGTTACAAAATATATATTTTATCAGTATGTACACTAGGTATCATGTAAATATGTTATGAATATATCTAGTTTACAAATATTAACAATCATATCACAACTGGATCTTAGATAACTAACTTGACAATTATTTACCCAAATCTATTATTCTGATTAACCCAAAATGATATATCTAGTAAAATAATGGTATGAGACTTATAGCTAATTATAACCCATATAATATTAAAAATAAAATACCTAATAGTTAGGATGTAATGTGAAGCATAATTATGAGTTGCAAAATCCATAGTAAGGCTAATATTTTGGCCTAGAATCAGGGTGTTTTGAGAATTGTGAGTCATATTGGGAGTTAGATCACTGGCTCATCTCAGGGAGATGATTTTAGATATGGAGTAAGGATTTATTGGTGGTTTAGGTGATTAACTGAGAATCATAAAAGGGCTAGGTAAACTTTGTTATATTTGTGTTTGTAAGATATATATAATGTTGTATACCTAGGAGTTACAGTATGGAATGTGTTTTGGACTTTTTCCATGAGGAAGGCAACCCCATTACAACCTGAATGGATGAACCACAGTGGTTTTATAGGGGAAATGCCACATAATATTTTAGGGGTTGTATTGTGGAGGGATCCTAGGATGTAGGAAACTCTATATGAATCACTGAGGTTAGCTACACCACATCTAAGATGACAAAATGGGAATACGACATGGCGATGAAACCCCATGCTACAGCCATGGGACCATGCCATGGATGGTTGTAGGGAGGCTGGGCCGTAGGCTCACCCATGAGGTTGGCTATTCCATGGAGTCATAATTCGTTATATGACTAGAGTCTGGGAAGGGTTCTTGTGTTATATCCCCAATGGTCACACTACATGGTGGGGACAACCTATTTTTAATGATGTTAGAGAAATAATTTACCAACCACCCACCCTTTAGTTTTAGAGGGAGAATCAACTCTAGGATAGGCATTTTATCATACCACCATCGTTTTCTCCCAAACATTAATACCTCATTACATGGATGGTTCTTGATGAATTTAATTGGTGATTCTAGGAATTTTATTCCACCTCATTACTTCTATTTTTTCATTCTTGGTTAGCCTCTAACTTTTGGATGTCTTGGCATGGGTTTCAATATCAATTCTATTACTACATGATGTAATTAACAAGGTTGATTGGTATTTGGTGTGTCTTAGTGAGAGGAAAAACTGAGATGATTAATGAAAATCATATTTCAATATTTTAGTTTAGTTAATATGCTTGACTACTTTATTTAGGTTTTTTTATTAAATTGTATAGAATAAATGATTGGCCAGGTGTTGGGTGGTAGGGATGTTTCTCAGGACGGTACCGGGGATGTTCTGTGGACCCTCCATGCATGGTTGGTCATAGTGAAAACTAAATGGTCCTTCCTAATGTATTTTTTACTAATGATAAATCTTTTAATTAAATTAAACTTATTAATAATAATTTTTTCTAATTAATTAATCATATTTTTCAGCATGATATAAGAACTCGGGTGAAAATACAATCCTAGAAGAGACATTAAGAGGCTTGATTTATGGATATAGAAGCTTTTATTGGGTGGTAAATCAGTTTTGAGGTAGGTTATTCCTTTAATACATGATTATATGCCTATTTGTACATGATTTACTATGTTCATGCATGTTTCATGGGACCAGTTACAAGGATATAGACTGTGTTTTCCCTAGAGGGAGAGGGAGGGTGGCATTGAGCCTCCTAGATTTTGAATAATTTTTTCTTAGAAATTGGGTAGTTTGGGATCATCCAATGACTATTTCACCAAGGGGAGATTCTACCTATTGATATGATGAGATACCATGAGTGGGACTCAAGATATTAGATGAGTTTTAGGTATCCTAAGTAAGTTTTACTATGGATAGATGGTGTGGAATGAGATCCTTAGGCCTAAAGGGATGGGTGAGATGTCATTATGTCTCACACTTGATGAAAGACACCCTATTTAAGGTTGATTGAGGATTGGTGAGCACTATAAATGAGACGATTAATTCAATAATAGATGGGTGTGATAGAGAGATTTTTCAATATTTGTGATTGGATTTTTGATCTTTTGGGAGATATGTGAGATAGAACCCAGTGGGGTGATGTGAAGATGGATTTTGATAAGGTTTTGGACTAGGATTAAGGGCAGGGTTGGGTAATGATTACTGGATATGAGAGAACCATGGGGTGTTTGAGATGACTTGGTTCTAATGAACAGGGACTAACGAAGCTCTGAAAGGATCTAGTGGATGATCTGGATGGCGAGATGAGATTGAAAATAGGAATGACATAGTATGGATGGAAGATGAGATGTTTTTGTGGTGAGGGGATGTGTACAAAATGACTAGAACCCACTCATTAGATGATGAGTTATGTGATGGTTTCATTACTATTTTTTTGTTATTATGGATGGAAATGGATATATCCACAGTGATGATGATCTCAAGTCATGGACCTTCCTTCAGTGGGATGGAATTCAAAATAATTCCATGAATGAGATGGATTCTTGGTTGTGAATGATGTTTTGGACTACCTTGAGTGTGAAGGTATGACTTGGGACATGATATGTACTTTCCCAAAGTGAGAGAATACCAATAGGGAAAACCCTATGTGAGAGGGTATAGGTTCACTGGTGCATTTGAGACCTACCATGGGGGTTGGAATAGGTTAGGATGTTAACCCATACAGAGTGAGAGGATTATGGGTGTGATTCATGACCTAATTTATTGAGAGGGCATGTTGAAGAACTCTGGTGATGTGAGAAATGGATGGTGGAACTATATTGATGGATAAAGTAGTGGTTATGATATATATTTCCTCACTATGTGGAAGAAGGTGTTGGTAGGACTATGTTGACTAAGATTTTTATTCCAGGACATAGATACAGGATCGTACACAACATCTTCATGTAGAGGTCCAGGTTTTTTTGGATGAACTAACCACAATCTTTGGTTACAATCTAGGATATGGATTCAATAACACAACAAGATGAAGAGATTATAGAATGGTGTTGGTGAAATGCAACACCCTAGTAATTTGTTTTATAATTTTAAATATATTATGTTATGAAAAATAATAATTTAAAATTAATTGCTTTAATTAATAATACTTATATTTCAAATTTATATCTTTTAAATTAATATTAAAAACAAATAATATTTTACAGTATTATTTTGTGTAAATGAATAATTTAATGTGTATTTTATTATTAAAAAATTCATTTTTATCAAAAATTTATAGAATATATATTGGCTATTATAATTATTTTGATAAATACTAAATTATGTTATGAATATATTTACTATTATTATGAAACCCCAAGATTTTATGAATATTTTCAATTCATTGGATAAATTATATGCACAAAACACGGATTCACTATGAAAAAACACTATGTTACAGTTATAAGGTAGACAATAAACTTAATTTTACCACTTCTATGTTTTGAATTTAAAAAAAAATGGACATACACGATTGCGTTCAGAAAGATTATTAGTGTCTGATAGAATCAACCTAATTTTTTTTTGAAAAGTAACTTGAACCTTATGAATAGTAATGTACCCTTATGAATAGTAACATGACCCATATGAATAGTTATGTACCCTTATGATTAGAAACCTCACCCATGTATGTAGAAATAAAATTTAGGCACCATATAAATGAAAGTGAATATTTTAAACACTAATAATTAAGAGTTGTTTTTTTGTGAGAAATAAATATTTAATTACAATTTTATAATTTATAAATTAATTTAAAATATAAATTATTTTTTATAAAATGTATTCATAAATCAATATTTTGTTTTCCAATGATTTTGGGATAATTTAATGAGACCTTAGTTAATTTTTTAAGGTATCATGAAAACAATAATTATTTAAAAACCATATTTTTTGAGTAAATTTTGATTGTAATAAAAAATTAAATTTCTCATATATAGAAAATTATTTTCATAAAATGGAGTTCATTTTTGGATTATACTTACCAAAAAATTGTTAGGGTGAATTTTTGTGATTTTTTGAAATACTTGAATTCATAGTGAATAATTAAATTTGATAATTTACAAAATATGCTAAATAAATGTATTTATTCATCATGATTGAGTCATGTCTAATGTAAATGGCCATTATTTCAAAATAATATTCACCTATATATATTTTTAGTCACAGTAATAAAGACTATTCATATTCATCATCCAAATTAATTAAATAATGATTAAAATAATGGGAAAACCCTCTTCTCCTCTATTATAAAAACCACCCCTCACCCCAATTCCCCTCACACCAATCAAGATTTGAGAATTGCCTAATTTATACCAAATAATATTCCTAAGAACCTTCCTCACGTCCAAGACCTACTAATATCACCAGAAGGACAAAACCAAAGGCCTTAAAGAGGTTCTCAAGATGGAGTGTTCAGTAGGTAAACCTCTCTTCCTTTTTCAATTTCTTTTAGATGTTCAATTATACTGTTTCTATCTCCTAACATCCCCTCATAAAAATAATATGATAATTATAGTACCTTTTATGTATTGGAATGATATTATTCTAATGTAATATTTCATCATCATCTCTCTTTCCCCCACCTATTATTCTAAAAATGAAAACACCGTCTGAGATTTGTTTACTAATCACACTCAAGGACGACTGATTTTCAATTTCTATTACCATTCTAAATTATGATCATGAAACCATTTTATGGTTTAACCAGATCATAATATATGTAATATATCCTTTTTAATGTGCTGGAATCATATTTTACACATGGAATTCAATTATAAAAAATAAATTAGATCGTGGTGAGCGAAAAACCACCAAATTAATCCATGTGTTTGTCATTAAAATTAAATCTAATGATTAATCCTCTCCCAAAATAAAAAAAGGATGTATATGATAATTTAACCCAATTAATGATAAATAATAACTCATAACTACAATTCTAGATTTCAATTTCTATTTTATATGAACTTACATAATCTTATACAAGTGAAATGATCATGAAAACTAAGAAAACGTGCACTCCAAAATTATGAAATTGAATCTCTTAACCTATATAAAAGGAAATAAATGTACTTGATAAAAAAATAATAAATCAATTAAATGTATATAATTTTATGGGATTATTAATTAATGAATCTAATTTGATTATTTTCAACATTAAGATCATGTGCAGAATACATTTAGACATAAGGTAAGGGTTTACTCACCCCAGTTCCATTTTTGTGAGATATTCTTTATTCACTACTATTAGTTGAGTATAGTGAATTTATACATCCCATTGATGTATCATATCATGAATATATTTATTTTCATGTTATTCAATGTATCATTTTCTGATTATTAATTTTTTGTCCTATTATTCTATTGATTATAAAGTGGTAAGGGATTTCTACCCGAACATCCATTTTATTTCGGGTTACTCTTATTATTTACTTTCCCCAATAAAATTATTTATTATTATTATGTACAACTCATACATTAGGTGTGAATTTCCTATATATTTGTAATAATCAGAATCATTCTTTCATTAATGGGGAGTTACATGTTTTAACATAATTTTTCAAAATTCATCTCGATAAACAAGCTCGATTCAAGGTTACTTATCAAATTAATAATTATTTTTGAGTGCACTCCATAATCTATTCTAATCCATAACCTTTTTTATAAAGTAAAAAATTTTAACTTGAAATAACTATCTTGGTTCATTTTTGGTTTTATGAAAGAAAACATGCCTATCCCACATTAAAATTTTGTTAATATTTTCCATAAACCGCACTAAAATGTTTTGTTTCAAAAGTGTCTTAAAAATTATTTTTACATAATTTCACTTTGGTGGAGAAACATTTATGCCTAAAATATAATTTAAATTTTCTTCAAAAAAAATTTCTGGGATATTCATGTTTATAAATCTTATATCATGACAAATACAAATGATTTTCCAAAATAACTCTTCTTTCCAAAGTAAAAAAGATTTTCCTCATCTCACTTTAACTTTTATGAGATATGTGCCTTTTCACCAGTTATTCCTTTAATGTAGTGTATTTAATGACCTTTGGTATATAATATCAATAGTATTTTTATTCTCATTATATTATAAAATATTATGATTTGAATGTTTCAAGGTGTTCTGGGACACCTTGGAATGTTTAAGGTGAAATTATCACTGGTATCATTTAAATGTATCTTCATTTATGTGAACATCCGTGTTGAATATTGTAATTACTTGATGTGTATATCTTACTATATCATCTAAAATATGTTTTTGAAGGGGTTTTGATTAGTTTTATTTTAGATGTTCTATCTTGATACAATTCACTATATTACTCTGAATGGTTAGTGTTTTTGTTTAATGATTAAAGAAATTGATTTACATTTCAATATGAATTTATATGTTGATTATGTTCACCCCATCCATATGATTAATACATTGGAATTACTATGTGACAAGGGGGGCCCACAATAGCCCCTATATGCATCATTAGGTCTCATGAGACATACTAGAGTATTGGCACGAGGCCCTGACAGTATAGTTATTTATGGTCTTGGAACAAGGATTGATGGTATAGTTATGATGTCCTGTATTATAAATTCCCCTATTATGAAGCTAGTAATTTATATTTCATGTTGTTATTAGACTAGTAGAATACCCATGATTATGTTTTATTATTGTATTATTTATTCATATCTTATTATATAATTTTTAATCCCATGTGTACTTTTATCTATTCACCACGACTAGTGTTTATGTTTATGATATCTTCTACTGTATTGCTTACCCTTACGAAGCATATGAACTCCCCCCTTTATTATGTTCCTTTTCCCAAGGTTATGAATATAAAATCATTGTATAATAATTCTAGGATTCAATTTATTTTATTTTATATTGTATCATGTTATATTTTCTTTTCCCAATGTATTATGGGTATCAAGAATGTAATTTAGTCTTCCAAGAGTGATAAAATATTCAGTCCTTCAAGATTTGATTCCATGTAATCATGATAATTTAATAAAACAATGCATAAACTATATCCTACTGGGGTTGGGGTGTTACATTTGGTATCAGATGAAGTTTATTAGAAAACATGGAAAGTAGATTTTGAAAACATAGATTAACGAACAAAACCACAAGATAGTCTTTGAGAATAAACATATAAGAACATCCTAGAATTTTGGTATGGAATAGATTATGAGGTCCTTTATAGAAAATACATCCATTTCAGGATTCTACAAGGGGACGTGGTTATAGCACAAATGTACATAGGAGTAACAAATCTAACAAGGTGTTTTGGACTTGAACCGAGGTATCCAGGTACACGATAACGGGCCATACTGCGCACCAGGTTTGAAACTCGCTAAGGATAAGCTTATGATAAATAACATTTTTCTTATAGCCCATTATGAAGAATTTATGATTACAAAGTAAAAAAATTATTTGGTTCTGGGATTTACAATGCATAAATTTATGATATGTGCTTTACGATGTTTATAAACATATAAAGTTTATAATTTTATGATCTAAAATAGTATATAGAATTGATTAGAAATGGAACCTAGAAGAAAGAATGAGAAATTCACCAATGCATATGATTCAAATTGTATGAAGGATCATATCTCTTATGGTATTAATCCATCATTTGTAAGGAATATAGTCTCCCATATATCCTCATTTTATGAAGAAATAGTATAATGTGTTAACAAGATAAGTAAAGGATTCTCTGAGTCCTTTGGTTTTGAAGTGAATTAAGAGAAGAAAAGGATTAAAGAGGAAAATATGGATAAATGGAAGAAAGGAAAGAATGTTTTTCCCAGATGTGATAAATGTGGAAAGAATCACCCTATTAAATACTTAAAGGGAATTGGAGTTTTATTATAAGTTTGGAGAAAAAAGACACCAATTTTGTGATTTCAAGGGTAAGGAAAAGGTTTCCAATGTACAATTCTTCAACTACAAGGAGATGTGACACTATGCGAATTAATGATCCAATCGTCAAAGGAATATGCCCAAAATGATGTTACTATATAATGATCATGTTTCGATACTACCGTAGATGATGTGGAATGAATAATATGCTTATTCAAGAATCATTCCATTTGAATATTTTATCAGCAATGTACATGTAATAAGAATTATGTAATATATGATGACTGTACAACTATACTTTTTCTTTAAAAATTTGAAACCATAAGTTGAATGGAACCAAGAAAAGATATTCAGTGGAAGGTAATATTTTTTGGAAAACACATGAATGATCGAAAGAACCTCTAAATATATTTCGGATATTGAGATAATGATGAATATATGATTGATTTGGATAAGTTATGACTACTTTGGAAATGATTATTGACTTGCTAAAGAGTGGTTTATTCTATCATCGAAATAGTTCACAACACTTTTTGGATTTAAAGAATAAATCCGATAACAAGTTTCTTACTTGAGAAATATTGAAGAATACATGTTTCTAAAAAAGTTTTATGGTAATTCGATGTTATTTCCATATTACAAGAGGATACATGATGATGTTATTCACATGATTGTAATGTGAAAATTTAGAGATACTTCATGTTGATTAAGGGATAATGAAAAGTACATATGGGAAATTCAGAGACCTTATTTCAAAAGTGTTGAATCATTATGGAAAGTTTAACCATTTATGAATGGTTTAAGTTGATCATTTTATGAGGTTTTAGAGGTTAATATATTACTTCACCACATGGCCCAACATTTGATAAGTGATGAAGTGTAGATAGTTGAAGGTAAAATAAAAGGATAAGTTTGTGTATATTTACACTCTTATAGAGTGGAATAATTAATAAACTCTAGGAAAAGGTTCATAACAAATGATGTCCTATTATCAAAACTTTTAACGATATCAATGAACTTTTTCATAATTGTAGTTTATGGTTTTGTGGTAATCAACTTTCATCTGTGTAGGTTATCTATCACCTTCAATCAGAACATGATGGTTAGATTATTCATCTATGTCCATATTTTCACTTCAACTAATGTTATCCTATTCCAATGTGTAGATTGGTGGTAACATATTAATTTCAATTTCTCCCTTATTAAGAGAATATTTTGATAGCCATGTTTCTAATGTCGGTATCCCAGAAGAGATTTTTCATGTATCGGACGTTATCTTTTGAAGTGAAATTTCAAATTATGAGGACACAATTCTCTTGCGTGGAGAATAATGTAACACCCCAGAAATTTGTTTTAAAATTTCAAATAAATTAATATATGAAAAATAATAATTTAAAATTATGTTTTTCAATTAAGAATACTCTTATTTCAAATGTATAGCTTTCAAATTAATTTAAAAAACAAATACTATTTTAAAGTATTATTTTTTGTAAATGAGTATTGTAATGTGTATTTTATTATTAGAAAATTTATTTATATCAATATATTATAATATATATATTGAGTATTATATTTTTTTAATAAATACTAAATTATGTTTTGAATATATTCAATATTAATATGACACCCCAAAATTTTATGAATAATTTCAATTCACTAGATATCTTATATGAACACAACACTGAGTCACTGTGAAACAACACTTTGTTATAGTTATAACCCAGATGTTAAACATAATTTTGCCACTTCTGGGTTTTAAATTTTGAAAAATAGACATACACAATTGCATTCAGTAAGATATTTTCAGTCTGATAGAATCAACTTAATTTTCAGTTAATAGTAACTTGAACCTTATGAACAGTAATGCACCCTAATGAATAGTAACCTGACCCATATGAATAGTAATAAACCCTTATGAATAGTATCCTCACCTATGTAAGTAGAAATAAAATTTAGGTACATTATAAATGGAAGTGAATATTTAAAAACTTTTTAATTAAGTGTTGGTATTTTTGTGAGCAGTAATTATTTAATTAAAATTTTATAATTAATAAATTAATTTAAAAGATAAATGATATTTCATAAAATTTATTCATAAATCAAAATAAAAAATTCCTATAATTTTTTGATAATTTAATGACACTTTAGTTAATTTTTTAAGGTATTATAAAAATTCTTATAATTTTTAAAAATGTATTTTTATAGTAAGTGGTGATTGTAATTAAAAATTATATTTATCATATTGAGAAACCATTTTCATAAAATGGAGTTATGTTTTGGATTCTACACATCAAAAAATAGTTGGGAGGAGTTTTTGAGATTTTCCTAAAATACTTGAATTTTTGGTGAATAGTGAAATTTGATAATTTACAAAATGCTAAATAAATGAATTCATGAATCATGCAAGAGTCATGTTTGATTTAAATTACCATTGGTTTGAACTAAAATACCAATATTACTATTTTTAGTCACATTAATAAAGACTATTCATAGTATTTGGTAAAAATAATTAAATAATGATTAAAATAATGGAAAAACCCTCCTCTCCTCCACTATAAAAACCACCCCTCATCAACTATTCCTCTCACACCACTCAATATTTTGACCCTTCCTAAGTTCTTCCAAAATAATATTCCCAATACCCTTCCTCATTTACGATACCTTCTGGTCTCACAAAAAAGCCATAACCAATGTCATTAAGGAGGTTCTCAAGGAGTACTCAAGAGGTAAACCTCTCTTCCTTTTTCATTCAATTTCTTTTACAAGTTCCATTCTATTATTTATCTTCCCACCCTCATCTGAATGATATTAAAATTCAAATATCCTAAATTTAATAGAATTATATTATTCTAATGTAATATTTCATCATCATCTATCTTTCCCCCTCCTCTTATACTAAAAATGGAAACACCGTCCGAGATGTGTTAATTTATCACAGTCCAGGAAAATGGGTTTTCAATTTCAATTAACATCTTCAATTATGTTCATAAAAAACATTATGGATGAAAAATGTCATAATATATGTAATATATCCTATATAATGTTCTATAATTAGTTTTTACAAATGTAATTAAACTATAAAATAAAATGAGTTTGTGGTGATCAAAAAACCACAAAATTAATCCAAGCGTTTATCATTAAAATTATATATAATGATTCATACTTTCTGAAAATAACAAAAGGATTTATATGATAATTTAACCTTCTATATGATAAATAATTACTCATAACTTCAATTATGGATTTCAATTTCCATTTTACATGAACTTCTATACTCTTATACAAGCAAAATGATCATGAAAACTAAGAAAACTTGCACTCCCAAATGATGAATTTGAATATCTTAACCAATATAAATGTCCATAAATGATATTAATAAACAAATAATAAATAAATTAAATGTATATATGGTATTGGTATTATTAATTAATGAATCTAATTTTATTATTCAGGACATTATAATCAAGTGCAGAATACATTCCAACATATGGTAAGGGTTTCCTCATCTCACTAACATATTGGTGAAATATTATTGTTCACTACTATTAGTTGAGTATGGTGGCTATATACTACCCATCTATGTATCACATAATTAATATATTTATTTTCATGGTATTTGATGGATCATTTTATGATTATTAATTTTGGGGAATACGATTCGATTGATTACAATGTGGTAAGAGATTTCTACCCGAACATCCATTTTCATTATGGTTACCATTATTCTCTAAATAACCAAAAGAATTTATTAATTATTCTTATGTACTCCTAATATATTATGTGTGAATTTCCCATTAATTTTTACTGATTAGAATCATTATTTATTTAATGGGGAGTTACATGTTTCAAAAGAATATTTCAAAATTCTTCTCAATAAACAAGCTTGACTCAAGGGAACTTATAGAATTATTACCCATTTTTAAGTGCACTCCATAATATATTATAATCCATTTATTTTTTATAAAATAATAAAATTGAAATGTAAATAACTATCTTGGTTCATTTCTAGTTTTATTAAATAAAACATTCATTTCCGCTTTAAAATCTCTTTAATATATTTCTTAAACAATACTAAAATGTTTTATTTGTAAAGTTTCATAATTTTTTTTCATGATTTCACTTTGGTGAGAAAATATTTATGCCTCAATTAAAATATCAATGTTATTAACTATTTTTTCTGGTATATACATTTTTACAAATCCTATTTCCTGAAAAATACAAATGAATTTCTAAAAGAGCTCTTCATTCCAATGTAAAAAGGATTTTTATCATCTCACTTTTACTTTTATGAGATATATGCCTTGTTCACCACTTATTACATGCATGTAGGGTATGTACTGACCTTTGTAATATCATATCCATATTTTCCTTATTCTCATTATATTCTACGTGATTATGTTTTGAATGTTTCAAGTGGTATGGGACACATTGGAATGTTAATGAATATTTTCTTAAAAAAATTTCAATGATATCATTTGAAAGTTTATTCATATATTTCAACATAAATGTTTAATATTTTAATTCATTGAGGTGTATATTTTATGATATCATATTAAATATTTTTTTGAAGGGTTTGTGATTAGTTTGATTGTGGATGTTCAATATTGATACCATTCACCATATTACTCAGAATGTTTAGTTTTTATGTTTAATGATTGAAGAAAGTTACATACATTTAATATGTTAGTTTCAATATAAATTTATATTTTTATTATGTTCACCCCATTAAAACAAGGAATTAATTGGACTTATTAAGTGATAGGTGGGGGCTGGAATATCCCCTTTATGCATCTCTAGATCTCATGATGCAAACAAAAGTCTTGGAACGAGGCCTTGATAGTATAGTTATTTTGGGTATTGTCATGAGACCTTGAAGGTATGGTTATGATGTCCGAAATTATGCATTCCCTCATTATGAAGCACATAATTGCTAGTTCAAGTGATTATTCAACAAGTATAACACCCATGATTATGTTTTATTGTGGAATTATTTATTCAGCTCTTATTCATTCCATATTTTTTTCAAGTTTATTTATAATTTCATGTGTAATTTTATTTATTAACCATGGATAGTGTTTATGTTTATGATATCTTCCACTGCATTTCTTACCCTTACTGAGAATCTAATCTCACCCCTTTGTTATGTTTCTTTTCCACAATCTATGAAGAAAAAATCATTGTATAATATTTTAAGGATGCAATTTATTTTATTTTATATTTTATCATGTTATATTTTATTTTCCCAATGTATTATGTGTATCATTAATGTAATTTGGTCTTCCAAGAATGCTAAAATATTCATTCATTTGGGATTTTAATTCCTTGTAATCATTCCAATGTAAAAATAATAATGCACTGGATCCAGGCTACTAGGGTCGGTGCATTACAAGAAAAGTATAAAAAAGTATCATTGTTCCATATTTAGTATACGATGACTTGGTATATATAGATTAATGGTGTCCTAGTTAACACATGATGTCCTGCATGTTTGTGTGTCATTTTTTTCATGAATACACATATATGATTGTGTATACTAGGGTCACATATTGTGACCCTACTGAAATGTATTTCTCATACCATGTATGGGAACTTTGGTGCATGTGAATATCATAATGTCTACTTTTCAGGAAATAACACAAGATGTGTAATGGATTAGACTCGGGAACCTTGATCAGTTTTTGAATACAAGGTTGTTCAGGACCAAGGTTGGAAGTAATCCCCTTGTGTTTTTTTATTCATTTTTAGATATGATCAGACTAGTAGTTCCTAAGTCATATAGTACGAATTTATAGTTTCACATGGTACACATTTAATAAAAAAAATTTTAATTTATTTATGCATACTCTAATGATTTTGGTTGTGGATGTTTTAGTTATTTCTATTTTTTTGTTCGGTCAGATATAATGGTATGGTCTCCCCATGATAATACCTTAGGCCCTTTCTACTAATTGAAATCCTCTAGGATATGGGGAGGTGTTCTTATGGGAGTGTGACATGCTCATCTATGGAACTATCGAGCGACCACTGAAATAGGGAATTATAATGTATATCATGGAAGATTATTTCTTTTAATATTTGGGGAGATATTAGATTGTTAATCTTGGAATGTTTCTCAGATGGCGATGGACGTCATACTAGTGTGTCATGGACTCTTTTTCTGGTAGTATTTCTTGGTTATTGGGGTTATGGAATTGTGGATCTTGGTTATTGTTGTCATAGTTGAGGTGTTTTTTCAATATAACGTGTCTATAAAACGTTTCTATTTTGATGTGTGTTGACTAATGTGATGTTGGAAAGAGAAATGCGAACATGTATCATGATTATCCCCAAGAATCACTCGACGTACATGGGTTTGTTTGTGATTGTTATACTGACGAGGGTTTCACTATTTAAATTTTTAGAAAAAAATTTAAGTATTTTCCAATATAACTTATTGGGGGTATTATACACATATATATCATAGAGGTTCCATTTTAATGGTGGGTAATGTGGATCTTTATTTCAGATGTTGTATGATGAGGGTTATACAGTCCCCTCATGAAATTTATGTATGGGGACCGTTGGTGGGATAGTAAATGAATCACATTACTATGAAATTATTAAAGGATGGGTGCATATATTTTTGAGGATTTGGGGTTCATAAAATTAGTGTTTCAATAGAAACATATTTGGTGTTGTATGATAGATATTCCCCGTGGAACTCTACATAACTGAATAGTGTTACTAAGGAAAATATTGTGAAAAATACCCATGTTCTTTAAATGAGGATAACTCTATGTTCTATGGTCTTGATATCATGTGAGAGGGAATGATCAATCATATGCCTAGACCTATTTATTTTTTATGCCCATTTAGTGGTGTGGTGGGAGCATGGGTAGGTTTTTTTTGTTTTGGAATGATTCCCGATTTTTTTGATCATGTGGTAGGATTTGGAGTGAGTGATATACCTCATTAATGTTGGAAGGAAATAATTTCGGATTCCTCTATTAAATAATATTTAATTTCATGTGGAGTATATTTAGTGGTTAAGGAACATGTGCCTAGGTTCAGTGGGATGATACTCTTGGAAATGTGATTCGGGTTATGTGGTAGGTTTGAATAGGATCATAAAACAATTAGGTTCAATGATACTAATTAAGATCAAGTGTAAAAAAATGTAATAGGTTTCTCATACGATAAAATTTAATTGGAAATAGAAGAGTGAGTGTAGTAAGGATTTTTAGGAAAAGACATGGTTTTCAAGAGTGGTGCACACTCTCTAAGAATGGTTCCCATTTGGTTTCTATATCAGTTAATGAATGTGTAAATAATTTGTACTAGATAAGTGGATGATATAATCACGGGCATGGTATCCTAGGGTTTTAGTTGATAATGGTGAATTTCCACAACTTATATTGATGGCGACATCATGGATGGATAGTGTCATGGACTGACATTATGGGTTAACATGGCTCGAAAGGAGTGAAATATCTACAATGTTTGGAACTGTTTCGGTCAAAATTTGTGGAGAAATGTAAGGGAATCTATATCATGGGAATAATACTATTGGAAATCATGTGTTGCAATCCTTGTTGAGATTTTATTATTGAATGATAAAGTTTTTTTTCATTTTGAGCTAGGAATGAGTGAGTGTTGATGTTTTATGTGAGTTCATGGGTATGAATGGGACAACCGAATATAGTTTATACGTTTTATAATAAAAATATACTGGTCCATGGAGATTATAATTTTAGTTTATAGGAATAATTCTGAATACAATCTCATAACACATGGCATTGTATTAGTCATGAGTGTTTTACCATCATGTTGGATAGGTCATGGGTGTGATGTGACCAGTTAGTGGGGTGGTTTAGGTGGAACTAGGATTCCAATATGGTAAGATCCACTAATATATAATTTTTTGAAAATATCTATAATTTGTATTATATGTCGTGAAGGATAAAGATAAAATATTGGTATCAAGATCAGGGTGGAATTTATGTGGTCTGAGAATGATTCAGATCAGAGGAGCGATATTTCTTGATGTGACATAATGATGGTTGGATTTGGTTTTTGTTGATAAAACCTTATAAATACATATAGAGATGTTTTTTAATTTTATTATGGGAATTTTAGGGATTCTTTGATTCTTCTAGGAGTTAAAAAATTGTCATAGGGTGAGGTAATGAAGTGATTAATCTGTGTTGATTCCATGTTCTTTCAGAAGAGGATGACTAGTGGAGGACTATCCACTTGATCATTAAAGATTTGGGCATGGTTAGGTGGAAACCATGTTATAAGTGTATATGTATCATAGAATGTGTGTTTTTAGTTGGTGATTAAAAATTTGGTAGCATCGTGACTTGTAATTATCTCTTTCTAGTGGAGACTTAAGGTGGGGATCACCCTAATACTCATGATAATTTTTTTTAAATACATCAGTTTCTCAATATAGTTAGGTGTGGGGAGTACCATCATGATGTTGGCACTAATGGACAGTCAGTGGATCAAAATTTAGTGAATAGAACACATGGTGTTTAGATTTTCATACTGGAAGAACATTAAATGTTTATACATGGAACATAGAGAGTCCTTTATGATTTAATGATTGAGGAAGGATTGATTTTACGGATTAATAATATCACATTATTATTAATTATGAAGAGACTTAATTTGAAGAATTTTTAATAATCTATCTCATTACATTTAGTGAAATTTTAATGAAGGTTGACCTTTTTTATTCAAAACATGGGTGATTTTGAGAAATAGGACCCATATTTTGAATCCAAGCATTGGAAAAACTAAATGAGAGATCTTGGAAATGGAACTAGGTAATGTTGGAGGTTTTGGTGCTCAAATAAGTTTCATAGAATTTCTGTGGTGAAATGGAATATTGTTTTGGTAGCAAGTTACAAAGCATGCAACATCCTTGAGAATTTATGCATGGAATACGTTATGAAATTTATATATGTTTCATGAATAAGGATACCACACCATAAACTAAAGAGTTTTTCTATAGTGGTTCTATGGGGTAAGGACCAAATCGCAGACTTGAGGTTGTGTCTTGGAGGCCCCTAGAGTTATAGGATCCTCATGCTACATCATTGAGGTTTGCGGCACCACAAAATGGAAGTCCAAATAGTAGTGTGGAATGGAGATAAAGAACCAAATCGTACCCCTAAATAAGTATATTGTAGGATTATTAGGAAGAAATTACTTGGAATTCCCCCACCATGAGGTGGATTTCACCATGAAGCCATGCTCTTTGATGTAGTGTAAGTTTGTGTAGAGGGAGTACATTAAAGCCCCTATTTCCAAATAGCAATGGGGACCATTTTTTTCATTATATGGGTGAATAATGGTAATTTAAAAGATTATCATTTTTTAAGGGAAGATATACATGGGGAGGTCCATCTTATCCAGTTATCCCATTCTCCCTCCCTATGATCCCCAATGGTAGGGAATAGTTCATTGTGATTTTGGATATGGATTCTGGTTTTGTTTTTCTTTATAAATTATTTTATATTTTCTTATTAGTTTTAAACTTATTTGGGTATATTATTTCTATGGTGGAACTTATGGGTTTTGTTGGGTTTTTTTCATTGATCTGGTGCTTCTTGATGAGTTTTTGACTGATTATTCCACCTTGGTTAATTTTTAATAATTAATAATATAATATTATAATTAATTATTTTGATGTTGTAGAATGAGAGAGGATATCTGGTTGTGGTGTAAGCTTGGATGATACATGGATGATCTTTGATGCAGGTGTATGGATCTTGGAATAGGTTATAACTCTATGTAGGAGGTTTTAGGTCCCTTAATGCAAGCATATATGTCACTTTTTTCTTGATCGATGTTCTACATGCATGTTGTATGGTACCATGAATAAGGATATAGACTATGGTAATATTAGAGGAATAGTGACGGTGGCATTGAGACACATCGAGTGATATTAAGTTCTTCTTAACACATGTGTAGTTTGTTTTCATATTGTGACTATGTCTCCTAGGGGATAAGGATTCAGTTGAGGCAATAAGAGAACACTAGTGGGTGTCGAGGTGTGAGTTAGGTTTTGGGTATACTAGGTCATTTTTCCTAGGGATATTTGGGACGGAATGGGTGGAATAGTATTGGAGGGATGGATGAGACAACCATACATTTCACACCTGATGATTGGCACACTCTTAAGGGAGGGATAAGGCTCAATGACTGTAGTGAGTGGGATGTGTCCTTAGGGACTAGATGGGGTGGGACAAAAAGGGTGTTACTTTGAGGGATTGTGTTGAAAAATCACTTCAAAAATTTGTTAGATGGAACCTATTGAGGGTTTTAAAGAGATATTTTGATGGGGTTTTGGCTAGGCTAGAGGCGAGTGTCAACTAGAGCATACGAGTTATGATAGCAGCATGGTGTGTTGGAGGTGGCATTGAAACAGAGAGTAGAGACTAAAGTAGGTATAAAATACCCTAGTTAATTCCTTATAAGGTGATGTGAGAATGTTGAGAGGAATTAAATGTTTTTGATGGATAAGAATATGTGTTCTAGATGAGGGTATTGGTCCTGGTTGACTATCACAACATGATAGGATTCTGAGTTTTGTGATGGTTCGTTTTCCAAATCTTGGATGTGGTTATGAAAAAAAACATAAAAATATAACATGATGATGATCCTAATTCAAGGGCTAACCATGAGGGAGAATGTGCTGGCATAACTTCAATGAATATGATGGAGTATTAGTTATCTATAATTTATGGCCCTTCCATCAGTGACAAGTTATAGTTTGTGACCTGATATGGAAATTCCCTTAGTGAGAAGGTATTGGAAGGAACTACCTTGTGGGAGATAGTGATTTTCTATTAGTGGAAGTGATACCTAACCTAGAAGAGGGAAGTGGGTGGGATCTCCCGATGTCTAGATTGTGTGGGTGTTGTGTGTGTAATGTTTCAATCATAAGGGAGTGGGTGAGACAACCCAATCATTTCATACAAAAATATTAAATCATTTTAGATGAATATTCAATATATAACCATAAAACCAATTCCAAAACTACAATGATTTAGTGAATTTTGAGAATATAATACATAGAAAACATATTCAAGTTCATTCTTCATCAAATCTCATAAATTTATTCTCAATTTATACTCTTGTTAACATACCTTACATAAAACATTTATTTCTAACTTGGGGAAATAAAACGTATGAAATTTTGATCTTAGATGCTCAGTAAGGGTAATAAAGGGAGATATCAATCGATGATTATATGAAATCATAATATAAGAATAATTTAATGATACTATGAACATAACATGTAGTGTTCATACACAAATTATCATGGATATTAGTCATGATTCAACAAATATGTCATTGGAATTTGAAATACATGAATTATAAGAGTGATAAATCACCACTAATCAATCATGAACCATGAGTTCTAATAATAAGAATGTGAACATTTCATAAAACCCTTAGAAAAAACAAGGGTTTCATAGACTTATCAAAATTATAATAATAAAATATACAAAGAAATAATAAGGATGGTGTCATTGGATCATATCCTCAATAGATCATAATTAACATCCAATGGAGTTAACAGATATTAAAATCCAATTTTAAGATTAATGAAATATTTATTGCATAATATACTTTTTTCAATCTAAAATCACTTATTTAATATATTTTTCTGAAAAAATATTATTAAAATAATTATTTGAAATTTACCATAGAAACCTGTAAAGAAAGTTTCAAAACATTGATCGTACATGGTGATGTGAAATTTTGTTCATGCCATGTATTTTAAAATGGAGATTCCATTCAAAATGTTTATAAAAAGTGAAAAGTGACTTTTTCAAAAATTGAAAGGAATAATACTCTAAAAAAGATTTATTCAATATAAATCATACATAAAAATTAATTTAAATAATACTTTATATATAGTAAAGAAAATTATTTAAAACATTTTAGAAAATATGGATATAGAATAAAATGAGTTTCTGACTAGAAGAGGTGAAATATGGTCAAATTTTCCTAAAAACATTTTTAAACCATTTTTAGTACCAAAGAGGAGACAATGGTGTATTTTTTTTTTCAGAAATAGATATTAGATTATTAAAAATAATTTTATTTATTCGATAAGGACCATATAATTTCAATAATGTAAATTCAATCATAAAAAATCCTGATTAAAATAGGATTGAGGCGTAAATAAATTATCAATTTGGTAACTTTTGAATCGTTAGGTCCATGGATGAATAACATTAAATACAACTGAAAATATAATGAAAAAAGGATGTTTTGGATATAAAATGTTAAAGGGTCTGTATATACACCTCATAATGGAAGATATGCATATAAGATAAAACATGTCCCATAGAATAAAATTTGAGACAATAAACCCTTACATATTTGGTAATATCTGAATCAGATTATCATAAAATATAAAACCTGATATGGATTTTTAAATCCAAATAATTACATAAAACTAATCATAAAATAGGTTCATTATATCTATATAGACTACAAAAAAGAATCATGTGGTGAATATGGAATGTGCCTCCTGTAAATAAAATCAAGATGAGAATCACGTACCTCACGTATTGTCTTTTTTCATAAGAATTATATACTCATATATAATAAGTATAGATTTATTATACATATATTAATAAACAATAATTATATATATCATAATATATATTATTTACTTATAACAATTTATCACTCTTCAATTAAAAATTATTTGTTAAGATCGCTATTTTAGGTGATAATTGATTAGTTTTTCATGAATATTTGGTTTGGAAATCCCTATCATTGTAATTTTATCAAGTTTACATCTTATAAAAAAATATAATCATTTAGGTTTTTCATAATTAATCATTTTAAAACTTTTATAACTATTTATATAAATCAATGATAAAAAATGATATACATCAGTTCATGGATATGGTGGTTTGTGCGTACGCACATGTGGTGTTTCCATTTTTTTCATTGATGGAATGAAATAAAGGAAGATATTAATTAAACCATAATATATCATAATAATATCTTATATAGCATATATATACAATAATTAAATCAAATTAATAATTAATTTGAAGTAGTGATGAAAAAGGAAACACTTTGGTTTGTGGAGGTTTTAGTCCACATATACGCACGAGCAACTATTTCTATTACCATATGATGTAAAGGAGGAAGATAATGGTTATTCTAACATAATAATACTAATTAATTATATTATATATATATAATTAATTATTTAAAATGGATTCCATAAATTTATAGGAGGTACGATAAGTTTTAAAATTGAAAGTACTTGATAAAGAGTTATACCTCATTGTTGAGAAACCTATTTTATATTAAACCTTAAGATATGAAAGGATGATGTTTTGGAAAGACCATACGTTCTTGGAAATTGGTAATGAATCTTGGAAGTTATTATGGTAGGGATTTTCTATGATATAATTCCCAAAACGTGTGAGGAATAGAGGATATGTGGTTCCATTTTATAGATAAGGGGAGGAGAAATATTTTAATTATAGAAAGTATTATGTTAATATAAATTAGTTTTAATGTAAATGTTTCAATTAATTTATATATACAGAACATAGGATGAGTATGATTCAAAATACTCTCATAATTTTTTTTGTAAAAGATTAGGGAAAATTTTAACCCCTATATTTTTTTATTAACCCCTGTTAACCATTTTTACAATTACCACAACATAAATGTTTTTAGCACATTAATGGAAAATAATACTAACCTAAATAGGAAAGGTGACCAATAAATAGTCTATGGATGATATTTTCAACCACATCCTATTAAATTATATAAATAAGTATTTTTATGAATTTAAAATAATTTATTAAAATATTTTAAATTATAAAATATTAGTAATGTTATTTTTGGAAATATTCATTTAATTTGAAATTAATATCATAATTACAAAAATGGGAATAATATATATGCTTTAGAAAATAAATATTATGTTATTTTTATCTAAATAATTCATAAAACAGAATAATTCTCGAAAATTGAATTACTTCTAATATTTTAAAAAGAATTTATTTTATTTCTCTATTAATGGAATACATATCGTTCCAGGATTACATATGCATTTAATGTAATTATTCAATTACTAAATATTAAAAATAAATTAATATGATTGAAAAAATTAATTAATCCTTGCAATAAATAATTATAACAAAAAACGATGGTTATAATCAATGAAAAAATGTAGACAAAGAACCATATTTTAAAAACATGGATGAAAATGGTGAAATTAAACTCATCTAATAGGATAAAGGAAAGTATTAGAAATTTTTTAAAACCATATAATAGTGTTTTCTCCCAATTTAACCCGCTTTAACCTTAATAAGGTTATTTTTTTACTAATATTACTATTCATAAAGACAAAAATTAAAAAGGGATCTATATACAAAATTCTAACCTCCTGATACAAAATATCTGATACATTTTTTAAAATTCAATTCCTAGAAGTTGCAGAAATCAGTTGTAATATAAATTCCTAAAACATAATAAATTTTATTTTACAAAAATGTTTTCTTACCCAAAATTGATCTTATAGTAATATCGTGTATAATGATGATTCAAATGTAACTAATTATCATACATATTATTAAATATGTGTAATATTACTTTTAGGTCAAATTCAAATCATAATGGGACTTTTTAAATAAAAATAAAATATAGCTTCACAAAAATTGATTTTTTATTATTCACTGAAATGTAAATTTTTTCTTAAAGATCCAAAAAACACAACCAAATATAATTTTTATATGATTATTTAAAAAATTGAAACCATTTTATAAAATAAAAAATTTCAAAGATGAATAAATTCATTAAGTGTGCATAATTTTTTTTCAAAAAGACATATATATTTACCTTCAAATGATTTTATTTTCAATTCTAACCTATTAATAACCAATGAATTTATTATATTCAACTATAATAAAATATTTTTCCCTAATTTATATATACATATTAATACACTCAAATACAATATCTAGGTGAAAACTATCTGGTTAAATAATAACATTTCAATAGTATAACAAGGATCATTTAAACATAGTGTTTCTTATAATGTAAGAGATAAAAAAAATAAAATTAATATATAGAGAACTATTTCATAAAATATTAGGGAGTCACATTCTATCCCCATAAAATAATTTCACCCTTGACATTTTATAACTTTTTCATAAACAAATGAGGAAACCTATATCTCATCACATCCTCGGGTTCCCATGCACTCTTCTCTAATATAAGGTTTTTCCGAAAAACATTGACCAGTTGATTGGTATATTTTATAGAACTTTTTATGTTGGATCCAAATTCTCTAGAATTTAATCTTAATTAGAGAGATATTTATCTAATGTTTTTTCCCATGAGTTCAATACATTTGAATTATTAGCTATATACTTCCCCAAGAGAGATACAGGGAAGACATCATTAATGTAACACCCCAGGTAAATAAATAGTATGACATTTTCATATTTATCCATATTTATGAATAAAATATTAATATTAATTTAAATGGGACGCTATGCACGATAGCGTACCCAATACGCAACAATGAGTTTCTTGGGAATCTTGCATTGCACTCTAATAATAGAATAATATTATTTTAAATAGTAGTTAACGCTTAGCCGTTGTAATGGTAGGAATGAACAGAACTAACTAAAAAATGATTATATATGTTTTTAAAATATTTTTACTCCTTACAATAAATTTTATAGGATTAAAAATGCGAATGAATCCAATTTTAAGTGTAAACATTCCAATATTCTTTAAAAGATCGATTAACCGCCTTTTAATGGAGAACCTCTTTTAAATACACTTTTTGGAAATTTTATAAGATCTATATTTTAAAATAAACATATTATTTATGATTGGGACATTGAAATTTACCTTGGGTTAATTTTTGGTATTTTTCTGACAATGTTCATTTTTCAATGAATAGTGAAAAATACTGTATTTTACATCAAAACTTCTTTTTCATATAATTTAGTTATATGGTTATATTATCTTTTTAATTTGTTTTAAAGTGTAATTAGAATATATTATTACCATGTAATTCAATGATGGTCATTGGTATTAATTTCACTTTGGAATTAGGCATAAACAAGTGCCAAACTTTTCATAAATATTGTTTCTAAAAAAACCCGCTATTTGTTTTGACAATGGGATGTTTTTTTAAATTAATTATTGCAATTTATGTGTTTGGAATTTGGTAAAATGGATTAAATATTTGGAATCAGAAGGTACAAATTATGTAATTATGATTCTTTTGTTTTTGGACATTATGAATAGTAACGACGGTAATTATCTTTAATTATCTTGATTAATGAGTAATCGGGTAGTTAAAGATAATAAGATAATATCATAATAATACAAAATGACTACAAAATGTGTCCTAAGGCTACTGGTTTTCTCATGGCCGACCATGGGATGCCTTGTTCCAAACGTGTGGCCCCCATGGAATCACTTTTGTGAGAAAGTGACTTTTTATCTTTTTATTTTTAAAGAATGTTAAATGTAACAAAGAATGTATCACCTAAGTAAAATATTTTTAATTTTGTCTAAATAAATGATCTTTTGGACTATAAATATTAATTAGAAATATAAAAAGATTTCCTACATCAAAGTATTTTTTTTTCAATTTTTAGACATTAAATAAATTAAATTATTTATGACATCATGATGATGCAGCAATGACCTCATTATTTAACAATTTAAATAAAATGGAAAGATAATGTAAAATATATGACCTACACATATCCAAAACCTATTGGATGGGTGGATTTCGAACCCTTATCACCTTATCCTCTAAACACATCAATGTGGGACCATTAGAATCCGAAACTCATTTGAAAATAAAGTTACATTTTATACCTTTCCAAGAGTGCCCCTCCTCTCCTCTTATAAAAGGCCCCCACCCCTACCTCCTTACCCACACTTCCAAAGCCTTCGGCTCAGCCAACCCCTGCCCATTTTGTCTCTCCACATTCCTATATAACTCCTTGAAGCCTCAATTTGGGCATAAGTCTTCCCAAGGAAGCCTTTTATCTCAAACCAAAGGGAGTTACCCGATTTTAAGATAATGTCTTCACTTGAGTCCTTATGTTTTATTTTGCTTCTCCAACCCCCTAAACTATTTTTATTAATTTATTTTGTAAAAAATCCAGTATCTTCAATATTTTAGGATTTTTTTTATAAGAATTATTCGAGCTACACTTACACACACCTTCGTCTAATGGTTAAAGAACATACTGTTTCTGTGGTTGGCGATTTTCTGCCTCACGAAACGATGATTGTTCAATATTCTTTTAACACCTTTAAAGGTGGCCATTATTATGTAACTGTATTTTATATATGATATATATGGTATTTATATTTACTATATGCTTCTGTATTTTATACCTTTATTCTTTTCATGTTGTGTAAATGTGATAATTTCATATGAGGAAAGGTGGAATACCGCCCCCTCAAGTGATGTGACTCGTACATGCAATACATGGAATGTAGAAAGAATGAAATTAATGAAAATATGTGACCTATATAACATATATATTATACTGGAATTATAATATATATATATATATCATTTATTTTTAATTCCATTAATATGAAAAAGAAAAAAAAATGAAAGTAGCGTTCATGAGTACGTACGACCTACCGTCTCCATGAACGGTGCTTTTCGTTTTTTATCTCCAAATGATATGGAATAGTATAAAATGAATATTTACTGGATATATATGATATATATGATATATACATCATGATTATAACTCTGGATATAATGGATACATGAACAACTTGTAATTATAAAGAGCATATTTTGACTCAAGTACCAATGATCGTTTAAACGACTGTTATTAACTAAAATAATTACATAGTGTTCATGACATGGTAATAAGTGATATAAAAGGAATAATGAACTTGAAAAAGGTTCTTAAGTAAGTATATATTAACTCAAGTTTATTATTCAGGAGATTAAAGAACGATCGAGTCATGTCGGACCCGAGGTAGGGGATCCTACTCCTCTCTTTCCTTTTAAGTACACCCTTTTATGTCATTCCTTTTAAGCTCATATTTCTTGTGATTGGGTTGTTCTTTTATATTAATCTTACAGTAATTTTTATGTTCATATGATGAGAGACCCTATTTCCTCTCATCAATCCATTTTGGAAGTTTTAAGTGGCGCCGTTAGGCTACCGGGTTTTCGTAAGGGATTTTTCATCTCACTTTTATTCCCGTGAGATTTATGCTACATTTGCCACAATTTCCTTTGAGTGGTGTAGGTACTGCCCATTATTATACACTTTGTGTAGTATAATTTCATTTATGGGTATTCACATCTTCATTGTATGACCCTTCTTCCATGGGGTGTACGTTTCGAAAGTTACCCAACTCGGTAAGGGGACCTTTCACACTCCTCTTTTTAAAAGACTTATTTTGTTTTGTCTTTTAATTCACATACTATTATGTTGGGATATGTTCTTTTATATCCTTATTGATTTAAATTTTATGTCCAAGTGATGAGATTACCTAGTTATCTCTCATCAACTCATTTTCGGAATTTTGAAGTGATGCCGTTAGGCTGTCGAATTTTACCAAGGGAACTTTTTAACCCTATTTCGATTTCTTTGGGTTCAACATGTAGTTATTGAATATGTCATCTTTTGAATATGTGTGAATGAACTTTTATTGTTTTACACTTAATGTCCACTTATATTGGGTTTATTTATATTTGTCACACATAATTTTGAGATTGAATTATCCTTAATTTAAGGATACCTTCTTTATAAGGGAATTCATCACATTTGACATTTCTATTGAGACTTCTTAGTTGTTATGCACCAATTAACTCTTATATGGTGTATATACTGTCCTTTGGAATATTATATCATGAATCCATTTATTCTCATGATATTATAAAGTTCTGACGAAATTTTATTCCTCAATTATTGTATTCAAGTGTCTCTAATTTTGGTAGAACCCCTTTAACCAAAATATCGCTTTAAATGTTTTAATTATTTGTTATTATTAATATCCATGTTTTCAAAATGGTTTTAAGGATTTATTTATAGGTATATGTTTAAAATTTTAAAATCTTCAAGGTGGTATGGGACACTTTGATTCAAAAATATCTTTATTAAATTTTTTAAATGGTTTCTTTTTGAATGGATTCATTATTTCAATATACTAAAATGTTATATTGTGATTGAAATGTGGAAATGTTATGTTTCCTTTATGCATGTTTTATGTGATATATTTGTGTTATGGTTCTTGGGCATTGTTATGAAAACAGCTGGTTCTGTGATAAACTAAGGGCGGGTGAGCCCGATATAGCTCTCCAATGCATTGGGTAACGGGAAGGAGTGAAACGTTAAGGTTTCTCCGAAGAGATTTAGGGAATATACTGTGGTGGGTATTCCAAACTTAACCAAGAGGGTTACTCCCTACATAAGAATGTTATGAATGCCTCAAGTTACCTTTTATGTCTTATGATTTCTATGATTTATTCATGATTTGATGAGGTATGTTAAAGTGCCTATGTTTTATGGGTAAAGTATGATTTCATTCTTATGTATATATGAACTCATGTTTCCATTCCATATTTTTTATAACCCTTACTGAGCTTTTTATGCTCATCCCAAGTTTTTCTGAAATATTTTTCACAGGTCAAGGGAAAGGTACATGATTTGATGATAGTGTCAAGGAAGTGTCAAGAAAGAATCCATGCTTTATTTTTTTTAAATATGTTTCCGTTAATGGGAAAAAAATGAATACTATCTATTATGTACCCACTTTGTTTAAATGTGGAATGTAATGCAAGTTTTATGATCTCATTATCTAAAACTCTAAATCTGAAAAGATCCTCAATGTGTAATCTTGTAATAACTCAATATTAAGTAAGGTTTAAGGTCGGGGCCTTATAGTTGGTATTAGAGGTCGGTTTAGATAACTTTAGAGGTTAGGGTATTATTTAAGCATAAGTGACATTACCATAATGGTTAGGATTTCAGAAAGAGTCCTAGTTTTAGATAAAGTGAATGGGTAAGTATATCTTAGTGTTTATCTTCCTCATTAGTACATGATGGGTTTGTTGATATACTCACACTGACCTTTTTGGTTTTAGTAAATGGATGGATCTAGTAGGAACCAAAGTAATAGTGGATGTGAAGGAAACTGTGATAGTTTTTTGAGCAAGCAACTGAATGATATGGGAGCTAAAATGAGAACTCTTGTGATTATCCTCAACCAACTATCTGGAGTCATGATTGACCACCTAAACCTTGGTGATTTCTCTAAGGCATCATATATGTGAGAAACAAATCCCTATGGAACTACAGATAATAATCATAAAGGTAAGTGTCTTCAAAAACTTATGTGTCAAAAATGTGGAAAGAAACACCTAGGAAAATGTTTCAAAGGGACAGAAATACGCTATAGATGTGGAAATGAAGGTCAAAAAGTAAGAACCTTCCATGGAAAAAGGAAGCATCCATTTGACTCGAGGAAAGGGAAAGAAGTTCTTTCTAAGGGATCAATTGAATGTTTTAAATGTGGTGTGAATGGTCATTATGAAAACAAATGTCCTATGAAGAAGTTTCATGAATGGGATCACCAAGATAGTACAAATGTTCATTTACCAATACCTAATGCCATTCCGATTGAGGATGAAGAAACTGAAAATGACCAATCAAAGGTATGGATTATTTCATAACTATTGTTTTACTATTTTGGAATCTTAGGATATGATTCATGATTTTGTTTGTATGAAAGAATTATTTCAGAATAAGTTGGAAAGGAATGGTTAATGGATCATGAAGAATGTTGAATGAGTAAGATGTCAACATATAAGGGCTTCAAGAGTTATGGTGAAATTCTTAAGAGTATTAAGTCCCTTTTGATGATGGGGTTACATTAGAAGACTTTTTATAGTATGTGTAACCTTGATGTTTAATATATGAAAATTTTATTCAAGGAATAGTTATCTGTTCTTTTGTGGACATAGTTATAAAGAACCATTTGGGATTATATGATCCTTACTTTTGAGGTAATTATGGGTTACTATATGTAATGATGGAAGTGAAAGGAATGAGATAAAATTGAGGTTAAATTATGTTATGGTTATTTTTGATGATTTTATCTCTTTTTGGGGAATGATTTGAGAATTATATAGTTTTGGAAAAAGGACAACACGCAGACCGTGTGACAACCCGTCGCGTCGGACAAAGCTGCGGGAATCAAACCCACAAACAAAGTGCAACTGGTATTTATCACCTACCACTGGACTACGTGAAGTCCCTGGTTAGTTTGACGGATTCCTTTTAGTTAGATGATTTTATGAATTAAGAGTAATTTTATTTTGGGTTTTCTATGGAAATATATTAACCTATCATGGAGGATATGTGATTAGGTTAATTACTTTTCAATACGAGACATTAAGAACAACTGATGTTGTTTGGAGATAAATGTTACGATTTAACTTGGAAGACTATGTGATTAAATCCTTCAAATATTTTGGTTTCAATATTAGTTTGGTTTACTTTGAAGAATTTTATGGACAAATTGTTTATCGAATGGTCCTCGTTGAACATTGGGTTTTGTTGGACAAATTTTGGAGATTAAGAATAGATTTTCTTTTTATAGAGGGTTATCCTTTTCTGGATTATTTGATCTTTTACTAAACATTTTGGTTTTGGTTTTGGTTAAAGTATAATGAAATGGGAAGTATATAGTTCTCTTTTGTGTATTAGGTGATTCTCTAGAAGTTGATTATAGTGAACAAGTCTTCCTAAATACTCATCTTTAGGAGAAAATATGAGTTTGTGTAAGAAATCTAATAAAAGTTGAAAGTCAACATGATAAGTAATTATGTTTCCTTATGAATAAATTCCTCAATAAAAAAACACAAAAAAAACACAAAAAAATGTTGTCTATTAACTTTTCCTATCGGGGAATCGAATACCGTTTAACCCATCACAAGTTTGTGATTTTCTTGTGGTTAACTTTCTCCTAGACATGTTTACTATCACTCTCCATCAGAATATGACCCTTTGTTTTTTCCTCCATGTCAATATTTTCATTCTTGGAATCCTAGTATGGGTTAACTCGGTTGACCTTTGTACTTATCTTTCTATATTTTAAAGTGATTGTTTTACCAACTCTTGTTCTGATGTGGGATGTTCAAGGATGTTTCCAAGCTTAATTTTAAAATTGCGAGGATGCAATTCCCAAAAAGGGGGGAAGGATGTAACACCCCAGGTAAATAAAGAGTATGACATTTTCATATTTATCCATATTTGTGAATAAAATATTAATATCACTTTAAAGGGGACGCTATGCACGATAGCGTACCCAATACGTAATAATGAGTTTCTTGGGAATCTTGCATTGCACTCTAATAATAAAATAATATTATTTTAAATGGTAGTTAACGCCTAGCCGTTGTAATGGAGGGAATGAATAGAACTAACTAAAAAATTATTATATATGTTTGTCAAATATTTTTACTCCTTACAATAAATGTTATAGGATTAAAAATGAAAATGAATCCAATTTTAAGCGTAAACATTGCAATATTCATTAAAAGGTCGATTAATCGCCTTTTAATGGCGAACCTATTTTAAATACACTTTTTGGCAATTTTATAAGCTCTATTTTTCAAAATAAACATATTATTTATGATTGGGACATTGAAATTTACCTTGGGTTAATTTTTGGTATTTTTCTGACAATGTTCATTTTTTAATGAATATTGAAAAATACCGCATTTTACATCAAAACTGCTTTTTCATATAATTTAATTATATGGTTATAATATCTTTTTAATTTGTTTTAAATTGTAATTAGAATATATTTTTACCATTTAATTCAATTATGGTCATTGGGATTAATTTCACTTTGGAATTAGGCATAAACAAGTGCCAAACGTTTCATATATATTGTTTCTAAAAAAACCCGCTATTTGTTTTGACAACGGGAAGTTTTTTTTTTAAATTAATTATTGAAATTTATGTGTTTGTAATTTGGTAAAATGGATTAAATATATTTAATTATAAGGTCCAAATTATGTAATTAAGACTCTTTTGTTTTTGGACATTATGAATAGTAACGACGGTAATTATCTTTAATTATCTTGATTAATGAGTAATCGGGTAGTTAAAGATAATAAGATAATATCATAATAATAAAAAATGACCACAAAATTTGTCCTAAGGCTACTGGTTGTCTCATGGACGACCATGGAATGCCTTGTGCCAAACTTGGGGGCCCCATGGAATCACTTTTGTGTGAAAGTGACTTTTTATCTTTTTATTTTTAAAGAATGTTAAATGTAACAAAGAATGTATCTCCTAAGTAAAATATTTTTAATTTTGTCTACATAAATTATCTTTTGGACAATAAATATTCATTAGAAATCTAAAAGGATTTCACACATAATAGTAGTTTATTTATAATTTTTATACATTAAATAAATTAAATTATTTATGACATCATGATGATGCAACGATGACCTCATTATTTAACGATTTAAATAAAATGGAAAGATAATGTAAAATCTAAGACCTAAACAAATCAAAAACCTATTGGATGGGTGTATTTCGAACCCTTATCACCTTATCCTCGAAACACATCAATGTGAGACCATTAAAATCTTAAACTCATTTGAAAATAAAGTTACATTTTATACCTTTCCAAGAGTGTCCCTCCTCTCCTCTTATAAAAGGTCCCCACCCCTACCTCCTTACCACACTTACAAAGCCTTTGGCTCGGCCAACCCATGCCTATTTTGTCTCTCCACATCCCTATCTAACTCCTTGAAGCCTCACTTTGTGCAGAAGTCTTCCCAAGTAAGCCTTTTAGCTCAAACCAATGGGAGTTACCCGATTTTAAGGTAATGTCTTCACTTGAGTCCTTTTGTTTTATTTTGCTTATCCAACCCACTAAACTCTTTTTATTCATTTATTTTGTAACAAATACAGTATCTTAAATATACTAGGATGTTTTTATAAGAATTATTCGAGCTACACTTACACACACCTTCGCCTAATGGTTAAAGAACATACTGTTTCTGTGGTTGGCGATTTTCTGCCTCACGAAATGATGATTGTTCAATATTCTTTTAACACCTTTAAAGGTGGCCATTATGATGTCACTATATTTTATATATAATATATATGGTATTTATTTTTACTATATTCTTCTTTATTTTATACCTTTATTCTTTTCATGTTGTGTAAATGGGATAATTTCATATGAGGAAGTGTGGACTACCGCCCCCTCAAGTGATGTGACTCGTACATGCAATACATGGAATGTATAAAGAATGAGATTAATGAACATATGTGACCTATATAACATATATATTATACTTGAATTATAATATATATATATATATATATCATTTATTTTTAATTCCATTAATATGAAAAAGAAATAAAAATCAAAGTAGCGTTCATGCGTACGTACGGCCTACCGTCTCCATGAACGGTGCTTTTCGTTTTTTATCTCCAAATGATATGGAATAGTATAAAATGAATATGTACTGGATATATATGATATATATGATATATACATCATTATTATAACTCTTTATATAATGGATACATGAACAACTTGTAATTATATAGAGCATATTTTGACTCAAGTACCAATGATCGTTTAAACGACCGTTATTAACTAAAATAATTACATAGTGTTCATGACATGTTAATAAGTGATATAAAAGATATAATGAACTTGAAAAAGGTTCTTAAGGAAGTATAAATTAACTCACGTTTATTATTCAGGAGATTAAAGAATGATCGAGTCAAGTCAGACCCGAGGTAAGGGATCCTACTCCTCTCTTTCCTTTTAAGTACACCCTTTTATGTCAATCCTTTTAAACTCATATTTCTTGTGATTGGGATGTTATTTTATATTACTCTTACTATAATTTTTATGTTCATATGATGAGAGACCCTATTTACTCTCATCAATCCATTTTGGAAGTTTTATGTGGCGCCGTTAGGCTGCCGAGTTTTCGTAAGGGATTTTTCATCTCACTTTTATTCCCGTGAGATTTATGCTATATTTGCCACAATTTCCTTTGAGTGGTGTATGTACTGCCCATTATTATACACTTTTTTTAGTATAATTTCATTTATGGGTATTCACATATTCATTGTATGACCCTTCTTCCATGGGGTGTATGTTTCGAAAGTTACCCAACTCGGTAAGGGGACCTTTCACCCTCCTCTTTTTAAAAGACTTATTTTGTTTTGTCTTTTAATTCACATACTACTATGTTGGGATATGTTATTTTATATCCTTATTGATGTAAATTTTATTTCCAAGTGATGAGATTCCCTTTTTATCTCTCATCAACTCATTTTCTGAATTTTGAAGTGATGTCGTTAGGCGGTCGAATTTTACCAAGGAAACTTTTTAACCCAATTTCAACTTCTTTGGGTTCAACATGTAGTTATTGAATATGTCATCTTTTGAATATGTTTGAATGAACTTTTATTGTTTTACACTTAATATCCACTTATATTGGTTGTATTTATATTTGTCACACATAATTTTGAGATTGAATTATCCTTAATTTAAGGATACCTTCTTTATAAGGGAATTCATCACATTTGACATTTCTATTAAGACTTCTTTGTTGTTATGAACCAATTCACTCTTATATGGTGTATATACTGTCCTTTGTAATATTATATCATGAATCCATTTATTCTCATGATATTATAAAGTTCTGACGAAATGTTATACCTCAATTATTGTATTCAAGTGTCTCTAATTTTGGTAGAACCCCTTTATCCAAAATATCAATTTAAATGTTTTAATTATTTGTTCTTATTAATATCCATGTTTTCAAAATGGTTTTAAGGATTTATTTATATGGATATGAATGGTTTAAAATTTTAAAAGCTTCAAGGTGGTATGGGACACTTTGATTCAAAAATATCTTTATTAAATGTTTTAAATGGTTTTGGAAATGGTTTCTTTTTGAATGGATTCATTATTTCAATATACTAAAATGTTATATTGTGATTGAAATGTGGAAATGTTATGTTTCCTTTATGCAAGTTTTATGTGATACGTTTATGCTATGGTTCTTGGGCATTGTTATGAAAATGGGTGGTTCTGTGATAAACTAAGGGTGGGTGAGCCCGATATAGCTCTCCAATGCATTGGGTAACACGGAAGAGTGAAACATTAAGGTTTCTCCGAAGAGATTTAGGGAATATACTGTGGTTGGTATTCCAAACGTAACCAAGAGGGTTACTCCCTATGTAAGAATGTTATGAATGCCTCAAGTTACCTTTTATGTCTTATGATTTCTATGATTTATTCATGATTTGATGAGGTACGTTAAAGTGCCTATGTTTTATGGGTAAAGTATGATTTCATTCTTATGTATATATGAACTCATGTTTCCTTTCCATATTTTTTATAACCCTTACTGAGCTTTTTATGCTCATCCCAAGTTTTTTTTGAAATTTTTTTCACAGGTCAAGGGAACGGTACATGATTTGATGATAGTGTCAAGGAAGTGTCAAGAAAGAATCCATGCTTTATTTTTTTTAAATATGTTTCCGTTAATGGGAAAAAAATGAATACTATCATTTATGTAACCAATTTTTTTAAATGTGGAATGTAATGAAAGTTTTATGATCTAATTCTCTAAAACTCTAAACCTGAAAAGATCCTCAATGTGTAATCTTGTAATAACTCATGATTAAGTAAGGTTTAAGGCTGGGGCCTTATAATTAACATGAGATAGATTATGTAGAAATGCCAAATGATAAGCTACCATCCTAATGTGGTCAAAAATATCAAAGGGAATAATATATCTAAGGGTGAAATTATCCTTATATCTAAAAAAATTACCTTTTTCCAAGGATATATTCATAGGTATCCATTTTCACCAACTTTAGACTCTAGATCTCAATAATGACTATCTACAAAAAAAAATTCAACTATGACCTAACATTATCTGATACTGAATGATTCTAACATTCTATTACATATCCTCATATAGATCAAGTCCAAATATATTTTTTCTCCAACTTTATATCATCTCATTGGAGTAATGAACTTCCTACTATAGGGCTCTTTATAAGGATCTGTTTGAAATTTTGAGTGAAATATATTATTGTATGAAAAATCAACCATAGAAAGGCATTAATACAAATCACCTTTAAAGTACATCTAATTTGATCCAAACTTTTATTCTAGGGTTTGAATGGTATTTTTGGACTAGCCATATATATATATATGTAAAGATGAAATGGAGTACTAAACCTAAACTCTATATCTAGAGATTACCTAAGACTTATTCAGAAATGTTTTGAATTGTATTTCTGGACTGATCATATATATATATATATGAGGAAGATGTGAAATACTAAACCTCAAATCTATATCCAGATATAATTGAATATTTATTTAGAACATCCAGTTAAACCTTAAATCTAAATCAGATATAATTGAGAGAGGTACTTTATGAAATATCACCACTTTCTTAATATATATCGTGGATAGGTGGTTTAGAGAGAAATATTCTCTAATAGTAATGATGTTTTCCGAATTTATTTTTCCATCCACTAGAACCTAAAAAATATTAAACTTTTTTACTATTTTGGGGAGTCCTATTATTGAAATCATGGTAATGATTACCCATTTAAATTTTAGTATGGGTAACAATTGTAACATCCCATTATACTTTTGTCTATCAGACTTAAATTTATATCATAAAAGTAATTTATAAACATACAAAAAACTATAAATTTTCATGTTTTCCTAACATAAATTATCTTTCAAATATATATATCTTCATAAATCCAAGATGTATAGAGAATTTCAAATAGCTAGCATCATGTAATAGTTATTTAGTCAATTCGTTTATTGATGGGTTACATACTATATTCCTAAACCATATAATACAATCACAATGATTGTTGAACTCAGGAAAATATATGTCCATTTTGTGTAGTTCTACACCTTTTTGTGTATTTAATCATGACTTTGATATTTGGTTGAACATCAATATGAGAAAGAGTGAATATATGACCATTCCTTAAAATTCCATATTCTATTTTTTTAGAATACATTTGTATTGGATTTCTATCAATGATCATCATAGAAGAAAATAATGATCCTTTTGAAATAAAGCTTTAAACACCTTATTCTCCTTCCATGTGTGGCAATTTATTGGGATATCATAATCATTGAAAATATAAAACAATGTTCTCTTGTGAATATTCAACTATTTCTATGTGAATATATAATTTAAATATTTATGATAGGTATATATGTAATACCTTTTACCATAAAGATAATTTCTTTTATCTATAATTCAAAAATTACTACTACTATATCTAAGTCATGAGTCAGGGAACTTTTCCCTTTTATTTTAAATTAGCATAACGAAAAATGTATTTCTCTATCATTTAACATGAGGACACATCCCAGTCCTTTTTTAAGCATTTCTATAGTTCAAAATACCTTTTCCACTATAGGGTACTATGAGCACATGTGTATTTCCCAACCGTATCTTTAGTTCCTTCGAATTATTCAACTACTATTACATTTATAAGAACATAACCATCTTCTTAGTAAACATGGTGAGTGGATTAGATAGCCAAGATAAGTTTTCCAAAATGCATCTATAATATAGATCCCGTTGTATAAAACTACAAATATTCATAACCATTGTTGGTCTAAGTCATTTATAAATAACTTATTTCTTTGATGGATCCACTGATATATCGTCACATGATATTATATGACCCAAGAATAAAATTTTTTTATTCCAAAATTCACACATGGTAAATTTAGTATAAAACTTATCCTTCCATAGGATTCTCAACATAATTCTCAAACTATATCCATGCTCCTCTTTATCATTGATTTTATAATAATATCATCTATATAGACTGCAAAAAATTGATCAAGGTAATCCCAAAATAATTTATTAATTAAATACACTGTGATAGTAGGGGATTTAGTATGTCTAAATGGAATCATTGAAAATTCATGATACCCATCCCTCAAATTGATACATATTGTGGGTATATCCTCCTTTATAAACCTCAATTTATGATATCCAAAATGATGATAAATCTTGGAAAAGTATTGAGATTCTCATAACTATTAAAAATCGTCAATATAGGGTAGCTTATAATTATTATTTACTGTGATCTTGTTATGTATATGATAAGAATTGAAACGATTCACTGACCCATATTTCTTATTAATAAAATTAATAGGGCACCCCAAGGTTATGAAATATGGATTATGAATCCCTTATCAGTATTCTCCTGGAGTTTCTACTTAAATTCATTCAATTAAATCATAACATTCAGTAATAATTTTTGAAATAGTTTTATAAGTATATATTATTTCTTTTGAAAACTAATATTCATGATACAGATGAATACTAGGATAGTATTCATGAAATGCATCGTCATAATCCCAAATAATAGGAATTGTTTTTTCTCCCTAACCATTTGATATAAAAATTACTCATAAATAGGCATGAAGACCCACAAAAATTAAGTAACACCTTTTGGAAGTTCATGTTCATCATTGCACCAAAAAATAATCATATGATTATGAAAATAATTATTATGATTTCAAATATTTTGATACCTTATTTTCAATATATGACACCTTTGGTTCAACCTAGGTCATTCATAGATGTCATATATTCAAATATTTAATAATATCTTATATAGAAAATGTGAGTTAACCCAAGAATATCCCCTGAAAGTGTCAAACATGGTGTTCAGTAAGGGAACATTCACTCTGTGCCAGAATGATGGATGAGGTATAATCAAGAAATTTTTTTTACAGTTATTACCCCCAGTTGAATTTGTGCCAAAAAACATCCACATATAGTATCCAGACAGAGAGGTATTACTATGAAAACCATATAATCTCTATCTTACATGAACATTTGGATATTATTATATTCATAGGTTTATCTCCATGGAATTTACTTAAGTTTTCAAATCTGAATATCCAAATATTAAAATAACCCCACACTAATACAAACTAAGAAGGAACAAAGATTTCATACATAACTATTACACAATTTTATAAATATATTCAATACATAACATTGTGATCCATTACATAACCATAATGGTTTAGTGTATTTGGATAATTAAATACATAAAATTCTTATTTAGAAACATTCTTTGTCAACTCCTATATAGTTCTTATCACATTTTACTCTTCTTGACATACCATACTTAAATCCTTTATTCATGACCTGGGTAAGGGAAAAATAATAAATTTTGATCATAGATTATTAGTAAAGGATAAATAAGGTAGATGTCTATCAATTTTTATATGCAAGAATAATAAAAAAAGATTATGATATTATTCCCATAACATAAAAAGTTCATACCCAATTTACCATGGGTTATAAAAATTAATCATTAAATAAATAATATGTATTCAAAATAAATGTATCATAAGTGTTAGAAATCATCACTATTCAATCAGAGACCAGAAGATGAAATCATAATGAAAAACATGTCATAAAAGTGTGGCTCCATCATAGGTTTAGACACAATTTAATATGTCAAGGCTAACTACCAAGTCCATTATATCATACAAGATCATTCATGAATACCAATTTATCATACCATAAGTTATTATCCATTATAATTTGTCTCTCATAGTGGATCATGCATCCATACCATTTTTTAATAGAGGATTGATAATAGAAAATCATTTCCCATAATTATATCATGAGATATAAATCTTTACCAAATCCATTAGAGGGAAATATAAATCATTATCCTCTATAACATAATGTTAAATATACATTGTTTTTATAAAATATCATAATATATTCAACATATCATCATGTGATCACCTAGGCAAAGAAAATGGGGTTTTTAATCAATTCATAAATTCTTCATACAGTAACTTGCCGAAAATAATAAGGTTTCATAAACATCTAATAATAATAATCATAATACATACTGAGAAATAATAAGGATGGTATCATTGGATTATATCCCCATTAATTCATAATTGACATCAAAGGATGTTATCACATGTGAAATTTCAATGAAAATATCACTCGAATGTTTTATGTGGAAAATAAACTTTTCATTGTGAAATCACTCATTTAAAATAAAAATGTTGCTAAAATATTAATGAAAAGGTTTTCTTCAAAATAAAAAAGTAAACATGTAAGGGATGACCCAAAAAATTGTGAGGACTTGATGAGATTAAATTATTTTCTTACAGTGTATGTTAAAATTAATAATCCATTTAATTTTTTGGTAAATGGAAAACGAACCTCACTCAAAAAATGATTGGAAAATTCATTTGAGGATTTTTTTATAGAAATTCATCCTTGGGTAAAAAATTTATTAAATAATAATTCTGTAATACAAAAAAAACCTCCTTTAAATCATTTTAGAAAACATAGATATGGAATATAATTCTTTTAGACCGAAAGAGAAAAAATACCTATGATTTTCTTCCAAACATTTTATGAACCATTTTGTGTACCAAAGAGTTAAAAATGGTATGGAAACACAAAATTTTATAAATAATAACAGTATAATAAAAATTTAATGTATTTATTAGATAACTGCAATATAATTTCCCCAATGTAAATTCAAGTATAAACAATCCATATTAAAATGGGATTGAGACATAAATACCTTAATACGTTGGAAAATTTTAAATCATAATACCTATAAAATATTAACATATAATGAAAGCTTAAATATCCTGAAATTAAGTACATTAGTCATATGAAAAATCATAGGGGTTTTATATAAACCTTATAAAATATTTTGGGGTACAAAATAATATATGTCTCAAAGAAGACAATTTGAAACGGTAAACCCTTAAAAATTTTGCAATCTCTCGTTCAAAATAACATAAAAATATAAAAATTGGTAGTTTTTTTAATATAAAAAATTTCATGATAATAATCATAAAATAATCCCATGGGTTTTATATAGACCCCAAAAATTTTTTTTGGTGATTATGGCATGTGTCTAACAGAAATAAAATTCAGATGAGATTCCATTACCTCAAGTCTCATCTTTCCTCACATGCATTTGAAAAACCTATATAATAATTATAGATATATTATAAATATATTATAAAACCACACAAACACACACATAAATATATATATCATACCATATATGATTCACTTATAACATTTCTTCACTGGTGTATTGACAATTATTTGCTAAAATCTATACCCTATGTGACAAATGATTCGTTTTTAATGAATGTTTTCGTTAGGTATCCACAAGACTTGTAATTCAATAAAGTACCATATTATAAAATATTTTCATCATTTAATAAGTTACATAATCAATTATTATATACACATTAATAAATATTCACATAGGGCAGTGATGAAAAATTAATTTCATTACTTCATGGAGATTCTTGTTCATACAAACACATGAGTGATGTATCCATTTTCTGATGGATGGAATAAAATAATAGAAAAAAATAATTCACATTTCAAGAACTCTAATAATATCATAGATTTAAAATATATTAATTATGTAATTAATTATAACCATTAATTTCAATTTTTGATAAAAAAATAAACACATTATTTCATTTAGGTTGTAGTCTGCAGGTAAGAATGAGTGATTTATTTCTATTACAATATGATAGAAATGAGGTGTATATAGGTTTTTATATAATTATGAATTAAATGAAATATATTTTAGACAAAAATTTATAATTTTAGAAGAATAATGATAATTTTTTTTATGAAAACATGAAAAGATAATTCTAATCTCTCAATAACCTATAAAATAAATGACATATGTATGAAAATTTTCTTTTATGATTCAAATGGTTTGCTGAGACTACATTTTTTATAAGTGTGTAATGATGGTCGCAAATTCACCTGGTTCAAATCCCTTGTGCAATCCTTTATTAATTGTAACACCCCATGATTCCACGGTACATTTCCCTTTGAATAATACAATAACTTGTTTTGTACGCAACTTTGAGTTCAAACACACCACAACCAATCAAACTAGCAGTTATGAATAGTAATACCCACTTTTTAAAATTTTATAAATGTTATCTTTCAAAATTGACTTCATTTTTTGGATTCAGAGTATTGATATTAGCTTAGGGAGAATTTTGGTATTTTTCTGAAAACATTCAATTTTTGATGAATAGTGAAAAACACTGAGTTATTGGTTAAAACTGAACTTTTATTTAAATAATTAATTATTTTATTGAAATTTATTTTAGGTAAAAATAGATACATAATACCTATATATGTTCAATGTAATTCATTATAGTCATTTTATATTTTGTTTAAATATATAAAAATTTTATTGAACTTTTTACCGTCTTTTACCCACCTCGTAGGAGCATTGGAAAATTTGTATAAACATAATTTTACTACTTCTGTGAGTTAAATTTCAAAAATCCAAGATACACAGTTAATTTTATTAAGTAAAATTTGGTTCAATAAGATGAAAATAATTTTGTGAATAGTAACTTTTGACTTTTATTTACCACGATTAAAAGTAAATTGGGTAATTAAGGGTAAAAATGATATCATAATTACCCTAAAAAATGTACTAATTCTATTGGATAAGTATAATTAGACCAAAAACAAACTTATCAATAAAATATGATCCTCTTTGGTCCACATGGATTAAATTAGGACATTTATTATTATTTTATTTAAAGAAGAGTTAAAAGAGTTAAAATCAATGTTTAATAACTAAATGATTTTTAGTATGGGGATATACATAAGATAAATTTGATTAAAAATATTAATTAGAAATATAAAAATAGTTCTTACATAATGGTATTTTATTTATAATTTTTAGACATTAAATAATTAAATATATTTATGACACAATGATGATGCAGTAATTACCTTATTAGTAAAATATTAAAATAATTGATATTATAAATATCCTAATAAATCTAATTTGAGAATTTTAATGAATTCCACAAATTTTATATGTTAATATGATATGTTAGGGTTTATTAAATGAATTTTTTTCTAAGTAATAATGCTGTTATGAATTAAAAAAACAAAATACCAACTAGTGTCAAAATTGACTTAAAAGAGTTTTTAAACAAATATTATATTTTTTTATTGATATTTTATTCCTAAAAATCTAAGGTCCTAAAAAATGGCTTAAATAATATTATATATTTCATTAATGAATCACTTGATGTTCTCTTGTAAGTTTATAGTAAGTTTATTAATAATATAATATAAAAATACAAAGAGACATGGTAAATGAAAAACTATTTAACTAAGAGTTAAATCTAAAAGATAATGTTCATATTGTAACACAAACCTGTCAAAAACCTCTTGGTTGAGTGGTTTTCTACCCATCCCCACATTATCCTCGAAATAAATCATTTTGGTTCCATTAGAGACTGAAAATGATTTTATTATGAAATAATATTTCAATCTTTTCCTAAGGTTCCCCTCACCACTCTTATAAAAGGCCACTCCCCCTTCTCTCATATTCACACCATAAAATCCATTTGTCTTGCCCAACCCCTGCCCAAATATCCTCTCAACTATCCTAGCTTCATCCAAGAGGCATTTCTTTAGTCATAAATCCAACCTAAGGAGACCTTTTTATCAAATCAAAAGGAAGAACCCGAAGAAGAGGTAAATATTTCATCACCTCTTCCAAGTTATGTTTTTCTTCCACTTCCACTTTATTTGTTGTTTCCATTCTAAAATAATAACTCCAATATATTCTATATATTGTGATGTTATTATAAAAATTTTACAACCATATTTATTATTCTATCCATCCTATAAATGAAAAAGTCACCATTTTTTGCGTACGTACGGATTACCGTCTCCACGTCGTGGTGTAGTTTGATATTCAAACCCTTAATCATTTGGATGGGTATAATAATGAGTATAAATGATGTAAATAATAAATATAACATGATAATGATTATGTATATATGATATACCATCCAATTATATTTGATTTTAATATCAAAAGAATGATATTTTCGCTCGTGCGTACGTACGGATTACCGTCTCCACGAATGCGATGAGATTCATTCCCCATCATATCCATTCAAGACTAATTTTCACTCTATGATTAAAAATAATTTTTAAAGACTTAATATCATTCTTAATATGAATAAGATACATCCTATCCATAAAAAAAATTACTTATGTGACAAATAATATAAAAGAAAATGAATAAGTTAACACCCGAAACGACGATACTACTGAAATATAATTAACAAAGAAATATTAGAAGATCATATATGATATCATATTAATCTATATGGTTATAGTATAATTTAATAACAATTATTTCACAAATATACATGAGTTTAAACTTCCCTAAACCAAGTAAAAGTACAAGGTAAGGGTTAATTTCACAATCTCTTTATTATCCGAGGTTGTTTTTACTTAAGTATCTACTGGGATCTCTTTGTCATCCACATCTATGTTTATTAAAAAATGTATTTCAAAACATTTTTACTATTTACTAAACAATAATTTAATGTAATTTATTCCCTTATTTGACCTTATATGTTTTGAAAGGAATCTTTCTGTATTTTTTCCAACATGGTACTTTATGATCTTTTTGACAAAATTAAGATTAGAATGTTTTTTTAACTTATACGGCAAGTGTGGTTATTTTCAGTTGTTATAACATCGTCGAAGATTCCCTTACAAGATTATAAGAATATTTTCTAAAAAAAAATTATTTTATAATTACATGACTTTTTAATGATTTCAAAATAGAAAGAGATATTTCTCTAAAAAGGTTTTTATTTCATCTATGTCATCATCCTTTGATGGATTTTAAGCTTCTTTGAAGTTGATTTATTATGATACAAAATATTCATATTGTATTGAATTTTTTGTGATATGTTTGACTGTGGATGTGTTATTTTTACACCATTCATGGTTTATGGATAAAGTATTTACATATTGTATGCTAGTTTTAATATGAATGTTTATGTTATGTTTAAACCTTTTTATACGAGGAATGCATTGGACTTAGTAAGTGACGGGTGGAGCCCTCTATAGCTCATCGATGCATCGGTAGGTCTCATGAGACAAACTGGTGTCTTGGAAAAAGGCCTTGACTATGTGGTTATGTAGTCTGGAATTATGAATTCCATCATTATGAAAGTGGCTATTGATATTGCATGTGATTATTCGACTAGTAGAATACCAATTTGAATAAGTAAATGGAATTATTCGATTTTATCATTGCCATATTATGCTGAAGTTCAAGTTTAAAAGGCTTTTGTTTTAGTATTATAGATTTCCTTAAATTATTATTCTTATTTATGAATGTTTCTGCTATATTTTTATTCTTACTCATCATGTAAGATCACCCCTTTATATGTTTTATTTTCCCCATGATGCGAAGAAGTATATTATGACTGACCTGCAGGGATAGTATACGGGATATGAGTGCGGCCTATAAAGACTATGTTGTTGTAGTTTTTCATTTTATAATGTGGTGTAAAATTTATGAATGTATCTAGTACTTCCAAGGATACTAAACTAATCGTTCTTTTGAGACTTGAACTTTTGTGATCATGCCAATGTTATGTAATAATGCACCGACTCTGGGTAACTAGGTTAAGAGCGTTACATTAATGATATATTTAAATTAGTAATTTCATTATGATATAATACTTCTTGGAATAATATGAATATGTAAAATCACTCTAATATAATGAATGTTCATCTAGTTAATAGACCGAGTCTTTTTTATTGGTAATAAGTGACCGAGATTGGAAAAATTATATATGATAACCCATATTTCATTCCAATAATGAGGTTTACATCATTAACTCAATTAAAAACAATCCATTAATAAATTATTCCACTTCCACTCAATTATAGGTAGAGGATAAATATGAACCATGGGTCTCTAGTTCTCATTTTTCACCCACCTAAAAGTGAATAATTATGAAATAAACCCTGAAATATCATTCTTTATCTTAGACCACTAATATTTTTTATGGATAGAATGATACGTTGTGGTGATCCCTAGGAGAACATGCCATATAAATGTGTGTGAATCCCACATCATGTATACACATACACCTGTGGGAACTACAACACAAACTATTACACAAAGGGTCATATCATCATGTTTAGTCTAATTTAGTTGTTGATCCACAACAGTTATACTTTTCCTCATTACCAATAAATTAGAGTCTAACATCTGACTATACTTCAATATTTAAGGTTTTTAGAATGTAATTCAAAATTATATAATATAATCTTCATTATGATACTCTTGGATGTCATGATACATCTCTGGGAAGTGACTCATCAACTACTAATTACTATTACCCTCTCTCATTAATAAAGCATGAGTCATCCTTCTCTGTATAATAGATACAAAATTTCATTTACCAGATTTATATATTATAAAAAACACAAATATCTGATGGTAATAAAACCAAATTCTTTAATAAATGTTTTGGTTATGATGGGAAAATAAATATGTTAGGCTCTTGTGGTTGGTATAGACCATGAACCTCTCGCCAAAATGATGATGTCCCCAACATCGAGACAAATCAAAAACCACCACATAATTTATATATTTTATTTGGTTGTTATTATCATAAAACCATAGTTTCATGGGTTCATAAAGATAATACACACCCATCATAAAACAACACATCTCTATACCCCAAACATGATGCATCATAATACAACATATACTCCTCAACCAGTTTTAGTAAGGACAAAACTCCACATAATCACAACCATCCCTTTCATCATATGAAATAATCTCTCAAAAGGATCTGAAAACATTTAATTCACTACCTTTATATCTAAGGATATCATTGGAGCTTCGAATTTGGATAAATTTTTAAAAAACCACATATAATATATCTGTCCAATCAAGGAAACATTGGTTTTAAAAAATGTTCTCTGGTCACTCCCATAAAGACACGACCTAACCTTATTTGGGTCCAATGATATAATATCTTTTGATATAATTATCATTAATATTCAGTCCTCCATGTCATATAAATTTCAATTTGTGTGTATCTCATATTGTTTATTCATTTCCATTGCACTCAGATAATTGCTAGATGTGAAGAATTAACCTCCTTCAATAGGGAGTCCACTAATCTATCATCAAAAAATATAAGTTATAATGATTATATATATATATGTAAAAACCTATTAATATAGTCCTTAAATACTTTCAATAGTTTCAACAAAATTAATGAAATCATAATAAACTCATACAATCCATACTTAAGCATAAATGTTTTTTTAGGAACATTCACCAACCTTGGTCACAAATGATGTTACCTGATTCTCAAATTAGTCTCATAGATCCACCTTCAACCACTGAAATTATTAAATTAGATATATATATGATAATTACGATATATATTATTGACTATTAATTGTATCAATCTCTTATATTATATCCATAAGTGTAATATTCCATCGCCTTTCATAAAAAATAGAACACAATCACACTAAGGGGTCAGCATTGGAGAATGAATCTCACAACTATAAGTTCCATTAAATAAAAAATTAACTCCATAAGAAAAAAATAACCATAAAATATAGATGAATGTTTATGGAATCCATACCATAAATCACCTCAATCATGTTCCCCACATCTCTCTGTTAGGTGGAAATACAAAGATATTGTTAGAAAAATAATTTAAAAATGGTGAAAAATTAGAGGGAAAATTGTATATCCCATCTACAAATCATTACACGGATAAAGGCTCATAATCTAGGATGAAATCCTCCCCAACTGCTAAGGGTAATTTATTGAATGTCCTACTTATAAATCCCATCTCTAATAAGTGTATACCAGTCATCCTTAATAGAGATGATATTTTCTTTTTTATGATAGTAGTTAAATTAATAATTATAAAAAGTAAATTATGCTATCCCAAGAATCACATATGATCTAAAAATATATAATATTTTAAAATCCTAGAAATTCAAAAACAAAAAAATCACAATGAGACATCACAGACACCACTAAATACACTTAGATATCAAAAGTAATGGGGTTTTAATAGAAATCATACCTGACAGATACTTCAAAACAAACCAATATCACTAATAAATTTAGTAGAAATTAATTATTTAAATATATTGGTGTCAAATAAATATATTTTATAATGGATATAAAAAAATCATACCTAAAATGTTTGATGGTCCCTCGCTAGAAATGAAAGGAATCATCTATATAAAATGAAACTGGAAAAAGCCTAAGATTCTATACTATCCTCTATAACCGTGAATACATTAAGTAACACCACTATATGACTTATTATTCCTCATAGAGAAACAAATATCCTATATATATATAATCCTATAAGGAACCTCAATTGTCACATTGGTGTGACAGTCCAGACCTTACTCTAGATCCTTACATCTGGCCCGGACCTCTACCTATTATAATGGTGGATCACTCTTAAAAAATAATCATAAGGGACATATATAATAATAAAATTATAACACCATAATATTTAAATGAAAAAAATATAACATATTATTTTTCCCATAACTAAAATACCATTTGATATGAACTTTTCCTATAGGGGAAGGGACAGAATCAGACTAGGGGTACCGTGCCCATCATTTCCCTCAATAAAACAATAAAAAATATTCTTTATAGATATAAAATAACTTTTATTAATCATCATTTATGATGAAAACAATATCAATGTGTGGACCTATATCTAGTTTTATCAAATCTATGAAGGACCAATTCACCACCTTATAAAAATATGTCAAGCTGATGATATTCATATAACCTCTAATAGTGTATCTAAAAAATACTAAAAACTCTAGAAAAAGTAGCCTCATCTCTATAAAAAATCAAACAAGATTAGAGAGGACTCATTATGAATTCCATATAATTAATAAGTGAAATTTCCCTCTAAGTGAGATTCAGATTCATTCAATCCCTAAACTCTTTTAGCAGTACTAAAAAAATTCTTATAAAACATACTTGAAAATGCTTCCAAGATAACCCAAAATGAAGGTAATCATACACCAGTACATCCTAATAAAATTTATCTGACCCCTATAACATATATGTTGTAACATTTTCCCTATCAAAATGGGTCTCTCAATATTATAAAAAAATACCTACAAAGACTCAATACATAACTCAATATCTTGTGGTACACTTTCACCCATGATGAGAGGTGCATTTGAAATCATGATCTATATCAGAAAATTCAACATAGTTGGATGGACTCAACAAACCTCATGATCCACACACACTACACAATAAGAAGTATAAACTCTCCATACTGATCATATATATTCAGTCTTATTATAGAATGAGGCTCCGAGCAAACACCCAGTGAGGCATGATCAACACCAACCGATGGGTTCTAAACTGTAGGTCTCCATGGTGGGACATAACTGGAATTCAAAAAACATGACAAAAAAATATCATAGTTCTTGATATAATAATTTAGGATAACAAGTAGTATACACAGAGGCCCACTACTCTAAACAGAAGCCCTACAATACAAGTGTCTCATACAAGTAATGAAATTTTTAGCCACACCAGAAAAGTATATATTATAATATAAAGCACCCCTATATCCAAATATCAATAATCATATATTATATATGATGAACCTTTATTGAAGGTTCAATTATGTAGATTTACAAAAACAACTTATATAAGAAAGCATTATATAGATTGTTGTTGAAAATTTAAATTACAAATCCTCTCTTTATAATATAGTAATAAATAATAGACAAGAATATGAATTCATTGTCATTAAAATTTTATGAAAATAATGAATGGGTACATTCCCTCCTGACACCCAAGGAAACTTATAATACCATAAACTATCAATCGCATATCATATTCCTTGTAAATCATAAAACCATAACATTTAAAGACCATGAATAATTATCCCATACGTTGTAACATGAAATTTATCTATACTGGAGTTAGATACACACACATATAGGGTCAATCAAATTTAATCACCAAATCCTATATAAAAATACCTTATCCCAAACAGTAATACCTAAAAATAAAAAAATGTTTTTGATACCACTTTGTATTATCCATTCATGGTCTACAATAATTGTGACAAACCCGGGGGCACTAAATATCCTCAATTGTGCCACCACAGATGGTAGAGACGTAGAATGAGTGGTAAGAGTCTATAAATAATGTGGTCATACTATTCTCATAGGACCAGGAAATTATAAATAATAGTAGAATAAATATAATAAACTATAATCATGATATAATATCATAATATGGAATTTACAACTATGATCCAACCATAAAGACATATATCACATTCTATATCAATATGAGAATAACTACAATTTCATACAAGGGATACAAAATTAAAGTGGATCCCCACATGGTTGATCATATTAAATGTATGTAAAACATAAACAATGATAGAAGTGGATACAAAAGAATCTTGATCTGGGACACTGCATTGTGTTGTCTCCAACATTATCTACTATCTTGATCGCCCATCGACTGCAGATCCCTTTCCCTGACCTAAATTCCAAATCATTATGTATCTATATACATTGATATAACATTATCGGGCGTCAATAAAACTTAGTATTCAAACTTCAATGGTGTCCCTAATTAAATACATAATATATAAGTGTAACTATGACGTTACATGGTAATATCAATATCAATAATAAATACTCATCAAATCCTCACATTCTAAATGAACCACCTGGGATAGATCATACCTACACACAACAAAGACAATGTCATGTTTGAACATATCATAATAGGATACCATGTGTTCCTATAGTGTATACCAATTTGTTAACTTCAAATATCACAGGGGAAACAATTGTAAATATATCCAACGTAGAACAGTTACAGGAAAAATTTCATAGTATACCAAACCAATATAACAATACCTAAGGAGTTGGAGTTTGACCAAACATCATACATTAATAACCTAGGTGAAATTACACCCATCCCCATCATGTAACTAAAATAGTACTATTTGTACCCAAATTACATAACATTATTACCCATGGATTCCATTATTTCTAACATATATCACAAGACTAACCATGGATTTCAATATACCCAATCTATATCACATAGGTATATAAAGTTATCTTTTTTCCTAACCCACATCAAAAAATTAATAATGGTTAGAATTAAAAATTATTTTCATAAGATAAGTATCCAAGGATAGCATTCAACCCATCCCACACCATAAAAGAGATCATAGATAACATTTCAACCAATTTTATACTAACAAAATCAATATAAAATCTCATGCATGTTAGTATTATGTTATTAATATACACCCATAACAAATCTACTACAATGGAAATTTTATCTTAATAATATCACATAATCTATAAATAGGGATATAAATTTAATCTAATCTCTATTACACACCTTACCATTTCTTGGTTATTATAGACATAACCTCTCTTCCATTTCATTATTCTGTCCAAGACTATCCTTTATTCAAGACGTAATGTTCTTGGGATTTAAATGGTCATGGTATAATCAAAGTCACCTATAAAGGTCCATTATATCATAACACTACCATGGATTCCCCTTTTCGTACCTATTTCAAATTTTGGAAAACTTTAATTAAACAACATTATCGTCAATTACCATAGAATTATAATACATCACTCAATGAACACCCATGAACCTAATATATTTTAATCCACCCTCATTATTGGAAGGAAAATGATTTATGTTTTTTTGGAGTCTTACAAAGATACCCACATATCCTATATATCATATATAACATGAAAACTCATATTAATTGATGATAAATATTATGGAACACCTACTAAATCTTAGTAGGACCCCGATCACCATATATGAAAAAATAAATCAAACTCATTCAGAATAAATCGTAAAAGAAGAAACAAACCCCTAAATTAAGTTTTTATGGAAAAACATGAATGAATATTGTTAGTATTATCATCAAAAATCCTATAAGATAGATGAAATTTCTATTGAACCACAATTTAAGGAGATTTAATAATAGGGAGGAGAGGAGTTTAAATAAGAAGTGGAGGGTTTGAGAATCATGAGAGGAACAAAACAATACAAGTATCAAATTTTTTAACACCTTAAGAATTAATTAATTTAAATAATATTTGAAACAACTACATAGGGATCCACCTAGTAATTGATCCCTTGTCACAGAATACTTGATATGGAAACCCATACTTCTACAACATATAAAAAAGGCCAGGAACTGGTGGAAGTCAGCCCTGATATTATTAAATACAATGATGAAGAGATTCAAGCACACAAGGGGTTGTTACAGAAATGAGTGTGCATCACAACACATCTATCTACCTCTATCATTGGGACACAGTAGTCAGGGGCCGTGAAGGACCACATGACATGATATTCAATGATTTCCCTTTTTGCCAAAGCATCCACCACCTGATTGGCCTCCTGATAGACATGAGAAACAACCATATTCATATGAGTGAGCTTGTTGATACAATCAAAACACTAAGATAGAACAAGCTAAGGCACATGACCAGTCCTTTTTCTCAAATAATGAACCACACTCTGAGAATCAGATTCAATCCATATCAATTTCCAATTAAACTGGACCTCTTACCTGACATCATGGATCATTGCCCAGATTTCAGCTTCAAAGGGATTACAAACTCCAATGAAGTGATAGAAACATCCCTTTACAAACCCATGGTAGGTGTGAAACACTCCCCCATATCCTGGCAGACCTAGTAAACCCGACGCAGCTCCCTCAATGTTCACCTTGAGGCTAGGAACAATAGGTGGTATCCATCGAATATGCTTCAACATTGGAGGCTTGCGTGGCCAACCCAAAATGCTAAGAATTCTTAGAATTTGTAAATCAAAAAAAGTATTAGACATAGAACCATCTTGGACAGGTGAAGAAGCATACACGTCCCTATGAACATCCACCATACAATGCTGGACATTTTTGTGTGCACCACCAAACAACGCAGTATTTCAGGCCTCCAAAAGGGCTATAATAACTGCAACAATAGAAACCAATAAAAATTTCTGAATTTTCCCACTGCATTGAGCATGAGACAGATCAGAAATAAGGTCATGAATTCGTATGCTTATGTCAAAGGTCATCCCAAATAGAGAGCCCATATAGGAATAGAACTATTTGGCCTGGTCACATTCTAAGAAAACACGCTGTATAGAATCCTCGGCAGGATTGAAAAGGGAACACATATAATCCATATGAATTTTGGATTGTTTGAGATGATCATATGTGGGATTTCTATTTTTCTAAATCCCCCAGATCAAAAATAATCTAGAAGGCCAGATAAATCTAGATCTGATGTTCATGAGACAGTTAGGTGGATGAACTAGCCCCCCACATAGAAGACTATAAAATTCCCTACAATTAAACTATCTAGTTCTACTATGGGTCCAAATAGTAGTGTCACATTCCATAAAAGTATAACTATTAATTTCAGTCACCACATTAGTAGGAATTCAAGAATCAAGTGAGTCCATCTATGATAAAAAGATCAAAATGGGCATAGGGGCTGCTTCCGGAGGTACATTAAGATCATACAGGGGCTATTCGAGCCACTTTGTGCTCCAACAGTTAAGAGTGGAGTCCCTACACACCAACAATTTTGTATCCTACATGATCCTCACATAGGTATGTTTGAGAGATTCCCAAACCGATTAGTCAAGGTACTATTTGTAGGCATTGAGAAGCTGCATTGTGAATCTGTTCGAAATAAAGTCAACATAAGCTTCATTTTAAATTAGACCCCATGTGAATTTCCCAATCAAACCATCATTAAAGGTTTGAAGATCCTTGATTCCTAGGCCCCCCATATCCACATGCTTGATGAATTCTTTCCATGAAACTGTAATCAATTTTATTTCACGTGTTGACCCTATCAATATTATGTTTCGTACTTGATTTGAAGATCATCGATAAGTCCTCTCGGCTATCTATAGAGGGAGAATGAATAAAAAAACATTGACATGATCACAGAGTTCACGAGGAAAACCCTTCCAGCAAGGGACATGGCCTTCCCTTTTTTGAGATGGCCAGTTGATGTATGATACATGCATAAATACCCTCCATATACAATCTTTTCACCTTTCCCTAGAACAGTGGGACCCCAAGATACTGGAATGGTAGGGATCCCCTACTCACCCTAAGATACATGATGATCCTATTCCTTTTCATAATTGATATTCCATTCCCAAAAACAATGGAAGACTTGTCCCAACTGATGTCCTATCCAGCCACCTCCTCATAATGACCGAAAGGGCCTTGATGGAGTATTTGGATCTCCTTGAATCTTGACCATGAAATCAAATGTCATCGGCATACAAGAGGTGAGATGGGGAACTCTCATTCACACCAGCCCTAATCTGTTTGTAAAGTCCCATGTGAGCAAGATCATTAATACATCTACTGAGGTAGTACTATGAAATGGAAAATAAAATCCTAGATAATGGTTCATCTTGTCGTACTCCTCTATTTCAAGGAAAGAATCCTCTTGGGGAACCATTAACAAGAATTAACAGCCTTAAAGATCCACGTATAATGCGAATCTAATTAATAAACCCATTAGAGAAACCGTATCTTCGAATAACATCAAGGAGAAATCTCCATTTAAGAGTATCAAAAGCCTTTTAAATATCAATTTTGAGGGAAAATTTCCCTTCCTTTTTCTTCCTTCTCATTAGGTTGACGCTCTTTGAGGCCATGAAGAGACACTTTTGAATTTTCCTCCTAGGGAAAAATCCAAACTGGTTTGTGGTGACCAGGCCATCAACCAGTACACCCATCCTTCTCATAAGATTCTTACTGATAATTGTGGGTATTGTGTTCCCAAGTGAAACTAGAATGAAATACTTAATTTCAATAGAATTCTCTTTCGTGGAAATGCGAACAATAAAGCATGAGTTAATTCCATGGGGCATGTATGAGTGAGAGAATATGTCCTTAATGGCCTACTCAATTTCATCATATAAAATGTCCTAGTAAAAAATAATTTATGTTGTTATTGAATCCATTAGGGCATAGGGAACTCTCAATATTGAGAGAAATGAGAGCATATCTGATTTCATCTATACATGGGAAAGATATTAATAGTTTATTCGAGTGCTGATCAATGCAGAGGCTTACATTGTCCACCATGCGATGAGTACTGGATTGACCATTATCAGAGTAGATCCCTTTAAAGTGCTCAAAAACATCGAGATAAATCTCATTTTAATTAGTGAAAATATTTACACCAATGCTGGTCACCTTGTTCTCTATTAATGCCCGCTTTTCCTTAGGCAATATGTTGAAGAACATGATGTTTCTATCCCCTTATTTTAACAATATATCATTTAGTTGGTTCTTGAATAATCATTCCTTCATCATTTAAAGATCATCAAGATTATTATGGGTTGCAATTTCCTCTCCAGATAGGGTAGGTTGATGCTTATAACGGATCTGAATCTTGTCTAGCTCCTCCTTAGAGTTATTGATATCCTCATCAATTTTGGAAAATGATTTTCTACTCCACTCCCTTAGCAACCCCTTAAGATGTTTCAGTTTCATAGCAAGTCTTCGGAGCGGGCTCCCAATGGATTCAAACTTCCATGCCTCCAAGAAAATTTCCCTGCATCCTGGAATAACAAGCCATCCATTATTGAATCTAAAATGAATTGGGGATGATGTTGTCATCTGAATGTTAACATCAAGAAAAATTGGGTTGTGATCAGAGTGATGTTTAGGAAGTGTGAATTCAGAGACTCCATGGGCAGCATCATCCTTATCAATATGGACAAAGAATCTATCAATATTACTAGATTCCTTGCCCTCCCATGTGTATCTACACCATGTAAATTAAGAACTAGTAATGGGAACATGGTCTAGATTTCAGAAGTCAACACACTCAGAAAAATCAGAAACAACAATCCTATTAAATTTATTTCCATTTTTTTCCTTAGGCTTCAAAATAGAGTTGAAATAACCAATAAGAATCCATTTTTATCCAACCTCTTAGAGGTGGATTTGAGATACTCCCATAATTCCCTCATTTTAATATAAGAGGTAGAATAATTAAAAATTTATTTTTATATATTATGTCTAGTAGTGCTAAAATTAATCAGAATGCTTTGAGGTCCACTATCACCTGAATTAATCTGAATGGTTTCATGCCTTAAAACCCATTGGTGGTATATAGAATATACATATTGATTATTGGATACAAAATTGTTCCCAAGAGATCCCCATTTTAATCCCTAACAGTTTTCAAAGAAAAGTTCAAGTTCCGGAATACTAATGAACATTGGTTTTTAGGCCAAAATATAACGTTGAAGGGCTTGGGTCGTGCAGGAATTTCCCATCCCTTGAAAATTCAAATATTGAATCCTCATTTTTATTGTCCTTGACCCCTGTCAAAGTCCCCCATTTTTATTCAATGAGGTTTGGATTTTCCATTTATTCCTTGGGCCTCCCTACCCCCTCTTCAAACACGTTCCATGTCTAGGGTTAGTGATTCTATGACCTGCTTTGATCACCAGTTTAGCCCCGCTAGCTCCATTATCATTACCAGTTCACTAAGAGTGCACATTAGTTGTATCAATGGTAACATGTAGCTCATCCAATCCAACCCTGGGAGGAACATCATCATCCCCTGGATTGGTCGTGACCGATTCAGTGTGATGAGTTCGCTCCACCTGTTTTCCCCCGCTGGCTCCAACATGTAGCTCACCCGGTCCACCATTGAGAGAAGTAGTAGCATCCCCTGGATTGATTGTGATTGACTTAGTGTGTTGAGTTTCCTCCACCTCATCTGACCAGAGTCTACCACTCAGGGGCGTGAAGGTGTTCCGGGATTTAAGAGAGGGATCACTGCCCATATTAAGCTTCCTTTGGGAATCCTTGGAGAGGGAAATATGCACGAAGATCCCTCCTGGAACAAAAATTTGATGGATATCATTGCACATATCAGTTCCAATACCTTGAGAAGCTGTCTCAGGAAAACCCAACCTGATTAATAGCATGGGCCTCATCTTCCATCCGTTCTAGTGTTACCTTCCCCACATGAGTAGGGACATCGCACTCAGGGGGTCAAACTGCTTCACAACCTTCCTATCTAGCACTGGAACAATTCCACTATAGGGGAAGAGTTCATCACCTTAATTTCATCAACCAGTCCCCCATAATACAAGACAACCCCATGAGGCACCCCATTGAGGTTCATTTCCTTCTCCATTTCCACACAGGAAGAGCCCCCCATGTGAAGATTCCCATTATACCCAGGTTCAGTCTCTTGGCCAGATCCATTGTTCTCCATGGGTTCTAGAGGGAGTTTCTCATTTCCTTTCCTTCTTCTACATGTGCTAACTTCATGACCCTTCACCATGAAAAAGCGACATTCTTTTTCTCACTTGCATTCAAGAGTCATACGTTCAAATAACAAGCAGCTCAAGAAGAATTTTGGCTTCATCTCATATAATATTTCAAGCTTCATTCTATCATACATGTTTTTAAGGACCACCTCCTCAATAAGCATACTTGACATTTCAAATTCCACCAAAATCCTAGCATAATTCTAGATCCTTGGATTGTTTGTTTTTCAATCCATCCGAATGGGATTCCCTACTACAAAATAAATATCCCATAGAATCCATTGGTGCCAATAAAGATAATTTAATTTATAGATTATGATCTATAATTGGGTGTGGGTATTGCGAAAATTCAAAGGATCATTGTTACGAGCCCATTCCATCACATTTGTAAGACCATGATTCAAGGAGACAATAACTTTTCTTTGTGCTTTCCTCTTACCTTTATCGAAGGGGAAAACTACATGATAGTATCCCCAACTATCACAATCATCCTCCAATAATCAAATCCCCAAACATCTATAACCCTTTTTTTCAGATCCTGGAATTTCCATAGCTGCTCAACCTTAGGGATGACGACCCTTGCAATAATTGAATAACGATAGAGGTTGATTCATTCCTCAACCGCTTCTTGATTAGCCTAAACCAGAGAAATCCTACCCTTCCTTTTCACTCTCCCAGGTGGAGGAGAATAAAAGTCAGAGAAAGAAGGTCCAACTTTGTTTTTCACAACATCCACATAATTCTTCCTTACCCCAATAGCTTTATTATTAAAGATTACCTTGGTAATTTCATCCTTTATTGCGAATGAAAACATCTCCTTGTGACTAATAGGCTCAATAAAGGGCCTCACATCCCCGGTATCATATGCACAATTCCCTGAGATGTGTTTGGAGAGATCATCTGCTTTAACAGGTTTAGGATTCTCACTCGGTTCCCCTTGGGCCATCCTTTCTACTTCTCAGATGTCGATAATAAAATATATTAGATGAATATTCATTACATAACATTATGATCCACATCATAATTATAATTGATTAGTATCTTAGGAAAATTTGATATATAAAAACAATTTATATAATAGTTCTACAAAATCTCCTACATAGTTCTTTACAACTAGCACCCTTGTCAGAAATATCACACATAACATATTTCTTTATATCCTAGGTAAAAGGAAACATAATAAAGGGTTTGATCAGATTTCTAATAAGGTAAATAAGGGTGATATCAATGATCAATTTCACATCACATGTTTTTAAGTGTATGAGAATGTGATATTGACATTTTAGAACTATGAACAACATATCATAGATTATAATCATTATTCATGGAATTAATATTTTAATTTCACAATAAATTAATTAAAAATGAATCTAAAAACATATCAATGGATGCATAAAATTTCATAAGACATAATTTTGTGATATACACATAATTATAGAAAGTGATTTCATTATTCAAGGATCACACCCATGACTATCATAGTGGATTTTTTACTCCCTATTCAATCATATACATATTCATGTTTAACTCTCACTACTATCATAGTGAATATATTCCAATCCTAATATGGGTTCACTCCCCATTCTAATCCTTATTATCCCATTAGAAATCCATAATAAACCAATTCATGGATGATATATAAAATATTTATCCAACCAATAACATACTAATAATCCATTCATATTTATCACACATTATCGTAAAACATTGATCATATATCAAAACTCATGGAAAATAAACAACTTATATAAACATTTTAACAATTCCTCATAGAATAACCCATGAAAAAGAAACGGATTTCATAAAATTGTCATCAACATAATCATGAAAAAAACAAAAGATATAATAAGGATGGAATAATTGGATAAAATCCCTTTTAAATAAATAATAATAATTAAAGATGTCATCTTAGATAGAAATTATGTTAAAAGATCACTTGGAAAATATCATTTTAAAATACTATTTTCATTTTGAAATAACTTATTTAATATAAAAATATATAAAAAATATTCTGGAAAACATTTTATTTTAAAATAAACATGAAAATTTTATTAGAATATTCAAAGTATTGATAGGTTATAAAGCTTTGAAATTCTATTTATGTTGTGTTTGTTAGAACCATGAATCTTTTAAATTTTCAGTAAAAAGATAGAAATTCATCATTCAGAAAATTATAATGTGTTTATGTTTCAATGATTCTATAATAAATAAAATATGTGTAAAAATGAATTTAAAGAATCATATAAAAGTTTATAAAATATTCAGTAAAACTCTTTAACTAAAAAATGTGCATGGATGAAAATGATTCCCAACCAAAGATGAGATAAATTATGACTTTCTCAAAGACACTTTCTCAATAATTTTATATACCAAAGAGTAAAAAAAGGTAATATTAATTAAATATTACATTAATAAACATAGGATAATATTATGAAATGGGTTTATCAAATAGATATTATATAATCTGCATAAATAAAAATTCATGTATAAAAAATCTAACAAAATTGAGATTGAAACATAAATCCTTTATCTAAAGTATGACTTTCATTGAAAAAAATAAAATATTATGTATAATGAATTTAAATATATTATACTTATATAAAATATTCATTTAAAAACTTATAATATCAGATATTATGAACTTAAAAAACTTCAACACCCATTTATTATTAGTTCCTTATTAAAATAATCATTTTCCGGTGTAATGGGTTTTATTTTTCATTGATGTTTTGTTTCATTAGTTCTAGTACTTATAAATTGATTATGGTTGAATCATCTCTAAAATATTAAGAATGAAATAAATGTTATATATATTTATATTCATTATATATATATATATATATAGTTTCATCCATAACAACTATAGATAGAAAAATGATTTACATCATTCGTGGAGATTGTAGGTCGAATATATGCATGAATGATTTTTTCAATTTAAAATGAAAATATGGGAAGATAAATATATTTTTTCGATATATAAAAAAATTATATAATTACTGGAATATATATAAATTAAATCCACCCTTATTACAATCCACGTAACACGGAAGTGAAAAAGAAAACAAATCACTTCGTAGAGGTCGTAAGATACCAGTTTTTTCTATGAGGTATAGAACCTTTAATTTCTGGTTAAATTCATTTCTATGTTATCTTTTTGGATTATACCTTTAGGCTTGGAACATGGGTTTTTTGGTTTGTTTTTGGAAAGAATAGTACATGGGTATGGAGGCTGGATATAAAAAATCATATGATGCGTTTTTGGAATAAACGATGTGTACTCAATACTTGGCATGTATTGGTCTGTCCTGAACCATTAACGGTGTGTAATGGATTTTCCCAGGAGGGGGAACAAAAAAACCTTACACACAATATAAAACGTTCATACCATGTAATCTCCATTTATCAATTTTTGAAAATAAGAGTTTTGGCCTCTTATTTCAGACAGAACCCCACCCCTCCATTCTCTCATGCATAGGTATTCCCCAAAAATAAAAACCATAGGATTTTGTGTCATTTCGCAATCTGGAATCTCATTCTTCAATATTAATTATCATTGGAATTGCACTGGTGAGTTCTTTTTTCCACTTCCACCATTCATTATTTATCTTATCCTCAATAGACTTATTTTGGTGAAGGCTCTTTTTCCCTATTTTCATAGAATTCATCTATGTCTCTATTTTTTTCCGACCAGGGATGAGTTGAGAGATGACACTAGAATATTCTTATACCACAGTTTCATGGAAGGTGGTATAGACCATTACCATAATTCTTCATGTTTTATATACTTACTTAATGGCCCGAAGGCCAAAAGTTTTTATTCATTTTAGATAAGCCCCCTTTTAAGGGTAAAGGGGGAAACCGGGACTTCAAGTACATCAAGACATTAACAAAATTTTAAATGAAGGAGGGTTGAAACCAAGAAAAAGACTAGGAAGAAGTGCAACACCCAACATCATACACATTAAGGCATGCCTCCACTAAAGCATGACTGCTCAGCAAGATGTCCCGTGCAAGAATGCAAGGGCCCGGTACCGATGGCAACACCATACCCTCTCAATCTTCCAAATCCGAAAAGTCATGCACGGTGAATACGACAAGCTATATCCTCATCTGAAGAAAAATCTTATAGAATGTTTGGGTTCCCAAAAATCCCATCTATTTTTCCTCCAACAACAAACAACCAGAAGATTACCAATAGATTCACAGCTAACCACACCATCAACACCACCAAAATACCACCAATTCCACAACCAATAAAACAAGATCCAAAATTCACAAAATAAAAATGGGGAACAAAATACAGCAGCACCAAATTGAAAGCTCTCCACCTACGGTCCATTGAAGCTGACCCCTAAGCCCACAGGCACACGCCAGATCCGACGTCAATCCGGGACAAAGCCGAGCAAAGATCTCGGATCCAGAAGGCATGCCAAAGTCACCGTTGATAATTGTAGTTGATGTCTTGGACATTAATCCTCTATGGATCCTATTTATTATAGTGGATTAATATGATTTTTATACTTCTAGGATCCATATTGCATAAGATTCAATATAAATTTATTCTCCCTCTCTCTAGTTTACATTGGATTCCAAAGATATTACTACCCATAAGACCAATATTTCTTGGACGACATTATACATTATTTCTGGACATACTCCTTGGGATCCTAACAAGCATCTAACATGTTTAAATGCATATAAACCTAGTAATTGAGAGGATTCCTTGGTCATTTATATCATTTATATTTCCCATGTAGATCTTACATGATTTGGTTCTGAGGTATTCATATCATTGATCCATCACTTAGGGGCTAACACTTGATTACTTGGAAGAGGCCGAAGTATATGTTTCCCATGCATCAAATATAGAACATGTAAAAATTTTCTACTAAATTTTATTTAATGGATTGTATCAAACATGTTTTATCAAGATTTAATGTTGACCTATGATCACAATAGATTTATTTTTGATCATATGGATCCATGATTCGATGTATAGGTTCACATATGCATATGAATATTTAATTTTTTAATGTTATAGTTAGTATAAACTTAAAATTGATTCATTGTTTATACACATACTAGTTATGCTACAGAAACCATTGGTGGTAGAATACTGTGTTTTATCTCACACCCTATTCATTCCACCATTGGTTACCCATACAGACTTCATGGATGCAGGTAGTTACCATGGAATGGGACCACTTTATGATGATTTATTTGATCATTTCTTAGGAGTAGGGGAGAATAGGGCCCAGAGTTTCTTGTAATGTTGTCTAGAGATAATTCCTTTTGGTATTTCTATAGTCTCAATACATATATTATAATAGATTCCTATTTCCATGTATTTTCTTCCAATTTGAATAGAGACATGACATGATCATTATTGTACATGACATGGATTTTGGCCATATTATTATTATAGTATTTAGGATGTTATCTTATAATTTGATTTATATTATTCTTCATAATGTTTATTTGATTATTATACCACAAAATTACTCTGATCATGGGAGTATAGTCTCCCCCCTATACCACCTAAAAACACCAATATGTTTCAGAAGGCTCTAGCATATGGGGAGGCACGCTGGGGGTTATGGGAAACATAGGCTTAGGGAACCGTTTAGTGGCTCTTGGGATGGGTTGTTACAAATTGGTATTAGAGCTTTATTTTCCTACTTTATAATTTCGAGACAATAGAGAGGATATTAGAAAAAAATTATTTTTTTAATGAACTGTTCCTCATAGAAGAAAACCAACATACAGTAAAAATCCAAATTTCCTAACCTGAGAAATATTTGTTATGTATTTTGCCGATTATAGTTGATTTGATTCCACCATTCAGTGATGAACTTATTGTTTTTTGTTCCTTATGATTTTTTATTTTACTATTTTCTATTGAGATGAAGATATTGCATCTCATGCATCATTTTAGGAACCTTATAGTATTCACATTCCATGTATATGTCATGTTATATAATAAGTTGTTCATGATTCGATGATAGGTGTTATGCGTGCCTTATGTGATATAATGGTTATTCAAATAGTGTTTCTTATAGGATATTGAGAAAAATAAATTGTAATTAAAGTTTCTATCATAACCTAAATATTTTTTACTATATAGGATACAATACACAACATATTAAAACAATTATGGAATGTTTAGTCATGCCCCATTGGACACATAAACATGAGCGTCTTATGGTGGGCATTAAATGGATGCCACACTTAAGTTTATGAGGTGTTTGTGACCTTATAGATTTTATGTGGGGATCCATTTGGTTTGAAAATTTTATGTGTGTTTTAAAAAATATAAATTTACGTGGAATTGAAAAGAAATTTATTTTTCTCTATAAAATGGAGTTTTAGATTGAAATTTATTGTCCATATACTAGGAACCAAGCTATGAAATAGAGAGATTGAGCCAGACCTAACTTTATAGTATGAAGTATGACGTGTCTATGGTTTTCATTAATTTTGTTCATTTAACCTATTAATGGGTTTAGAAGAATAAATAAGGGTGTGTATTTTTTATTGTAATGATTAAAGTTGTTCTGTAATTTTACCAATGAAAATTTGGTATTAAATACTTTCTAACGTGTTATCTTGGAATTTGTATAGATATTCATCCACAATGGATTCCACTATTGAGGCAGGTGGGTGGTGGAGACTATGTTCTGAAGGTGGTGGGACGTGAGCCACCATTAGAGCCTCTATCAATTCCATTTGTGGAACCACCTAAAATTCATAATATAGGTTCTAATTCCTAGTTCTAAGATGGTTTCATATAATTTATGCACAGAGTTTAAGGAGCCTCATATACTGCCTCGTCTATGGCAGAGCTGACACATATGTTCCCAAAGCCTCATTCATACATGATTTAGGGGGATATGGGTCAAAATATGGCTGATTTATGGTTTCAGAATACATTATCAAATTTGGAGATTCTCAAGACCCCACCTAAAAAAAGAGTGAATATTGTGATATACATTTTTCAGGGAGAAGCTAAGAGATGGTGGGATTTTTTGGACACAGATGATGCAATATGGGATATGGCTGGGAGGTATTTCCAATTCAGGTTTTATGATTACTTTTTAAATGACATCGAGAGAGCTGAAAGGTCCAATGGTTTTATGCATTCAGATCAGGGTATGATGGCCATCATGGAATATTTGGCATGCTTCATCGAGAATTAGTATTTTTAATTTATTTGTCTTATTGTTGATGCATATATGGTGAGATTATTCGAGGAAGTTCATGATAATGTACGTCGGTCACATGTGAACATGTTATAGTTGACTACTATCACAAAAATAAGGAATTAGGTTCTTATTACTGAATGGAAATTGAGGGATGATGGGGGCACAGAGTGTGGAAGTGCAGCCTCTCGACCTAATGGTTCAGTATCATGTGGCATAAAACACCATTTTGAGTTATATCCTGAGTGGAATACTATCCAGAATGTGAGGTTAGGTAGTTTTGTCTCTATCAGCAGTGTGGGAGATGGGGATATATGATAATTAAATGTGATAGAGACCATGTACAATGTAGAGCATGTGGTAGAATGGGCCATGTATAGAGATTTTACAGGACCATCCATCAAGTAGTTAGTTGATGTTGATCGACTCTGAATCCAGGTTAATGAGTAAGATTATCCACTCGGCATCATCTTGGGAGTTGGAGTAGTTCAGGTCATTTCGGCTATAGTGGTGGTCATTGATGAGGTATCCAGAAACTAGTTTCACCATGGTAGTAGAGTGGGAATGATTTGGGTAGTGAGGCTTTTTCACATGGACACAAATCAAGACCGATATATTATGTACATCCTATGTCACAACCCGTCCCTCGGGGCCCATGCTGTGACTACCCCAAGCCTGCCTTCCCTAGGCCAGGGGCTGGCGACTAGCACCGAAAGGCATATTACCTAAAATGGGAAGGTATTGCCTTTAACCTGTACAAAAACATGGTATGAGAACACAACAAGAAGAAACTGTGAAGTAAACTGTTGTAGTAAAAGAGTACTAAACGTAAAAGGGTTTGTAATACAAGGACAACTGAAATAATTACAAGTACAACTCAAAAAGTACAAAACAACTGAAAATAAAAAGGGAAACAACTACTGGGTTATCCTACGAGGTTCCCACCTGAAGGGTAGGTACAGATCACCTCCTCATCACTCCACGTCTCTCTGTCTCCTCTGCGTACCACGAGGCCCTAGCTCCCTCAAACCTCAACCCAACTACTCGTCGTCTGCACAGAACACAACAAAGTGCGGATGAAACCCATGCAGGTTTTAATATATTGAGACTCAGTAGGGATCCGAATACCCTGAAGGTCTTCTAGAGTTCCACAACGAAAAACCACAGGTTAACACCATGAAGGTAAAGTACCATAGAGGTAAAGTACCACATAACATAACCTCAATCACAAGCACAAAGTAAAGACAACTCAAACCAGGATTTATTCTAGGGGTAGTAATAAGTAAAATCCCCATTCACATTGTCGAACACCTTGGCTTCTAGAGAACTCCTCCTCTATCGATTATAGTGGGCCTGCCAGGTCACTCTGCGCCGCTTCCCACCAACCTAGAACTACTCAGGTACTCTTCCCCATCACGTATTATGGGTATTTTGGGTCACACAGTGTCTCCCTCCCCCACCGTGGTCTGCTAAGGTACTCCTCCCCATCGCATACCACGGCCTCTCCCCACCCTGGCCTACTGCGGTACTCCTCCCCATCGCGTACAGTGGCTGTTGAGTCAATCCGAGTGGAAAATTCAGTAGTCGTCAGGTCTCATATAGTCGCGGGGTTCAGTACATAGTGTGCTTGGGAGAACCAATACCCAAGACAACATTCGTATCTCAACCAGAAATAAGTCTCACAAAGAAGTAACCTGATGATCCTCCATGTCAGAATAATTTCAACGCAATATACAGCTCATCAATCGGACACTCAGTCTGTTCATCATTGGCATTTCAATGTCGAGGGCTCGGTTGGATTCGGGTGTGATCCAACCTGGCCATACTCCAAGTTTATCCGAAACTATAATGGGGTATGTAAAAAGGATCGTCTCACTTCAAGGGTCCCAAAGCCACAGATGGTTCGTTAAACGAGCATCTGGTTATCAAGATAATGTCTTTTGAGTGTTTCTGGGCCAGGTCCGACCCAGTTGGACCGACCCAGCTTAGGCTAGGCCGAGGTGAACTCGGCTTGCTGGGCCGATGTCCAGTCCGGCCTGAAAGAGTGGAATCATAGAAGGGTAGCCCAGCCAGAATATGGCCGCCCAAGTGGGGCATCGGCTCGGTCCGAGGGCAGCAGCCCGGCCAAGGGTGGCATCCCGGCTCGAGGGCAGCGGCCCGGTCCAAGGTTGGCAGCCCGGTCTGAGTGCGGCGGCCCGAACTGAAGGCAGAGAACTGATTTGGTTCGACGAGGGGGGTGTAACCCCCCGGTATCTCGGATTACTGAACGGCCCGGAGGCCGTTCGGTTTGCGAGGAGGCAGCGCCACGTGGGCACCACCCTGTCACCACAGAACCCACCAGAGGTGGGATCAGCCTCCACCGGGCTTCGGCCATGACTTCCGTTCATTGGCGGCACTGTGGTCGCACCGCCTCCCTTCTTGCGGCTGACCATCATGCCTCCTTCCTCCTCTATTCGCTGCGGCTGACGATCTGATGCCCTCCTCTTATGGCATGCATCGACATGCTGACGATCATCCATAGAGGCACAAGGATAACAAGATAACGGAGGGTTCGGGAAAGGTTCATTAGGTCTACACCCTCCGCATTAGCTCATAAACATGAGGGGGGTTGTGGGTTTAATAATTAATTGAATTAACAACCAGATAAAACCCACAAAGATACCCTGCAACAACCTCCCGTAAGATGAAAAAATTGCAGGCCAACCCGTAAGTTGGTTGACCTGCATTCTTCATATTATTCAAGAACGGGGTAAAGGTAATCATTTAAAAATCATAAAATGAAAAAACCTGCTACCATGAAACGTTGGAGAAACATCTGTTCTTGAAGTTGTATCGTGTTCTCCATTTCCACTACTGATTCCCAAAGACTCCACTCGCACATCGCCCTTTGGTTCGGTGTCATCTGTCACCTCCCACTCGGTCAACTTCATCTACCAAGGGTTTGGTGTCGCGATATTCCTTCATCACTTCTCTTCTTGGTGAATCTCTCTGATAGCCCTTCCCTAGCTCCATATATATTGGATATGGGGAGGGTATGTAACAGTGTGGCGAAATAATGGGGCTCATTAAATAGGAATCTTCATAATTTCCCCAACGTCGTCGTTACATAACGTTGGCTGGTCAATCCATTTAATGGGTTGACACACTGTTGGCCCCACCCATTTTACTGGTCCGTTGGAGGATTATGAAATAAAATAAAAAAATTATTTTATTTCGTTACTCTTAAAGTGTTTCAAAACATAACTTTTTCTCCAAACATACTCCAGTAAAAGTAAAGCCTCCCTTAATAGAATCCCAGCGATGCAGATTCAACTGTGCCCTCAGATTTTTAATTCGAGCAATGGTTCAAAATTTAGAAAACTCCATTCACAAGTTTACTGAACGTACCTGAAAAAAAGTTAGGAAATTCATTCTTGGGACACCGGGCCTCGAAATCATGCGCCGTCAATTATCGCGGACTTGTAATAATTCAATATAATTAAAAAAATTACATGTAAATATGGGTCTTTACATTCTCCCCACCTTAGGGATTTTTATCCCCGAAAGCCACAACATAGACTAATGAAACAAATGGGGATAATGAGCACGAATTTTAGCCTCCCGCTGCCATGTGCTCTTCTAGAGGTTATTATGCTTCCAGCGAACGTGCACCAGAGGTATCGACCACCCACGAATGACCCTCTCCAGTCGATCCTCAATCTATAATGGAACCTTTGTAAATGTCACCCCATTGTCTAAGTCCATCTCTCCATGGTTGATGACGTGAGGTGGGTTGTGCACATATCTCCTCAGCTAGGATATGTGGAAGAATTCTTGCACCTTATCCAACTATGGTGGAAGTGCCTTGTAGTATTCCACCTCGCCTATCCTCCAAAGTATCAGAAATGGCATGATTAACCTTGGTGATAACTTGTCGCCTAGACCAAATATCTGTAGTCCCCATCGAGGAGAGACTCTAAAGAAAATGTGGTCCCCCTCATGGAACTCCAAAGGTATCTGTCATATGTCGTCATATGAATTCTGTCTACTCTGTGTAGTCTTCATCCACTCCTAGACGATCTGAACCTTCTCAATGGTAGCCCATACCAACTCTGGACCCATGAGTGATGACTCCCCTAGGTCTTTCCATCATAGAGTTGATTTATAGGGTCAGTCGTATAGGGCCTCGAATGGTGCCATACCGATGGTGGAGTGATAACTATTGTTGTAAGTGTAGTCCACCAAAGGCAAGTGATCCTCCCAACTACAGCCAAAATCTAGGATGCATGCAAGAAGCATGTCCTCTAGCGTCTGAATGGTCCGATCTTTCGGAATATCTTACTGAGGATGAAAGACGGTTCTCAAATGAAGCTGATCCTCGAATGCCTCATGCAATCCCTTCCACAATCAGGATGTGAAACACGCATCATGGTTAGACTTGATCGTCGATGGAACCCCATGAAGTCGAACAATCTCATGTACATAGAAGTGTCCGAAGCCCTCTACTGATCGATACTCTTGGATATGTAGAAAGTGGGATGACATGGTGAGTCGGTCAATGATCACCCATATGGAATCATGTCCCCTTGACATATGTGGAAGCCCTATCACAAAGACCATGTAGATCCCATACCACTTCCACTACAACACCTATAGTGGATGTGTGAAGCCTTCTGGTACCTGATGCTCGGACTTCACTTGCTGACAAGTGAGGCATCAGGAAACAAACTCTGCCACTTCCTTCTTCATCCTTGTCCACCAGTGATAATTCCAGAGGTCCTAGTACATCTTCGCCACACCATGATGTAACGCCAGAGGGGACGTGTGGAACTCCCTCAACACCTCCTTCCATAGCGCCACTAGCACCATGGTACATCCTCTGAAGAGGATGATGTGCTCCCCACCTTTTGAAAATCCATTAGGTGCCTATCCTGAGGATATTTGAGCAAGTCAAGCCTCGGAGTCAGTTTCCCCAAGTTGTACCTCCTTGAATAGTTGAAGGAGTGGGGGTGTGACTATCATAGACTAGAGGTATGATGCTCCATCACTATCCACAAAGGATATCTACAATGCATCTAGCTACTATTTCGCCTCACTCAGCAACTATAGACTAGACCTCTTGTTGATTGCATCTGCTACCACATTCCCCCACACAAGAGTATTGACTATCTCAAAGTCAGAGTCCTAGAGGAACTTAAGTCATCGCTGCTATCTCGAGTTCATGTCCTTATGAGGGAAGATATACCTAAGTCTCTTGTGATCCGAGTAGACTATAAAACATTCTCCCATCAAGTAATGTCGCCACATTTTCAAGGAAAATACCACTACTGATAACTCCAGGTCATGGGTAGTGAAGTTCTACTCATGTTGTCTTAGTTGTCGTGAACCATAAGTGATCACTGCTCGCTCCTCCATCAGGACACATCCAAGCCTGGTCACTGAGGCATCACAGTAGACTACAAACCCAAAACCCTCTTCTAGAAGGCTGAATATGGGGGAACTCTTCAGTATCAACATTAGCTCTTGGAAACTCTGTTGATATCTCTCCGTCCATAGGAATGTTTTCCCCTTCTTTTTCAAAGATGACATGGGTGTTGTAACTCTGCAAAAGTAAGGAACGAATCTCCAGTAGTATCCATCCAACCCCAGGAAACTCCGCACCGCCATCATGCTCCTAGGTGAATCCCATGCCAATATAACCTCTATCTTCACTGGATCCACTGCAACTCCAGCCTTTGAGATAAGGTTTCCCATAGAGTGGACCTCTCGTATTTAAAACTGGCACTTCAAGAGTTTACCATAAAGCTGATTATCTCGGAGTGTATCCAGAACTATCTATAGATGATAGGCATGCTCCTCCTTCGTCGTCAAGTATATCAAAATTTCATCGATGAACACCACCAAGAAGCGATCAAGGTATGGCTGAAAGATCTTATTCATGAGTCCCAGGAACACTGTTGGGTCATTGGTCATGCCGAAAGGCATCCCCAAGAACTCATAATGTCCATACCGACATCTGAAGGTCGTCTTCTGCACATTCTCATCTCATATCATGAGCTGATGATAGCCTGATCAGAGGTCCATCTTCAAAAACCAGTGAGATCCCTTCAGCTGATCAAAAAGATCATCAATCCTTGGGAGTGGATACTTTTTCTTAATGGTCACCTAGTTCAGGTGGAGATAGTCCACACAGAGTATCAAAATCCCATCTGCCTTCATGGAGGACAAAATCGAGACTGCCCATGGAGAAACACTGGGTCTTATTAACCCCTTTACCTGCAAGTCCTCCAACTGTACACGTAACTCATGATGTTCCTTGGGATCCATCTGATATACTGGTGTAGATATCAATGCTTTCCCAGGGTACATGTCGATGTAAAATTCTACCTCTCTGCATGTAGGTAGTCCTGGAACATCATCAGGAAAGAAATAGACATATTGTTCCACCACTACAGGATAGCCTAGACTCTTAACATCGACTACTCTGAGGGTAATTCTATCCAACTGATGAGTAATCATCTGCACCTTCATCTGGGTAAGTTCATCCAGTGTTGCAAAGATTACCTTCATGATGGTGAAGGAAAAACTAGTCACATCTATGTGGACACACCGCATATTGCGCATAATACAGTCAATTTGATTATGGACTATGGATAGACAGTCCATACCCAAGAGGATTTTGTAAGGCCTCGAAGCAACTTCTAGGAGTTCCCAGCAAAATCTATGGCCTCCTAGAGTAAACTCATACTGCTGGCACTGGTGTGTAATCATGGAATCCACTCCCGTAAGAGTATCTAGCTATAAGGATCGAGCCAATGGCTCCACCGGAATCTCCATGCTCCGAACGAGGGACGTGGCAATAAAAGAGTGACTAGAACATGTGTCTATAAGTACTACATCTAAGATTGAGTAGACACATATCATACCTTTAATAATCTCCAGAGAGCCTTGGTCATAGCCCTTAACTTCCTGGAGCTAAGCTCGTCTCTATCCTCCTGCTCCCTGTGGTCGGGGTGGACCAACTGGCGGTGGTGGCGGTAAAATCTCGAAACCCCTCCCACCGCCTGCAGCATGACCAACTCCTCTATCATGTATGCCACCTCACAAAACTCCTCTATTGAACCTCTACCTTTTCCTTAGAGTTCCCTTGACTATCTTCTGGTCATCGGTATGGCAGGTCAGGCAGTCACGAGCCATATAACCATGCTCGCCGCACATGTAACACTGTTTGTCCCTCGCCTGTCTTTATCTACTTTGTGAGCCTCACAGATCTGACCCTGTGTCCCGAGGTTTTCTACCAGAAAGTCTAGTCTACTTGGGCCTCTGTGTCATCTACCTACTGATTCCTTCAGATGACTCAGCTACCTGTCGTCCGGTGGTAGCTCTCGATGTCGGTGCCAGTTCATCTAGGAAGCTCTCCACCAAAAGTGCTCGCTCAAGCACCCCACCCGCGTCAGAATGTAGAGCGATACTATCGACGCTATGATATCCCATCAGAGACCCTACTAAAAGGTCAAGGCCCTGAAGAAAGGGTCTCGTACCTTGTTGGAAGAGTATCTGGAGAGATCAGTGAACCTCTCCGAGTACTGGGCTACTTCATGCTATCCTGCTGTAATTGCAACATCTCTTGTATAAGAATAGAGCATAAGGTTTTCGGGATGAACTATGCCCTGAAAAGGCCCTTGAAGTCTACCAAAATGAGGGTCACCTCATCGTGTATCCAGAGCATTAGGATACACCATATCCTTACTGCTGCCTGAAAAATGTTGGCTTCCAGGATCACCATAAAATCAGCTAGAGTCCCAACTAAGCAAAAAACTCTGGCCACAACCTCCAGCCAGTCCTCAGCCGCTTGCGATTCCATCTTTCCTCAGAACCTTGAATGCCTCTACTGCTGGAACTCGTCCAATGCGCTAAGTCAGTGTGCAGCCTCTACTAGTCGGGCTGGTGGAAATGGCTATCCAACAGGCAGTTGTGCTACTGGTACACCACCTGAAGGTGCCAATGTCGTAAGGGGGCCCTACACCGAGGTCTAATCACATGGTGGGCCGTCATCGCGTACTCTCTCAGGAAACATGGGTGGCTATCTTTGGGGAGGCATCCTGAAAATAAATAGGTGTTCCATTGTTAAAATTTATACATGGTGAGATAACTCATGAAAAAACAAGAAAAACATTTAAAAACACACACAATCAGTGTTTTTGTGCGCTGAGTTGGAAATCAGAACTCATGGTCCTGGTGTATGGATACGTCTGCCGCCACACCAACAATGAACTCCCCAAATTGAAAACCACACTCATAAAATTTAACACTATTTCTACACAAAAAATATCAGAGTCCTAGTTCTTCGGTATAACCGAACTCCTCTGATACCACTTTGTCACGACCCATCCCCCAGGGCTCGTGCTGTGACTACCCCAAGCCCATCTTCCATAGGAAAGGGGTTGGAAACTAGCACTGAAAGTCGTATTCCCTAAAATGGGAAGGCATTTAATTTAACCTATACAAACACACGGTCTGAGAACACAATATGATGAAACTGTGATGTAAATTGCTATAGAAAAAGATTGCTAAAAGAAAAAGGGGCTAGAATACAAGCCCAACTAGAAAAAGTACAAGTACAACTGAAAAATTACAAAATAATTCAAAAGAAAAAGGAAAACAACTATTGAGTCATCCTCCGAGGTTCTTACCTGATGGTTTGGTATATATCACCTCCTCAACACTCCACATATGTCTGTCTCCTCCATGTCCCACCAGGTCTTGGCTCCCTCAAACCTCATCCCAGCTGCTCATCGTCTGCACAAAACACAATAAGGTGCGGGAGAAGCCCGTTCAGGGGTGAGTATAATGATACTCAGTAGGGACACCGAGACCTCATAGTTGTCTTAGAGTTCTACAGAGAAAAGACACAGGGTAACACCACGAAGGTAAAGTACCGCACAGGTAAAGTACCACATATCATAACCTCAATCACAAGTACAAAGTAAAGACAACTCACACCAGGATTTATTCTAGGGTAGTAATTAGTAACATCCCTAGTAACATCGTCGAACTCTTAAACTTTAGGAGAACTACTCCTCTATCGATTATAGTGGGCCTTCCGGGTCACTCTAAGCCACTTCCCACTAACCTTGAACTGCTGAGGTACTCCTCCCCATCGCGTACCTTGGGTATGTCGGGTCACATAGAGCCTCCATCCCCTACAGTGGTATGCTAAGGTACTCAACCCTATCACATACCATGGCCGCTCCCCACCGTGTCCTGCTGCGGTACTCCCCCCCCCCCTCACGTACTGTGGCCGTCGAGTCACTCCGAGTTGAAATGTAAACAATCTTCATGTCTCAGCCAGTTGCAGGGTTTCGTACGCAGTGCGCATTGGAGAACTGCTCACCAAGCCATCAGTCATATCTCAACTAGAATGAATTTTCAAAAACAAGTATCCTGATGATCCTCCATGTCATAAGGGATCCAACGCAACAGACGGCGCATCATTCAGATGCTCGATCTGTGCATCATTGGCATTTCAGCGCCAAGGGCCGGGTTGTATTCGGGTGCGATCCAACCCTGACATAATCCAAGTTTCTCTGAAACTCTAAGGGAGTAAGGCAAATGGACCGCCTCACTCCAAGGGTCCCAACAACATATAAGTTTCGTCAAACAACCATCCGGTTCTCAAGATAAGGTCCTTTGAGTGTTTCTGGGTCCGTGTCCAATCTGACCCTGTCGAACTTACCTAGCACCACACGGTCCTGGGTGGGCTGATGTGAACTCATCCCATTGGGACGATGTCTGGTACGACTTGCAAGGGGGCGGTCCGACCTGGAGTCGGCCTGTTGGGGAGAGGGCCCACTAGGGAGGCGGCCCGACTCGAGGGTGGCCTCCAGGTCCGAGGGCGACGACCCAATCCGAGGGTGGCGACCCGGTCTGAGGGTGGTGGACCGGTCTCATGGTGGCGGCCCGATCCAGGGGCGGCGGCCCGGCTCAAGGGAGTTGGCCCACTCCGAGGGCTGTGGCCTGGTCCAAAGGCGGTGGCCCGGCTAGAGGGTGGTGGCCCGGTTTGGTCCGACGTGGGGGGGGGGGGGGTAACCCCCCAGTCTCTTGGATTCCAAAACCGCCTGGAATTCATTCAGTTTCCGAGGTGGTGGCGCCGCGTGGGCACAAGGTAGTTGCCGCAGAACCTGTCGGAGGTGGGTTCCACCTCCACCATGGCTCCAGCCGCAACCTCTGTTCATCAGCGGTGTAGCAGTCACGCCACCTCCCTTCCAGCGGCCGACCATCGTGCCGGACACCTCCTCCGTTCACCATGACTGATGAGCCGCGACCCTCCTCATGCGGCTTGCATCGACATGCACACGGTCTTCCATGGAGGCTCAAGTATAACAATATATCAGAGGGTTCGGGCTGGGTTCGTTAGGCCTGCGCTCACCACGTTAGCTCGCAAACATGAGGGGGATTAAGGGTTTAATAATTAATAGAATTAACAAAAAGATAAAACCCACAAGCATACCCTGCAACAACCTCCCGCAAGACGAATGAATCACAGGTCAACCCGTTAGTCAGCTGACCTGCTTTCTTCATAATATTCAAGAATGGGGAAGATGTGATCATTTAAAAAGCTTAATCGAACAAACCCCCTACCTCAAAAATTAGAAGAAACGTTTGTGACTAAAGGTGGATCGTGTTCTTCATTCCCTCGACTAGTTCCCAAAGAAACCACTCGCACATTACCCTTTGGTTCGGTGTCGTCCGTCACCTCCCGCTGGGTCGGCTTCATCTCCCAAGGGTCTGGCGTCATGGTGTTCCTTCAGAACTTCACAGATTGGTGAAGCTCTCCAATACCCTTCCCTAGCTCAATATATATAAGAGCTGGGGAGGGTAAGTAATGATGTGGGGAAATAATGGGGCTCATTAATTATGAATATTCTTAATTTCCCCAACGTTTTCGTTACTTAATGTTGGAAGGTCAAGCCATTTAATGGATTGACACACTGCCGACCCCAGCCCTTTAATTGGTCCATTAAAGTTTTATGAAATAAAATAAAAAAATTATTTTATTTCATTACTTTTAAAAATTCGAAAAACTTAACTTTTTCTATAGACTTACTACGGTCAAAGTAAATCCTTCCTGAATCGAATCCTAGCACTGCAGATTCAATAGTGCCCTTATATTTTTAATCTGAGCAACGGTTAAAAATTTAGATAATGTTGCACACGCATTTACTGAACGCACCCAAAAAATTTTAGAAATTCATTCCAGGAACATCGGGCCTCGGAATCATGCGCCGTCAATTTTCGCATACTCATAATAATTCCATACAATTTTAAAAAAAATATATAGAAATCTAGGTCATTACATCCTATACCTTAGAAGTAGAGTGTCAGACCATATATGGTGAGTGGTATGTTCTTAGTAACCTCTAATATAGTATATGAACTCTTTCATACATGTGTGTCACATAGATTCTTTCATGTACCTATTTTGGAGATTCATATGCATTTTTTCAATTTTTAATGGCATTATGACACTCGATACTCCATTGGGGATCAAAACTGAGGCTTGTCACCAGTGTAAGGAGTTCCCTTAAATATAAGTGGGTGTCATGTCAAATGGAATCTTTTTTCTATGAGATGACAGGGTTTTAAATCATACATGAGGTGGACTAACTAGTTTTTTATGGATCCATATGTATTTCTATCACTGAAGGGTGACCTTCACATCACAAGAGGGTGATGTTTTTATTCATAGAGGGGAATGTGATGTCTAATAATATAGAGTTTGAACAGATCTTATTGTGTAGGGTGGAATGAAAACTGATATATATAGTTTGTATGTAGACGATTAATGATCATGTGTGGAAGATTTCCATCTAGTGGTATATCATTTGAAAGATGTTTTCTCAAGTTAAATTTATATTTTACCTCATTAGGGAGAGGTGGACATAACTGTTGATATGGTTCTAGGAGTTGTACTGATATCCATTCCTCCTTAAAATATGGATACTACTATGTAAAAAGATCTCAACAAATAGATTGAGTATTTAAAGACAATGAGGTTTATCTAAACCAGTAAATCTCTATGGGGTTAATCTACTATTTTTGTGAAAATGGGAGATAGAACTTTTAATTTCAGTGTGTATTACCAAAAATAAAACTGTTGATAGTTAAGAACTGGTTTCCATTTCAATCATTATATGTTCTCTTTGAAAGATATGTGTAGCTTAGGTGATATCAAAAATTGATATGAGATCAGGTTATCATCGGCTGTGTGTTTTATCTTTAGACATACCGTGCACAAATTTTCATAGAAGATATTGTATATATGAGTATATAGTTATTTCATTAGGTCTAATGAAGATTATAGTTTTTTACATGGAATTATTGAATTGTATTTTCCATCATTTTTAAAGATTCTTTTGCGGGGTTATTCATTGATTATATCTTGGGTTTATTCACTCAGTAAACAGGACCATTCTAAAAATCTTGAAATTGTATTTGATACACTGAGATATAATCATTTAAATGATATTCTCGCAATGACAAACTCCTTCACAAATATGATTCACTTTATGGGTAATATTATCTCAGATACATGAGTATCAGTAGAATGTGAGCAGGGGAGAGATTTAGTTTCCAAAAAGTCAGCCAGGAACATATTTGGAGATAAGATTCTTGGGGATAACATGTTATTAAAGGAGTTTCATACATGAATTATCACACATAGAAGAACCTCTAATGGAATTTACTAATAAGGGTGTGAAATTTTTGTTTTAAGATACCTATGAGATATACTATTATGAGTTGAAAGGGTGAAAAACTTCAACACTAGTCCTGATTGTACTAGAGTGGGGTAGAAGAAACACTGTATCATGTGATACATCAGGTATCAGGATACTATTAGTTCTAATGAAGGAGTGATTTGTGGAATACATGTCTTGTTAGTTGGGGACATATGAGAGGAAATTTTTGATGCATGATCTCGAGTTTGATAATATTGTACATGCCTTTCACGGTTGGAGGCATTATTTTTCTTGGAGAGTGTTTTTTGGTGTACATGGGCCAAAAAAACCTCAAATATATATTCACACAATGTGAATTAAATATTAAGAAATTAAGGTGGGTTGAATAACTATAGTATTTTAATTTTGTGATTTCCTACACACTCAAAAATGGCCATACAGGGGTTGGTGGACTGATTATGAGGACGAAGATATAGGTAGTTCAAGAGGTCATTAGTAAGTGGATGGTTATGTATTTATTTTCATAGATGTACTTGGAGGTGTAGTGTGATCTTGTGAAGACTTTTCTATCATCATTAACAGTGGCATCCATTCTTCTAGATAGATTGAGTATGAGAATGTTTTCTGATATAGAGGGCCTAGTGCTATAGGAGAGTGTTTCAAGGGAGGATGCACCTCCTGGTTATACTATTTGAAAGGATGAATTTATAAACATGCATGGTCCCATTTAGGTTATAGAATATATACATGGGGAGATGATTTTACAGTTTCATGCCTCATCATGGCCCGTGAATCCTATCATTACCAAGATGTGTTGTATCTTTGACTAGCCACTAAATTAGGAAAATATTCATTTTTAATATATATAATTTTCTTTTGATTTATTATTCATAAACACCATTTTTGTGCATTTTACAGTTCGAACATCATTTCACATTATGATGGTAATTACCCCTTAAATTCACTATTACATGGTACAATTTTGAACACCTCATAAAATACACAATGGCCTTGATTTTATTTTCATATTTTATTTTCATGTCTCTAAAGCTACAAGGAACAATTCAAAATTTTTATGTATTTGAAGATTCTCATTGTAAGACCACCAAAATTGGATTTCATGGAAACACATTCTGGGCAAAGTAAAATGGACAACAGCCCAATAAAGTGATTGTAGCGGCCAAGATCCAAGCCCAATGATTCTAAAAATTTAAATAAAGACAGAGGAAAACCTAGGGAACATTTCATTAAATAGTGGAAAAAGATAATTCGGATTTTTAAATGGAGTTCTAGGTGGCCCAAGTTGTTAAAAAATATCTGGGCAAGATTCTACGGCCCAGAAAAACAGCCCGCCACATTAATCATATATCGGAAACTACAAATTATTTTGGGCTGAAATTTTACAGGATGTAAGTATAAATCCGGGGATCCATTTTAGACTTTTATGGACCACAATAATTTGGTAATATATAATGTAATTCAGATGGATGTATTCGGTGGATGCAAGATGGCTGCAACTTCTGGTCAAGGGTGGAAAAGTCTCCTCTCCCTTACATTCCCCCACCCTAGGTCTACCACCATTAATTGAGGAAACTTGGAAAGATGGGGACTCAACAAAAGGCTCCTAAAATGACTATTTAATGCAGTGTTGTTTGAGGATGTATTAATCATGGAAGATTTGTTTCATTTTAATGTTATGCTACCACTTTTCCTTTTTTAATGTTATTCCTAAATTGTATGTTGTTTTAATTCATCTTAGTTTCATTATTAAATTTCGTATTTTACTGTTATTATATTATTATACATATCAATTTTATACCCTTTTCCCCAAGGTGTGAATTTATTCACACCAAACCTTGTGAAATTATTTACACAACGGTGGAGTGATCATTTTCTTTTTATTGTTTTATTACTTCTTCAATTCCTTCCTCATGAGTCTACTTAACGCTTCCATTGAAACCATAGAATCAATGTAGGGATAACCCATTTATGGTTTGATCTAAGGGAGTAGCAAGAGGATGGATTGGATGTTATTTATCACCCCATTAATTTCTAATTATTTCTTTTAATTGAGATTTTTATTTGAGGATTTTAAAACCTCTTCGTCCTTGTTGAATTTTAAGGACATATACTTCAAGGGATAATACGAACCATTACCTTGGAGTGCTCATAAATTAGATCCTCCAATTGTATTGGTTATTAGTATTAGGTAGTTTAGGTATTAAATCAGTATGTGATGATGTTGTTTGATCTTCTTAAATGAACCCATCTCAAATATAAGAAATTGAAATAGGTGAAAAAGGAATCCATCCAACCCACCCCAAGTGATAACCAATGATCAACTCATTATTTTAATTGTAATTCACCTAAGTCTCTTGGAACTAATTTAAAACCATATATAATCAACCCATGTTGGCCACTTCATTGTCAAAACTAATCCATAGAATGTACATGTCTGTAGGTTACTTCTTAGGTCTCTAAAGATTCGACAACCCAAGCTAAACTACAAGTGGCTACTTAAACCTAAAATATAGGGTAAATTTGGGCGAGAACAAATTTTGGCGATGTTTCTGAGGACCCAAGTAAGTTATAATTGAAACTCTCCTTCTATTATCAATGAAATTATATTTTCTCACCCCATTTTTTTTCTCTCATCACCTTTCAATTTGTGTCTGTCCAAAGAATCTCAAAGCCTCATTTCAAAATACATCCAATAGAGTATCATCCACAATATCCCTTCATAAACCCATGTTATAATCAAATTAAATGTCAAAATTGGGAATCCATAAACCATGAGAGTTTCTTAGAACAAACCATGAATGATTACCCCTCACCTGGGGACATGTACAATCTTTATGATGATGAAAATTTCAAAGATCAATTTCCATACCTATCAAGGATGCTTGAAGGGATCTTTCCCTGGGAATTCTGATATGTCCAAAACTCTCATGAATTAATTGAAGAACCAACCTTTGGATTTGGGATAGATGATAAATATAAATTAATTTTTTAGGGACTTTAAATCAAGAGAAAATTTATTTTTTGGATTCAAAAGAGGATAATTTGGCATCATGGATTGAGTCTCATGAATATAACATCGTTGATGATTTTTCAAAAACACCAATCACTAAACCATTAAGAGAAATCACATACTTTGAGTCCATACCCATTCCTAACACTTAACTTTCCAATTTTTTTGTTTAATATTCTATTCTAAAGGAAGAAATTCAATTGAGAAATTTTTAAAATAAAATTGTGTTCACATATGTCTGAAAGTGTTAGCCAACCTGAATTTAATCATATGTCCTTTCTATCCTCCAAAATTATTTTATTCATTGGGAATATCCAAAACCTTCATGTTTTAATTGGTTCTTCTCTTGGTACAAATAAAATAGGAACGATCCTTGATGTCTTATGCAAGACTAGATAAGCAACTAGATCCACCATTTCTAAAATTCTTTGGATTTACCCGCTCATTTTAGAACTTAGGTTTGTACAAGACACAAATTATAAATAGATAATCAATCTCAATCTAGTATAAGTGGAGAAATATGGGGTCCTTGAAATTTTTTATGTTGGTGTCGGATATGTTTGGGGTTTCAAGTCGAGCTAACGAAGTTAAAAAAAGCGTTGCACGGGAGGCAACCCATGGTTTTCATGTTTCTAATCATTTTGAATAATCTTTACTTTTAAAATAGGATTAATGAATAATTTTTATATTTAAAAAATATAATAAAAATAATAAAATAAAAAATTATACGGTTGACCAATTCTTCTATTATGATTATGAACGGGTACGAAAGGGGAGCACCATATTCATCTGTGTCACGTGGTGTGATCTTGAGTAATACCTTACCCATAAATTTAAAAAGAAGATAATGTATCATCAGTTTATTTTATTTACTTTTTATGTGTTTTTAGGTTAAAAAATATAATAATAATTTAAAATATAGATATATATATAAAAGGACATGTCATAGGTCATGGGTCAAACCCCGTTACAACTGTCGAAGCCACCGGGAATCGAACCCGGGACCGAAGGGAGACAAGGGCGCGAACCTACCACTAACCTATGGCTTATAGTGGTCCCTTATTCTATAATTTTTATTTATATTCATATATTTTATTATATATATATATATTGTTTTGTTTGTTTTGGTTTTTTTTCCCTTTTTCCACTAGGGAACTCTACAAGTGACATGGATATCAAAGGACTAAATTGGAGCAGCAAGAACTTTAACTTCAACCACTAGGTGACTTCATTCCATGATCCTCATATTTCAATTTCATTTTTAAACTCCACTTATCTGCCTCTACCCCTTCTAAATTTTCTTTTCTTGAAATAGTGGGGACAAAGTTATTTTTTGTTGGGGGGGAGATGATATTAATTTTTTCCTTTTGTGTGAAAAAAATTATTTGAAAAAAATGTGTGTAAATGGAAGGAAAAATTCACTTAACTTTTAACATGATAATACACATTGCACACTTTGAAACTGAATATAAAATAATCTAGCTTGCCCTGATTCTGATTTTAATCCATTTATAATTTCATGAGCATAGATTTTGGAATGTGTGGCTATCTAATGTGAAATTTCATCGTTTATATTTTCGTCCAAATAAAAAAAAAGAGATCACAACGTACATCCTTGGGATAATGGGGTATTAGTTTGAGTTCATGGGGTCCCCCAAATAAATATCATAGGTTTGTTTATCATTTGAGATTTAATACGAGTATTTGATAAAAAAACAATAAATTTTCACATAGAGTAATGAAATGACCTATTGTGTGGCTTTCAACACTTGGGGATCGTGACTCCATAGTTGTCTGGCCCAGATTTAGTAATTTTATCTCTATTTGTGGTAAATTAGATTTTTTTGACTGATTTAACTCGAGATGATGCCCGAGTATGTGGGTTTCACTTGTTTCCCTACTGTCATTGAGTCTGGGAGTCATCAGCAAAGTCTCGCTACATGGGTTGACTCTATTGAGTATAATTTCAATTACCATGGAAAAATTCCAAAAAAATATATTCAATAAAAACAATTGAATACTCATCTTAATATTGAAATGTGATTCCACCTAACACTTCCATCATTTCCCGCCTGAACAAATATGAAATCCCATGTCTATTATGATACACAACACAACATCATACTTTATTGAAATTGGATGAAATGTGGCAATGAATTTGAAAAATGGAACGGGCTTGGGATTGGGATATTCTTATGAAACTATCTTATATTAAAATATTTGATGGGTTTCATGATTTTTTGGTATAGGGTTCTTGGTGATCAATGTGTATTAAAATTGTTTATGAAAAGGGAATTCATATTTCATATTTTTGAGACATATTTTTCTTGGGACGAGAAAACCTCAAGTTGGGGGCTATGATTAGCCAATGTATGAGGATAATATTAATTTTTAATATATATAATAATCTTGTGATTTATAATTCATAAAAACCATTTTTTCATTTTACACTTTGAACATCATTGAATATTATGATTGTAATCCCCCCTTAAATGAACTATTACATGGTAAAATTTTGAATACCTCCTAAAATAAAAAATGGCCTTGATTTTATTTTCATTTTTTATTTTCAGGTCTCTCATGATACAATGAATAATTCAAAAAAATTAAGTATCTCAAGATTCACATTGGAAGAACACCAAAATGGGCTGTAACACCCCAAGCTTCTACGGTACGCTTCTCTTTGAATAATGTGATAGCGTGTGTTGTATGCAACACCGAGTTCTAACACACCATAACCAATCAAACTAGCCGTTATGAATAGTAATACCTACTTTTCGAAATTATATATATTTTATATTTTAAAATGGACTTCATTTCTGGATTCGTAATATCGAATTTAGCCTAAGGTGAAATTTTGGTACTTTTCGGATAACTTTCATATTTTGATGAATAGTGAAAATTACTAAATTTTAATTAAAAACAACTTTTTTAATCAAAATAATTAATAGTGATAAATTATTAATTTGAGTGGTTTTAAAGTATATTTAGAATATATTTTTACCATTTAATATAATGTTGGTCATTGGACATAATTTTACAATTAAACCGAACATAAACAAGTGTCAATCTTTTGATAGTTATTATCTCTTAAAAACACGCTTTTTTGTTTTGACAGCGGGAATTAATTTTAAATTAATTTCTGCCACTTCTGTGTTTTTAATTTAGAAAAATGGATTCCATATTTGGAATCAGGATGTCCAAATTGTGTAAATAGGTAACTTTTATTTTTAGACATTTTGAATAATTACTGTGGTAAATATTTTATTTACCATGGTTAAGGGTAAATCTGGTAAATAAGGGTTAAAAAATAATATTATAATAATACTAAATTACCCTAAAATGTGTCCTAGACTTATTGGTTGATACATGTTCGACCATAGGCATCTTTGGGTCGATTTGGGGACCCCATGGTGCCACTTTTAGGTGATAGGGACACTTTATTTTAATTAAGTTAAAATGAATACAAAAATGACACAAGCATATATCTTTTAGAAAAAAACTTATTACATAGGGTTATATATATTGGATTTTAGATTATAAATATTAATTAGAAAGATAAAAAGATTTCATACATAATGATATTTTATTTATAATTTTTAGGCATTAAATAATTTATTTTATTTATGACACAATGATGATTCAGTAATTACTAAAATAGTGAAAAATTAAATTAATTGATATTATAAATACCCAAATAAATATAATATGAAACTTTTAATGAATTAAACTAATTTTATAGGATAATATGATATATTAGGATTGATTTAATTTACTTTTTTCGAAGTAATAAATCTGTTATGAGTTTCAAAAAAATCAACTATTGAATAGTGTCAAAATTGACATAAAAGAGTTCTTAAAACAAATATTATATTATTAATTGATATTATATTCCTAAAAATCTAATGTTCGGCCAATAGACTTATATCATGATATTTTCATCATTAATGGACCACTTGGGGGTCTCTTGGATATATATAGTAAGTTTATTAACCATATTATATAAAAATACAAAGAGACATTGTAAAAGTGAAACTAATTAACTTAGAGTTAATACTTAAAGATAAGGTTAATATAAGTACCCAAACCTGTCTAAATTCTATTGGTTGAGTTGTTTTCGACCCATCCCCACTTTAACATTTAAATAATAAACTTTGGAACCATTGGAAACCGATTATGAATTTATTATAAACTAATATCTCTAGCTTTTCCAAAGGTGCCCCTCACCCCTATTATAAAAGGGCACTCCTCATTCTCATTTCTTCACACCTTCAAAGCCTTTTGGTTCGGCCAAACTCTGCCCAAATACTCTCCCAACTTCCCTCAATACAACCTAGAGGCCTTAGTTTGATCAGAAAGCCAACCTAAGGAGCCCTTTTGATCAAATCAAAATGAAGAACCCAGAGAAGAGGTAATGATTTCACCACCCTTTTTCCAAGTTCATTACTTCTTCCACTTCTTCTTCCTTTGTTGTTAACATTATAAAATAATAACTCCAGTATCATATATATACTGTGATGTTATTATAAATATGGTACAACCAAATTCAGTATTCTATCCACCCTTTGAATAACATGTCACCATACGTGCGTACGTACGGCTTACCGTCTCCACGTCGTGGTGTAATTGTTATTCAATATAATATTATTTGGATGGGTATAATAATGATGTGTAAATCATTTAAATAATAAATATAACATGTTAATGATTCAGTATATATGATATACCATCCATTTATATATTATTTTAATATCAAAAGAATGATATTGTCGCTCGTGCGTACGTACGGACTACCGTCTCCACGAACGCGATGAGATTCATTCTCCATCGTATCCATTCAAGTATAATTATCATTTTATGATTTAAAAAATGATGTTTAAGGTCTTGATATCATTCTGGATATGAATAATATACAACCTATCCTTTACAAACATGTCTTACGTAACAAAACATATAAAAGAAAACAAGTAAGTTAACACCCGAAACAATGATAATACTAAGATATTATTATCAAATCAATATTAAAAGATCATATATGATATCATATTAATGTCTATGATTCTTGTATAATTTAATAACAATTATTTCACCATTATACAGGAGTTTAACCTACCCCAACCAAGGAAAAGTACAAGGTAAGGGTTATTTCACAATCTCTTCATTATCCGAGGTTGTTTATACGTAATAATCTACTGGGATCTCTTTATCATCCACATCCATGTTTCTTCAAAATGTATTTCAAAACATTTTTATTATTTACAAGAATATGGGTTAAAGTAATTTATACCCTTGTTTGACTTTTTATAAGAGTAATCTTTCCATCGTTTTCAAAACAAGTTCCTTTTTAACCTTTTCGACAGAATTAAGGTAAGAATGTTTTTTAACTTATACGGCGAGGGCGGTTATTTTCTGCCGTTATAAAATCTTCAAAGCTTTCATTAAAAGCTTATAATAATATTTTCAAGAAAATGTTTTATTTTATATGGCTCTTAAATGATTTCAAAAATAGAAAGAGATATTTCTCCAAAAAGTGTTTTGATTTCATCTATGTCAACATCCTTTGATGGATTTTACGCTTATTTGAAGTTGATTTATTATGATACAAAACTTCTATATTGTATTGAAGGTTTTGTGATATGTTTGACTGTGGATGTGCTATTTTTATACCATTTATAGTTTATGGTGAAATTATTGACATTTCGTATGCTATTTTTAATACGAATGTTTATGTTATGTTAAAACCTTTTCATATGGGAATGCATTGGACTTAATATGTGACGGGTGGAGCCCGCTATAGCTCCTTGATGCATCAGTAGGTCTCATGAGACAAACTAGTGTCTTGGCACAAGGCCTTGGCAAAATCATATTTGTAGTCTTGGCACGAGGCCTTGGCTATGTGGTTACGATAGTCTGGCATTATGCATTCCAACATTATGAAAGTGGTTATTGATATTGCATGTGATTATTCGATTAGTAGAATATCCATGTGAACAAGTAAATGGAATTATTTCATTTTACTTTTGTCATACTATGTTGAATTTCAAGTTTAAAAGGATTTTTTTAGTTATACATAGCCTTAAATGTTTATTCATATTTATGAAAGTTTCTGGTATATTGTTATCCTTACTGGGCATTTGAGCTCACCCCTTTTCTATGTTTTATTTTTCCCAGGAAGTGAAGAAGTAAATTATGAATGACCTGCAGGGATATTATGTGGGGATATGAGTGTGGTTTATGGAGACAATATGTTGTTGTAGTAGTTTTTCATTTTATGATGTAATGTAAAACTTATGAATATATCTAGTGTTTCCAAGGCTACTAAACCAATCGGTCTTTCAAGATTTGATCTTTCTTGTGATCATGCCAATGTTATGTAATAATGCACCGACTCTGGGTAACTAGGGTCGGGGCGTTACATGGGCTTTCATGGAAACACATTCTGGGAAAAGTAAACTGGACAGCAGCCCAATAAATATATTTTAGAGGCCAAGATCAAAGCCCAATGATTCTCAAAATTTAACTGAAGATATAGGACACCATGGGGAACATTTCATTCAATAGTGGAAAAAGATAATTAGGATGTTTAAATGGAGCTCTAGGTGGCCCAAGTTGTTCATATATATTTGAGCCAGATTCTGCGGCCCAGAAAAAAAGCCCACCAATTTAATCATATCTCGGAAATCAGAAATTATTTTTGGTAGAATATTTACAGGATGTTAGTAGAAATCTGGGGATCCATTGTTATATTCTACGAACTACTCTAATTGGGCCATATAGAAGGTCATTTAGACGGATCTGTTCGGTGGATGCAAGCTGGCTGCAAATTCGGGTCATGGGTGGAAAAGTCTCCTCTCCCGTACATTCCACCACCCTTGGATTACCACCATTAATAGTGGGGACTTGGACAGATGGTGGATCAACAAAAGGCTCCTAAAATTCCTATTTAATTTATTGCTGTTTGAGGATTTATTCATCTTGAATGCATTCTTTCATTGTAGTGTTATGCTTCCACTTTTCCTTTGTAATGTTCTTCCTCAATAGTAAGTTGTTTTAATTCATCTTAGTTTCATAATAAATGATCGTATTTTCTTATTATTCTGTTATTCTACATTAACATTGATACTGTTTCCCCAAGGTGTGTGTTTATTCACACCAAACCTTGTGATATTATTCACACAACGGTGGAGTGATCATTTTCTTTTTATTATTGTATTACTTCTTCAATTCCTCCCTCATGAGTATACTTACTGCTTCCATTTAAACCATAACATCAATAAAGGGCTAACCCATTTATGGGTTGATCCATGGGAGTATAAGGGGCAGGATTGGATGTTATTTATCACCCCATTATTTTCTAACAATTTCATTCAATTGAAATTTTTATTTGATGATTTTAAAACTTAAACGTCCTTGTTGAATTTTAAGGCCACATGCTTCAAGTGCTAATACGAACCTTTACCTTGGAGTGTTCATAAATGTGATCCTCCAAGTGTATAGGTGATTAGTATTACAGTGTGTAGGTATTAAATCAATAAGTGAAGATGTTTTTTGATCTTATTAAATGAACCCATCTCAAACATAATAAATTTAAATAGTTGAAAAATAAATGCATCCAACCCACCCCAAGTGATAACCTAGGATCAACTCATTATTTTAATTTGAATTCACTTAAGCCTCTTAGAATTCATTTAAAACAATCTAAAATAAACCCAAGTTGGCCACTTCACAGCCAAACACAATCCATAGGATGTACATGTCTGTAGGTTACTTCTTAGGCCTCTGAGGATTCTAAAACCCAAGCTAAACTACAAGAGACCGCTTAAACCTAAAATCTTGGGTAAATTTGGGTGAGACTAATCTTACACCATCAATACGTGTGGATGGGGATGAAATGAGAGGTAACTAATTTGGTCAAAAGGTGGTCCACATGTCTATAGGTGATGGAAGAACACCCTAGGATAATTGATATTTAATAGCAGTTTTCCATTCTTAAGTGGTAATGGGATGATTTAGTGATCGATTTGATGATTATGTTGTCGAGTTCACCTAGAGTTAGTGATGTTGTATGGGTTTTTGTGTAATGTCTCATGAAGGTTTCTCATTTCCTAAAGAACAATGACACCTTCTCAGAAGAGGAAATTGGAAGGTCATATATCAATGAGATTGTCTGCTTCATGGGGTTCCTCATATCATGGTATTAGGCAAGGTTGTCAGGTAAAAATCTCAGTTTTGGAAAGGCTTTTAGAGGGAGTTGGGTACATAAGTTCTTATGAGCACAACATACCACCATCAGAATACTGGCCTATCATAAAACACTATAAAAGATATATAAGGTATTATTAGAGCATGAATCCTTGATTTTGGGGGTTCATGGGAGATTCTTATAACTCTATATGAGTTTTTATAAAATAATAGATATCATGTGACTATACAGATGGAACATTATGAGGAATTTTACAGTAGTCCATGTCATCACATCTATGTTGGGTAGAGTTAAAAAATTTAGTCCCACAAAGACTATGCCTCATACAGTAGACTTTGTATTTGTTTATTCTAATTGAGAAGTTGATGGTAACCATATAGTCTTAATACAAATAGTAAATTGATCTACATTGATGACCTCTAGAGTGTGAGGTCACAAATTGTGTATTTTTATGTATCTCATCGAGGCTAGGATATAGAAATATTATGAGATAGGATACGTGGTTTTTATGATATTTCAGGAATTTCGAGATATTGGAGAGAATTAGGCTAGAATCCAATCATTTATAGTTACCTCAGTGGTACCAAGCCATGCATGACATATTCCATGTATCTTCGCTGCACCATTATCACTCAGATCCCTCTCATACTCTTCAACCAGATGAGGGTGAGTTGTAGGTATATGTGTTCATCGATGATCATCCATACGTATCCATGACAGGAGAAAGAACGATCTCCAAGGCTAGTTAGTTCCTCTATTATGGATGTTATGGTAGGATAGATCTATATAAGACAAGACTTGAGAGCGGGAGGATGACGTAAAAAATCAGTGGTTTGAGTTATTCGATGACGATTCTTGACCACCCTTGGATGTGAAATTCTGGGATAAAATTATTTAAGGGGGAATATTTTATGATACTGGGTTTTTTATGAAAACATGTCCTTTAATTTATGATAAAACTACTATGTGTGTTCTTTTTTTGGATTAGTCCCTTATGTCGTGCATATTGACCGGTTGAGTCATTTTTGGAATGAATAAAAAGGGGGGTAAAGGTTGGATTCATGAAAATACATTGAATGTATTTGTAATGTAGTAAATGTACTCAATAAACCACATGTATTGGTCCTTCCAAAAACATTCATGATGAGTAAGGTATTTTTCCTAGAGTGGTAAAACTAGAACAACACATGAAGTGTAAATATTACATGGCCTATAATCTCTCAGGGTAATTTTTTTAAAATAAGAGGTATGGAATCTTATTTTTGAATGAAACTCACCCCTACCTTCTCTTATGAACAAGGGTTCCCCTTGAAGTCTAAACCTAGGATTTTGTGCTGTTTTGTGATTTAGAATTAGATTCTTCCACTGTCGGTATCGTTGGATGTGTGGAGGTGAGTTCTCATTTCCTATTTCACATTTTAGTATTTCTATTCTCCTCATAGGATTTGTTTTGATGAAGGATCTTATGCCCCTTTTTAATTTATTTCATTTGTTTCTCAATTTTCTTCAGATATGGCCCATGTTAGGAGCTTATTGTGGAAGATTATTCTATCATGGTTATATGGTAGGTTTTCAATACATTTTCCTTAATGTTTTGTGTTTTATATACATTTTTAATTTTGTGCCACAATGCCTAATGTTATGACATTGTTCCTAAATTTTTTAAATATCTATATTAAATTGTTTTGAACCTACTTAAGTCTCCCACATAGTGATATTATATGGTTGGAGTTCATTCAACTCAACCCAGGATAGTTGTGAGGTGTGTTATTTTATATTCCCCTTGTTATACCACCCTGTTGGGTTTCTGTGAGCTCACCCACTTAGTGGGCCTTGTCGAATTAAGTGACAATTAAGTGATTTAATCGTAGAAGTTTAAATAATTTTCTCTAGGTGATGTCATGTTATAAAATTCTTCAAAATGTACAAATGGTTAAATGGGAAAATGTGAATGGGTTAGATGAACTCATGATAAGTTAATGAAAATTAAATGGGTTATGAAATGAGATGATGTATTGATAATGGTAGTGGATTTCATGGGCATTTATACTCCTCAGATCATGATTCCATTGGATACCATGGAAATTTATAATCAATGAATCTTGATTATGTTATTGGATTCCTAGGACATTTCTATTCCCATTATATTGATTCCATTAGATTCCAGGGACATTTTAACTCAATGGATCTAGTATAAATTGGATTTCAAGGAAATTTATACTCCTAGGATCCAAATTTCTTGGACTGCCATTATCATTCATCATGGAAATTTTCCATTTTCTCCACCCAAGTCACTACTATGTTTCCATGGAGATACTCCTCGGACTGGAGGGGATTACTTGGTAGTTTATACCTTTAATCCATCCCATGTGGGTTATAAATGATGTGGATAACTCTATATTCATTCCTTGGAGCTGACCCTTGGTGTATGAAAATGGATTAAAAATCATAGGCCATCATATATGTTTATCATGTTTTACAGATATCCTTGATTATTGAATTTGGTTACAGTTGTCAAATTGTAAAATATCACACATACCTTATTATTCTTTACAGTCGTGATTATGAGAACTTGATTATTATTCACTAGGAACATGGTTGGCTGGATAGTATCACATATGAACTTGAAACATAACTTTTATTATTTTTATTCCAATGATATACTATACACTAATTTATTATTTATTCATAGACTGGACATGTTATAGAAACTGTTGGTGTCAGAATACTGAGTGTTATCTGACACCTTGTTTGGGATACAATTAGGTACCTCGATAGACATCATGGGTGAAAGTCAGGATGAGGAAAATTTACAAATTTTTTATGCTAGATTTGATTATTTCTTATGAGCAAGGGAGTAGAGGTCTATGCTATGATCACAATTCTAGCTAGAGATAGTTATTTTTTGTATTTTTATAATTTTGATACATGTATGGTTCTTCATGACTCATTCAATTTATTTCCTTATTTTTTCCATAGAGTCATTACATGATCATCACATTGTACGTGAAACTAATTTTTGGTTTAATGTAATTATTATAGTATTCAGGATGTTATCTTCTATCTTGATTTATATTATCCTTCAATTTGGATCTTCACTCGTAATGCTACTTCGTTACAATGATAAGGAGGGTATAATATCCCAATGGTACCAACTAATACCATTTCTTTTAGTCAGAATACTATGACATATGGGGTGGTTTTCTTGATCCCATGTGACCTACCATCTCTGGGTACCATTATTTCTCTCCCAGTCATGATGTTACATAGGGTGTAGTCCATAACAATGCCTGACTGGCATTATAATTTTTAAATGGATTGGAAGGTAAGAACATAGATATGATATTATAATTCAAGAAGAATAAATATGTAAAAAATATCATATATAAATAGATAAAATCATCACAATAACCATCCTTGAATGTGGGATATGTAAAATGAATTATATCACTATGATGTGGCTATAATTCACATTTATGAACGAGTAATACTTTCACATCCCATATGACTAAATTTAGGGTGGAGATAGGTGGTTCCATAGCAATAATAAAACTTAATTATATTTATGATGATGAATTTTATATTTTATAATGATCACCCCATATTTGTAGGATGTAGATGAAGAAATAATTTTAAGGAGGTCAGGTAAGACGATTTCATCTTCTTTGCTTGGACTCCTTTATAGCCCTTCATAAGGTCCTTTGGAATGGGCTTTTAATATGAAAAAATCCTCTAGATTATGTATATTATAGTCTAATAGATAATTTAATAGGGATTGGTTGATATAGATGGATCAATTTGGTATTAATAAGACATTGGAGGGGTTCCCATTTATAATTGGTGGAGAGGATATATATGTAATATCTTAAAATATTAAAATACAATATAATCATACTCAATAAAAATGATTCCTAATTGATATATATTTGAAGTATGGATAATATGAGGTCAAAATATAATCATAAATTTTGACTTATAAAGGTTTATAGGGAAATCATACCCTTATATTTTTGTTTCGCCATCGATAAATTTGTTTTAACCTTAACCGTGCTAACCAGTTTTTACCAATCTTATTATTCCTTAAGAACAAAAATTTACTTTTACCTTATTACATAATATTAATTATGATAATTAAAAATATGGGATTCATTTTATTATATTCATTCCAAATATTTGGTGGAATTTAACCTAAAATTAAACCTGTAAAACCGGATGAAAATAAGTTTCTAGAAAAGTTGTTTTATTAAATATTAAAAAATTATCACCAAATATGTCATTAAATTGATTCTAATTACATTAATTGGATTTTTTACAATATAAATGGAATAATTATAATTTTAAATCATATAAAAAAATTAATTTTTCAATGGATGATATGAAAATATAATTTTTAATAAAAATCATTATTTTTCATCTTTCCTTGAAAAATAAATCTTTTAATAAAATTATAAAAATGTCACTCTATGATTTTTGTTAACCTAATGATTTCAAAAATTTAGTTCACTAACATTGTAACCATTTTACCTACTTTTATTTATATTATGAAAATCAGTTAACATTATAAAAAGAAAAATTATTCAAAATCTATATGTAATAATGGATTAATGTAGCTCTCATATGCTCCATAACAAAATAAAATAGCCGAGTGGAATAATTGATGTCCTATATACATGTAATTAATATAGTTATCTGATATTTTTACTTCTAATTAATTTTTATCGGAATGGTCCATCAATGAATACCAACATTCAAAATATATCATTTTTATAACCGTATCCCAATCCCTAGCCTCCACTGACTCATATAATGACTCAAAACCACTAATAAACATTAAAATATATATTAAAAATTAAAATATAAAATAAATTATAAAATTTAAAACCTAAACAATCATTCATTAATTTCAATAAAAATAAATTAGACACTAAAATTCAACTTTAGGTGACCAAAGTAAAGAAAAAAATTAAATTTATAACCATTTTCAAAGTTTAATAATTATATGTGTAATTATTTACCAAAAAAAATAAATTTTATTTCAAATCGTCATCTAAATAGGAATTAATTTTTTTTATCCATACGATCGACATCAAAATATATTTGATATGTAGAATAATTGTTGTTCTGTAAACATGTAATTAATGTAGTTATCTGAACTTGTTACTTCTAAATATTTTTTTATAGGAAAGGTAAATATATGAAAACATAAATTCCAAATATATCATCAATATAATAGAATTGAATTAATTTTATCGATGAGTTATTCTTTAAAATATGTATAATTATAATTTTTTTATGTTTTCGTAGACCATTATTAATTAATGTAAAATAAATGAATTTAGGGGAAATAAAAAAAAGATCTGATGAGGGAAATTTTCATGTTTATATACTTGGTGGAATGAATTATTCATGTTACAACATAAATAATTAGAAGATCAAGGAAAATTTTGATGTTAATATCCAGGATATTGAGGCCACCCATTGAAAATCAGTTTAATTAAATTATAAAATTGAAGAGGATCATGTAGATTACTTAAATTGAATTGTACATTCCATCCTTCTAGAGAATATTAGAATGTTGATCAAATATATTATGAGTTATCAATTAATTAAGACGTAAAGAAGAAAAATTAAATGAGTTATTAAGTACTAAGAAACCATTGAAATCATAAAAATAAAATTGGTATCAATAATAATGGAATAAAAAATTAATAATTATGAGAAATATCACACATAAAAGATTATGTTTTAATGTTACATGATTATCTATAGAAGAAACATTAAAATATGGGGCTATAAATTCTTCAAATAATTTAGATATCAATAAAATTTGGATTACTAATACGGTGATCCTATTTTACATATGAAACATAAAAATATGAGTTGGGAAAAGTAGTGTTTTAGAAGTAAACATCATAAGAATGCCACACTAGAAAATAAAAATGATTCTTTTGTTTGGAAAGTATAGTATCAAATTGAAGGTATATGTTATTATGAGATATTCACTCTATTTTCATGAATATAAAATATTTTCGTATTCTATATAATATATGGTCAATGATATTTAATTTTTTTCTAAATTGAAATTAAAATAAATTTCTGAATGGAAAACATGATGAGAAGGGATACATTTATCAACTAGATGTATTTATTCATAATAGTGATTTCTAGACACTATAAAATATATATTAGAAGTATAATGACCAAATAAATTGATATACTAATGGTATTAAAAGCTTGTAAATTCATTTAGTATCATAAGATTCTAAAGGGAAAGTGGATTAGAGTAAAACTGTGAAAGGAAAAAGCACTACTCAGTAATTATAAGATTATAGACTGGTCAAATTATTTTTACCGTTTATGTGATATAATATTTTGAATAATTCCATCCCAAATGAATAAAAACAAAGACATTTAAATTTTTAAAAAGATAAATATTTTCTGTGTGATTTAAGTAAATTATACAATAGGATATATATTTTCTTCACATGAAAAATGATTATGCATAATTTAACTAATTTAGAATCATTATATATAAGATGTAATATAGAACCATGATTTTTTGAATAATTTTTTTAAATAATGATGATAGAAAAGTTTTATTTCAAAAGGTGGTTAGGATATTTATTTTATTTTTACAATACATAATAACATTTGTAAAAAATAATTGTTATTATTGATACAATATATGTTTGAATCCAAATAAACCATAAAGAATCACAATTTATTACTTAAAAGAAGAGTATTTGATCAATGAAAGGAATTTGTGAGTTTTAATTGAGTTATAATAATAGGGAAAAAAATTTCTTGTTTTTATACATACGATTAGGAATATGAAATTGGATATAGAAAATTTACCACATGAGGGGAACTCTTTATTAGAAAAAGAGGTGTTTCATGGCACTATAAGAAGAAAAAGTATTTCATATTAAACACCATTGAATGTGAATAATTTTTTTAAGTACAATATACTAATAAAATTATTTGAATAAAGTCAATGTTTTGAGAGTCTATAGTGGAATTCATGTATCATTTGATGACTGTATGTGGAAACCAATTATGAATTTTTTTCATATAATCCATTACATCATTTGAAATAAAAAACATCAATATCCTATATAAATTTATCAAAGATATGGTGTAATGTGGTGAAATCTACTTGGAATATGTTTCTTCAAATAAACTAACCATGGATATCATTATATGTCCCATTTTGAATGTTTTATTTTAGTACATAAGAGTATTTATGAGAGTGAACTTTCTCTAAAAATAATACTGAGTTTTTTATCTACTCTTTCCTTTAGAAATTAATTTATATTTTTTGAAAAGGATAAATATTTATATGAATGTTGAAGATGTGGTGAAATAATCAACCTATTTTAAGGGAGAGAAATAATTAGAAAATATAGGGGTAAAATGTAGAGAAAAAATCATACAATACAATATGATATTCTGAAAGAGCATGATATATAAATAGCTAGGAAATGGTGAAATTAAAATTTATATTTGAGAAAAATCGTATTCAACTTAATATTTTCTTAAGAGTTGAGGTGGGTGGATTTTATATTTCGAAAAAACACAATGATGGAGATTAAAGATCCATCGTAATTATTTAAATAGTCAATTTCAAGAATGAACCAGCCTTTGATAGGATTAAAGAGAGTTGGTTAAAAAATATTATTATTCTTCACACAATGTGAATGTGGTTCCTAATGAATATTAATTTATTTTGAAATGTTGTGTTATGATTAACTCATATTGTTAGTCAATATAGATTTTTTTATTGATATGAGGATTCATGAGTTACAAAATTTACTTAATCTTTTGTTTATTCTCAATATGCTCATGAATTTGATTAAGAATGATCTGAGAGGAATAGGGTGAAAAAGAATGAAAAAAATCAATAAAAGGGAATATCAAATTGATTCAATATACTGGTTACTCTATAGATGAGTTAATGAGAAAAAGACACAAAATAATAATGAGGGACATATTTGAAGACAATTTTTTTAGCGACGTTTTGTATAACATGGGAAAATAATTATCTGATGACAGGAATAGTGAGGGATATCTTTACATGAGCCTTTATATTTAATTGAAGAGCATAAAAAATTATTGTGTCCCACTATAAGCTTTTATAGAACTATCTATTAGAATTTTGGAGAATTAACCACGCTTTTAACATGAACAAAAAAACCGTGCTTATAGTAAAATCTATGAGATTTGTAATGGAATTTATCTATATATATTTTTTGATATTTAATTATATTAACCATGTATTTAAAATTTTTATTTTGAATTCAAGGACCATAATAGTGTAAAGACAACCACACCATGGTTTGTGCATGCATACTTAAAGATAATTTTTTTTTACATATCAAGAGAGATAGAGAGAGATGGCCATAAAAAATTTTATTGAATCATTAATGATAGTGAAGAGGAACACTTTTATTGGAGATCATGTAACATATCAGATATTATATATAATTATATACAGTTTTTCTCCATTCACATTTATTTATATAAATTTCATTTTTTTTCTTATTGTATACAATGATATACTTCTATAACTTATATATCTTATTATACATTAATTAATTTTTATCCCATGATTAAATACAATATTATATATAATATATGCATAAATTTATAAATATAAACTATAAATAATTCATATAAATAACTAATCAAAATAAAAAATTATTTAAAATTTTTATTGATGGAAATTAAAAAAAAGTATATACACATTAAATAATATTAATAAAACAATAATGAGAGAAAAAATATAGTTAATTACAAGACTATAAGTTAAAAATAACTATATTGGAAATTTGGTCTTTACCAATATTTTGAAATCATTTAGATATGATGAGTTGAAATTTTTATTTCAATAATTTCTTAACATAATTTTTAAAATCATAGTCCACTTACTTATAATTTTATACATTTAATACTTTTATACATAACATGTTATTAGAATGTTTTTATAAGAAAATAATTTTACCAGATGAAGATTACAATTTATAATTGAGTAAAATTATAAATGTTTTTTAGATAATGGAAATCAGATGGAATATTATTACTAGATGTACATATACCTTTTAAATCATAAAGATGGACATAATGTTCAAGAGATGAATGATTATAAATTTTAGAAAATGAATTTTAACAATGTATCAGTAGAAAAAAAATTAATAAACTCTACTAAATAGAATTAATCGGATGAAGGAATGCATTCTTTTTATTTGAAATTTTATAAATAATATTTGATAAAGACTATAAATTCCATGAGATTAATATATTCCATTCTATCAGATGGAATCTATAGGCTTTGTAATTTTTCTACATGAATTCATATATATAAAAAAGACAATTTACTAAAATTTCAAATTTAAGACAAAGTCCCTCCAGTGTTTTTATCACCAACACTATGATAGGTAGAATATGGATATTGGAAGTGAGACTATAAATAAATATATATTCAAGGAGGAGGAATTTCATTACAACCATAATGTTCACATTTTTTTGTGAAGAATTTATAATATATTTTTACCTGAGTGTGCTTCCATTGTAACTTTTAGAGAGTATTTTTCTAAAGGCATTCATCTTAAAGATGAATTTTTTAAATCCATTAAGAATATTGGGTTTTTAGTTTTCTGTGTATGATATGGGGTGATAATGCGAATCCATTATGAAAGAAGATAATTTTTATTTCATTCTTTTTAGTCTATGGTTCAAAGGTATAAGTGAATAGAGGATTTTTCCAATATTTGTATAACGTGTTTTCTTATTTCTAGAAATATTGAAAATTAAATAATGTTAATAGTGTGGATATCTTAATTCGGGTTAGAAATTTCTTAACACATAAGGATAATGTTCGTAAATATTCTCATAAAATTTTCTATATATTTTTCGTACTAGCTTTTAATATGTTTGTTATTAGTTGTTTTTACAAGTTCAGATTCTATTTTAAATTTGTTATGAAATTTTTTATATAGTTTTTTATAAACATTCAAAATATGATAATAATGTGAATCAGAAAAAAAATTACAACTAAAACCCTCTCTTAAAAGGATGATTAAAATTTACAGTTTCATTTTATAAAGTAAAATTAACCCACTAAATATAGTTAAACACATACTCATTCGATCATACATTTTGTAATAGATATGTTTATTATGGTTCAAAACTATTAAAAAAGGGTATTTATAGAAAAGAGTATTTAAAATAATTTACCTTTTTTCGTTGGGACATTAGAAAATATGAATCCATATAGACCACCAATATAAGATGGAAATGATTATGAATACATGAGAAATCACATTAAGACTGTTTTATCAATACTGGAGTAGATAATTTTTTTTATGTTAACTAGAAGTCATAAGATTAGAAAAGAAAATTTCACTTTTAAAAGTGATGAGAAATATTACAGTCAATTAAAATATTTTGTTAGAAAAACTATGTAAAGTTAAATGATTTGAAAAATATACATTCATATTTCCTTATATGAAATTGTAAATAATATATCGAAGAAACATGAAGATACACATTGAGAAACTACAACAGTTTCTTAAAAAATCCATTATTAGAGAATATTATGGTTCCATTGATTTCTTACATGGAGTATCAATTTCTTAAATACGTCAATGTTTTATGAAAATTGTAATAGTCTATAATATTTTGGAGATAAATACTTAATTGATGAGCATCTTGTTGAGAAAATTATTGATATCGTTCCCAATAAATTAGAATATTCTAGAATATTTCTAGAAGATGAAATGCATCATAGAAATATTAGGTTGTATGATCTTATTGGCAATATAATTTTGTTTTAGTGTAGAATGAAAATAGATTAAAAAAAATTAAAAAATGGGATATATTTTTACACTACATCTAATGAATCAAAGATAGTCATAATAGCTAAAAAAGTTACTAAATATGCTAAAAATAATAACATATTGTTTGATACTAAAATTAATTCTTATTAATAAAGTGAAAATAAAATTTCTATTCTTGTGAATGGGATAAATAGATTTTCTAGGAAAAAGTATTTTTTCTAACAAGTACATGAATAATCCTAGAGAGAAGTTATAATAAAGACACTTTTGAAATGAAATGATATAAATGTATAAATTGGTTCCCATTAGTACACACAATATTATATTTGAAGAATAAAGATAATAAAGACCAAAATTCATCGATTTTATATAAGAACCTAAAAAAGGAAAGTTTGAAATTTCCCGACACTTCTAGTGAAAGTAGAGGAGAATGTTATTCTGATAGTTCTTATGATATTTGAAGTGATGATAAAAATTTCATTGGATTTTTATGATGGTATTATGAATACTGGTCCATGATTTATGGATAAGGTATCTTTTGAATCCCTATACAATTTAACTTTAAATGATAATTGTCCAAATTCTAATAATTAATTTTATAATTATTATGATGAATAAAAAATTTACATTTGATGATGAGGATACTTTACCCATCATTGACAATGTTAGTGGATAAGAAAAATTATTAGAAAAACTAAACAATAAAGTTTACAAAAAACCCTGAAAAAAGGTAGAACATTACAATAAAAATTGAATAACATTAAAGTAGTTAATTGAAATTTTAGATCTCACTAATGTGTTAGAGAAATCAAAATATACCTTATAAAATGAAAATATGAATTTATTTATGAAGATAAATTGTCATATATTTAGTATTAAGAAATTAAAATCAATTTTTATTTCTAGTAGTTGTATTTTCTATAATATATATTGACCCCAAATAAATATATCTGTTATTTGTTTTAAAATATCAAAAACACATTTTAAAAATAATTACTTTGTTCTTAAAATTGGTCTTTTTTGGTAGGAAATGTCACAAAGCTAGTCATTAGAATAACAAATGTTATTTAAAAAAATTGAAATCCTTTGGTGTTCACCAATCATACATTTCAAAAAAATTTGAAACTATACAATATAAAAAGGTTATACATATGTGCATTAAAAAAGTTATTTTTTCCAATACTAATTATCCCAGCATGTTTGGTTTCCAAAATAATAACCTTTTAATTTAATAAAATAAGAAATTTATGAAAAAAGATATAGTACATAGATAGTGTATGTTCTACGAATAAGATTGGAATAAATTAGTTTTTCCAGAATAATTTTGAGAAGAATGGTGGAAAAGTGACATTTGGACATAACACTCAAGGAGAGATACATGGAATATGTGATGTTGCAATTATTAGTAAAACATTAAGTTCATATGGTTTATTTATTATAGGATAAAGTAATAGCCTAATTATGTTAATTTAATTATTGTATGTAGTTTATTTGGTTAACTCTAGGATAGATAAATATATTGTTCAATGTTCCGAAGGTAAATTTATTCCTTCTGACGATGGGCATGATAATGTTTACTTGATAAACTTTGAGTACCATAGAAGCCAAGATCCCTCATTCAATAGTGTAATTGAAGATCAATTTTTTTGCCATATAATTTTATGACACTTTAATGTAAGAACATTATTAATATATTTTAATCAAGGAATAATCACATATTTACTAGAGTTTAGTTTTTAATATTATAATATTTTTGATCCTTATAAATTTGAAATGAAATATAATTATTAATTTAAATCTCCTAATGCGATTTCAATTTCTTATTATTTATAGTTAGTGAAAATATATTTATTTGGTTAAACACAAACAAGAATTATTGTAGGATAATACCATGCAAAAAACTTAGATGAAGACTATACTATATATACGCGGGTCAATTAATTATGAAAAAATTTGGATGCCTTTTTTGTTTTAATTTATTTAACCCATGATAATAATGAAAAAATTATACCCTTGGTTACTATTCATAGTGATCAAGTTGTATAATTTATAAATTATTTTGTTGAAATTTTTTTAGTGAAAATTTATTATACATAACTTCTTAACAGATTGAATACATTGGGGAAATAGTGGAGTTTAATGAATAAATATAATTCTTCAAGAAATTATTAGAACCATATTGAGTGAATACTCAATTGTAAAAAAAATTGGGATAAAGAAGTTAGTAATACATTTTATACTATAAATCTAGTTTTAATTCGATATTTTAGTAATGATATTTTTATGAGTATGGATAGGAAGAAATACAAAACTTCATAATTTAAATGTTTTATATGCAGATTATTCATTTTTAACACTAACGTTAATTTAAATAAATTATCTCTAAAAATAGATGAATGAATATCTCTAGGTTATTATAAAACTACAATTCCTTATCATGTTTCTAATAAAAATATATGTACTGGTGAGGAAAAAATGCCTGTAAAATTAGGTAAAATAAACTATTTAAAAAAACTAGAATGGCATCATGAGATGCTTTTTACACTATTTTCAACCTATGTTGGAAACATTGATCACATGAGATATAAAATTAAGATGAATTGTTTATATGTTTTACCTTTGGAAGAAACATGACCTATTTTTGAAGAACAACATTTTACATAACCATGAAATTAGAGAATCCTTAAAATTCATCTCACTTATAATATCATTGGATGTGTAGATAAGCCTATAAAAACTAGAAGTTCCATCATAAATGAATTTGAACACTGGGCATTCTTATAACAATTTGAGCCTACAATTTTTTTACATAAAATTAATATAGTATAAACTCAATGAATTTAAGAGAAACTATGTTTGGATTCTGGTTGACCGTTCTAAATACATTCTTGTAACTGGGGTAAAATAGGTTTTTCATAAAAAACATGATAAAAATGGAATAATCTTTATAAATAAGGTAATATTTTTTTCCAAATGATATAACCAATAATAATAATAAAATTATGAATAAACATCTAATGCTGTAGTTATGCTAGAATCTATTCCTATACTTCTATCCCCTTATTTATTTTTAAATTTCACAATTTATAAAATGGATGTGAAGGGTGTTTCTATAAATAGATATGTTCAAAAGTAATTTAGGTAAAACAATCAAATATTGTTGAAATCATAAAATACTAAGATAATATTTTCAGACTTACTAAGGCACTCTATAGATTTAAATATTCCTCAAGAGCATAGTAGGGTAGACTTATCAAATTTTTTTAGAAAAAATAATTTTTAAGGGGCTTGTGGTTCCAAATATTTTAATTAATTTTTTAGGAACCATAATTATTGAGATTTATTTCAATGAAATCATTTTGGACTTAATTCAAAATTCCATTTCTGAATCCTAAAGTGAACATATAAAATCTCTATTTTAATTGAGCATGATGGGTGAACTAATTTTTTTTAGTTTAAAATTTATCAAAAACCAGAAGGAACTTTAATATCTCAAAAACGTATATAAAGTACCTACATTAATAGTTTGGAAATTTAAATTCTACTTATATTAGTACTACTATCGGAACCTCAAAATATTATAAACATGATGAATCTAGGAAAATAGTTGATCAATATTTTTTAGTGGAATGATTGGTAGATTAATATATCCTATACCTAGTAGGCCAGAGATAATGTTTTTAATATCAATATGTGAGAGATTTGAATAAAATAAAATAGAGTCATGTATTAATTTTGTAAAATAAATCTTGCATTCCTTAAGGTAATAATGGATGTTAGACTATTATATTCTTGTAGGAATTATTTTGAATTTAAATTTTTTTAGATGTTGATTTTAGAGAATTTAATATGGATATAAAAAGTACATATAGATCATTAGATTTTTATGAGGGTATTTAGTTTCTTGGTATTGTTAGAAAAAACAGTCTATATCACTTTCAGCTGTTGAATGTAAATTTAAAGCATTATAAAGTTGTTGTTCTTGGGTTTTGTGGATATAATACAAAATCACTTATTTTGGAATGTGTTTTGTAAAAAATCCTATTTTGTGTGTTCAATCAAGTTCCAATGATCTTATTGAAAACATGTCAAATCACATGTTAATAAATTAGAAAGATATATGAAACCATTTCCATTTATTTCACAAAAAAAATGTAGATATCATTTTACAATTCATTAGAACATAAGAACAAAATGGTGACATTTTCCCAAAAATAAAAAATTATTATATATATGAATACATTAAATATAATTTTGGAATCATCCTCATAAAATAATCATTTATATAATTATTTTTAACCAATATAATTATAGTAATAAAATCCTAAAAATATTTTAGATTAAATTCTTCTTTTGTTTTTGAAAAAAAATTCTATACTATTTTACTAAAAAAAATTGTAAAATGTTTATCTTCAAACATTCATTTAAAATGGCATGTAAATATTTTTCCAATGTTCTCTTAATTTTTTTCTGAAAAATTATTCCTTAGAATTTTGGAATAACTCTTTATTTTAATCTTCTTATGTTTCATCAGAATTATTTTTGTCTAAAAAATTTGGACCGATTATTGCTTTATTTTATAATAAAACCATGAACTTCTAATTATCATAAAAACATTAATAAGAATGTTTATAAATGTTTATCTGAGATTTAAAATGTTTATATATATAAATTTAACTATCTATTGATATAATAATTATATGTTACTTGCTTTATGTTATTAAACTTTTCTTTCTAATTTTTTTTGAAAAATTTATATTTCATTGAAACAAATGTATTTCTGAGAAAAATCATACCAAAAGTTACAACACAATAATAAATAAGATATTTTTTAATATTTAAAGAAATAATATCAGTTATTGATTTTTTTAAGTGTATGATTCTATGTCATTGAATTTAAGGAAGTTGAAATGACTCTTTATTTGGAATCTATATAAAGAAGAATTAGGTCCCCAGTCCCTCATAACCACTTTTCTTGGATAGATCTCACCACATTGATTTCCCTTCATCCAATATTCTTCAATTTTTTGTAATGCATTTGAGATTCATCCAATCAGATAAAATTGAAACTTAAATTTTTTTTCCAGTAGACTAACTCTTATAGAGAGGATGTTTGAATGAATATGGTTTGACAAATAAAATTAATTTCTAAACTTCGTAAATATTTCTCACAGTCGGAATTCACTTATTTTTTGAAAATATAACTTTTATATACATTATCATAATATTTTGAGAGAACTATATTCATATACAAAATTTTGTTATGTCTAAGGAATAAAAAATTCTACCTTCAATTTATTTGAAAATTCCTTCAAATTGAATATCAAGTATGTGTTTGAGTGAATATAGATTCCTTTGGAGGGGTAAAACCCATGTAACCCCTATGTTTCCTGATAATTTATAAATTTATGATACGTACCCGGACAAAACAAATCATTATATCCTCTTATGAAAAAATTATAAAAGAATATCACTTATCTTGAGATGAAACAATTGTATCCTTACAGATTCAAAAATATCATATACTAAGGAAATGCTATATACATACACAGATAATATTTATATATATTTTGTTTTGTTTTGAACATGAGGAAGTTCAAAAATATTTAATTTATGTTCAACTACATTAATATAGTAAAAATAAGTTCTCTAAAGTTTTAGATTCAATTATAGACAAGTTTCATTATAAAATATTGAGAATACTTTATAGAGGCTCAAATGATCATGAATAGAGAAAAACTAGTAAGGGAAAATACTTTGTATATTTAAGATGAATCATTATAAAAGATGATGATTTTTTATTTCCCAATCTTAATGAATTTTTTTTATAAAAAATATATATATTCCTATTAGAAAAATTAAAAATAGAAAATAGAAAATTTTAGGGAAGAGAAAAGTTTCTGATGTTTCCCCTCCAATGATAAGGAATAATTTTAAGATGATATTAGATAAAGACATATATGTATTTATTAAAATGAAAAGTTAGAGAAATACGAAGAATATTTATTTTAGACTTGATAAATATTCGTCATTGGCTCTAAAGTAGGAAATGTATATGAAACTAAGCTAATAGGAAAGAATAATAAGTAAGAAGAAAAATAAAGGAAATTAAAATGGGTAGAGTCTTTATAAAGGAACATAATTTTTTTAACTAGATATGATGTTAAAATAAAATATAATTATCATCAATCCATTCGTACTCAATTCATTTAATTGGAACACACTTTCTCCATTCAATAAGAAGGAAAATAAACTCATGCTTCACTACATAATCTATCCATTCAGAAAAAAATCAAAGATGATATTTTTGAAAAAATTCATTCTTAGAATGTTCATGTTGAACATGGGAAATTTGATAGAAAAACATTCTGTTGAGAAAAAAGTATGATCATTATAAAGAGTGCAATAAACATTTCAATATTGAAGAAATGTTAATCGAAACCATCTATTCGCTACAATAAAAATTCCAAAATGATGATAATCTAATTGAGTTCGAAGTTGAAAAATCATTTGAAAAACATGATCAACATTATCATAAAAAATCATTGGACAAAGATGAGTCTGATAAGTAACTTGATGTTATGGAGATTTCAAAATCTTAATATTTCGAAATAAGATAATATAATCAACCCTCTAGACCTGCTACTATAACTATTCCAAATGTTTATTTAGATTCCAAACATTTTTCCTCTATAAAAGGTGTAATGAGACTAGAGAATAAGATGAAATACTTTAATGAAGATATAAAAATTCATTATCAGATTATGAAAATATTTCTAGATAAACTAGAAAGGTGAAATTATATTCCAGGTAAAGAATATTTTTTCAAAAATTAATGTTTTTTAAAACAAATAAATGATATTTCTATTCAAAATGAGGTAGATTTGAAGGATATAAAGTTTAATAAAAATTTGATTCAAAACAATTAATAGTTGTTATCAAATGGATCAAACATATGGAAGTAGATATAAATTATTTTTATCACAAATTTGATGGAATAAGAAAATCCACAAGCCATGTTTCAAAATATTTGAGCTCCAATAATTAATAAGTTGTTGAAATATTAAGGATGGTTTATACTCTAAAATTATTCACAATACAACATGTTTATGAGATATAAAGGAAATGTAAGAGGATAATTTTTTTGAAGAGGAATTTACAAAGATGAATAAACGTGTTTCCAACTTGGAGAAAGATCAGAATCATGATAATAATATTGGAATTGTGGATGAAATAGTTGATTGAATATATTTTTCTATTTTTGAGTCTTAAAAATATCATGAATATGTTATGATTATGATGGAAATAGTTAGAAAAAATTCAGATAATGATTTCAATTTCTTTTAACTCTTGAATATTTGTAATAAATAAATTTATATAATTTTGGATTTATATTATTGAAAGTTTATCTTCATTAACAAAATTGGATGAATTATTTTGAAATATTCTTTGATGAATTATTTTTATATATTTTTTAAGAAATATATTTATTAAATTTTTAGATTAATGATTTCCTATATAAAAATTTCTTAATATAGATTTATTTCCCTAAATTTTTTTATAAGTCTATCTACCACTGAAAAACCTTTTCAAAAATAAAAATGGGCCGTAATATATCCAAAACATTTGGTGTAAGGAAATAAATTTTTGAGATAAGGGGGAGAAAAAACCATTACAAATGTGGATAAATGTAATTAGATTTTATAAAATTGGAAGAAATAAATAAAATACAAGACTATGAATGAAATTGGGAGTAAGTGTTTTTTGTGTTTCTTAACTTCACTTTTTATCATTAAAAGTTGTGCATTGTCCGTTCCAAAAAGGGGGAGATTATTTATTCAAAATTTCTATTTCAAAACAATATTAGATTAATTTTGAAAATCAAAATTCAATTTCTTTAAAATATTTTGCATTTATAAGTTTTATAATTCACATATTATAATAATTTTTTTGTATTAAAGTTGTTTTACCTGATATATATTTCCCTTGCTAATGGAAAAATCTTTTTTAAAGGTTTCCAGATTAAATGAATCAAATTTAACTTCCTTACCAGATTGGAATTTACATTATAAATCATAAGGAAAAACATAAAAATCATCAGAAATAGTTTTATGATGTCCTATAGATAATGATTAACAATGCCCCACCAAAATAATATTAACAAAGGATACCAGACAGAATTAATTGAATGTAAGTAGAAATTCTTTACAGATGAACTTTTTTAATGATTTTCATATGAAGACTTCATACATTCTACAAGAATACGATATTTCATCTTAACAGATAATAAATATAATAATTTTAATTGAGCTACATCGATCTCGCAGTTAGATGAAGACAAAGTACTAAACATTCCAACTGAAGATGACGTTTGTTTTATTTCATTGAAAACACCTTTGACATATGCATAATATAACCACTGGGTGTACGCATATAAATAATGTTTTATTTGAGGAGATGAAATATTTTTACAACACTTATGATCTAAAGTTGATCTAAATATTGTGTAACGACATTTTACTTGAGTCTGATTATATTGTAACTTCTAGAGAGTATTTTTCATAAGGCATCGATTTTTAAGTTTCATTTTTAATTACCTTAAGAACATTTTTTTTATTTATTACGTATGATCTGGTGTGATTGACGGATTCCACTATTAATGAAGACATAGGTTACTCTGATCTTCTAATCGATAGTTTTCTATAACTTGGTAAAAATTATATTTTTCTAATCGTTGTATTGAGGGATTACTTGGTGTACAATGAATAATAATTATAGTGTGTTTAATACCCTAGATACAATAATTCATATTATGAGTTAATTAATGATTATGTATAATGTGAGGAAATATTTTTATAAAATATTCAGAATGTTTTCTTAAAAAAATTATATAATATAGTTATTAATTATTTTATGATCTTATTACTCTATGATTTTGTTTAAAAATGTGTTATATAGTTTGTTATAAAATTTTCTTAAACTGATAATAATGTGAATCAAACAGAAACATCTTCTAAAATAATTTCTTAAATGTTTGTGTAAAATTATTGGATTTGTTGTATAAAATAAAAAACACCCACCCCATTGTATTAAAGCACATATTCATTAAATATTATAGTATAAGCTATGAAACCATTGATATATAATATAAAAATTATTTTATAACTTATTTATATTAACTATATTTGTATTGGGAGATACATTTTTTTTTGGAAAACTGTTAGTATAAAGTTATACTAATAAATTTAGTACAATTTTTGTATAGATATATGACAAAAAAATATAAGTCATTCACATAGAAATTCCACTATGCATCAAGATTATAGCACACCATATTTTCTCTCGTACCACTCCACATATAAATATAACTAAAATAGTTAGGGAAAATGATTTTAAATGAATTAGTGTTAGTCACAACAATAAAATAAAGAAAAAATATTTTTTATATTCAAACAATTAATAATTTTAAAATGATATGATAACATATAAAATGAGTTTATGATATAATATTCCATCCTCCATAATCAATGTTATAAAAAAATAGTTTCATAATTGAAATATATCAATATCTTCCTCTAGGAAATAAATTTCATTACCACCATTGTCATCTTCTTCCCCACTACCATTTCACTTGTCAAGAATGTCATCACATACATGATTTTCTTCCAAAAATTCATCAACATCACAATTAATAAGGTCATCACCCCGACCACCACTACATCCAGAGAAATTATCCCATGTATCAACTCTCAAGTAACAGATCTTTTATATATGTGTATCCAAATAAAAATGAAATCCAAAAGAGGTGGTAGATACATAACCATCATTACATTCATTAAATGTTTGTTGCGATTTTGAGGTCTTTCATTATCCCGTAATTTCAATTTATTTTAATTTACTATTTCTAAATGGGTATCTTGTAACTCTACACCAAACATGGTTTTTAAATAATGAAAATGGGCCAATAGTTAATGGAAAAAATATTTTTACTGGGTCTATAATTGATCCTCACCTAGTTTTTATCACACAATACCCGTTGAAGATGATTATTTGGGAAGATTATTTCATCTTATTTCTCTTAAAATTCCTCTATAGAATGACTATAAAATAAATGGGATATTTATTTTTTAAATAGTTACTAAAATTATAAAGTGTTATAATAATTATTAGAATATTTTTTTCATATGAACATTAATAACACCATCATATTTATTCTTTGTACGTGAGAATAACAATTTTACTCAAGGTACAAATCCATTGATGTTCAATCGTGACTATTGTAAATGAAAAGGAATGTATGAAAACAATACTCATTAATATATTATTTAATAAATATCATAATCCACTCAATTATATTTTTATCCTTATATAACTAATTTATTACAAATGAAATCTGAAGATACATATTCAAACTCATTTCTACATTAAAAATATAGAGCATATCTATTTGTTTGAGTATTTTTCCATTAGAAATAATGAAAATAATTAATTGGTCCCCTATTTTTTATTTCATTATGCATAATCAAAAAATAAAATTAAATAATAAGAATCAATGTATTAATAAAAATCATAATAATTTTAAATAAAAACCCATTAATTTTTAAAAATACCTTAAAATCATCACTATTCTAGAAACAAATCAACTCATACTAATATTAAATATAAAATAATTAAGGCTTGGTATACCATATAAATATATAAAAATTATAATCTTCCAACCAATATATAATTCATGCTTATAATATCTCTACAGTTCTCCTAATTCCATTAACCAAGAAACCCTCTAAGCTTGACCATTGAAAAAGTTAATGTGAAGAAAGAATAAAAATATTCATATATAGAAATATAATAAAAAATTACATTTAAACTTAATAAATTTTATTACCCATATCTCAGCCAAAGCATTATCCTTGATTTGATTAAGGAAACATCTCAAAGAGATAGTTCTAATGGGAATAAAATAACTATATTTTTTTATAATTTAAATTAAACTTATACTTTTTCATCAATTATTACAAATTATTTTTTTCTTCATTATACTCTCCAATTTCATGGGTATGGTGGATCCATACATAATGCAAGGAAGTACTCGTACACTACCTATTTATATAGCCTGTTGAGAATAAATTAAAATTTAATACTCAAGAAAGATATAATAATAAATTTGTGTTAAATTTTAATGCACTTGTAAACATATACCTAATCCAATATGGTTAGTGGGTTTTGAGAGATTTATAGTCCAGTAATGATTAGCATCCTATCTAGGATTGGTATTCTCTAATGAATGATTTTGGTCATTGTTATGAACTATATGAAAACAATGATGTCGAGACTAAGTTACATAAGGACAAGCATAAAATCCTAGAGGCATAAGATAATTGGAAAATGAAGGTGACATATGTGTTGGTGGAAAATTATAAAAGGGATGTGGATCCATCATGGGATATATAAAAGGTATGTGAGAAACATATTCTATCTAATTTGATAAAGATAATTTATGTGCCCTAAACAACCTTGGTTCCTTTAATAGAAACATTGGGATGAGATAGTGTTGTTGATGGGATAGGTTGTGGTGGGTGTGGGTGTGATCAGATAAAGAGAGTCCTCTGAGTAACTCTAGTATCACCACCTCTCTATCAATCATGCTATAACCACTATTATCAGTATGACCAAAGAACGACTGTCTTTTGGATTGTGGTTGTTGAATGAAATTTGAAAATGACTTTCAAAATGGACATTAACGTTATATAACTGATATATATTGTAAATACTATATTTTTTTTGGTAAATAGAGGGTGCATGCATATCTCTCAAATTAGTTGATCATTATCAGATAACATCAACCTATATACTTATTTAATAATTTTCAAAACCTTCATAGGAATACTAAATGAATATTTTATTATAAATCCAAACCTTATGGAAAGTCCAAACAATACATGATAGGTGGCATGAAATTATTAAGGAATAAAAATTGGAAAATAATACAATGAATATGGGGTGACATAAAATAATCAAGGCATACTATTTTTTCCTGAAATCATTGTATAAAATATTTTATAACATAAACAATGGATACTAATTAACACGTTAAAAAGTTAGAGGAGGTTTCATAACATTATCAAGAGATAAACTTTTGAATGTAACATTCAATAAATGAAAAGTATGTTTTAAATACTTGTTTCATTAAAAAAATATCAAAATATATACATATGGTATTTAGAACGTTATAATTTTACTTATTTTCTTATTTTTTTTTAACTTGAATTTTTTTTTTCTGGAAATAAAATGGAGGGTTGACACCAGATACCATTTCCCTTATAAAATACACACCACTAATTTAGGTACAAAATTAACATTTAAAATTAATTTAATTGAGTCATCATATGAAATATGTTGGTCAAGAACAATAGGAAAGATAATATGTCAATTTTATCTGATTTTTTATCGAAATTATATATTGGGATTACCTCAAAAATGATATTGACATCATATTTCAGAATATCATTCACATAAACAACTTTTTTTGATATTAATTCCATAATATATATCTCATTTTTTATGGTGGAATAATCTCATGTAAGTAACTCAAAACCAACATTTCTTAATAAATATTCCCTATCACAAAATTGAATAAAAAAACTTCCATTTCATTAAATCCACATGACCTTGATAGTAAACATATAATATTACTATTATCTCTAAAACTCTATTATAAGTAAAATTTTCATATTGAGGTTTATTATCTGATGAAATGACATAATAGTCTATTATTTTAGTTAACATCACAACATCATGTTGTGTTCTCATGTTCACTGGTAGACAAGTTATACAAAATATTACAACAATTTATATCTTCTGATTTACATTCAAAAAATATATTATTGATGTAAAGATATAACGCTCTTATTTAATGTTAAAACAATGAATAATTATTTAATATTTATGTTATTAGAGTAATTTTATTACATTTGGTTTAAAACAAGTAGGAAACTATTTGTGTTTAAAAGTGTCTCTACTTCTCAATGGTAACGAATGATGAATAGTACTTATAAATTTGTTTGTTACTTAAATAATAATATTTTTTTATGATATAGATAAAAAAATTGATGAGATAAAAATTTAATGTTTGAATTCCATAAGTTATGTATTTATCAAAAAAATCACAGTTAAAAAATATGATTCATGTACCATCTCACAATCATGAAGGATTAGTTTACCCATTATAAATTATCTTGTAATTCCCCATGTTTAGAGAAGTTATGGAAAAGTGGTCCCAATTTAATCATATTTCTCATGTTAATTTATAATTAGTTTGTAACATATTATTTACACATCATTCAGCTACATTGAATCGAAATCTATTAATTAGTAAGCTAAAAAAATAATGAGTGGAACTTTTAGGATGATTTATATTCTTGAAAATTGAACTGATTGTTGAAATATTTATTTTGGATTAATATATCCAATGAAATGTAATTCAAAACATAATGAGAACTTCATTTGGAAGGTGGATAGTTAGATAGAACAAGAAATTAAGAAAAATAGAGTCAATTTTTAAATAACTCACACAAAATCAATAGTTCCACAACATGTCATTTTTCTAAAATTCTTACTTAAAATTTTGGAATAGATATATATTTTTATGTTGATTAATAAAATCACCATCACCATTACATTATTAAATTGTAAATGAAACATAACTATTGAAATAAACTCATGATGAAGGATTCTATATTTATATTTTTTTAGAGATTTTAATTTCACCTATATTTTATTGAAATATACTGAGAAATAATTTGATTGACCATATGAAAAATTTAAAGTATTGTACTTATAAATTGTTTTTCTTATTTCTAGTCATCATTACATATGAATTATAGGGAACTTCCAAGTTATTATAATCGATAAACTAAAGATGTAGTTCAGGTCTGATATTCTTATACACTAAGCCACACTTTCATGATAAATCATCTTTAGTACTCCCCTTTGAATTTGAAATGATTTAACAAAAAAATTGTCCAATATTTTTCTCCATGTGAATTGTGTCTAAATAATGTTGTAGAATTTTTTTTTCAATCAATAAAATTAAAGAAGATAAATTTATTCCCCCAATTAAAATTTGATTTAATATAAAAATTCAAACTCTTTATATATTTCATATGATCTATAATGAATGGAAAAATAGAATATTTTAAATTAGTTAATTATATCATTTTTGGACCAAAATTTTAGTGGATTATAGAACTCAAGAGTATTGTCAAACTTTTCATGATTTTCATGTACAGGAGATTAATTAGATAGAATAATTGACATACCATGAAACTAAAACTATGATGATATTTAAGACTTATGTATAACGTATTCACTAGATAAATTGGAAAATATAGTTTACCATTTTCACTTTATATAGACAACATTATATAAGATATAAAATCATTTTTCATACACATTAGAAAAACACAAATTAAATTTTTTTCAAAGAAGCATCGTATATTAAAATAACAAACAATAAAAATGAGATTGAATAATTTTATTAAAGGTTATAAGTATAGGTATATTTAATTTATATGACCAGAAGGTCGATATATGATTATATTCAGCAATGTATAGTTATTTCTATACATATCCATGTACGAATTTTATAAATATAAATGAAAACTGGCAATATATTATGTGAAGTAAATATCTAATAAATTGTTATTACCATCACATGATAGATCCAAACCGACATTACATAATATAATTGAAAATTTTGGATATCATGTTACAAATTCCTACCATTTTAATCCACAAATGAGACCGAACATCTCATCATCTGCGTTAATTATCTTAACATCACGTCTCCGCATATTTAGTGTCATTTCATTAGAGATGAAATGATTTTGGATCATAGGTATTAATATAAAATTAAAGATTACTTTTCATGATACATTTGTTTATTTATTAAATATATTTTACATCCATTATGATATACCATAATGTTTTCATTCATTAAGGTTCATTGTTTCCTCTAAAAATAAGTTGCGCTTTTTATGGTAAGCATGAATTTCATTAGTTGAAAATCAAACAATCTCAATAAAATTATATTCCGTATAATTAATTTTTAGAATATATTTATAATAATGTAGTAAATATGGAAAAAGGTAATGATATAATCATTTATTGCATTTGAAATTCCATATATGGGTTTTCTATGACACACTAACATTAAAAATTCTTACATTTTCATATTACCACATGCGAGATATATGTGAGTCTCACATCATCCATCAATTTATTCACTATGTCAACATTATTACATTACTTAGGAATATATTGAATAATTTTACCATTTTATTCATGTAAGGAAATAATTTCATTTATTTTATTATGAATAAATATAAATTCAACTACTTTTCTTTATATCACAATCAATCTTGGATAATTTTTTTCTTTCCATTGTGATAGTAGACATAAAAGTTATTACAAAAACCAAAATTCTTTTATAGAAACTAACTACATCCCTAATTAACTAAGGTCTTGAAAAAATAATAATAGTAATGTGAATAATCTCTTATATGTCACATATTATTAATGTTGAATTCTAAATAAAATCAAACTTATTCTGAACCATAGTGGAGATCCGATAATATCGTACATCCAATTTCTATCAATTCTAAAATATTAATTTGTTGTTAAAATCAACATAGTAAAAAATAATTATATTATTAATTATAGTAATTAATATTTTCAATACATATTAGGCCCAAAAATATTTCAAAAACTATTTAAATATATACATTTGATTTGTAATAGTGTTTATATTTTTGGAAACTTTTTGTACTGGAGACACACCAAAGTGACAGGATGACTAAAACTAATATATGATAAATATATATACTCTAATTTTTTGATAAAATGAAATAAAATTTAAAATTGGAAGGATTGATGTCATATTTAAGGGATAGGGTGAAGGGTAATATGTATATAATTATCACAGGGAAGAAAATACACCCCGTATTTTCGTGACCACATACCATGATATATCCTTAGCAAGATATTTATCAATAATGTTTTTATATTGGAAAAAAATTATCAAAGATGATTTTTTTTAGAAATCCTGGAAAATCCCATTTTTACATTTTGTTCACCTTCATAAATATATGTGTCCTTATTAACATTTCAAAAAAAACCCTTAACTATTATAATGAAAATAATATTTTCAAAAAATAATCATGGTACCATAACATTGATATAAATTAATTATGTTTTTTATATTATTAAAAAAAATCAAAACCATAAAAATAATTATTTATAATGAATGATAAATCATTTTTTATAACAATTTTTATTATTTTATATGAAAATTTCATTTTATCAAGAACCATGTGTGAACTAGTTTTTTAAACAATGGATTAGTACATAATTTTTGAAAACCACCGCTTTATAACATTAGAACTGAACTAAACAACACATATTACTATAACTATTTTATTATATAAAATATTCAAAACATAATCTTTAAGAAAAAAATAATTAAATTTATTAATGTATCCTTGGTTATAGAAACCAAAGGAGGTCTATATATCCACCTATACGAGATGATGTATCCAATGACGCCTTTTATTACTCCACCAATAGAAAAATAGAATGGTTATTATATGATGTTTATGAACCCTTAAAATAAATAACTACCCAATTAAATTAAATCATTATGAAACCCTGTGATATTATTGCAATGTATGTCATGAAATAACAGATATACAAGAATTATATAAGAAAGAAAAAGAGGGGAAACAACGTAATATTATAATTTCAATGAAAATAATTTTAATAAATTTTAAATATAGATGAATAGAAAGGGGATTCCAATGGGAGGGATACAATTTCAATTGGTAAGTGAAAAATGATACTAGGAATGGGGGGATCACTGATGGTGAATCCAGGGGACCCTATATAAAATTTAAAAATAAATTATATGTATAGGGAAAAAATTTACCTATGATTTTTAAAACCATTAGTAATGGATCATTGGTATAGAACATATTTACAATAGTCCCTAATGACTTCTAGTTATCCCAAAATAGTCTAGTCACACAAAATTGTAATGAGAAAGAAAAAATATGTGTAAAAATATAATCATTTAGTAAAATAAATATTGATAACATTTATAGAAAAATTATTTAGTTATTTTTTCGGATTTAATGAGTTTATATAGATATTAATGGTCTATTTGACTACTCTAATATGTTTGGTGGATATTAAAAATATGACTATTGAAAAATGAATTTTCCCATTTTAAGAATAATGTGACGATTATGGGTAATAAGTATATAATAAAATAAACAAAAATATGTGAATATAATAAAATCACAAATAAATAAATAAGTAAATAAAAATAACATTTTAAATCATTTAACGTAAATATAATAATTATTATTTTAAATGAGTTTTATCTCTATTAAATAAATATTAATATTTTATAAGAAATTTAAATTTTTAAAATACCTCATTTAGGAGTATATTTTAATTAAATTACTTAAAAATTATGTAATCTCAAAAAATTAGTTCAGATTTATTTTTCTAAATTTTTATAAAAAACATGAATTTTTGGCCAGATAATATAAATAAATTTTTTCACAAACAATATGTTTTATGATTTTAATTTGATGGAAAACTAAAAAAATTAATTCAATTATGGTTTTTATAATACAAAAAATATTTATTAAGTTAAAAAACAAATTTATAGATTTTAAATTTAAAATAAGGCCAAAAATTTAATGTAAAAATTCATAAATTTTTTAATCATCTAATAACAACACTTTATGACTTTTTTAGTTTGTTATTTTGATTAATTAATTAATATAATTATTTTTTAGATGATTCTAAAAGTAAATAATAATTTTCATTATAAAATTATTTACTTTTATAAATAAGTCTGTAATTTCTAGTATATGTAATTAAATGATATTACATTCATTAATATATCTCAATATTTTCCAACCCTATATTTATAATATCCCATCTCAACACCATTTCTAACCGTATAAAAAAAATATTTATGTTAGGTACTTTATTTTCATATGCCCTCTCTTAAAACATTTTCACTTCTTGGGGATGTTTTGGTCTCACCACACCCCATGAATACAGATTGGTAAGAATTTATGAAAGGAGTCGTCATTCATGTAGAGATAATGTATCATCCCAAGTAAATAAAGAATATTAAATTTTAATATTTATTAATATTTGTGAATTAAATATTAATTTTACTTTCAAGGGGATTCTATGTTCGATGGCGTACCCGATACACAATACTGGGTTTCTTTGAAATCTTACGTTGCACACAATGTTGGGTCATACTGAAAAATAATAATATAATATTATTTTAAATGGTATTTAATGCATCGCTGTTGTATTTGCGGGAATGAACAGAACTAACCATATTATTATTAAACATGTTTTTTATATGTTTTTACATTTATCTAATAAAAATTAGAGGCTTAAAATGTGAATGAATCTAATTTTAAGCATAAATAATCTAATATTCTTTAAAACGTCGATTTACCGCCTTTTAATGGAGAACCATAATTAAATATAGTTTTGGTCACTTTTATATGTTATATTTGAAAAAAGAAAATTTTTATTTACTATCAGGACATCAAAATTTACATTGGGTAAATTTTAGGTATTTTTCGGATAAAGTTCATTTTCTAATGAATTGTGAAAAATACGATAATTTAATTCCAAACAAACTTTTAATATAATTTATTTATATGGTTATATTATCTTTTTGAATGATTTTAAAGTTTAATTACATTATATTTTTACCATTTAATCCAGTTTTTGTCATTTAAAGTAATTTCACTTTGAAATTAGAAATAAACAAGTGTCAATTTTTTGATAATAATTATTTTTTAAAAACACGTTTTTTATTTTCACAATGGGAATTAATATTAAATTAATTAATGCAACTTATATATTTTTCATTTTTTAAAATAGACATCATTTTTTAATTTGGAATATCAAATATATCTTAGGATTAATTTTTGGTATTTTTCTAAAAACATTCAATTTTTGATGAATAGTGAAAACATTAAGTAGTAATTAAAATCCAAATTTTTCATTTAAATAAAAATTTACCACTATTGTGAATTGAATTATGAAAATCCAACATATATGGTTTTTATTAGTAAGTAAAATTTGGTCCAAAAAGATAAAAGTTTCTTTGGTGAATAGTAACTTTTGACTTTTATTTACCGCGATTAAAGGTAAATATGGTAATTCATGGTAAAAATAATATTATTATAATATTAAATTACCCTAAAATATGTCCCAATCCTATTGGTTGAAACATTTCTGACCGTGGGAATCCTTGGGTATATTTTGGGACCCCATGGATCCACTTAAAAGTGACAATGACACTTTATATCAATTAATATAAAGTAATGACGAAAATGACATAAACATATATCTTTTAGTAAATCAATTCTTACATAAGGTAATATAAGTTATCTCTTCAAATATAAATATTCATTTCGAATATAAAAATATTTCCTAAATCATGGTATTTTTTTTACTTTTATACATCATATAAATAAAATTATTTATGACACAATAATGATGCAGTGTTTACCTCAATAATTAATGATTTAAATAAATGAGATTATAAATATTAAAAACATATCCAAAACCTGTAAAATTCTTAATGGATTATTTTATTTCTAACAAGAGTAATCTTATATCCAAATTTAATATGTTTTGTACCTTTAGAAACTGACAATCAATATATAATAAAATAATATTTTCAAACTTTCCTAAAGAGCCCCTCCTTCCCCTTATAAAAAGCCATCAGCTCTAACCCATTAATCACACCACTAAAGCCCCTTGGATCATCCAAAATCTTCCCAAATAATCTCTCAAGATCCCTGTCTTCCACCGAGATGCCTTACGTTAGGTAAACGACACTTCAAGAAATCCTTTTGGTTCAAACCAATGGGAGTTACACGATTTAAAGGTAACGTCTTCTTTTATGTTCTTTTCTTTTATTTTACTTCTCCAACCCCCTAAAATCTTTTTATTTATTTATTTTATAACAACACCAGTATCCTTAATATACTAGGTTGTTGTTATGATAAGGATTTGAAGTAAACTTACACACATCGGCGTCTAATTAGTAAAGAACATACTGTTTCTGTGGATGGTGAACAACTGTCTCAGGAAACGATGATTGTTCAATCTTATCCTGCCACCTCTTATGGTGGCCATTAAGATTCAACTATATTTACATGTGGTATATATTATATTTTTACTATCTCTATACTTCTGTCTTTTTCATTTATATCAGAAATTTTTGGTTTCCATAATGGGTAAATACAATAATTTTATTTTAGGAAGTGAAGACTACCGCCCCCCAAACTTACACACACCTCCGAAGGAGGATGCGTCCCATCAGCCACGACAGAGTACAGGGGTGGAAAGCACACCGACCAACCACATAGAACTAGGTCGGTGTGCATCTGCGCTGCCGGTAGCGATGGAGGCCGCAGCCCGTCGGTCATAGTGTTGAACCGGGAGGGCGCGCGTCTGCGCCACTGGTAGAGGAGGAGGCCACGACTTCTTAGCCGCAGTGGTGCACTAGTTGGGCGGACGACACCCATCTGGCTATGGAGGCACCAGTGGTGACATCATGCCGCTAGAAGGGTGAGCTGGCCGGAGCCCCGGCCAGCCGTGTCACGTAGAGCAGGACCCACTCCGGCGGGTCCCGCGTGCCAGCAGGCGGCACCACGTGGCGCCGCCAGGTTGGCCAAAAACAAACGGCCCTTGGGTTGTTTCGGAATCCTGGGGCCACCTCCCCCTGGTGTCGGCTAGGGCGGACCCCACTAAGGCTGGCCAACCCGACCGTGCGCCGCACCGCGGGTTGCGCCTTGTGGGCCGCACCCAGCGGGCCGCACCCAGTGGGCTGAGTTGCCCTCTTATTGGTCGGCCCAGACTGCAGCCCAGAGGGCCGAGCCCGCCACGACTCATCCATTTCGGGTCAGCCCATGATGGGTTGGGCCAGGTCGTTCCAACTAGGTTGGACTGGTCCTGAGCCCATCTGGACCCAGATATGCCTTTTTGGTCATATCTTGAGAATCGAGCGTCTGTTTGACGAACTGTCTATGGCACCAGAATCCTTGGATCAAGAACGTAATTTATGTATAATTCACATGAGTTTTGGATAAATTTTGAGTACAGATGGGTTAGATCAATCCTGAATCCAACCAGGACCTCGAAACGGAAACTGTAATAACATTCAAACCAAGCATCTGATTGACGTGTCTTCTATCACATTAGGTCCTTTTTGACATGACGGACCTTCGTGATAATTATTTGTGGGACTTTTTAGAAGTTAAAGTATCTACCGATGTCTTGAGGAGCGTATTATCCCAAAATCAAGCATGCTTGGTGCGGGAACCCTGTGGGTGGCTATCAATGGAGAATCTTCAGATCCTGTATGGGTCAGTATCTACTGATCCTATGTTGGTCATCTCCAGATCTTATGTGGGTCATATACCAATCTTGTGTGGGACACATTCAAGTCTTGTGTGGGTCATATTCGGATCCGGTGTGGGTCTTCTTCGATCCTATGTGGGTAAAAAACAGATCTTCTCGACAAAGTAAGATGATCTAGAAATACAGCTAATCATCTATACTTACATACCAAAGTTATACCTAGAGTGAGACGAGTCTTTACCTTTGTAGTACACTTCTGTGTGGTTATTCCTTCGTGGTATTCTTCTGTGTTGTGTTACCTTTGTGGTACTTACCTTCATGGTGTTACTATCGTGGTATTCATTCATTCATGGAACAGTAGTGATTTTTGATAAAGTGTTGGGCCTTGTGTTTCCTCATGAATGAGATGAGTTTACTTGATAAATTAGGTATATTTATGGGCATATACCTAAGTAGGGTGGGTTTTTGCTTCATGCTTTGTAATTTTAGTCTTTCTTTTTGGTTCATCCACTGTGTATTTTGAGAGACCTTCGGGGGAATAGTGGTCTCTACTGAGTATTGTTATACTCACCCATGCATGGGATACGCCCGCACCTTACTGTGTCTTGTGTAGAATACGGAAAACATTGATCGATGCTGGGGGATTCTTGGACATGGACAATTAGAGAAGACGTACTGCAGTGACGACAGTTCGAGAGATGTACTTACCGTTCAAGTAAGATCCTTGGCAGGCATTCACAGTAGCTATTTTCAGTTTTACTTGTACTTTTCTGTTGGGATTGTATTCCATCCCCTTTACTTACTGTACTCACTCTTTTAACTATATAGTTTACTTGTTCTTGAATCTACCTATGTGCTTGGATTGTGTGAGTTTTCCGGTTAAAAAGGCAATGCCTTCCTGGTTTTAGGGATATGACTTTCTGGTGCTTGTCACCAGCCCCTGGCCTATGTAAGGCGGGCTTGGGGTAGTCATGACACATGCCCTGGGGGAAGGGTTGTGACATTTGTACTTATCTTTATTTTGATTAATGTGATATTTTTAATGACTGATTTTCTGATTAGCAACTTTTAATGATATTTCCAAGCACAATTTTAAAATTGCGAGGACGCAATTTCTAAAAGGGTGGAAGGATGTAACATCACATGTAAAAAAAGAATAATAAATTTTCATATTTATTAATATTTGTGAATTAAATATTAATTTTACTTTAAATGGGATGCTATGTTTTATGGCGTACCTGATACAAAATAATGAGTTTCTTTGAAATCTTATGTTGCACAAAATGTTGGATCATATTAAAAAATAATAATATAATATCATTTTAAATGGTAGTTAACACCTAGCCATTATATTGGCGGTAATGAATAGAACTAACCATATTATGATTAATCATGTTTGTTAAATGTTTTTACATTTATCCAATAAAAATTGGAGGCTTAAAATGTGAATTAATCTAATTTTAAGCATCAATACTCTAATATTCTTTAAAAATTTGATTTACCACCTTTTGATGGAATTCCCTATTCAAATTTAGTTTTTTCCACTTTTATATGTTATATCTGACAAAATAAAATTACTCTTTATAACTCGGACATCAAAATTTACTTTGGGTAAATTTTTGGTATTTTTCTGATAAAGTTCATTTTCTAATAAATTGTGAAAAATACTGCATTTTAATTCAAAACTACTTTTAATCTAATTTATTTATATGGATAGATTATATTATTAAATTGTTTTAAAGTGTAATTATATTATATTTTTACCATTTAATCGAATTTTGTTCATTGGAAGTAATTTTACTTTGAAATTGGACATAAACAAGTGTCAATATTTTGATAGTTATTATTTCTTAGAAACACATTTTTTTGTTTTGACAATGGGAATTAATTTTAAATTAATTAATGAAACTTCTATTTTTTGAATTTTGTAAAATAGAAAAAAAAAATTTAATTTGGAATATCAAATATAACTTATGCTTAATTTTTTGTATTTTTCTGAAAACCTTCAATTTTTGATGAATAGTTAAAACACTGAGTAGTATTTAAAAAACGAATTTTTCATTTTAATGCAATTTTACCACTTCTGTGAATTGAATTTTAAAAATCCAACATAAATGGGTGTTATTATTATGTAAAATGTGGTTCAATAAGATGAAAATAATATTTTGTGAACAGTAATTTTTGACTTTTATTTACCGCAGTTAAAGGTATATAGGATAATTCAAGGTAAAAATAATATTATAGTAATATTAAATTACTCTAACATGTGTCCTAATCCTATTTTTTGATACATTTCAAACCATGGCCATCCCTGGGTCTATTTTGGGACCCCATTGAGCCACATTAGAGTGAGAATGACACTTTATATTAATTAATTTAATGTAATGTCAAAAATGACATAAACATATATCTTTTAGTAAATCAATTATTAAATGGGATTATATAAGTTATCACTTTGACTATAAATATTAATTTTAAAGATAAAAATATATCCTACATGATGGTAATTTTTTATAAATTTTAGACACCATATAAGTAAAATTATTTATGACACAAAAATGATGCAGTGTTTACCTCACCAATAAAAGATTTAAATAAATGAGATTATAAAAATTAAAAAAATATCAAAAACCCATCGAATTCTTTTTGAATGATATTATCTCGAACACGAGCCATTATATCTTTGACTTTAATAAGATTGGGACCTTTTGAAACCTAAAATCATTATATAATAAAATAATAATTTTAAACATTCCTAAAGTGCCCCTCATTCCCGTTATAAAAAGCCCCCATCTCTAACCCATTATTCACACCTATCAAGCCCCATAGCTCATAAAACTCTTCCCAAATAATCTCTCAATATACCTATATTCTACCTAGAAGCATTATCTTAGGTAGAAGACACTTCAAGAAATCCTTTGGGTTTAAACCAAAGGGAGTTATCCAATTTGAAGGTAACATCCTCTCTTAAGTTCTTTTCTTTTATTTTACTTATACAACACCCTAAACTCTTTTTATTCCTTTATTTTACAACAATGACATTATACTTAATATAATAGGTTATTTTTATGATAATTATTCGAACTAAACTTACACACACCTCCGTCTAATGGGTAAATAACATACTGTTTCTGTGGATGATGAACTACTGCCTCACGAAACGATGATTATTCAATATTCTCCTACCACATCTTATGGTGGCCGAAAAGATGGCACTCTATTTACATGTGATATATAATATATTTATATTTTGTCTTTATACTTCTTTATTTTTCATATATATCATACTTGTATGGTTTCCATAATGGGTAAGTATGATAGTTTCATTTGAGGATGTGCGGACCACCACCCCCTAAAAGTGATATGACTTGTTCATGCCATACGTAGAATATATAAAGGATGGAGTTAATTAAATTAGATAATATATATATTATACTATAATTATAATATAACTATTTATTATTATGTTTTCATTCCTTTAAATGTAAAATATAAATGAAAGTAGCGTTCATGCGTACGTACGACTTATCGTCTCCATGAATGGTACGTTTCATTTCTGGACTCCAAATGATATGGAATATTATAAATACATATACACTGTATATATATAATATATATTATATCTAAATATTTAATATCATTATGGAGATAATATAATTTTTACACATGGACAATTTGTAATTATAACAAGTTCATTTTTGACTAAAGTTCCGATTATTGACAATATGTCTGATATGAACTCAAATAATTATCTAATTGTTATAGAAATGTAATAAGTGATATAAAATTAATAATAAACTTGAATATTTTTCTTATGGAAGTATAAATTAACTTATGTTTATTATTCAGGAAGAACAGGGAACATACGAGTCAAGTCGGACACAAGGTAAGGGGTTTATTATGTAACTTTTAATTCCATGAGATTTTCATTGTTCACAACTTATTTATTGAATGTGGTGTATTGTGTACTTCCATTTGATATATATTATCATGATTATCTTTATATTCATGGTATTATTTGATTAATTTGGTGGTTATTAACTCTTGGTCATACGACTTGATTGATTACAACGTGGTAAGGGATTTTCATCTCAGTTTTTATTCCCATGAGATTCATGCTATACTACCACTATTTCCATTTGTGTGGTGTATGTAATACCCATTATTTTATTATTTGTGTAATATAAATTAAATTATGGGTAATTTTATCTTTATTGTATGACCCTTATTTCATGGTGTGTATCTTTTGTAAGTTACCAATTGGTAAGGGAACCTTTCACCCTCCTCGTTTTAAAATACTTTTTTTGTTATGTCTTTTACATCTTCACATGTTTGGATATTTTTTTCTATTCCCTTATTTCTATACATTTTATGTCCATGTGATTAGGTACCCTATTATCTCTCATTATCTCTTTTTTTTAATTTTTATGTGACGCTATTAGGCTGCCTAATTTGTGTAAGGGAACATCTTAACCTAATTTCAATTCTTTGGGTTAAACTTATACTTCTTTATTATGTTGTGATATGACTATGTGTGAATGACATGTGATTGTTTTACAATTAATATCCACTTACATTGTGTGTATTAATATTTTAAAACACACAATTATGTCATTTATTTATCCTTACTCTAAGGATACGATCTTTGCAAGGTTCTTTCTCTCAATTTACATTCCATTGAGACTTATTTGTTGTTATACACCAATTCAATTTTATATGGTGTATATAAAACCCTTTGAAATATTCTATCATGAATCTTATTATTCACATGATATTATAATTTTTTTATAAAAATTTATTCCTCAATTATATGTATTCAAGCATATCGCATTTGTTTAAGAACTCCTTAACAAAAATATTGTTTTAAAGATTAATTCTTCTAAATATTTATCATTAATTTCCATGTTTTCAAAATAGTTTTATGGATTTATTTATATGGACACTAATGTTTTAAAATGTTAATTCCACTAAAATCTTCAATGTGGTATGGAACACTTTGATTCAAAAATATCTTTATTAAATGTTTTAAATGGTTTTGAAAATGGATTGATAAAGAATTGTTTATTTCAATATCTTGATATGATATATTTTTATTGGAATTTGGAAATGTTATATTTACATTATGCTAGTGTTATTTGTTATGATTATGTTATGGTTATTGGGCATTTTTTACATATACGAGTGGTTCCATGATAAACCTAGGATGGGTGATCCTGAGATAGCTCTCCAATGCATTGGGTAACGTGACAGAGGTAAACGATAATGTTTCTCCTAAGAGGTTTAGGGAATATACAGTGATGGGTATTCCAAATGTAAATCCCTATGTAGATGTGAAATATAAAATGTAAGTTTGATATGGATTCCACAATTTACCTTTAGGATTTATGATTTATGTGTGTTATTCATAAATCTTATGATTTCATGAGGTTTGTTAAAGATCTTATCTTTTTGTATGTATCGATGAACTAATGTTTTCTTTAGTTATTTTATAACTCGTACTAAGATTTTTATGCTCATCCCAAGTTTTTTAAATGTTTCTCATAGGGTATAAGGCAGGGTAATATAATGGAAGAACTCAAGAAGATTTATATAAAGAAAAGAATTATTGTTTCTTTTAAGAATTTTTATTTTATGAAAAAATGGATACTGAGTAGAAGTGTCTACTTCGTAATTTTTTAGATGTAATATAGTAGTTATGGCCTAATTCTCAGAGACTCTATACCTGAAAAGTTCCTCAATGTGAACTATTAACCTAATTCAAGATTATTTAATATTTAATGTCGAGTCCTTATAGATATCCCCACATATATATTTACTTTAATTTTCATTATTTTATCTTTCAAATTTATAACCAAATGCTTCGAAAAATAATTTATACATATATCAAAAGTGTATAAATTATATTATATTTATGAAAAATAGAAATATGGTATTTGTTGTATATAATTCTTTTTACCACTCCCATCCATGAAAAATCCATATATTTTTAGGTTTTTAACATAATATAATGATTTATTTTCTTCACTAATATTTTTTATTAAAGGTTTATTAGTATAAAAAATACATTATATAAATATGTAAATTTTTTTATTTTAACTTTATAGAGATTAATGAACTCATGGATAATGATTAATTTACAATACTAAAATATCAAGAAAACTATGGAATTCTTTGTGATGTAATTTATCTATAAGAATGGTTAATAAATAATTATCAATCAGTATAAATGATAAATAAATAACATAATAAAATGTGAAATTATTTTATAATAATATTTTAATTAATAAATTTTTATATAAAGGAGGTGTAATCAAGTCAATACGAAATAGGCATTTAGGTGTGGGGTTTCTTGGACTTATCTCCACTTTTTATATAATTTTCATAGTTATATATGTATAATATTTTCTATTTCATATACCCTCTAATAAAAACCACCACATTATCATTCTCATTTAGTATAGGGATCATTTTATCCCTATTTTTTTCCCTAATTGATTTGAGTATGTTTCACATGTTACTAAATAACAAAGGGGTTCTCATTTGATTTTTTTGAAATTTCTTCTTTTGTCTTACACTCCTTCCATAACATTTTATTATTTTGAATACAAACTATCAATTTTTTTACAATCCATCATTTCTAAAACCCTACTTGATGTAGTAGAGAAGTCATGTGGTACCCTCAATGTCAAACTCTATTAGTTAATGTTTTCATACCTATCACCATGGGTGTCAACTCACATTATGGGATGAACTAACTCTATTAAACCAATGAACATAAAAATGAAAACCCATATAATCTCCATTGATGCATAAAAAAACTATTATACACCATTTATCAATATATATTAATATAATGAGAAATGGTATGAGGACATGTTCATAATAACCTCCAAAATCCCAACATAAATCACCAATATCCACGCAATCCACTCAAAAAACAACTAAAAGTGTCTGCTACAATATCATAAAAAATAAAATCAAGAAAAAATTAAAGGGGTTATTATAAGGGAGAAGTAAATAGGAGTATGTTTCTATAAAAATAATTATCTATGTGAAATAAATATGTAAGAGTAGGAATGTCAGATAAAAAATAATAAAACAAAACCATGAATTGTAAATATAATATGCATAATGATTGGGAAAAATATAAATGATGACACTTTTCTAAATTCCACCTTGATCTCCATAACCTCTCTCATTATATGCATTACATACAACAACTACTACCAACCCAATATGAATACTAACATATAAAAAACATCAAGAATACAAATCATTATAATAAATGGTTAATAATTGTTAGGTCCACCAGGTTAGATACCCTGAGGGGGGGGGGGTGAATCAGGGTATGCCAGATTGAAAAAACTACCCCTATTGATCATGTTTCGCTGTTAAGAAAAACTCTCTTCTCTCTCTTTCCTGTAGAAAAGAATAAACAGAAATTAAATCATGAACAACACACATAAATTTTTACTTGGTTCACCCTCACTGGGCTACGTCGAAGGAGAATACACCGGTGATGTGCCGATGCACCAAATCCACTATAATTGCACTACTGTTTAAAAGTTCTAAGTGGACTGACTGTCCCTCCTAGTTTACAGCCAATCACAATTTGAAAGCTCACTTCTCTCTCAACTGAAGTGTGATCACTGCTTCTTCAGAAGACCCAATCATAGTTTATAGAATTGTAGGTCACTTCATTATCACAAATTAATGAATCCTCCATTTTATGTAGATTATCTATTGATTTCATTCTTTCATCCACTGATAAATACCACTTTACCAAAGTGCTATCGGGTAACTCCAAATCTTTCACGCACCCCTTACCATGCCTTGCGTGAATCATTAATGCCTTGCATGCAAGATTCCACATTTTTTGTGAAACTCCTCTTGTGCACAACATCAATTTTACACGCAACTCAAATATTATGTGAAACTTTATTAGCTTGTGCATAACTCAAAATATTTCACACAACACCCTTTGCATAAAATTATAACATGTTTCAAAGCTTATATTATTTCTAGGTGTTGAGCTATTTTGAATGAGGGGGTCACCTCTTATTTATAGGTGTTGCGACCCCTATGCAAAAGATCCTCTGTGTCACACAAGATCCTCTCCAAGAAGGAAAAACCCAAATTGACATTGAATTGGGCGTATAATTTTCTTTCACGCAACCTCAACATTATCTCACATTTTCAAATATTACGCACGTATCAATCCTTTTCCATTTTTCAGAATTCTGAACCCAAAACATGTTTTGCGCACTAGTTTCCAAACCACATTAGATCTTGTGCACAACTTCCTTTACCAAAAATCTTTTTCCACATTTTTTCTGATTATGAGGCCCAAAAATTTGGCAAACACTGGAAAATGGAACCAACTTATATCTGTGATTTTTGTACCACCTTTGGATCGTCCATTCCTTTTTCCTTGATCTTTGTCAACATAGGTTTTAAAAAATATTTGTAGAACTCAAAAAATCACCATGGAAACCCACTTTTCAATAAACAAATCATCTTTATCAACAAACAAAAACACCTAAAAATGGTTCAAAGTTACCTTGAGGTAATTTTCCCAACAATCTCATCATTTGGGTTTGTTGAAAAATCCTATCAAAATTTAATACCATGTTAAATCTCCTTTCATCTTCAGACACCATTATCATCTTTTGATTCTGATAGTGATCAAGGATTTAGTCAACTCATACTCTAATCCCACCTGAGCAGTTCTCGTCATGAGAAACAAGAGTATAATGAAAATTTCATCAATGAATCACTTCATTACTAACACTTATTTTTGATACCAAACTGATACCAACATTCTAATTGCTGGAAACCTTCTGAAACGAATCCAACACCACTCTTATGCTTTTATCACGATCCTCAACTACCGTGATATCTATTTCATTGATCGATATCTTCTAGAATCGTCAGATTTAAAACTCTTCCTTCTTTACTTCTTGGGTTCTTATGTTATCCAAGCTAAGATCTAGCTAATCACTTCAAACTCCATGTACTCTTATCTTTGTATTCCCCCTATCATCTTCTTCACTTGTCTTGATGAACTCTCTCTATCTTGATGCTCCACATTTCATTTTCTCCTCATGTCTTTGAAAAAGGAATTTTCTACCTTATTTTCCATAGTTTCTCACCTTTAGGAGTCACTCTTTCTCCCCCTTTGTCAACTAACCCAAAGGTCACTCCTTTGTGGTATTAAAAATTTTTAATGTATGGGTAGTCAACTAAACTCTCACATCCAGTAGATTCCTCTCAAAATCTTCCTTGTGCAAGACCTTTGTTAGAATGTCTAAGACTTGTAGTTCAGTAGGAACATACTCCTAATTCACGATTCCCGGCTTAAATACCTCCTTGATAAATTGACACTTTATCTCAGTTTGATTTTTCTGGGAATGATGGACGAGATTTTTTCTGAGATTTATAGATCTTGAGTTATCCCACTAGATTCCAATACATGTCTTCACTTCAACTCCCATATCATCAAGCTGCTGCTTCATCCACAATAATTGTGTGCATGCTTCAGTGTCCGGAATATATTCAACTTCTGCAATGGTTAATAAAATGCAATCTTGCTTCTTTCTTAACAAATAATCACACAATACACCAAGATATAATGCACCTCATAAAGTTAATTTCATGTCATTCAGTGAACTGGCCCAATCTACATTAGTATTTCTCAATAACTATAACAGATATTTGTCATTATATATCAATCCAAAATCCACCGTTCCCTTAATATACCAAATTATTATTTTCTTTAAAAGAATGTGGCTTTCCTTGGGATTGATTTGATATCTCTCTATTTGGCATGTGGAGAAAACAATGTCTAGACTTGTCACTATCAAGTATAATAAACATCCAATAACATGCCTGTATCTGTTACATTAACTGCATTTCCATCATTATCTTTTGATAATTTCATCCTGGAAGCAACCAAAGACTTCATATCCTTGAAATTGTCAATTCTATTTCTTTTTTGAACCACTTTGGGATATTTTGATTGAGAAATGAAAGTGCCATTACTTCCTTGCGTCGCCTGTAAACCAAGGAAAAATTTCATCTCTATAATCATTGACATTTCTAATTCACTTTTGATGAATTCAAAAAACCGACTCCACTGAGATTCATCTGATCCGCCAAATATTATTTCATCGTCATAAACCAGCACCATCATCCTTTTATTACTATGGCTATTGAAATAGATATTGTAATCAACTCCACCATTCTGAAAACCAAGCTTCTTCCAATACTGATCAAGCCTTGAGTACGATTCTTTTAGTGCTTGTTACATCCCATATAATGATTTCTTCAACCGAAAAACCTTGTTCTCATCTTCATGAATGAGAAAACCATCTGGATTCTAAATATAAACTTCTTCTTATATAATACCATTCAAAAAGGCATATTTTACGTCCATCTAGAATAATTTGAACTTTTTTTACACTTCAATTTATAGAAATAATCTGATTATATCCAACCTTTCAACTGGTGAAAATATCTCATTAACATCTATTCCCTCTATCTGAGAAAAGTAGGAATGTTATGCGCCCATAAAGGGCTCTCGTTCTAGGTTTCTCCTCTTGCCGTATCCGCTCCTTCACAACGAAAGAAACGGCGTTTCTCCTCACGCTCGGTGGGTTTTTGGTGGTTCTCTGCAGTCGGCGTTATGAAGGTTCTCTTCCCTCTTGCTGTGGAGTTTTTCTATGGGATTCAGTGGTTGATGGTTCAGATCTGAGGGTGTAAGACCGGTCTGCGTCGACGACATACTCTTCGGAGCACTCCAGGTTCTGCTCTCGGCTTCCCGCTGTTGTTTTGTGGTGATATTTTTTCAGTATTATGGGTTGAGCCCGTTTATCGGCGGTTTGCGGGGTTCCCCGTCTTCTCCAGTAAGTTCGTTGGGGTTTTTTGTGTCTGATGTGGTCATTGGCTCTGGTGATGGCGGGATCTTCTGAGACAGTTTGATGCTGTGGTGCCGCGTCTCACATGGTTTGTTTCGGTTTTTGGTTTTTTACCTTTTGATCTCGTTGATTTTTGCTGTTCGTGATGGTTGTTGGGTGGAGGTTTTGTTTTTCCGACCGTGCTGGTATTGTTCATCGCTGGTGAAGCTCTCTAGCATTCCAGTTTGATGTGGTTTGGTTTGATGTTGCGCCATTCCATGGCATGTGAAGAGTCGACGTTGAGGTGAAGTGAAGAGCAGCTCTGACAACGGTTCCACACAGCATGGTGGCGCGTGGTGATCCGACGAGTGGATGAGTGGTTGGTTTCTCCATGCTTCTCGAGGTGTGTGGACCAAGGTGATCACGTGATTTGACGAAGCCCGAGGTGGTGTGTGGCTCAAGGCGTTGAAGGCAGGGTTTTTAAATTTTTTGAATCATTTCGTTTGAATTTTCAATTTCCTGGTGTGGTGATGTGGATTTGAAGTGTTTTGGGTACCGACAACCCTTAAACCGGTTTCATGGGAACCGGCTACCCTCACACCGGCCATTAGAAAATCAAAAAAAAAATGATTAGCAGGCCTCTATCTGAGAGTATCCTTTGCACACTAGTCATTATTTTCTTCGAATCACTATTCCATATTCATTAATCTTGCTGCGATATACCAATTTAGTCCCAAGTACATTCTTGTCTTTTGGCCTCAAAACAATCTCCCACGTATGATTTTTCTCAATATGATTTGGCTCTTCATTCATAACCTAAACCTAGTTTTCATCTTCAGCTGCATCAGCAAAACATTTAGGATCTACCTGAGATAGAAATGATTTCTGCTACATAGATTTCATTCTTCTTATCAAAAATCAATATGATTGATCACCAATGATATTCTTCCTTTCAATTTCAGCTCTACTTCTTGGATTCTTTGTAGATAATGATTTTAATTCTTCATGCTCATCATCAGTATCTTCTTCTGAATCATCATTGGCCACCTCTTATCCCCTTGTGTTGCTTTTATCCTCAACACTTTCATCACGAAATTGTTCACTGTGCTGTTGAATATTATCTTCATTTTCAACAACAGTGATATCATTGCTCTCAACTATCCTTCCCATCCTTTTATTAAAGAATTTATATGTTTTTATTTTCCCTGAGTATCCAAGAAATATTCTGTCATCTCCACATGAATCAAATTTTCTGTTTTTCTATTATTGAGTATAAAGCACTTACATCCAAATATTCAAAATTATTTAACTATTAGCTTCTTTCCATACCACATCTCATACAGAGTCCTTCCTTTAGACACAACAGAACCCTCTTATAAATGTAGACCGATATCAGTACTGCTTCCTTCCAAAATTTCTCTAGTAGGTCCTTTTCTATAAGCATCATTCAGGACATGTTGTTGATGATCCAATTTCTCTTTTAAACCACTCCATTCTATTGGGGAGTTCTTACTGATGAATCTTGATGCTTTATACCATCTTTCTCGAGATAGTCTTCCACCTGATTGTTTGTGAATTCTGTACCATTGTCAGTGTGAAACATCAGGATTTTCTACCCAAGCATCCTTTCAGATTCCCTCTGATATTATTTTAGGAAACTGAACACATTGTACTTTTGGGAAATGATGAATAACCATTCCATTATACTATAATCATCAATGAAAAGAATGTAATACCACTTCCTGTCAAGGGATCTTGTTGAGATGGGTCCACAGACATCAGAACACACCAATTAATGAACTGTTGTTGACTTCTTTTCCTTTAATTTTTACGTCTTTATGATGATATTACCTTATTGACAAGAATCACATGTATTTGTACAATCATGTGATATCTTAGTTAGGTATATATCCGTATCAATTTCCCCATATCTTCCAGGGATTTTTGGCATAAATGACCATGTCATTTATGCCCCAACTTGTTTTATTCTTCTCTAAATAGAAAGCACATATCTTCTTATTTACTTACCAGGTAGAGATTTCCTTTTGTCATTTTTCACTGTAGGATAAATGTACCATCTCTTCACTTGATGACACACGTATTCTTGGTAAACCATATAGAATTTCCTAAGTCACACAGTTGGATGATACTGAGAAAATTGTGACTGAGACCTTCTACAACCAAGACATTTACATGTCTTATTTCATTGCCCCCAAACCTTGCCTTTATTGATCCAATTATATGTAGGACCTCACAGTTTCCAAAATTGAAAAATTCTTCTTTGTCATATTTTATGTCTATAACCATATCCTTATCACCTGTCATGTGAGATGTGCAACCATTGTCAAGGATACATACGCCAGAACGGTCTGATGCTTTAAGGGAAATTTCAGAAACCACATCCTTTTCTACTCCTTTATTCTTGGTCCATATATTTGTATTCACACATGGTATATATTTAGACTTCTGATCTTTCTCAGAGCATGATGGACCGAATTCATCTTGCAAAGCTGCAAATCTATTTTTCATTTTCAACTCACCTGTTGGTTCATTGAATAGCTGCTTGCGAACATTTTGATTATAATTTGGAAAATTTTCCTCTGTATGGTCAATGTAAATTATGTATCCATGTGCTCAAATAATCCACACAAAAAATTGTGCCCTTCAAAATATGTTCTAAAGAATTGATCTCTGTTTGGCTGCTACCTCTGTTCTTATGCCCTTCTGTATCTTCTGGCTATAGAACACACATTGTGTGACTGTCCCATCTTTCCAAAACAATAACACCTGATGAAAGGTTCATTCATTCTTGTCACTTTTGTACTTCTAGTAGTCCCTTGGGTTGTTTGATTTTTTTATTCTTCTTTTTACCCACATCAATTTACATTCTCAGAATGGGAGCTTGCGGTCTGACTTCATCCCTGACTGCTTTCTATTTTTTATTGAGCCCCAAATCAGCCTTAACATCTGAGCTTGATTTCTTCTTCTTTCATATTGTACTACTAGGCTCCACATTAATCTTTTTTGTCTTCTGAATGATTTTCCTTCCCAATAACATGCTGGGAATCATAAGTTTTTTCTTGGTCCTTACTTTTTTGTTACAGACCAACAACTTCCTCTTAAAGCTCTTTGATATGATTGATATGAACTTTTACTGAGTTATTCATGCCATAAATTTCCCTCTCCTTCTCCTCAACCTTGATTTTATACTCACATACCTATTCTAAGTTCTCAGGTGCTACTGACTTGAGTTTCTCAATTTCTTCTATTAGATTATACTTTTCTTCTTCTTGCTACTGCATGTAGAGTTTGGCCTCACGAACAACTTTTTTGGATTTCTTTGTTTTGGCTCTCCAAACATCTATCTCTTCAAGAGTAGCTTCCAACTCAGCTTGTATATCAATTCTTCCTTCAATTTCTTCTTCTTCATCAATATCAGATTTTTCTTATTCCCGAGCACTATCTAAAACATCCACCATAGAATTTTCAACACGATCTTTGAAATTTCCAATATATTCAACCTCCTCAACCTCAGAATCATATGAACTCTAAAATTATTATGGAAGGATATTCTTATTCATAAGGAAATTTATTTTGAACTGTTTCTTGACTTCCATATAGGATGCAGACTTCTTTCAGGGGATTTTCAACTTCTTCATCATTGTCTTCTTGATACTTCTTTGGGTACCTTGTCGCAAGATGTACAATCTTACCACATCTAAAACTTGCTAGTGGAAGTTTCCCTTTAAACATTCATTTTCCTATTTGAAGAATAAAGGAAAGGAAGAAAATCACCTCATCTGTCTATTCTTATTCCTGATTATCTTCAATGGTGAGCTTCTTCATGGCTTTGTATGCCACTTCTTTGGATTTTTCCTTTTCAACAGCCTCGTTATCATTATTCCTCATTTCACATGAAACCAAAGTATTGTGAAAATTTTCTAGGGTCATCTCTTTCCGATCATTATCTTTTAGTACTGGAACTTTTGGATTGAACGAGGTAGAAATTTCCTCAATATGCACTTCACGATCTTTATGTCTTCCATGAATTCTCTGAAACCTCACATATCTTCTACAACAATATTTATTCTATAAATGAATTCATCAACAGACTCATTTGGGTTCATTTTCAGATCTTCATACTTATTCCACCACACTTGAAACATTACCTATCAGACCTATATATCTCTTTCATATATATTCAATAGATTTTCCCACATGGCATGTGATTTTTTTCATGACATCACCTTTGTATAGATAGCATTGGATAAGGATCCCCCTAAAGAATTAATCCCCTTCGCATTAGCATCCAATTATATACGCTTATTTTCTGATAAAGAACCACAATTATTAACATTTTTTATACCATGGATTTCTATTGTGAACACATCCATTCCCAAAGACCGGAAGTAGTCTTGCATCCGAATCTTCCATAGATGAAAATTGTTCCAGTCAAAGATTAGAATCCCTTTATGATTATTGACCTCCATTTGAGAGAGAAACTCTAAAAACAACCTTTCCCTCTAATACCAATTGTTAGGTCTACTAGGTTAGATACCTTGAGGGGGGTGAATCAGGGTATGGGAGATTAAAAAACTACCCCTATTGATCTTGTTTTTCTATTAAGGAAAACTCTCTCTCTCTTTCCTGTAGCAAGGAATAAATAAAAAATAAATCATGCACATGAAACAACAATTTTTACATGGTTCACCCTCACTGGGCTACTTCTACAGAGAATACACCGACAATGTGACAATGTACCAAATCCACTAAGAGCACCCTGCTATTTACAAGTTCGGAGTGGACTACCTATCCCTCCTAGTTTACAACCAATCAACATTTGAAAGATCACTTCTCTCTCAACTAAAGTGTGCTCACTACTTCTTCATAAGATCCACTCACAGTTTATTTACTTGTAGGTCCCTTAATTATCAAAAATAAATGCATCCTCCACTGTATGTAGATGCTCTATTGATGTCATACTTTAATCCACTGATGAATAGCACTATACCACAGTACTACCGGGTAACTCCAAATCTTTCACGCAACCCTTATTGTGTCTTGCATGAAACTTTAATGACTTACACACAAGGTTCCAATTTTTTAACTAAACACCTCTTGCGTGCATCTTAAGTTTTATGTGAAACTCAAATCTTACGTGCAACTTTCTTAGCTTGCGAACAACTCAAAATATTTTGCGCAACTCCCTTTTCATAAAATGACTATGCATTCCAGATCTCAGATTCTTTCGAAGTGTATAGATACTTCAAATGAGGGGGGTCACCTCTTATTTATATGTGTCACCGACCCCTGCACCGAAGATCCACCATATCGCGCAAGATCCACTTCATGCACACAAAACCCCAATTGACGTTGCATTGGGAATGCAATTTTATTTCTCGCAAACTCAACTTTTGAACACTTTTTCATGTCTTTCTTGATCATCATTCCTTTTCTATTTTTCAATATTCTGACCCTGAAACTTGCCTTGTGGGAAAGTTTTTCAAAACACCTTATATCTTGCGCACAACATACTTTACAAAAAACATGTTTCCCCATTTTCTGATTATGAGGCCCAAAAATTTGGAACACACTAGAAAATGGCATGACCTTATATATGTTCTTTTTGTACCACTTCCAGTTCGTCCATTCCTTTTTCATGGCTCTCTATCAATATAGTTTGTAAATAATATCTCTGGAACTCAACAACTCACCATGGAAACCCTATTTTCCAACAATCAAATCTGCTTTTCAACAAACGAAAACACCTAAAGAATTGTTCAATATTACCTTGAGGGATTTTTTCCCAAAAGTAATAAATAAAATAAATATCATCAAATAAATATAAGGCATAAATTAATGAAAAATGTCATTCAAATATATCCTCAGTCTATCCTGTTAGTTCACCCCACCATATCCACCACTTATTCACTTCTCAATCTAGACACTAAATCATATATCATCATTATACATCACCAAATAAAAATCCACAAAACTATATATACATAAATCATTACACATTCATCAGAATAGTGTATGTAATCATAATGTACATAGACATTATTCCCTCCTCCGTCCATGATCCCCCACTATGTATTGACATCAAAATCACTATATCATCATTCTATAACTATAATCCCACACAACTTATTCTATATAACCTTTCATTATCCATTACTATACCCAAAAAACACTAAAATAATAGAAACAACATTAACATAAAAATTAATGGTTAAAAAAAATAGTTGATAGAAATTACCACATAAATAAAAAATTAATAAAAAATAAAACCACAAATAGCCATAATCTTTTAATTGTTAAATGCAACACATCACAACAGGAAAGTAAAAAATTTACCATTATTTAATTTTAATTTTTTTCGTTGGTCAAAAGTTGGCGTGGATACAACTAATGTTAAAAGTATCTTTTGAAAATTTTTTATTAAAAAGGGATATCAAAAGTTACTTTAATCAATAATTATTATAAAATGGACATTTATGTCATACCTTAATATAGATATAAAAATATATTCAAAGTAGGTTTTCATAAAAACCAATATTCAAAGTCACTTTGAATATTTTTTATAATAAAATACATTTAATGTCACTTTTAACAATGTTTACTATAATAACTTATGTTCATAACCTAATTAAATATAGAGATATATATAGATATTTAAATTTATATTTTTAAGAAAACCAATACTTAAACCTTGACTAAATATGAATATATAGGGATTCAATGTTGATTTTAATAAAAAATTGACATCAACAATCACTATGAATGGTGGTTATTATGAAATCCAACCTTAAAAGTGACACTAAATATATTTTTCCATAATAAAAAATATAAAAAAAATTATTTTCTTATTATATAATAATATATTATATCCCAGGACAAATAAATAGAAATCAAATTGGATGTGATTGTAGATAAAAACATAATAAACACATTTCTACAACATAATTTTTCAAGATAATACACATTTAGGAAACATTTAGATATACATATATGAATTAATAAGTTGAATATAATAGTCTACAAACAATAATTTATGGTTGTTTATTTTTTCATCCAAAAACAAAAAAAATCGAAAATTTATATTATAGCATATTGGTTCAAAGCATAAGAGTTATAATAGAAGTGGCATTGTAAAAATATATTATCATTTGGGTTATGATACTCTCAAAAGTGATTCATAAAACATAAAAACCACATTCAAAACATCTTATTTCATTATGAAACTATGGTTATCAAATAAAACATTGAACGTAAGTACCATTGAATATGTATTGGAAAAATAATTATTAACTAATATAATACGCATCTACATGCACTTGTACATAATTTATTTTTTTTCCTTCTTCATTGAAATTTTAACCATCTTAAACACATTCCTAACCAATTATAATTTCAAATGTAAATTACGAAAACTTATTTAACAAGACAAATTTTAGAGTAATAAAAAAATATAATAGAAGAAACATCAAAATTGAAAAAAGTTGAAATATTTCATGAACATAACCAAATAACGATAATATCCAATATTTTTTCTATTCATGTGAGGTGAATATGAAAAAAATCCAATGTATAAAAAATATGAAATGTTAAAAATGAATACAACTTTATTGAATAGTAGATCATAATTATGTAATTTTTTACCCATCAAGGAATGGAAGAAACTAACACTTAATCTTTGTGTTTTCCAATATTTTAGATATATTTTTATCTATAGAATAATTATTAAAACTTACACTACTGTTGAAATCTATTTAGTATCCATAAGATCATAGAAAAATGATCATGATTTTAATGTAATGAATCTGGAGATACCTAATTAAATTATTAACAAATTAAATCATTATATGTTATAATTAACTAATGAAATGAAAATTAAAATAGAAATTTACTTAACTAGAAAAGAACTACAACATGGCTTCTAAGAATATATAACCAATAAAAAATTTGATATGAAAATAAATATTATTGACAAATAATCTATCCCATATATGTTGGTATTCATTGATAAATCATAAAAATTAGACAATATAAAAGAATTAATTACTAATTTTTTACGTTCTTAAGAAACAACAGATGTATGAGAAGCATATGGTTCAAGAAAAATTTATTTAGTTTGAATTGATTCTTTAAATTTATTATTATTTTATATAAGGTAAATTAAATAAATAACATTATAATTAATTAAATAAATAATATATAAAAATAATAATACATACCACATATTTCCATTAATGAAAAAGTCTAGATAGATACCTGAAAAATTGACCCATACACTCTCCAACTATGAAAACCTTCTTCGTAAGTTATAAAAATAGAGTAGTAGAATTAACAAAATTAGGTACCATTATCTCAAAAAATAATAATACATGATTTTATGATTCTCATAATATCCCAAATTATTTATTATTCTATATAATAGAATATATAAATGGGGATCCCAAGTATGAATCTCACAATACACATTCTATTCCAAACATTACGTTAGAAGATATATATAGGTATACTATTTAGGTTTTTTTAGTCTCACCATTTTTTTAAATTTTTCCTCTATAGGGTATTTAATTCGATCATCTATCGATTGATTCCTCTCACAAAGATCACCCTTCAAGGATTCTATTTTTCTAATGTATTCCAACTCTTTCGATGATGTAATAGGTTGTCCAAAAACATTTCTAATATTAACACCTTACTTGTATCTACCTATGAAACCCATAAGGTTCCCTATTTATAAAAGTAATTGTATGAATTTTCATCCTACCCCTAGGGATAATGGTCCCTTTTGAAAATTTCTATTTTAGGGAATCCTAAAATGATATATGTAATTCTGATATCAGTGTGAAGAATTTATAATATATCATTTTTAATGAAAAATAATTTTTAATTTATTATAATATTATCAAATTCTTGTTTTGATGGATCAGTATGAGACATCAAATTTTTTGTAATTTTCAAATCATTCCAGTTTTCATAGAAATAGTGGGACATGGGTGACCAAACTAAAAATCAATTGATCTGATTCATGAATTATCTATTATTTTATCAATATTTCTAGAAATAATTATGTAATTCAATAAATTTTACCTTATATGTGACAAATTATGATAGTATACATTCTTTGAATATATTTCTTGGCATGATATCAAGGGTGCATGTTGTATAAGAATAAATGAATAAGTAATCATGTAATTAAAAAATAATTTGAGAATTGGAATTTATAAAAATAATTATCATTATAGAAATGATTCCTCTAGATGATTGAAATAATTATACCATGTATTTTCTTCTAGAAACCCATAATCAAGGAATGTATTTTCACCCATTTTCACCCAAAAAATATAAACTGAAGTAAAATTTGGATTCAAATCCATCAATCTTATTTATAAACAAAATCCAAAAATTATTAAATTATCTTATATTTTTAGAAAAGGAATATCACCTATAATATAATAAATCAAATGTTATTAATATAAAAAAAATGACCCATTGAAAAAATTAAATCAGTTTAGATATTTTTTGGTTACACACTCCCAAACTGAAATTTCATCATTTATTTAGTTCTCCTCTAATTAAGATTTAATATTACAATATTAAATCAACTCTGAATGGCCATGAAACTCTTAGACTACTTCACATTGGAGTATATTAGGTTTTTTTTATCAATAAATTAAATTTCAAACCTTTACTCCCCATAAGAATTAAATATTTTGATAAATGTGTAATCACACGACTAAAAATGTGAAATCAACTTCCACTACTGGAAATTTCATATTTACTAACGGTTTAAAATCGTTGGAAAAGTATGGAAAACCGTTGGTATAAACAATAACAACGGTTTCCCAAATCATTGGTATATATTCATTTGGAAAACATTAGATTCCAGTTGTGTTCACTATCTAAAGTTATAGAAAGTTACTCATATTTCCTAAAAAATTATTAATCATTCATATAAATATATACACCAGTATGTATATATCCTAATCATATATTTTACATTACATGCCTTTCCTGAAACCAGTTTAACTTATAATACATTAAACCTAAGTGAAATCATATATTCTTCCAAAAATTAACTCTTATTATTAACGCTATAATGCATTTACCACAAGTTCATAAATTTATAAACTAATATATATATATATATATATATATCATAATCCAAAAAATAAGATAAAATTCGCTATAAATATCATGGATTTATTTTTCATTAAATCAATAATCCCTTCTAAGGTAATAATGACTATCTAAATAACATTTTTCAAAATCAATCCACCCTTTATTACCATAAAATAGATTGTATCAATCAAAATATTTGTTCAGACCTCAATCATGTATTATTTAGTATATATTTACAATAACATTACCCTATCATAAAATAAAATTTCAATGTAATTAATAATATTTAACATATTTCTGTAAACATTTAAAGAAAAATGATTAAAGAACAACCTTTAGATGTTTCACATAATCCCAATTAAATTTACCATATTCCACAATAAGTTTGATAAATATAACTCACTAATGAATGCATATAAGAGTTCCAAGATTTAATTTCTATTAATATTCCAACCTCAATGCCTTGGGTAAGAATAGGAAACTCTAATTTTTTTAATAATAGGCAAATAATAAGATTCTAAACAATTTTTCTACTCCATTATTCAGTCATATTTCATTGTAGTTTCTGGATATAGAACTTTTTCAACTACGTTTTCATGATTCTATTTCAACTAAATAATAAAACCTAAATGGTTATGATAATATATAAATTATTAATATTAAAACATCAATATGAATATTGGTTCCTAAATCATACTTTCATTTATAACAAATGATGATTTGGGTTCAACCTAAGAATATTTTTTTCAAGGATTGGGTATTCCTTTTAATTTTTATATGAGGTTCTATAGACTAATTAGTTAACATGATACCAAAATTATTCACAATTTTTTATTTGATGGAATGGTAATATACAATAACATATCCTATCATAATGTCTAGAAAGGTGTATAGTGTTAAGAACACTGATTGCGTATGATAGTAAAGATTAATTAGATAATCAAACTATATTTTTTATGGTAATTAACACTAGATGTATATGTACTAATATTGTATCCAATTTATGGTATGAAGATATGGATCTAATTTATTGGAGATCCACATAATATATAATTCACCAAAAATTTATAATGTTATGGTATATTCATACTAATAAATTTTAATTATCCCTAAAAAATTCAATAAATTTCTCATATCATAATCCCTAATAAATTCAATATTAACACAATGAAATGAAATTTTTTTATACACATTTTAATTTGTGATCAACATTATCTTATTGAAACATAAATTTCCTCAATTAATATCCTAACCAGTAAATTTATCTAAAACCTACTTTGATAGAAATAATATTACTCCACAGACATGACTATCCCCATTGCATGTATTAATGAAAATATTTCCTTACAATACATTACTCTGATAATTTAGGTTTAGAGTTTTTGATAATTAAGAAATAAAATAAATAATAATATCCATATATTTTTCAAATAACGTTCATTTTTATAACTATATAAGAAATTCATTAAACCCAAAAAGTCTTTAATATCTCCCCTTATTTTTCCACATAGGATATAAGTCTATAAATTTAATACATTTTTATCTTCATAACATTGGGAAATATAAACATATGAAAATGTTGAGGTCAAACGCTATGAAATGTTAAACATAAGTAAAAACAATCAAATATCATAATTGAGAATTAAAAGAGAATATATATATAATTAGTATACATAAAAAAGAATATCTAAAAAACATATATCATAAATAATTATTCATAAGGTATGGAAAAATCTGATCATAGAAATGAAATGTAAAGGATGCACACCAAGATGTTTGTCACTTAGTAGGATTGGGATAGTCACCCTTATGCTATATTGTGCTACAAATGATCCTCCTATGTATCCTTTGGATTGTGATGATCCTTCTGTGTACCCATTGCTTTGGGATAAATTCTATGGTCTACCCTTTGGATTATGATTTTTTCTTAGAATAAATCATCTTGTGTACTCTTTTCCTTGGGATAAATACTCTTGCGTATCATTTTTATTGAGATAAATCCACTTGAATACAATTTTATTAGAGATAAAACCTCTCATGTGCCATTTTGATCTCATGATAAATATACACTACCAATTAATTTTAGCTCTATATAGAACCCCGCCCTTCAATCATAAATTCACATATGAGACACTTCAAACCAATCAGTAAATATATAATGAAATCTATGAGAACAAAATATCATTTATATATATTTTAAATGGAATCACATTAGGAAATAATTAACAATTACATCAGTAATAATAACATGTAAAACCATGAAAAAGAAATGTGTACGCAATGTAATCCAATAAAATATTAGGTAAATACACTTCAATCTGTATTATACTGAATATGGTATTTTTACCTTTTTATAAATGTTTATATGTTTATGTAAAAAATATTCGTAATAAATCCATGTATGGAATCTATGTGAACAAAAATAAATCAATAAAATAGAAAATATTGTATTCATGATGGAAAAGAAATAGAATTAAATTTATGTCTATTCATATTGGATGATTGGGAAAGAGAAATGAAATGTTGGATTATATCTTTGATAAAAAGAAAATTAAATAATCTACTCATTGAAATATGGTGACGGTAACATCTGAAAAATATACTTCACAAAGTATTAGGTATGTCAAAGGGTAATTATTTAAGAAAAAATAATTTTTAGGATTTATAAAAACATTAATTTATAAATAATAAATATCCATGGAATTTTGAAATCATTTTGAAAGAAATATTTTATAAAACTAAGGAAAACAAAATTCTTTTAGAAATCATTAAAAAAATTAGAAAATTTTCCTATAAAACGAAATAGTCTGTGTAAATATATGTTCACACAGAAATGATAAAAGAGATTTTTTTTGTTAAATAAAACCAATAAAAAAATTGAAATGAGTCTATTTTAAAAAAATTCCATAAATTTAATGTATTTAAAAATTAATTTTTTAAATTTTAAAAACTAATATAGGGATATCCACAAAATGTTGAGTTGAATTTAAAAAACAAGAAATAAAATAAATTCTTTTTTATATTTTTAAAATACTATTTTTGAAAATTAAATCAATTTAAAATATTATAATAATTTCATTTAAAAAATATAGATGGGAAACAAATATCCCCAATGATAACTACATGGGAAGAAAATGATTATGATATTTTAATTAAGGACTATACATATTCACCATATTGGTACCACATATTTGAGATGTTGATTTCCAAACGAGAATGTGAAAAGAAACCATACAATGTGAATAACATTTAAATATGAACCCATTGAATGAGGTTGATATTGAATGTAAACTTAAAATAATATGAATAAAATATTATTCATGATATAACATAACAAATAGGAAATATTTAAAAAAGATAAAATGAAATTTGTGAATAACAAGACGCATGTCTCAAGAAATATGAACTGATACTGAAACACCCATTCTAAGTAACATAATATTTGAGGTAAAAATCATTCAAAAATAATATTATAAGGAATAATTGTAGAACCAAAACAATTATTGAGAAAATTGAATATAAATTATTCATTTTTTCGAATAATTCAAACATGGAACAATAGAATTTTATAATATAGTTCCAAACTCAATGGATGAAAATTAAGCTAGTATAACCCCTTACATTTTTTTAGATTCAAGTTGAACATGTTCCAAAATTCATGAATTATTAAATTATGTTAATTTTATAATTTCATAAGAATAATAATATTCTATATTTAATTTACTAAGGAATTTTTATTATCATTTACTACTTTTTTATTATATCATTTTCCTTATGATGGTGATTTAAGGTGGTTCATTCAATTTCAATGTAACACATTTGGTATGTTTACCATTGATAATTGTGTTGTGAAGTAACATTAAATATATTTAATTATATTTTTTCATTTATTAATATATTTTTATAATATTTATATATTTCTATAGGTTTTTATAAATTGAACATAGATAAGGGAAGATACTTCAATATATTTATTTTTTGTGATAAAGTTTTCTATGACCGATTATTATAAATTCCAATACTCGAATGTAAAAAATCATCTTTCAATAATATTAAATTTTTCATATATATCTTGTTTGTACCATAATTAATGTTTTAAATTAATCTATTTTAGGTTGTTATGTAAATTAAATGATAGCGCTTTATAGATGTATTAGTCCACAGAAACATTCAATTAACATTTTTTTTGTTTTTATAAGTTGACGGGAAGGAATAATTAAGGGTTTGTCCTTTTATATACTAACAATTAAGTTAAATAATGATAATAATTCCATTATAATACTTTATTCAATGTAGTTTAGATGATGATTATTAAATAGAAAATGATAAGGATTATGTAATACTCACCCTGGTTTATTGAAATCTCTCTTGAAAGGATTCTTGGAAATAAAGGGATTAGGATTACTTATGTTGAAAAGGGTATTTAGGTCATGTACAGGAATTATGGGAGAGTAATACTGGGTACATTTTCAAGGAAATTTATAATATTATGTCGGATATTGAGAGAGTGGTGGTGATCATCTTTAATTAGTTAAGAAAAAAAATTCTTGAATGCCTAATATTTTTCAATAATGGAATTTTACTATTCAAGCGTTAACATTAAAAAAGTAAAAAATAATGTGTTTTGGGGTGATATAACATTTATATTTCCTAAAAAACCTATTTTACAACATGATTTAAACATGTTTAAATCCTTTTACAACATTATTTAAACACTGTAAAATTTTTGTTTTTACCTCAACAACAATTTTTAACCATAGTACTTTATACATTATTAAAAATATATGCTAACTCTTATAACAAAATTTTGATGTTTTAAATAAAAAATTAGGCTCTATATAGTATAATTAAATTTATATATAATAGAAAACTAACATTAAAATTAAAACATTTAACTTATAGAAAATAATTTTTGTTGAATTATATTTAACATTAACTATTTTTAATCTTATTTAGCATTAATTGACAATTGAATTAGTGTTAATATTTCTACAACCTAATATTTTAATGGAAGAATATTATATTTGGTAAAAATAAGAACACGTAAAACTGATTTTATCTTAATTTCATACAACACTCAGTTTATCTTATAGTGTAAACACCCCATGAGATTTTTATGTTTGACATTGTATTCACCCCATGAAAACAAAATTAACTGAGCCATGAAATATATTACAATTATAACCTAGATGTAAGAATGGGTGGTGGGGGTATGAATATGATTAACTAAATTATAAAAATATGTTTTACACATGAATATATATTGATTTATTTAGTGACTAATTAATTATAAATTAAAATAAACCCCTTTTGAAAATAAAATATTTTTTTTTCTAAAAAACAGTTTTACTGCAAAAAATTATCTTTTATGAAAATAAATTAAAGACATCATACATTTTGGGTTCTATTATAGAAATTTATGAATAATATATTTAATATAATTATTAACATTCATCCTTTTTTTTCAATAAATTGATATTTTTTCTTAAAAATGTATATTTTCCCAAAGAACATTGTTGTCTCCTTTTTATGGAATGCTTTTTTTTAAAAATAGTTTTTACCATAGTTATAAATTTTCTATTTTTAGAAATAATCTAATTTTTTGGGAGTTGAAAATATAAATTTATTTTGGGTGAAATATTGGTATTTTTCAGAAAATATAGATTATTCAATGAATGGTGAAAAATAATTATTTTTATAAAAAGTATTTCCTTTTTAGTAAATTATGTAATTTCAGAGCCACAATATGTTTTTAATACTTTTTAGTGCAACCTATGTATTATTTAGTTATATTTTATCCACTTAATTAATTTTTAATCATATTAATATTTCTTTAATTTAAGTTTTTTTTGGTTTAATGACGGGTTATTTTCTAAAATCATTTTAAGTATTATTTTAGTTATATATAATGATTATTATTACATATATTTTTAATACAGAATCATCATTTTCTAAAAAATACTAATCTTAAAAACTCCCTATCTCTCTCCATGTATGCTTGAATAATATTAAATTAAATATTTCTACATAACTAAATTGAATTTGTAAAGAACAATTTAATAAATGGAATAATAATAATTTATAATTTATAATATTGTTATCTTAATTTTAAAACAAAGTTATTAGTGAAAGTAATTAAAATTAATCACAGTGAATGAGGTAAAAAATGAGTTTACCAAGTGACTAACATTTAATTTTATTGGGAAAAATGGCCAAGAGAAATTTCAGGATCCAATTGGATATTAATATTTATAAAACATCCATTGTATTCTCGATTTGGGTTCATAATTGGTGCCACATGACATGGAAAAAAGTTGGTGAAATTCACTCTTTCAAATAATTATAAGTGTGCCACTGACCTCTTGTATAAAAGCCTCCACTGTTCCTCCTCTCTTCACACCAGTCAAGTCCTTTGGATCATCCAAACACTACCCAAATAACTTCCCAAAATAACTTCCCTCAAAATAGAGTCATTTATTCCATAAATCCATCGGTGGAAGTCCTTTGGTGCAAACCAATAGGAGTTACCCGAAAATGAGGTAACATTCATCAACTTGCATTTTTTTTCTCCCTACAACCCCTAAAATTATTCTTATATCGTTATTATATAATAATATTAGTATAATAAATAGAATTAGATTTTTATGTTATTTTTATTACTATAAAACTCATACACTTCTATCAAATGGGTTATGGAATCATCATTCGTATGTACGACAGAGTACCATCTCATGAAACAATGTCATTCATTTTTCCATTACAACCTATTATGGTTTGGAATAACGATATACATAATATTTATTTATATGATATTTATGATATTTATAACATTATTATACCTCTTTATTAATTATATAATATACCCCCTTTTTACATCTCATTCCATATGGGATACAATAACATTGCTCTTCTCTACGGAGGACTGCCACCTTGCACAACGATGTGATGAATTTTTCACTAACATGATAAATGGAAGGTAATTAGAGTAAATGTAAAGAAATATATTATATATATTACATAATTATGATGTTAATGACTGAATTTAAATTATTTATATATAATATATTTTTTTTCTTACCATCCCACATATTGAAAAAGTGATAAAGTCGTTCATGGACACGTGGACCTCAACTTCCTCGAAGTGTTGTGATTCATTATTCATCAGATGAATGATATATATGTATATGATAAAATATAATGATATTTATCATATAATTCTCAATCAGGATTTATAATATATTACTTATCTTCATTCCATAATGATCATTGAAAAATGGAAACGTTACTCATGTGTATGTATGACATAAGACCTCCATGATCGTAATGTTATTTCAATTTTCATAACAATATTCCATTATAGGATTTAAAAGAATTATTGATGTATAAATATGATAATTATTTAGTTATTATTAATATATATATGTTTAAATAATTACACCTTCAACTATAGTCAACCTACCAATGTCATTTTTGACAGTGAAGCTGAATATGATCAAAATATCCGGTGTAAACATAATCGATTAATTGTAAATAAAATATTTATAAGTCAAATTAAATTAATAAAAAAAATTAAAAATATTCTCAATATACTAAAAATTAACTTAATTTTATTATTCAATAATATAAAGAACAAGTGTGATGAATCGGATTCAAGGTAAGGATTTTTCTCATCTCACTTTTATTTATGTCAGATATATTCCATATTCACCATTTATTTTTTTTCATGTATATACTGACCCAGAATTTATTATATTATTCTTTTAATTAATATTTTTGGGATATATATATCCATTTTATTATCTAAATTTCACGGTTTTTACAATTTTAAAGCTATTATAGTGATAAAATATTTTTTTCATAATTTTTATTCATTGAGACTTATGTCTTGTGGTGCACCTATCATATCTAATGAGGTGTATATACATCCCATTTGACATGTAACATAATGAATTTATTTATTATAATGATATTTTATGTTTAATTTAATTTAATACTTTCATGGGGAATATGATAAAATGTTATTAATGTGGTAATATCTTGACATTACAATCTCAATGATTTTCGGGATAGATTGTGATTAAGTCTCCAAAGATGAAATCATATGATATACCACTAAATAATTATCCAGAATTTTATTCATCCCTAATTATTTAATGATAATTTATTTTTTCAATTAATTGTCGGTTCGTTATGTACTCAATATTTCAAAAGATTTATTTAATTAGAAATCATCATTCCAATCGAAAATTATTTTAATTCTAAAACAATGTTTTCTAAAAATGTTTTCAATTTTTTTTAAAAGGTGTTTTTTCAAATCCAATAGGGTATTTTAATCAATAAATATTTGAAAATATTTATGAAAGATTAATTTATAATATTTCATTGTTTTAATCAATGTAAAGTATTTTGAAAAAAAATTATTTCGTAAAAGTGTTTTTTAAAAAGAAAAGGGAATTTTCTTTAAAAATAATTAATGATATTTTATTGGTATTTCCAGTTATCAATGTCAGTAAAACATTTTGTTACTTATGATCCTATTGGGATATATTTTAATGATCTTTCTTTGGATGTATTAATGTTTTCCTAAAGATATTGTTATAGAACTCGTTCTTTTCCACATGTTACCCAGGTTTCAAAGAGATTGTTTTGAAATTTTTTTCTTTTCAATGGTTTAACCATTTTTCAAAGATATTTTTATAGAACCCATTTTTTCATTAGATTAACCATGTTTCAAATATATTTTTAGGGAAACCGTTTCTATTACATAGATTAACCATGATTCATAGAGATTATTATGGAACATATCTCGTTTCAACCAATTAACCATGTTTCAAAGAGATTATTATAGAAACCATTTTTTCATTGGGTAAATCAGGTTTCAAATAGATAGAGATAGATACCATTTATTTTATATGGTTTGATCAGGTTATAAAATAATAAAGATTTTTTCTATGATTTTTATGATAAAATATCATTTTATTTTATTCATGTTCTGTTTTTTGGATGCTACAACTTAACATTTATTGGCCTAGATAACACCAGGTAAGCCTATTGTAGAATAACTGGGGGTGACCCAGATGGAATCAAGTAATTCCATTATAAATACACATAGGGTTACCAAGATAATTTTTTGTAATCCTATTACATCTAAACATGGGGTGGCCTAAATAGTGCTGGGTAATCCCGTTACAGCTCCACATGTGATGGCCCACATAATGTCGGGTAAAACCGTAATAGATTAAATGATGGGTAAACCTAGATAGAAATCCAATTCATTGGAAAATGATTATATATGAAGTAGGAATCATGGTTATTACAATTAAAAGTGTTTTAAAAGGGGTTTCGGAAAATGATGATCGAAGATACTAAAAAGGTTTTTCATTTATTGTTATCATTTGATAAATATTCTCATAATCAAGATTTATATCAAATTACACTTGATTATTGATAATGATTTATCTTTATTTTTATATTTTTTCATATTTTATGATATAATCATTGATGGGAATGAGTTATTTTGTTATTCAATCATACAATATGATTGTTTTCATCACATCCTTATACACTTCTTATTCTCATTGATGAAATTTAACTGGTAATGCTTATGTTTACCCTTATTGATAATTTTATGCCACTAAGATTATTTTTTCCACTTCCATAGGTTATAAATAATGGTTTTGAGAAAATTATTTATATAGGGTATTTCAAAAGGGTGTTTTTGATGACGTAATGTGAAATTAGAAAATATGGGTTAAATTGGAGAAATAATAATTTAAAGTAATTTGATTTTTTTATGTATGAGTTTATCCAATTTATCTATAAAAATAAACCTAAATGGTATATAGGTATGTAAATTATCCAATATTTTTTGTTTTGTTATATATATTACCAGGAACGAATTGGTTCATCTTTTTTGGTATCCAAGTTGAAAGGTAAGGTTTTTTAATTTAGTACCAAATATTGGAGTGTTGTTTCTGGGATGTTATAGTTGGTATCATAGAAGTGTTTATGTAACATTGGAGATTTTTATGATTTCATGTGAGGTTATATTAAGAGTTATGGATACCATAAAAGCTCTATAATCTTAAGGATGATCATAATTTTAATATCTTATACCCCACATTTAGGTTTTACGAAATGAGATCTTATAGTGATTGATGAAATTTTTGGACAGGTTTTATTTGGATGATGTATTTGAAACCCTTAGTATCACCATGAAGTTTTATTTAGGGATTATTTGTTTTTTGTTCATGGATAATGGAAAAAGGGAAAACCTAATGGCTAGGTGGAATCCCCTTGCTTTCGGCATGGTTATGGGGTTTGAACCCATAATTGAAAGTTGAAAAGGGTGTGTCACCTACCATTAAATTATGTCCTGGTTATTATGAATTTTTTACTGGTAAATATAATGTGTATTTAAAAATAATATGGGATTTTAATTTAGGAATAGTAGTGGTCCAATCTTGGTTGATTATATGATCAGATCCAACTAATCATTTCAATTAAATCTTATTTAGGAAAATGTTTGAATAATTTTAAGGATATTTGTTTATGAAATAATTTAGTTTGGTGCTTGGATATTACTATTGAATATTTAATATTAATGTATCACTTGAATGATTATTAATTTTTGGAATTATCATACCATGTGCTAAAAAAATATGTTTTCGAGAACGTTTAACTACACGAGGAATAAATAATTATATATTTTATGGCTATGTGATTATTTAATTTTATTATAGTGTTCTAGGAATTAGAAATTCATGTTTAATACTCATAATTTTGAGAAAAATATTTGATTTTGGTTCAAGTTGACAAATGGATGAAATTATAAAAATCAACTAAGTGTAAATCCATTGTTCTCTTAGTCTAAATGGTAAATGAATTCATAGAATCTATGAAAAGGATATTGAATAAAATATTATCCAAGTACCTTAAATTATAATGAACTGATGGTCTTTTATCTCATCACAAATTTATAGTTTTGAGGCCGTTAACATTCCATCGATCATTTACTTGTTTGTGCTCAGTGAAATCAATCATTCAATATAATTTTTTATAATTTTTCTACATTCCCACCTATGTTATCTTATTTTGAAACATGGTATTTCTGAATCTAGATGTTCGTCATAATTCCCATTCCATTTTATTAATAGGTTTTTTATTAACCCTTTTTAATATGTGGGTTAACAAGGAAATTAATTTCAAATCTACATCCTTTGATTACAAAGATAATTATCAAATTGTGAAGACATGATTTATTAACATGGTGGGGGGATGTAACAACCCAATATTTTATCACATGAAAATTATATTTGATATTATAGATGAAAATAAATAGTATGGTTATATTTATTTGTACATAACACTCTATTTAGTTACGGTGCGAGCAACCCCAAGAATTTTATGTATGATAGTATATTCAACACACAACACCAAACATAAATATCCCATGATATATATTACCATCATAATCTAGATATTATAAAGGAGGTTATGCATAGTATTGAATGATTTATTGAAATATTATTTAAAAAAGTATATATATTGAGTTATTTGGTGACCAGTTAATTAAAAATTAAAATAAAACACTTTTGAAAATAAAAAATATATATTTTCTGAAAAATGCTTTAATGCACAAATGTGAGTTTTATAAAGATAAATTACAAAAAATATATTTGGATATTATTGATTAAATTTATTTATAATATTTTCAATCTATTTTTTAATATTCCTACTATTTGTTCCTAGATAAATCGATTTTTTCTTCAAGCTATATATTTTACAGTAAACGTGTTTTATACACCTTTTATAGAAAAATAATTTTAAACTAATATTTAAAAATTTTATATAATTTATTTGAAAAAATTCACATCATTTTTGAGAAGAATCCTATCATAATTTACTTTGGGCTGGATTTTGGGATTTTTTGGAAAATATTGAGGTTTCAGTGAATAATTAAAATTGTGATTTTTATAAAAAATATTTTCATTTTAATAAATTATTTAATTAGTGACTAAAAATATGTTTTTCAGTATTTTTTAAAGTAATAATTTTATTATTTATTTACATTTAATAAAAATAATTAATTTTTAATGAATTTTATTGTGGTTTTTAATATAAGATTTTATTTTGGTTTAAAGAGAGGTTTTTTAAAAAACAGTTTTTAAAATTATAATGTTTCCCCTTTTTAATTAATTAAATTAATAACTAATGAGAAATGTTTTTAATAAAATTCATATACTATATATTCTTAAATATATATTTTTTTGATTTTCATACAATAATTTTTATTAGTCATAGAGTTAATATATAATCATCTTTTTCAAAAAATGATCTTCTTAAAAACCCATTGTCTCACCGCATAGGTGAGATTAATATTAATGTAAAAATTTTTCACATCAGTGAATTTAATTTGAAAAACTAAATTCCATATTTATAATCAAAATAATTTAAAATTCATAATAGATCTAACTTATTTCTTGACTGACATGATTATTTAAAACAATTAAAATTAATCGTAGTGATTAAGTTAAAAAATGAGTTTACGAGGTGACTAAACATTGAAATTAGAGAACCAAATGGCCAATAAAATTGTAAAGAACCAATTTTGTGGACTTATTTAGACCTATTACCTTCAATTATCGAATTTTGTAAATTATTTTATCCACTTGTCCATGAAAAATCATTGGGAGAAATCATCCTTTCAAAAATTTACAAGAGTGTCACTTACTTCCCTTATAAAAGGGATCTACCTCTCCTCCTCTTGTCACATCTCTCAATCCATTTGACTTGACCAAGAACTACCCAAATCATTTACCAATTTCCCTTGACTCATCAAACAATCCATTGGGAATAAATCCAACCAAGGATGTCTTTTGGTGAAAACCAAAAAGAGTTACCTAAATATTTCGTATCATATGTGAACATACATTTTTGTCTTATTTCTTTTTCCACCTCCTTCAATTTTTTCAAATACATTGAATTTATAAGGACCTATTTTTCCTAAATATAATTATATATATATATTAGTTTTAATACCTACAAACAGAAAAACATTCTTTAAATGGGTAACGAAATCATAATTCTTGTGTACAACGGACAACCACCTAGTGAAATGATGTCGTTCGTTGTTTATATTATAACCTATCATGGCTGAGGATAATGATGAAAATGCTGCATAAATATGATATTTTTTATATTTATAAAAAAATAATACCTTTGAAGTAGTTATATCATATAAAGTCTTTTGACACTTTACACTATAGGAGATATGACAACATCGCTTGTGTGTATGACAGACTATCGCGTCACAAAGCGATGTGATGCATTTTTAACTAATATATTACAATGAAGGTAATTTTGGTAAATATAATGAATATATATTATAAAAATTTATTCACTATGATATTTATTACATAAATATTTTTCTACTAGCATAATAAATTATTTTATTTTTACCATTCCACATAATAGAAAAAGTGATAGTGTCGTTTATGTGCCTTTGGACTACAACCTCTGCAAAGGAATGTGATTAATTTTACATAAAAATAATGATATATATATAAATATATATAATTAAATATAATGTTAATTATAATATAAATATTATTATGGAAGGATAATATATTAGTTACCTTCATTCCATAACGATCATTGAAAAATTATATCATTATTAATGCATTTTTACGAGCTACCATCTCCATGATCGTAACATTATTTAATTTTCCATAAATATATTACATGATTTCATGTAAAAGAATAATTTTTGTATAGATATTATAATTATTTCATGATTATTATTATAAATATATTTTAATTATTACCCCTTTGACCATAGTCAACATACCAAAGTTATCTTGGACACACAAGCCGTATAGGGTAAGAACATCTAACATGCAATTAATCTATTAAGTAATTATACATAACATGTTAATAAGTGAAATTAAAGTAATAAATAATATTAAACTTCATTTAAAGAAATTAAATAATTAATATAATTTTATTATTATGGAATATAAAGAACAAGTGTGATGAATCATACTTAAGGTAAGTGTTTTTCTGGTCTCACTTTTACTTCATTGAGATATATTCCATATTTATCATCTTTTTTTTATTTTGTGGTGTGAATAATTCCCAATAATATTTTATATTGTTAATATTATTATTAATTTTTATATATTTAAATATCCATTTATTATCTCTATTTCATGTTGTTTATGATTTTAATGCTACCAAAGTGGTAATGGATTTCTATCATAATTTTCCTTCATTAAAACATATGTCGTGTTATGAACCAATATTATTTTATGATGTTTATATACATCCCATTTGACATGTAATATTAGGAATTTATTTATTCTCATTTAATTTTATGTTTCATTTAATTCAATCCTATCATGGGTCTTACAAATAAAATTTACCAATGTGGTAAGAGTTTTATATTACAATCTCATCGATTATGGGGAATATTTGTGATTATGTCTCCAATGTTGAAATATTATGATATAAATCTATATAATTTCCATGAATTTACTTATCCACTATATATATCATGAGAATACATGTTTCCCTTCATTTTACTTTCTTTATATAATACCAATTTCAAAAATATAAAATTTCTTCCTTTTGGTCGAAAATTATTTTTCTTCCAAAACCATGTTTTGTAAAAATGGTTTCAAAAAATTTCTAAACAGATTTTTTTAATTCCGAATTGATATTTTACTTAATAATTTTTTTCAAATATTTTAAAATCGTATTCAATAATATTTCTAGGTAATTTTCAAAGATATGGGTTTTTTAAATTAAAGATGTTTTAAAATTTATTTTCAAAATAGAAAAGTTATTTGACTAGAATATGAGCCTTAGCCCAGTTGGTAAGGACTATTTAAGTGAATCCAAGAGACCATGGATCAAATCCCGGCAGAGGAAGAATTTTCGGGGCGTACTATAGTAGTACTGTAGCATTACTGTAGCAGGAACTATGCAGTACTATAGCAGATATTGTAGTGGGATTATAGCAGGAACTATTTGGCACTGCAGCAGCTGAGAATATGCCCCTGTTTGGGCCTTCGGGCCACCGATTTGGTCCCTGAGTCCTTTAAGGCCTTCAGGCCACCTAGGCCCTCGGCTCAGTAAGGCCTTTGGGCCACCTCAAGGCCTTTGGGGCATCATAAATGCAGATGAAAACCAGACAACCTACAAGGAACAAGCTCTACATGTAGGATGAGCACGGAGCGTTCACCACAGCAGAAGCTAAACGGATTGCATGAATGAGAGGGTATGGAACCTACCATTGGGACAAGCATGTTCATGCATAGGAATGCCTAGCCAAACATCCATGCGAAGGTGGAGAGATGATTTTACAATGAAGATGCTGGGGAGGAGCAGTTCCAAGTAGTTAGTCTGGGTTGTATTTAATGTTTGAAGCCTATGGGAAATGAATTCCTCTAAAGCCTACGGGCCATGTAATACTCACACCTACGGGCCTTGTAAGGGTTCTACCTCAACCCTTGAAAGGTGGATTATCAAAAATCAGTAAAAAATGAAGGCCTTCAGGCCATTGGAGGAGAAACGTTATTTGACTAAAAAATGTTTTTAAATGTATTTACATTCATGAATTTCAAACACTGATTTTATACTTCTTCACTAATGGGGATACTTTGTAATGATAGAATCCCCATTATTTATCTTGATGGATTAAGATTTTTTCATAGATACTACTTGAGAACCTCTTTCTTTTTCAGAGGTTAACCATGTTTCAAAGAGCTTGCAATTAAACCTTTTTCTTTTAAATGATTAATTCATGTTAAAAGAGATTTTTATGTATGCTAACTATTTTACATGGGTTAACCATGATTCAAAGATATTTTTATAGAAACAATTTCTTTTCCACTGGTTAACCATGTTTCAAAGAGATTGTTAGGGAATCCATTTCTTTTCCACGGGTTAACCATGTTTTAATGAGATTGTTATGGAACCTATTTATTTCACATGGGTTAATAATGTATAAAAGTGATTGACATGAAACCCATTTATTTTCCACAGTTTAATTAGGTTATAAAATAATAATGATCGATTCTCAAATATTTATGAAGAAAATACTTTGTATTTTATTTATATTGTGGTTCTTGGATGTTACATCTTAATAATGGGTGTCTCGGATTGCACATGTTAAGACATTAACATCATAAAATTTGGAGTCCTAGATAGAAATTGGTAAGACCATTATAGATTAACATGGGGTGTCCTAGATAGAACAAGGTAAAACAATTACATCTTAACATTGGGTGTCCTAGATATCGTTAGGTATGCCTATTACAACTTAATATGGGGTAGCCCAGATAGCGTAGGATATACTTAGTAGTGATTAACATGGGGTGGCCTAGATAGAATTTGGTAATCCTATAATATCCTAAATAAAGTATATACTGAGATATAACTCCAATTATTTGTTTAATTATTATATTGGAAGTTAGATGTATGGTTATTCCACTTAAAAGGGTTTTGTGAAAATGATGCTCTAAATCACAAAAAGGGATTTAATTTCTTACTATGGGTTTATAATGTTTCTCATAATCATGATTTATATCACATGGATAGTGATTTCTGATTCTGAAGACTCTTTATGCTTCTATGTTTTAAAATTTTATGATACAGGTATTTATGGGAATGAGTTCGTTTCTGATTCACAAATACAAAATGGATTTTGTCACGCACAAATTAACTTCTTATGATAGTTGATAACATTCAATTGTTAATGATTATATCTACCCTTACTGATCATATGAGTTCACCTCATTATGTTTTTCACTTCCCCAGGTTATAGATAATGATGTTGAATGAATTATGTATAAAATGTATTTCACAATGATGATGATTATGACTTAATGTGCAATTAGAAAAGCTAGGTTAAATCGGCGAAATTATCATTTGAACTCATGGGAGGTGTTTATGTAGGATTTTATCCTATCTCTATAAAAATATAAACTTAAACGTTACCTAGGTATATATGTGATCCAATAATTGTTTTTGATATTGTATGTTTTAATTGGGGAATATTGGTTCACCTTTTTATGTATCAAATTTCGTTGTGATGTTTATGAATATAGCACAGAATCCTTAACTGCAAGTTATGGAATTTTAAAAATATGTTTTAATATAGGTCTAAAAATTAAATTTGAGTAATTATATAAGATATATAAATTTAATATATTATATTAATAAATAACACAATGTTATTTAAAAAACATCATTTTAAAAAATAATAGTTTAACCAATATCATTGTACTTAACCTTATCCAAGAAATCATAATTTTTATTCCCAATGTTTAAAGTGAAATTATTTCCTAATATGAACATTCAGATATCAAATTTCAAATCGATTTTTTAAATTTATTTTCTATAATAGATAAAAATTAATATTCAATATATGCATATGAAAAATGTTTTTAGATTAAAATATTTGTTAAGTTTCCAAAATATTAATCAAGTATTTTATAAATTCAACACAGTTTTTAAAAACCATTAATTTTACAATATATATATATATATATAAGGTTTCATTTACTTTTATGTCAGTCTTATATTATAAAAATGTATTGAATGTGAATTCTTTGGAAAAATAAATATTTTTTTACGAATCACCTAAAAATCAATTCATTTAGGAAAATCTAAAATATTAAACCTATGATAATGTTGAATTTTTTTTAAAAAAAAATTAATTTAGTTTTATCAATTTAAAATTATATAATTTTTGAATTTTACTTTTAAATAACAATACAATATATAAAGATAAACTAATATTATTTAAAAAAATTACCTTTTTAAACATCATGTTTTCTAAAATTCATATCATATAAATTTAGAAATAATTGGATTTTGAAATATTAATATATTAATATAAACTATCATTATTAAGATAAATATATTAATATGATTAATTTAATTTATTAAATCAGATTTGAGTACATTTTTTAATAATTATTTAAAAGAAATACACTTTAAAATCTTATTCAATAAAAATAAAAAAAAATAAATTATTAAAATTGATTAAAATCTTTTAATATATAAATAATTAAATTCATCCAGAAATGTTAATATTTCATGATTCATTTAATAAGGATATTTCATCAGTTCAGTATTGTCTGTGACACAAACTATTTAAGATAGTATTAATTTATATGTCTTGAAATCTTCAGTATTCAAATTCAAACCCTTAAATAAATTGTGTGATCAAAAATTTAATTATCACACATTGATGAATTTAGATAATGTTATTATTAACATATTCGTTATTCGGGATATAAAATTTAATATGAAATCTACTTTACTCTCTAAATATATAATAGGTTACTTGTCTTTCCTCAAACAAAATGAATCATTCATAGACTCATATACCCTAGTATGTATATAGCCTAATCATATATTATCCAAAACACAACTTATTAAAACCAATTGAACCTCCATCGCATTAAACCATATAGAAATCAAATATTAGTCAAAAAAATAACTCTTATCTTCAACTTTAAAATGTATTAACAACTAGATTATAATGTCACAAACTAATAAATATATATATCATAATCTGAAAAATTAGATAAAAGTCGCTATAAATATCATATATCACTTTCACATTTAATGAATAAGAAAATCCAAGGCTATCAATACTATCTAGCTCACTTTTATCGAAATTTATATATCCTTTACTAACTCAACAACATTCATATATTAAACGTACGAGTTTTCTATACCTCAATCATGTATTCTCTATTCGTAAAACCCAAAAATATGTTCTTGTCATAAAATCACTTTTCCATGTTATTAATACCATTTCACATATGTTATAATACCAATGAAGAAAATATAATGAATAAAAATAATTATATTTTTTAAAAAATCCTCAAAAGACTAAGAATATACTATAATACCCTCAATAAATTTGAATCAGTAAGGAAATTATAAGGGAGTATCAAGAGTTAACTTTTTTTTAGTCATCAACCTCAATACATAAGATGGTACTAGGAAAATCACATCTTCCATCATAATATACAAGCCTAAATGGCCCGAAGGGCTTCTTTTTTAAGGAATTTTGATAAACCCTCCTTTCAATGGATGAGGGGGAACCCTTATAAGGCCCGTAGTCTTAGAGATTACATGACCAGTAGGTCTTATAAAATACCCACACTATACTTGTAACACCTCGTCCCAGCTTCTTCATCATGATATCAGCTCTCCACCTTCGCAAGACTATTCGGCTAGGCTTCCTGTGCAAGCAGAGGCTGGTCCTGATGGAAATTACATACCCTATCTTTCTGAAAAATCCTCTTAGCTTCTGCTATGGTGCATGTGCCAGCTCTAAATCCCCATCTGGATTCTCCTCCTTAAAGAGTTTGTGTGATCATTTAAGCACCATTTTAGGTTTCCCGAAGGCCTTGACGTGGCCCGAATTCCTTGAGGTAGCCCAAAGGCCTTGTGGTGGCCCAAAATCCTTAATGGCTCGAAGGCCTTGGGTGGACCGAAGGCCTTAATGGACCCAAGTCCAAAATTGGTGGCCCGAACGCCCAAACGAATGAATAGTATGGGCTGCTACAGTACTGAACAGTGCCTGCCATAGTGCTGCTATAGTGCCTGCTACAGTCCTGCTACAGTACCCAGAAATATGTCTCCAACCGGTTTTGAACTCAGGTCTCATGGATTCACTTTTCGAGTCCTCACCAACTGGGCTGAGTCTCTTGTGCATAATAGTATAAAAATACAATGATTCTAAACCATTTAAGTATGATTTATTATTTGGGAATAATACAAATCAGTTTCTAGATATGCAACTTTATCAATATCATTTTCATGATCCCATTTCAACCAAACACTAAAACCAAAATGGTAATGATAATATCAAAAATATTAATGTGAAAATGTTAATATAATGTCATATTCCCCTATAGCACCTTTTTCTTTAACATATGATACTTCTAGTTCAACCTATGATTCTATTTATTCAATCCTTGGTTATCAATTTTCAGTTTCCTAATAGATTTTCAAACCATATTATTTTGAATAATACTGAAATACTCCATAGTTTTTATTAAATACAATGTGAATTAACCTTAGAGTATCCATCGAGAATGGATATCGATTTTTATATCGTTTGGAACAGTCATTTTGAACCAGTGTGGATATTGAGTTGATACTCAACAAACCATATCAGGGTAATTACTCCTACATGTATCAGTCCCAAAACCATATCAAATTTCCATTATCCATACATTGATTTAATTTCTAATAGAACCAAAAAATATATACTTTTATAAAATTTAATGATGTTATCATGTACCTCGACCTCTCACTCTAAATTATCCGTATGATTTTCACTACATTTCTATAATCCAAATCCCAAAAATAGTTATTATTACCTTATCTATAGAAATTAGTATTATATAACACTAATATTATGATAAACTGCAACGGATCAAATCTTAAATTACACTTAACTCACATCCTAACTTCTAAAATTATCCATACCCTTATCTCATTCAAAATATTATTCCCCACAGACAGAATTTCCTCAATTACATGAATTGTGTAAAATAATTCATTTCAATACATTCCCATGATATTTTCTCTTTCGTGTTTTATAATATTAAGAAAAAACATTGATAAACAAAACATGTATCTTTTTCAACCAATGGTTATATTCCCCCCATATATGTAACTTTTTAATCCATAATGATTCCTCAAAATTCCTAGTAATTTTTTATATAAGATATTATTCTCTACATTTAATACATTTTTTATCTTCATAGCCTATTGAAATAAAATCATAAAATATAGGATTGCTCAGACACTCATTAAAGGGAATAATAAGTGATAATAATCAAAGATCATAAATTATCATAAGATGATTATATGGTTATAATCTGAAAATGTATGAAAATCACTCAGAAAAAAACAGAGTTCATAAATAATGATTCATAATTCATGCCAAAATTATAAGCATAGAAATAAATTTTTATGTCTACCCCCAAGAAATTAATAAAATTTAAGGATTGGGATAATCACCCATGTACTATAGTAGTCTTGGTATAAACCTCTTATGTACCCTTAGGTTGTTTGTAATCCTCTTGTAAACCCATTGGATTTGGATAAATCTTCTCATGTACCCTTTTTCTTGGGATAAATCCTGTATGTAGTATTTTTGTTAGGATAAGTCTTCTTTGGTACCCTTTTTCTTGGGATAAATCCTATCATATACCCTTTTTAAATAATGATATATAAAATATACCGATGCATTGAAGGGATATACAAGACCCCACCTATCAATCGTTCTTGCATATATGTTCCACTTTATACAAATCATTCAACATATCATGAAAAACCATATAATTAAATAAGTTTTTATATACTTTTATAATGAAATCATATAAATAAATAATTCATAATTCCATAAATAATACTAAAATGATAAAAAATAGAAAATAAATGGGTATCTACATATATTCAAAAAAAATTAGGTAAATACTATTAAATTATGATAATAAATGATATTGAATTTACAATGTATAAATTAATGGGAAAACGTTTATTCAAAATTTTCCCCAATCAGTTGATGTATGGGATTGTAACTCCTTATCATTTTAGAGGTTTGAACCCATTTGATTTCTTCACTAAAACACATTTATCTCAAATGGTTGGATTTGTATCAGGGGTTCAATGTATTCTCAAAATTGTTTAGGGTGACTTCAAGATGGGCTGGAATACAACATGCTTCTACTGTGCCACAAGATAGTCATTGGTAGTATAGTATCCTTATTGTTAACTCTGTTCACAAGGAAGCCGATGGATTATTGTTTCATTTTAAGGGGTTTTTTTTAAATTATAGATTGTACATTATGAATCCTTCCTTGGGATTTTGGGCTAAAAAAGTGGTCAATATCTCACCCCATGTTCCTCCTCCTCCCTCTTGAGGTCTAATATGAAAGTCCTCCATTTATGGGTTGATTCATCTGATATTAAGTGTGATCAACAGAAATTGGTATATCTATGACTCCACTTACCCTATTTATATTTTATCTTACCATCAAGCAGTCTTATGACTTTTTATTATAATATGACATATTTCTATGGATATATTATTATTTAATTATTCCACAAAATTTATTCCAAACTGATTCTTGACACTAAAATTATTCATTCTTATAAGGAGAATATATGTGATCCATAAATTTAACACATAGTATATCTTCTATTTTCAAGTGATGTATTGTAACATTTTTCTTATTATTGTTAATTGACCCAATTCAAATTAAATCATTTAATTGTTCCATTCCTTAATTAAACAAAAAAATTAATTCTATTAATCCAAGTGAAATGTGATTTAAAGAATTATGACTTGGTTGTGACTATAACACCAAGATATTTTTAAAGTGGAACATCATGTTCAATGGTATGTATGAAACACAACACCAATAATATAATATAATGAAAAAAACAAATTCATTACAATATAATTATTTTTAAATAAGTTCAATCTTTCCATTGCATGTGACAGACATAACACGTGGTTTAAATGAAACAAAACTAGGTATTAAAATTTTATTATTTAAAATGTGTAAATTATAACCTAGTTTTTATGTTGGTCAGTTTGAATATTAATAAAATTTTTGAAAATGTATGGTTTAAAAATTTATAGAAAATTCATTTTTATCTTCTGATTATTAAAAATATAAAAAAACTAAAGGAAATGTAATGTTTTCTGAAAAACAATATTTTTTTTCTAAAAGATGATGTTGTTGTGCTTTTCAGACAAAATTTAAATCAAATTTAAATGACTTTTATAAAATTTATATGAATAAATAAACATATGTTTTCATGAAATAATATCATTTTTTTCTTTGGGGGTATTTTTGTGATTTTTTAGAAATATTTTATTTTTCGATTAATTGTGAAAAATACTTATTTTTATAGAAAGAAACTTCATAGTTTAAATAATATTAAAAGAAAAATTATATTTAAAATTGATTTAAATTCAATTTAGATCAATTATAATACTTTTTAACTAATTTATGTCATTTTAATCAATTTAATATTGAATTTTGATATTAAAACATTTTATACTAATGTGAATTGTCTCATCAGAAACTCAATTTCTTATCACTTCTATTGGTATAATTTTAAATTTTATTCTTACACATATTTGAATTAAATTTGGGAAAATATGTTAAATAATTTAAATCATGTTAATTTATATAATCTATTATGTTTAAATTAATGTTTTACTATTATGAATAGTAAAATAAAAAAAATTAATTACTATGGCTAATGTAAAAATTGATTTCTGGTGGGGTTAAATTAAAAAGTTAAGAGTTAAAATGAAATTCCAACTTGTCTAAAAACTATTTTCTATAATTATTTAAACATTATCACCTATAAGGGTCTTTAAAGACACATTTATGGGGATTTTGGAATTATAAAAATATAATGGTAATTGAATCTTTTAAAAAAATCAATGTGTGTCTTCTCCCCCACTTATAAAAGGCCACCACTTCTCCTCCTATATTAACACCTTCAAATCCATTTTATTTGTCCAATACTGGGAATAATATGCTCTATAGTCTCCTACCAAAATCCTATATCTCTATTATTTATCATAAATTCTACCTATGAAAGATCTTTCTTCAAACCTAAAGAAGTTGTATAAAGAATAGGATATGTTTGTATATAAGTATTTTTATTTTTTTCTTCATCCAAATCCTTAAAATATTTTTATACCATGATTATATAATATTCTCATTATCTTAATTATATTTAAATTTTATTATTTAAATGTAATAATATATATCTGTCTCCTTATTCATAACATGATTAAAGAAATCATCCATCACATGTATAACAGACTTCTGCCTCATGAACTGATGTAATTTATTTTCCATCATCACCATTCAGGTTATCTATAATGATGGATTTAATCCATTTTTATGATATTTAGGACATTATTAATCTATTATAATTATTATATATAACATACCTTCTTAGTTTCTATTCCTTTTATAATATAATAATGTCACTCGTGTGTATGATGGACTACCGCCTTGCGAAGTGATGTGATTAATTTTTCCCTTATGTTTTACATGTAATGCATTAAGGATATATTCAATGAATATATGGTAAATATATAAAATTATATTGACTCTATAAAATTAATATATCACCTAGTTTTTTACCTTTTCACCCATTAAGGAATAGATAATGTCGTGCGTGCATAGGTACAACCCTACTATCTCCACGAAGCGATGTGATCCATTCTCCGTGATCAAATTTAGATAATGATTCTAAAATTTTATATAACTAAAAATAATTATACTTATAAATTTAACATCATTCTATAGATGATGGAAATATATAATATTTTAAATAACCCAAAATTTAACATTAAAACACCCATGAGAAAACATGACAATTATCACTTGAAACAATACTAATAGTCAATAATTATTAACAAAATGGTGATAATATATTATAAAAGTATCACATATGATATAATAAATATTAATATTATTCCAATATATCATAATAATATGCTTAAACCATAATATATACGGTTAGAGCATGTTCCACAAAAATGAAGTGTGAGGTATGGGACTTCATCTCAATTTTCCTTCATTGAGGCATACATTAATGTTACGCACATAATTTCATTTATATTGTACATATACTACCTAATTTTTACATAATAGCATGATTTATTAATAATTAATTGTATTTAAGAATAAATATTAACTATGTTATCCTCGAAAAGTTTACATAAAAATTATTAAGTGGTAAATAATTTCATAAATCAATCTTCTTTAATTAGGCTTTACTACTTCTTTAATTTCTTTGATATTATAAGATAACTTGTGAAATGTATTTTGATTATATAATGATTTATTTCCACCAGTTTAATGTGGAGTTTAATTTTATACAGATAATAGAATCATTGATTAATTCTAACTTTAATGTTATGATATTTGTGTTTGTTTATTTCACAATCTTTTATTAATCGGGATTATTTATGATTGAATTTTCATTAAAAGAAAACTATTTAATAATTACCTAATAAACCCATTTAATTTTATTATCCTATATTTATTATTTATTTTCAAAGTAATAGAACCATTTTACCCTTCTTTCAACTTAAAATGATTGATTTTTGTTTGATAAAATTAGAATACATTTCTCTCTTTCGTCGAAAATAATTTTTCATAGAAGAAATTTTTTCTAATATGATTTAATTTTTTTAATGTTCTGTAAATGATTTAGTAAATATAATTCTATCCTTTTTTTCCTTCTATAAAATGTTTTGAAATGAATATTCATGTGGTTTTCCAAACAATTCATTTTAGCTTTTGTCAAAAAATGTGAAAGGAACCATTATATCAATGTGTATGATATATATAGAATTTCCCACTATCTTTAACACTCAATGATTTAATTATTCATTTATAAGTCTCAAAGGTTATTTTCAAAAAAATTATTTTCTATGTATTTTGTGAACTTTTAATATTAAATTTTTTTTTCAAATTTTATGAAATTCCACAATAATGTTTTTAAAGAAAATTTTATTGAATTTATATTCATCACCAACAACAAACATTTATTTTACATGTAATTTATAGAGAAAATGCTATATTTATATCAAAATTATTCATTATATGTATGGTTTATGATCAATTGGACAATGTAAAGTACTAAAATTCTCCTTATTAATTCAATTTTTTAGTCTATAACATTCTCATGAAGTATTCACTTTACTGTGATCATGAGACATTAAATTTATCATAAATTTCTATATAATATATCATGGATATGTTTAATAATTATAATGAATATAATTTATTGATATGGTGTTATATATTGAATTTTATTTTTTTTACTTGGGGAAGTATTGATGGATTGTTTTTCTTTACTCATTTAGAATATTTGATTGTAAGACACATTTTTACAGAAATAAATATATTTTTTAGTATATGAGGAATGATTTGGAAATACAGTGTTGGGTGGACCCTTAATTTAATATCCCCTCAAAGAATCGGTAATCTAAAGAGGTGAATAAGTATGATAGATTTAAAATTGTTTCCACCTATAGTTTTAAACCATCTTGTGAAAGGTATTCATGGTAGATGTATCATAATTCATGATATCATCACATCCAATAATTAAAAATTTCATTCATGAAGAATTCAGTAATTATTCTCATTGATATTTTCAAAATCATATTATATATCGATTCAATTAATTCATTGTTGGTTGTTTAAATGGAATTTTTTTTCAATTATTTGGTCTTCCATATTGATTAGGTCTTATAAATTCATGGCAGTCATGTTAATTAAATTGAATTCATTTTTAGTTATTTTCCTTTTCAAAATGATTATTCCTTATATAATCATGATAATAAAATTGATTATTATTTGGAATGTGTATTAAAATGTAACGCCCCGACCCCAGTTACCCAGATTCGGTGCATTATTTTTTTACATTGGCATAATTACAAGGAATCAAGTCCTGAAGGACCGATCAGTTCAGCAGTCTTGGAAAAATAGATCACATACATGAATGTTACATTTGCACTTTAATACATACAAAACAACATAAATAATCTTTATGAACGCCATTATTCCCTTGGCATAACCCAGCATATCAATCACATTACACTTCTTGGAATCCTGGGAAAAATAAAACATAGAAAGGGGTGAGCTCAAATGCTCAATAAGGGTAAGCAATACAGCGGAAACTTTCAAAAATTAACATAAACATTTATGGCAATGTATAAAACTAAAACAAAAGCCTTTTAAACTTGAACTTCAGAATAATATGGCAGAAATAAAATGAAATAATTCCATTTACTTATTCACATGGATATTCTACTAATCAAATAATCTCATGCAATATCACTAACCACTTTCATAATGATAGAATGCATAATGCCAGACTATCATCACCACGTAGGCAAGGCCTTGTTCCAAGACTACAAATAAGATTTTTTCAAAGCCTCATGCCAAGACACTAGTTTGTCTCATGAGACATACTGATGCATCGAGGAGCTATAGCGGGCTCCACCCATCACTTACTATGTTCAATTCATTCTTCATATGAATAGGTTTAAACATAATATAAACATTCGTATTAAAAATAGCATACGAAATGTCAATACTTTCTCCACAAACCATGAATGGTAAAAAAATAACACATCCATAGTCAAACATATCACAAAACCTTCAATGGAAGTTTTGTATAATAAATCAACCTCAAATGATCTTAAAATCTATCAAAGGATGTTGACATAGATGAAAATGATGAGTAAATTTTTTTTAGAGAAATATCCTTCTTGTAAAATCATTTAAAAGTCGCACATTTATAAAGGAAGTAATTTTAAAAGATATTTTTGAATCAAAGTGTCCCATACCACTTTGAAACTTTTGAAAAGTATTATCATTTCAAAACATTTATGTCCATATAAATAAATCCTTAAAATCATTTTGAAAACATGGACATTAATTAAAAATATTTAGAAAGATAAATCTTTAAAACATTTGAAATTCTGATCTTGATAAAGAGTACATTTCAAAATCCTTAAAATCTTCATTTTGAAATCATTTTTATGAAAAATAGACATTTATGATAAAAATTTCCTAGTAAATACTTACACATAAACAATCTCGGATAATGATGAGATTGAAGAATTAACCCTTACCAATTTGGTAACTTACGAATGATACAACCCATGAACGAGGTATCATACAATGAATATGTAAATACACATAAATTAAAGTGTATTACACAAAGAATACAATTATGGACAGTACATACACCACACAAAAGATAATAGTGGCAATATGGCATGAATCTCACGGGAATAAGGAGTGAGATGAAAACCCCTTACCTTGCACTTTCCTTTAGTCGAGGGTACATTTAACCACCTATACGAAGATCGTAGTATGTTATTAAATTATACCATAACCATATTAATATTTCTGATATCATACATGATTCATTTATTACTTTATATTACCCATTTAATAATAATTTCCATGTTAAGTTAACATTTCTGGTAATAATCACTTTATTTATCGTACGTGTTTTAACTTGTTACTCTTGGTTGTATCACTTAGATCCTGATTTAAATACTTCCAGAATATAAAAAATGATAAATATATCATATATATTTATAATATAAATATGTATAATAGAAATATATATGAAATTGAAAACACTATTTATGGAGACGGTAGTTCGTACGTACGAATAAACGTTGTTTCTGTTTTCATATAGTATTGAACGGAAGTAAGTGAATAAGATATATGTAAGTACATAAATCCTTATATATATAAATATATATATCACCAGTATCATTATTATGTCTTATATGACATACTTATTAGTAATATATATTTTTATAATCGTCGATGAATGGTCAACTTGGAAATGAATCTTATCGCGTGGTGGAGACGGTAATCCGTACGTACGCACGAGGAAGAATATCATTCTTTTGATATTAAAATAATATATAATTGGATGGTATATAATATATACATAATCCTTATGATGTTATATTTATTATTTATATAAAATACACATCATTATTATACCCATCCAAATAATAATGTATTGAATAACAATTACACCACGACGTGGAGACGGTAAGCCGTACGTACGCACGTATGGTGACATGTCATTCAAAGGATGGATAGAATACTGAATATGGTTGTACCATATTTATAATAACATCACAGTATATCGGAGATACTGGATTTATTATTTTACAATATAAATAACAAATAAAGAAGAATTTGAAGAAGAAAGGAACATGAAAGAGGGTGGTGAAAACATTACCCCTTCTTCGGGTTTTTCCTTTTGATTTGATCAAAAGGGCTCCTTAGGATGACTTTATGATCAAAATAAGGCCTCTATGTTGAAGTGAGGGAAGTTGAGAGAGTATTGTATCAAGGTTTTGATGAACCAAAAGGATTTGAAGGTGTGAAGAATTGGTTAGAAATTGGGTCCTTTTATAAGGTGGAGGAGGGGCTCTTTAGGAGAAATTTAAAGTATTAATTTATAATAAATTCATATTCGGTTTATAATGGCTCAAAAGTGGATTATTTAAAGGTTAAGGTGGGGATGGGTTGAAAACCACTCAACCAATAGAATTTATACAGGTTTGGGTTATTATATTAACCTTATCTTTAAGTATTTACTCTTAGTTAATTAGTTTCACATTTACAATGTCTCTTTGTATTTTTATATTATATGGTTAATAAACATACTATATACATCCAAGAGACCCCCAAGTGGTCCATTAATGATGTAACTATCATGATATAAGTCTCTTGGCCTAACCTTAGATTTTTAAGAATTTAATATCAATTAATAATATTATATTTGTTTTAAAAATTCTTTTATGTCAATTTTGACACTATCCAATAACTGATATTTGTAAAAATCATAACAAAATGATTACTTCGAACAAAGTTAATTAAATCAATAAAAAAATGTCATATTATCCTAGAAAATTATTGTTATTTATAAAAACTCTCAAATTACATTTATTTGGGTATTTATAATATCAATTATTCTAATTTTTCATTAATTAGGTAATTACTACATCACCATTGTGTCATAAATAAATTAAATTATATAATGTCTAAAAATTATATATAAAATACCATTACGTATGAAATTGTTTTAGATTTCTAATGGATATTTATAGATGAAAATCTAAAATATATAACCCTATGTAAAAATTGGTTTTCTAAAAGATATATGCTTGTGTCTTTTTTGAATTTATTTTAACTTAATTAAAATTAAGTGTTCCTATCACCTACTAGTGGCTCGATGAGGTCCCAAAATCGACCCAAAGATTCCCATGGTCGGAAATGTATCCAAAAATAAGGTTAGGACACGTTTTAGGGTAATTTATTATTATTATAATATTAGTTTTTAACCCTTATTTACCGGATTTACCCTTTAACCATGGTAAATAAATTATTTACCGAAGTAATTATTCAAAATGTATAAAAATAAAAGTTACCTATTTACACAATTTGTACATCCTGATTAAAAATATGGATTCCATTTTTCCAAATTAAAAACAAATAAGTGGAAGAAATTAATTTAAAATTAATCCCCGCTGTCAAAACAAAAAGCGTGTTTTTAAGATATAATGGCTATCAAAAGATTGATACTTGTTTATTTCCGGTTTAATTTTAAAATTATGTCCAATGACCAAAATTGTATTAAATGGTAAAAATATATTATAAATATACTTTAAAACCACTCAAATTTATAATTTATCACTATTAATTATTTTGATTAAAATACTTGTTTTTAATTAAAAATATAGTAATTTTCACTATTCATCAAAATATTATAGTTATCCAAAAAGTACCAAAATTTCCCCTTAGGCTAAATTCGATACTACTAATCCAAAAATGATTTCCATTTTGAGAGATAAAATTTCTAAAATTTTAAAAAGTAGGTATTACTATTCATAATGGCCAGTTTGATTGGTTGTGGTGTGTGTTAGAACTCGAAGCTGCGTACAACACACACTACTGTATTATTCAAAGGAAAGCGTGCCATGGAAGATTGGGATGTTCCATTGTAAATTTTTTATGTCCCCATTCTAAAAAGTAAATTTATTTAGTCAAATTGAATATATAAAAGTTTAAAATATTGGATTTAAAAAGGGTTCACTATTAAAAAATTTTAAAACTGCAAAAAATGAATTTGTTCTTACATTATGTATAATAAAATCATAATATGGATACTAAAATTATAAGGATTATATAAAGTTTAAAATTTAGTTAAAACTATTCATAACCTCTTTTGAACGGCTTGTTTGGTAAGTCATGGTGTGCTTGAACTCGGTGTTGGGTCTAGTGTAAGTTATTTAATTATTTTGAAGAAATAACACACTATGAAATCTTAGGGTGTTACAATCTCCCCTCCTTCAATAAATTGAGTCCTAGCAATTTGAAATTGTTCTTAGAAAATAAAAGGTTGAATATAGAAAATATATTTGTGGAAAAACCCACATCGGAAATTGGGTTAATAAAATTTAGTCTTAATAAGAGGAAAAGAGAAATGAAAGGGGTCACCACCAAATTATGATCTCTATTAAGAGAAAATTTGTGGCAATTAGAGACATATAATTGGAGGAAAACCGTAAATATTTATAGGTAGTGATTGAGGTCATCAATCACAAAAAAGTGTAAAATTGAGGGCCTTAAATTCATCAATCTATGATGATTTAAAATACCATCGGTTTAACAAAACATAAGGTATTAGGATAACACATTTTTGATGTTTCAAAATATCTTTGTTGAAATCCCACATCGAAAAATGAATTAATGAGGCCTCTATTTAAAATAAAGAGTGAAAGGTATGAAGATTATCGAAAATAACACATACTAGGGTTCCATGTAGGAAAATATGGATATGGAAGAGAAATCTAACTATCAATTATCTGATGGAGAGTGGTAGAGAACATGTCTATGAAAAGGCCAACAATCCCAAATCCATAAATTAGTGATGATATAAGGTACCATCTAGGATAACATTTTTGTTCTAAGTTCCTTTTCTTAATGTTGAGGAACTTATTTATGGGATTGGCTAAGATCATAAGTAGATATACTTACTTTATAATTAGAGTTTATCCATTAATAAATTTCTACCACAAACTCATCTTTCACCCCAAAACATAATACAACTCAAAAAAAACTCTATTTATCCTAATCGTATAGGGTTACAAATATAATGAATTTATAATTCACATATCAGACCCATTATGTAAAGAAACTACATTATACCATCCAGGAACTTCATGTAGCACAATGGTAGGCGATAAATCCCAATTGCACTATTGTTGTGGGTTCGATTCCCACAGCTTTGTCCGACACGACGGGTCGTCACACGGTCTGCGTGTTGTCCTTTTATAAAAATAAAAAAAAATAACCTTTCAAACTTAATCCATTCCAACCATTAGGATTATCCAAAATACTATTATCCAAACTCACAATCCAAAATTTACAAGGAAGTTAAACATAATGAGGATCCTTTTTTCTAGGTAATAACATGTGAACGCCTTCCTCATATATTCTTTTACAACACCGCAACATCCAGAATTACCAAAATCAACCATCTCTTATTCCAAAATCACTACCTCAAAATTAGGACCATATTAAGGTTTATCTTTCCTTCGACCATGTAATTTCCAAAAAATTTAACTCTCTGTAGAATCACTTTTCTTCGTACCATAAAATCTCAAATCCTTAATTAAATATTATTGCAGTACAATCCTTATTTATTTCCAGAATATCATTGATACAACACTTAAATGTAATAATTCTAAAATAACAACATAAGAACACTAGTCATTCCTCTTCATATGTGGTAGTATCATAACTTTATTATTATCCAATAGCATCATTTGCGTCATAGTCTGATGACTAGGACATTGGTTCGCGTAGTGTCCAAAATCCTTGTAGATAAAGCATTGTACATTTGAAACCTTTTTCTTACACTTGCAGTCACGTACTTGGTGTCCTTTTTCATCACACTTATAACATTATCCCATTGCCATCAAGCATTTTCCAAGGTCATTCTTTCCACAGTTATCACATATGGGAAGAACCCTTCTTTACCTTCTTCCCTTTATATGTCCTTCTCTCTACCATCCTTTTCTTCTCTGGATTCCCTTCAAAGCCATAGGACTCGGAGAATTCATTACTCATCTTATCAACACATGATACTATTTATTCATATGATGATAATACGTGGGAGACTATTTCCCTTCTAAATTCTGGCTTAGGACCACGGAATATATGATCCTTCTTACTCTTTGGATCATACGTATTACGGGAGTTCACATTCCTTCTACTGGGCACCATTTCTATACAATAGCATAAACTAGTTCAGTTTATGAATTGCAATGAATAATTACCAAACTTGTAAAATACCAAACACAAATTGAACAGTTTATGGATATAATCCAAAATCATACAAATGTTTTCTTTGAGTAAGTATATACTCATGATCCCTTCATAATGGTTTGTAAATAAAATGAGAATTATCCTAAGCATATCCCTCAGGAGTGTCGTAACCAAGAGCGCAGCAAGGCCCGTTGTCGTGCACCAGTTCCCGTTCGAGTCTATCTCAAAGCGATGTTTTCGGGTTTTACCCCTAGGTACATATGTGCCAGAGCCTCCACTACATGCTCGTATCAAGAAAGGGATGTATTGCTCAGAAAACTCACAAAATCTCTGCAATACCAAAATTCTAGGAAGTTCTTCTATACTAATACTCAAAGTCTATCTTAGGGATATGTGCTCTAATTAGAGTTTATCTAAATCTAGTTTCCAAGGTTATTGCTAAACTTCCTCTGATACCAACTGTAACACCCCGACCCCAGTTACCCAATGTCGGTGCATTATTTTAATACATTGGCTTGATTACAAGGAATCATGTCCCGAAGGACTGATAAGTTTAGCAGTCTTGGAGAAATAGATCACATACATGAATGTTACATTTCCACTTTAAGATGTACAAAACAACATAAATAATCTTTATGAACACCATTATGCCCTTGGATTAACCCTGCATATCAATCACATTACACCTCTTGGAATCCTGGGAAAAATAAAACATAGAAAGGGGTGAGCTCAAATGCTCAGTAAGGGTAAGCAATACAGCGGAAACTTTCTAAAATAAGCATAACCATTTAAGGCAATGTATAAAACTAAAACAAAATCCTTTTAAACTTGAACTTCAGAATAATATGGCAGAAATAAAATGAAATAATTCCATTTACTTATTCACATGGATATTCTACTAATCGAATAATCACATGCAATATCACTAACCACTTTCATAATGATGGAATGCATAATGCCAAACTATCATAACCACGTAGCCAAGGCCTTGCGCCAAGACTACAAATAAGATTTTTTCAAGGCCTCATGCCAAGACACTAGTTTCTCTCATGAGACATACCGATGCATCGAGGAGCTATAGTGGGCTCCACCCATCACTTACTAAGTCCAATGAATTCCTCATATGAATAGGTTTAAACATAACATAAACATTCGTATTAAAACTAGAATACGAAATGTCAATACTTTCTCCATAAACCAATAATGGTATAAAAATAACACATCCACAGTCAAACATATCACAAAACCTTCAATGGATGTTTTTTATAATAAATCAACTTTAAATGAGCTTAAAGTCCATCAATGGATGTTGACATAGATGAAAATGATGAGTAAAATTTTTTGAGAGAAATATCCTTTTTGTAAAATCATTTAAAAGTCACAAATTTATAAAGGAATTAATTTTAAAAGATATTTTTGAATCAAAGTGTCTAATACCACATTGAAACTTTTGAAAAGAATTATCATTTCAAAACATTCATGTCCATATAAATAAATCCTCAAAATCATTTTGAAAACATGGACATTAATTAAAAAGATTTAGAAAGATAAATCTTTAAAACATTTGAAATTCTGATCTGGATAAAGGGTACCTTTAAAAATCCTTAAAATATTCATTTTGAAATCATTTTTATGAAAAATGGACATGGATGATAAAAATGTCCCAATAAATACTTACACATAAACAATCTCGGATAATGATGAGATTGAGGAATTAACCCTTGCCAATTTGGTAACATACGAAACATCAAACCCATGAAAGAGGTATCATACAATGAATATGTAAATACACATAAATTAAAGTGTATTACACAAATAATACAATTATGGTCAGTACATACACCACACAAAAGGTAATAGTGACAATATGTCCTGAATCTCACGGGAATAAGGAGTGAGATGAAGACCCCTTACCTTGCACTTTCCTTTAGTCGAGGGTATGTTTAACCTCCTGTATGAAGATCTTAGTATGTTATTAAATTATACCAGAACCATATTAATATTTATGATATCATACTTGATTAATTTATGACTTTATATTACCCATTTGAAAATAATTTCCATGTTAAGTTAACATTTCTGGTAATAATCACTTTCTTTATCGTACGTGTTTTAACTTGTTACTCTTGGTTGTATCACTTAGATAATGATTTAAATACTTCCAGAATATAAAAAATGATAAATATATCCTATATATTTAGAATATAAATATGTATAATAGACATATATATGAAATTGAAAACACCGTTTATGGAGATGGTAGTCCGTACGTACGCATAAGCACTGTTTCTGTTTTCATATAGCATTGAACGGAATTAAGTGAATAAGATATATGTAAGTACATAAATCATTATATATATATATATATATCTGAAGTAGAATTATTATGTAATATATTACATACTTATTAGTAATATATATTTTTATAATCGTTGATGAATGGTGAACTTGGAAATGAATCTCATTGCGTCGTGGAGACGGTAATCCGTACGCACGCACGTATGGTGACATATCTTTCAAAGGATGGATAGAATACTAAATATGGTTGTACCATATTTATAATAACATCACAGTATGTAAGAGATACTGGATTTATTATTTTAGAATAGAAATAACAATGAAAGAAGAATTTGAAGAAGAAAGGAACTTGAAAGAGGGTGGTGAAAACATTACCTCTTCATCGGGTTCTTCTTTTTGATTTGATCAAAAGGGCTCCATAGGTTGGCTTTCTGATCAAACTAAGGCCTCTATGTTGAAGTGAGGGAAGTTGAGAGAGTATTTTTTTAGGGTTTGGACGAACCAAAAGGCCTTTAAGGTGTAAAGAATTGGTTGGAAGTTGGGTCCTTTTATAAGGGGGAGGAGGGGCTCTTTACAAAAAACTTAAAGTATTAATTTATAATAAATTAATATTCAGTTTCTAATGGCTCCAAAGTGGATTCATTAAATTTTAAGGTGGAGATGGGTCGAAAACCACTAAACCAATCGAATTTAGACAGGTTTGGGTTGTTATATTAACCTTATCTTTAAGTATTAACTCTTAGTTAATTAGTTTCCCTTTTACAATGTCTCTTTTTACTTTTATATTATATGGTTAATAAACATACTATATACATCCAAGAGACCCCCAACAGGTACATTAATGATATAACTATCATGATATAAGTCTCCTGACTGAACCTTAGATTTTTAGGAATTTAATATCAATTAATAATATAATATTTGTTTTAAAAACTCTTTTATGTCAATTTTGACACTATTCAATAACTGATTTTTGTAAAACTAATAACAGAATTATTACTTCGAAAATCGTTAATTAAATCAATCCTAACATGTCATATTATCCTAGAAAATTATTTGTATTTATAAAAAGTCTCAAATTACATTTATTTTGGTATTTATAATATCAATTATTCTAATTTTTCATTAATTAAGTAATTACTGCATCACCATTGTGTCATTTATCAATTAAATTATATAATGTCTAAATATTATAAATAAAATACTATTATGTAGGAAATAGTTTTAGATTTCTAATGACTATTTATAGTCGAAAATCCAAAATATATAACCCTATGTAGAAATTGTTTTTCTAAAAGATATATGCTTGTGTCATTTTTGTATTTATTTTAACTTAATTAAAATAAAGTGTCCCTATCACCTACAAGTGTCTCCATGGGGTCCCAAAATCAACCCAAAGATGCCCATGGTCGGAAAAGTATCCACCAATAAGGTTAGGACACATTTTAGGGTAATTTAGTATTATTATAATATTATTTTTTTACCCTTATTTACCGGATATACCCTTTAACCATGGTAAATAAATTATTTACCGAAGTAATTATTCAAAATGTCTAAAAATAAAAGTTGCCAATTTACACAATTTGGAAATCCTAATTCCAAATATGGAATCCATTTTTCGAAATTCAAAACACAGAAGTGGTAGAAATTATTTTAAAATTAATTCCCGCTATCAAAACAAAAAGCGTGTTTTTAAGATATAATAACTATCAAAAGATTGATACTTGTTTATTTTCGGTTTAATTGTGAAATTATGTCCAATGACCAACATTGTATTAAATGGTAAAAATATATTCTAAATATACTTTAAAACCACTCAAATTCATAATTTATCACTATTAATTATTTTGATTAAAAAAGTTGTTTTTAATTAAGGATTTATTAATTTTCACTATTCATCAAAATATTAAAGTTATCCAAAAAGTACCAAAAATTCACCTTAGGATAAATTCGATAATCTGAATCCAAAAATGAAGTCCATTTTTAGAGATAAAATTTCTAAAATTTTAAAAATTAGGTATTACTATTCATAATGGCTAGTTTGATTGGTTGTGGTGTGGGTTAGAACTCGAAGCTGCGTACAACACACACTACTGTATTATTCAAAGGAAAGTGTACCGTGGAATCTTGGGATGTTTCAATGTAAATTTTTGATGTACCCATTATAAAAAGTGAATTTATTTAGTCAAATTGAATATATAAAAGTTTTAAATATTGGATTTAAAAAGGGTTCACTATTAAAATTGGTAAAAGTGCAAAAAATGAATTTGTTCTTACATTATGTATAAAAAAACTCATAATATGGATTCTAAAATTATAAGGATTATATAAAGTTTAAAATTTAGTTAATACTATTCATAACCTCTTTTGAACGGCTTGTTTGGTAAGTCATGATGTGCTTGAACTCGGTGTTGTGTGTAGTGCAAGTTATTGAATTATTTTGAAGAAATAACACACTATGAAATCTTGGGGTGTTACATAAAATATTTACCTTTCCATATTGATTATACCCTATCGATTCATGATAGTCATGTTTTAAAAATGGAGTATGTATTCATTTATTTAACTTTATGTGTTTATTATACATATTGCTTCATGATAGATTCTGCTTTATGTAACTGTTAATGATCATCCAAGTATACCAATATTTTGTTTCTTTTCCAAGGAATATTGGAAGTAAAATATGAATGATATGAAAGTAAAATATATAGGGAACAATGATATTCTCCAAAAAAATATATTTAAAATTTTTTATTCAAATTTAATAAAAAATACAAGTAGGTATCTAGTGTACAAATACTACTAATATATTTGGTCCTTCAAGATACGATTCCTTGTATCTTATTCCAATTTTATAAATGAGACACCTAATTTAGGATACTGGTATTAGGGTCATTATAGTTGTTATTAAAGGATGTTTACTACAACCATGGGAAATAGATATATGAAAACATAGATTTGGGTACATAAACCTATGATTAAAGTTGAGGATAAGTATAGAAGGATATCCTAAGGTTTTGGTAAGGTGTATATTATGTGGTATATCCTAGAAATACATGAATTCATGGATAATGAATGTGGATGAGGTTCAAGAACATATGTACCTAGGTGTTATAAATTCATAAAAGGAGCACTAGTCTTGACTCGAGCATTTCCTGGTGCGTGATAATGGGACATACTAGGCACCTATTTTGACACTCTTGGGTGATATTCTTTGAATAATTCCCATTTTATTTACAAAATATTATGAATCAATTAAATATATGATGATAATGAATAACCTAGGTTAATCCTAAGTTGTCCTAGATTTAAAATAAGGTGTCTGGAATTGGTCATCTTTTAAACGACTGTTTGATTACCCGCTATGATTTTCTATAACACTATGATTTATGGATATACATAATGAATGGAACATAATGGAATCATGTTAACATTGAAAATGAAGGAAAATGTTGTTATTGTGAGGAAAAAATTATATGATTAATGGAGTGAAAGATAACATTATTATACCTTATCCATTATCCAAAAATATGATTAACAACTCATAACATAAATACCTCCCAAAATCACCAAATAAGATAATGTTTGATTTAAATAAGAGCTCGAGCAATGGATATCATTTAGTAACAAAGGATGTATTTCTTTAAAGTTATTAATTTGGAAATATATGCCCAACATTGTTTCTTAAAGTAATGGGAACATGATTTATGTGTAGAAAATAAGGGAATAAAGAAATTAAGTAATGAGGAAAATGATGTGTATAATGGAAGAAAATAAATTTAGTCATAGGGATCCATTGATAGTTCATTGTGTTAAATGTTGAAAACCTATACATTATCTGAGTCAATTCCATCTTAAAAGGATAACACCTACAACAATGGTGGTAGTTTGATTATATAGTAAGAATGAATTATTTATGTATTGGGATTCAATAATTAAACGGTAGAAGTAATTTTATGAATGGTACTTTGGTTATTAAAATAATTAATCATTTATAGATTGAATTAAATTTTAAAATAACATAGGGCTTAATTAACATAAAAGGAATTGATACCATCATGGGTTTATAAGTTGAAGGTTTTTCATAAGTTCAAATTCATAAACCCCCATTTTGATTTTTTTGTGGTTGTAATATTAAATGAATAAGGATATTTTTGGAAAAAATTTCATTCAATACAACCTACTGGTTTAGAATATGTAAAATTTACTTTAGGAAGAATAACCTAACTTTTTTTTACAAAAATTTAAGGGTATTAGTCACATTTGGGGGTTTTCTTACATTTTATGTTGAGATAGTTACTGGTTTTTACAATTTGGTAATGTTATAACAATTATATTAATATTTTTTTAGAAAAAGAATAACCCACATGTTGGGTGACAACCCATCCCATTCAGAAAGGCCCTGGGTCTTCAACCAACAACTAAAGGGTGATAAGGGTGTTGTTCCTACCACTATCCTACGAGATGTACTAGTTAGTATTCAATTGTTTTTAAACAAATATTTTTAAGGTTAAATATTTTTTTCATTTTGGAAAACATATTAGAGGACCAAATAATTTTTATCTTGAGATAATTAATGATATTTTATGAGTTGTTTTATTGGTTTGTGGTATATGTTAATATTCAGTTTAACAAAAAAAATTATTTAATAATAATGAATTTTTTTTGGGATGTATGTTATAATCGTATGAGATCACCATTATGGAGAAAACATTATCTAATGTTAAGGATATTAAGGATAATTGGATCTTTGGGTTTTTTTGTGGACTCTTCCAAATTGATCATTTATTAGAAATTTTGATTTATTATTTATTATTTCTTCATATAAAGGTTTATACATTCTTGTAATTATCTTTCATTGTGGTAAAAATTTTAGTTTAGTAAATCTTTTAAAGACTGGTGGAATATATTACTATTATTTTATAGATATTATGATGGGTTAAAATTTAATTTTACTACTACATGAATAAAAAAAATTCTTGTTGGATATTCATTTTATGGAGTAAGAAATTATGGGAAGTTGACCAATGTAAAAAAAAGTATTACATCATGTATGTATATATCCTTATATTCATAGAGAGTGAAAGAACTCCTCAACTTTAGGGAATGGATCTTGAATCAAAAATGTTATCTTATTACCTTCATATGGGTTGAATCTATCAACATTTAACTCATAAAATATTTATATCTTTTTTTCCCTTAACATTTCATTTATCATTAAATTTATTGTGATAAATGTTCTGTATCAGTATCTATAATTATTACACTTTTCTTCTATGTGAATAACATGACTTTTCACCAATGTTATTTTATTTGGAAACTGAGTGATGTGTTATTCAATATGAATATTGTAATTCCCTTTATCTCTTATTTAGAAGATGTTTTATTAAACATTTATTATGATGTGGGTTTACAACAAAGATATCTATAAATTTAAAACCATTAATTTCTGAGATAATGCTTAAATTGTGAGGATGAAATTTATTTTAGTGGAGTAGAATTTAACACCCTAAGAATTTAAGATAGTAACATCTTTTTTACATAATGTGTATAAAACGAAACACCTAGCTTATAAGATAATATAAAACCTTGGTCAGTTAAGATATAATTATTTTTAAATAATTTCAACCTATTCAATATTTTGTGATGCACGCAAAGATGAATTTAAATGATCCACAATAATCTATTAAAATATTATTATATAAAATGTGGTAGCTATAACAAAGTCGATAAGTTGGTAGGTATGAATAGTAATAAATAAATTATGAAAATATGGGTTTTAAACATTTACACAAAAAATTAATTGGTTGTGTATTGATTATAAATAATAATAATAAAAATTCAATGAAAAAGAAAGGTTTTCAGTAAAATATTATTTATTTCAAGAAGTGATTTCATCTTGATTTGTACATATAATTTAAAATTATTTATTAACAAATTTAGAAAATTCATTTTAAAAATAAACATAATTTTTGGATTCATCAAGTCAAAATTATCTTAGTTTGTGTTTTTGGGTTTTTCTTAAATGGTTAATTTTTTCGATTAATATAGAATATACTTATTTTTATTGAAAACATCATTTTAATTTAATTGATTTACATGTTAAATTTTATTTTTAATTTGTGTTAATGTCAAATTAGTTCAATAATATAACATATTAACTAATTTATTTCATTATAATCATTATCATATTGAATTTGCATAATAAAATATTCTATATATTTGAGAATATTCTCTTTGGAAACATGCTTTCTCATCACATTTACAAGTTTAAATGTTAATTTATTTCTTCCACTTCCATTAATTAAAGTTTAAAAATTTTACCTAATTTTTGGAATAAGAATAATTAAGATTATTTAATAAGGTCATATTAATTTGTGACCATTATGAATATTAATAAAAATTAAAATTAATTGTTGAGGTTATGGTAAAAAATGATTTAATATGGGGTTAAACTAAAAAAACAAGGGTTAAAATGACCAACCAACTTCTCCAAAACCTATTTTATAGACATTATTTACTTTATGAAATATACAGGTCTATAATAACCCTTTCTTGAGGCCTATTTCATGACAATAACTGGAGTGTAATTCAATATTTTCAAAAAATCCATGTGGGTACTCTCCCAACTTATAAAAGACAATGCTTCTCCTCCCATATTCTCACTTCCAAAGATTTTTTTTCATAAAACTATTTGAAAAATAACTTCCTTACACAAAGTATAATATCATAGATACTTTTTTTGATAAAAAATAATTCTTATGAAGGCTTTTGGTGTGAGATTAAAAAAGTTGTTCAAAAAAGATGTAAAGTTCTTAAATGATATTTTTTATTTTATTTATTCTACCACCTCATTAAAATATTATTAAAAAAATTATATAATAAAATAAGTATATTCCATTTATTGAAATTTTTTAAGGTAATTAATAATATATGCATCCTCTTTCTTCAAATATTAAATGAAATCCTCGATCATGTTTATGATGGACTAGCACCTCACAAACCTATGTAAATTGTTTTCTATATCCATCTTTCAAGGTCAGGTATAATGATGTATTTAATACATTTATATGATATTTATGATATTATTATACTTATTTAATTATAATATCATATATACCTTCTTACATTCCATGTTGTTTAAAATAATACAATGTCACTCGTGTGTATGGTGGACTAACGCCTCACGAAGTGATGTGTTTCATTTTTCACATTAATTTATATTTAATCTAATAAAGAAATTTTAATGAATATATGTGATATATATGAAATTTTATTGATTATGGGAAATTAAAATATCTTCTACATCCTTACCCTTTCTCACATTAAGTAAACAATAATGTCGCCCGGGCACTCATACGACCTATCATCTCTATGAAGCAATGGGGATTATTTTCCATCTTCCAATTTCAATAATGATTATTAATTTTTATCTAATTAAATAAGTTATATTTATAATATTATTATAATTCTGGATATGATGGAACTATATAATATTCTTAATAACCAGAAATATCATATTAAAAGATGCATGAGATAACATGGTAGTTATCACATTAAACATTAGTAATAATAAATTATTACTAACAAAAGAGTGAAAATATGTCATAAAAGGGTCATATTTGAAATTAAAAATATGAATATGGTTCTGTTATAAGTTAATAACATACTTAAAACCATTATATCAGAGTTCAATTCATGTTCATCCAAAAAGAATAATGAGGTAAGGGACTTCGTCTCAATTTCCATTCATTGAAGCATATTGAAGTGTTATGTTGTAATATTTTATTGTGTTTATAATTACCCTTATACATTTAATATAATGATTATATAATAATTTATAGTATTTAAAATTTCTATTATAATTCTTTTATCTAATCAAATTTGATTTGAAAATTACCAAGCGGTAAATAATTTCATAACTCAATTTCCTTTCATCGGATTATATTACATATTTGATGTCTATGATATTATAATATTATGTGTGTAATTAAATTTGATTATCTTAAGTTTTATTTCAACTATTTTTATGTGTATTTTTATTTAATACATAAAATTTATTTTTTAGTAATTCTCTCTTTAACGTTACAATCTTTTTTAGGTTTTATTTCACAATATCATTTTAATAAAGATTATCTATAAATAAACTTCCATTGAATGAAATTATTTGTTAATTTGATAATAAGTGTAACACCCGAGACTTTTATGTTATATAAATCATCAAAGGAATCTTTTTCTATACAACACTTGCTTGGCTTGCTTTACACGCAATCGCGACCTTCCTCGATAGCTTGCATCGTACGCAATACCGAGTTTCACTAAACAACATTATGCTATTAAAACTAGCCGTTATGAATAGTAATAACCACTTTTTGGAATTTTATAAATTTTATTTTTCAAAATGGACTTCATTTTTGGACTCAGAATATCGAAATTAGCCTAGGGTGAAATTTTGGTATTTTTCTGAAAACTTTCAATTTTTGATGAATAGTGAAACCACTAAGTGGTAGGTTAAAAACTGAATTTTGCATAAAACTTAATTTTACCGCTTCTGTGATTGGAATTTCGAAAATCCGAGAGACACGGTTAATATCAAGGACTAAAATGTGGTTCAATGAGATGAAAATAATTTTTTGGTGAATAGTAACTTTTTACTTTTTTTACCGCGGTTAATAGTAAATAGGGTAACTAAGGGTAATTATGATATCAATATTACCCTAACACATGTCCTAATTCTATTGGACAAGTGTAATTCGACCAAAAACAAACTTAGGAATAAAATATGACCATTTAGGCCCACTTGGATTAGATTAGGACATTTATTATTAATTTATTTAAAGAAGGGTTAAAATAGTTAAAATCAAAGTTTAATAAGTAAATCATTTTTAATATAGGGTTATACATAAGATAAATTCGATTTTAAATATTCATTAGAAAGCTAAAAAGATTTCCTACATTATGGTATTTTATTTGTAATTTTTAGACATCAAATAATTTAATTTATTTATGACACAAATATGATGCAGTAATTATCTTATTAATGAAATATTGACAAAATTGATAATATAAATACCAAAATAAATGTAATTTGAGACTTTTTATGAATTCCACTAATTTTCTAGGTTACTATGATATATTAGTATTGATTTAATCAACTTGGTTCGAACATATAATTCTGTTATGACTTTGACAAAAATCATATATCAAATAGTGTCAAAATTGACACAAAATAGTTTTTAAATCAAATATTATATTATTAATTGTTATTTTATTCCTAAAAATCTAAGGTTCGGCCAAATGACTTAGATAATGATATATATTTTAATAATAAACAATTTGGGGTTCGTTTGGAATGTTATAGTAAGTGTATTAACCATATAGTGAAAGAAAACAAAAAGTCATGGTAAAAGTTAAATTATTTAACTTAGAGTTAAATCTAATTGATAAGGTTAAAATAATACCCTAAACTTGTCTAAATTCTATTGGTTGATAGGATTTCGACCCATCCCCACTTTGGCTTCGAAATAAGACCCTTTGGAACCATTATAAACCGATTTTGACTTTAATATAAAATAATATTTTGAGATATTCCTAAGGTGCCCCTCTCCTCCCTTATAAAAGGGCACCTCCTCCCCCTCCTCCTCACACCAATTTGAGCACTCAAGCTCGGCCAACCCCTGCCATTTTCCCTTCTCCACTTCCCTAGAATAATCCTAGAGGTCCTGGTCTTCTCCAAAGACCAATCTTAGTTCCTTAAGTGGAGGATTCAAAGAGGCGTTCCAAAGAAGAGGTAATATCCATTACCGATCTTTTCAATTTCCTTCTTCTTCAACTTCTTCTTCTTTAGTTGTTTCATGATAAAGTAATAACATCAGTATTACTTACATACTGATATGTTATTATAAATATGAAACAACCCTAATTCACCTTCTATCCATCCTACGGAAAAATGAAATCACCGCGCGTGCGTACGAACGGAATACCGTCTCCACGCCGTGGTGTAATCTATTTTCCACCATCACCTTACAAGGATGGGTATAATGGTGTAATGAGTAACTATATATGATTATTATTAATTAATATTGATACTGAAATAATATATATATATACTCCAATACAATTCCACGATCATAGGAACGATATCACCACTCGTGCGTACGTACGGAATACCGTCTCCACGATGTGATGCGATTCGTTCTACATGATCTTCATTTCATAATGATTATATAAATGAATTGAATGAATGAATATGGTATATACTACACTAATACCATTCTGGAAATGAATTATCTATAACCTAAAGATAAGAATAAAAATTTATTCAACAAAACACGCATAAGAACAAAAAGTTATAAAGACCCGAGTAACCAGTAACAATGAAATATTACTAACAAGAAGTTAATAATATGACCATATATGATCTCATATCAATATGTATGATTCTGGAATAAGTCAATAACATTATTTAAACCATTATACAGGATCTTCGGACACGAACAAAGCAAATTGGACCTAAGGTAAGGGAAATATCACAATCTCATTTTTATCCGAGATTGTTTATTCGTAAGTATTTACTGGGGTGTATTTTATCATCCACATCCATGTTCCCTCAATATGTAATATTGTTTCCATCCACTTGAAATAGTTTAAATCCAATTTTACCCTTAGGTGAGTCTTTAGTAAAGAATATGAAAGGAATCTTTTGTCGTTTTTCCGTACGAGGTATTTTTTTACTTTTCCGACAAAAGTACGAAGAATGTTTTTTTTTAACTTATACGGCATGAATGGATTTTTTAAAACATTACTTCAAAGAAGCTTCCTTTACAAGTTTTCAAGTTTATTTTTAATCAACTTCTTTTATTTTAAAGTTGTATGACATGTTATGAAAGGAAAAAATGTTTTTGAAGAAGAAAGGATATTTTCCTCAAGAATTCAATTCAAGTGTTTTATCAAAATTATTTTCCATCTAAGATAATAAAGGGTTCTGTTTCTATCCATATTTTTACATTGGTATGACTATGTTGTGATGGAATTATGTTTATGAATGCCTTTATCTTATATGAATTGATTTATGATGTCATGATGCTTCAAGAATCCCATTTTTGTTATATGTGTTATGCGATGATGTATGTTTTATGATTATGTGGCACACATAAGAAAGGATTCATTATAAGATGGGTGGGACCTATATCTCCCTCCAATGCATTGGGTAATGATTTTATATCTCATGAGATAGACATGGCTGGAACGGAAGGTTATTTCGGTTCAGTGATACAGGACTGAAACGAGGAGTGAACTCGGTTCAGAAAGGGACTTTGTCCACTAAGATAGTCTTGGAAATGAGTCATGACTAACAAGAAATGATTTTCCATGATTATGTGTGCATGCCACAAAGTTTCAAGTTTTATGTTATGATTTTGGGGATCTCATTTTCACTTCTATGATTTATTCCATGTTAAGATATTATGATCTCTTTTGCAGGTTTTGATTTTCAAAAAGATATGATATGATTTTTATTTCCTTTATTTTCCCTTGCTGAGCATTTGAGCTCACCATTTTATGTTTTCTTTTCCCCAGGTCAGGAAGATGGATATTAAGTAGAATATGCTAAAAGGGACCCTAGATATGATGTAATAAATGGGAGACACTGTAGAAGATTTATGAACCAGTTTTTTATGTTTCCCAGTTTCTAAAGACACTATACCTATACGGTCCTTTGTGGTTTTGTCATATGTTGTAATAAGTGTGCTTCAATTTTGAAGTATTAAAAATGTATGTAAAGTATGGGTCGTTATAGTTGGTATCAGAGGAAAGGTATAGTCAACCTTTGGAAACTAGGATGTGAAAGCCTTAGTAAGAACCCTAAGGATAATTCTAAGCATAGTACACAATATTAGTGTTTTAGAAATGGCCTTGAATAACCTAGGATAAGACCATAAGCATGAAAATTTTATTCTTGAATTATGTGGTTCCCTATTATAATTAGTGTTGCTCACACTATTCTTCTTGGTTTTAGTCAATGGCTAGAACCCGAAGGAACCGTGTTAATGCGGAATGCGATGGGCAATGCAATGATTGTCCCCCTGAGCAACCAAACGATATGGGAGCTGGAATGCAAAATCTTGTAGCCATGCTCACACAACTTTCTCAAGCTATGAATCATGCAGGATTTCCAAACGAGCAAAGGAGGGAGCAACATTCTGTTGAATCCTTCATGAGGCAGCGTCCACCTTCTTTCAGCGGGTCTACTGATCCATTAGTTGCTGAACAATGGATTAGTACTACTGAAAAGATATTTTCAGTTCTTCAATGTTCTGAACATGATAAAGTCATCCTAGCAGTGTATCGTTTGGAAGGAGATGCTGATCAATGGTGGAATCTTGTTAAGAATACGAGGCAAAGGGATGAAATTGAGTCTATGGAATGGGACGAGTTCAAGAACTTATTTTTCAATAAGTACTTCCCTCGTATTCTCCGAAAAAAGATGGAGAAAGTGTTCCTTGAACTGAAGCAAATGGATGATGAATCTGTTAGTACCTATGAAGCAAATTTTACAAGACTTGCAAGGTACGCTTCTGGTATTATTATCCAACCTGAGAGTAAGATCGATCGATTCTTTAGTGGCTTAAAACCAAGTCTTCGAAGGGCGTTAGCCATAAGGGACTTCAATAGCTACGAGGAAATCGTTCGATGTGCTCTCAAAGTCGAGATGGAGTTTGGAGTAACCCATCAGTCACATGGGTTTGATAAGAAGAGGAAGATGGAATTCAAAGAAAAATCTAAAGAGCACACGGAAAAGAAGATGAACTTTCCCTTATGCTCAAAGTGTGGAAAGAAACATGGAGGGAGTTGTCTTAAAGGGACAAGTAAATGTTTTAAATGTGGAAAGGAAGGTCATCGGGCATTTGAATGCCGTGATAATGGGAAGAAGATGTCTAATGATGCAAACAAAGGAAGGGATACACAGAATGAACCTGCTACACTTCAATGTTTCAAGTGCAAGGAGATGGGGCATTATGCCAATCAATGCCCAAATCCAAGGGTTGATGATGATGGTCGACATCAACAAACTCTTAAGGCTAAAGACAAAGGAAAGTCACATGCAATTTCTATCAGCGATGTGGAGTACGATAACGATGTGGTGAAAGGTACACTTACCATCCACTCTAAAGTAGCAAATGTTTTATTTGATTCTGGATCCACCCACTCTTTTATTTCTGAAGACTTTTCTAAGGGTATCACCGTACTACCTCAACAATTAGATGTTGAGTTAGCTGTGACAACACCTAATGGCACATCAATCGCATCAAAAGTTTATAATTCTTCTCCGATCGAAGTTTGTGGGAAAGTGCTTCCTGCAAATCTTGTGATCCTTCCTTTAGTGGAATTTGATGTGATTCTTGGCATGGATTGGATTTCTCTACATGGAGCTCATATCAATTGCCAAAGAAGGGAAGTCACATTTCATATTCCAGATCAACCTACGATCGTCTATCAATGCAAGGATGAACATAACCTTCCAGTGGAAATTTCTTCCATCTTATGGGTATTGATTCCACTAAATGAAGGTTATTTATCTCAAATGGTTGGTGAGAAACTCACGATTAAGAATATGCCCATTGTACGGGAGTTTGATGATGTCTTTCCGGAGGAATTGCCGGGTCTTCCACCAAATCGTGAAGTTGAGTTTTCAATAGAACTCGTACCGGGTGCTTTGCCTATTTCAAAGACACCTTATAGAATGGCCCCAATTGAGTTGCAGGAATTGAAGAAGCAACTCCAAGAGAATCTTGATAAGGGATTCATACGCCCTAGTGCGTCACCTTGGGGAGCACCTGTTCTATTTGTTAAGAAGAAAGATGGATCAATGAGACTCTGCATTGATTATCGAGAACTTAACAAGATCACTATCAAGAACAAATATCCTCTCCCACGCATTGATGACTTATTTGACCAACTACGCGGAGCTCAATACTTTTCCAAGATTGATCTTCGTTCAGGGTATCATCAATTAAGGGTCAAAAGGGAGGATATACCAAAGACGGCTTTCCGTACAAGGTATGGACACTATGAATTTATAGTGATGCCATTTGGTCTTACTAATGCCCCTGCTATCTTCATGGATCTAATGAATAGAGTCTTTAGAGACTATCTTGATCAATTTGTGGTAGTCTTTATAGACGATATTCTTGTCTATTCAAAGAGCAAGGAAGAACATGAAGATCACTTGAGAATTATATTGAAGACCCTGAGAAAGGAGAAGCTTTATGCCAAATTTACCAAGTGTGAATTTTGGCTTCAAAAAGTTGCATTTTTGGGTCACATAATCTCAAAAGAGGGGATATCTGTGGATCCAGCAAAAACAGAGGTTATCGAAAGATGGTCGAGACCAACAACAGTAACTGAGATCCGAAGTTTTCTTGGTTTGGCTGGATATTATCGACGTTTTGTAAAAGATTTTTCACGATTATCTAATCCACTCACCAAGTTGACTCGGAAAGGAGTTAAGTTTGTCTGGACAGAGGAATGTGAAGAGAATTTCAAGGAGTTGAAAAGAAGGTTATCCAGTGCACCTGTGCTCACACTGCCTTGTAGTGGAGAAAGGTTTGTGATCTACAGTGATGCATCCAAGAAGGGATTGGGGTGTGTTCTTATGCAAAATGATATGGTGATAGCTTATGCCTCACGACAGTTGAAAATCCATGAACAAAATTACCCAACACATGATTTGGAGTTGGCTGCGGTAATCTTTGCATTAATGATTTGGAGGCATTACCTTTATGGTGAAAGGTGAGATATTTATACTGATCATAAAAGTTTGAAGTATATTTTCACACAAAAGGAGTTGAATATGCGTCAAAGAAGATGGTTGGAGCTGATTAAGGATTATTACTGCTCAATCCATTACCACCCTGGGAAAGCAAACAAGGTGGCAGATGCATTAAGTCGACAAGACCATGCTAGTTTATCCATGATGAGGATCACAAAAGATCCAATATTTATGGATTTACAAAGGATGGATCTTGGAATTATAATGGAAGGGGAAAAATCTTATCTTTCTCAAATGAATGTTCAACCATCTATACATGTGAAGATTAAAGAGGCACAGAAAGAAGATGTCGAGTTACAAAAGAAGGTGAGAAATGTTCCTGAATTCAACCTTGATTGTGATGGGATAATAAAGTTCAGGAATCGGGTTTGTGTTCCTCCCATCCCCGAATTAAAGAAAGAGCTGCTGGATGAGGCTCATAGTTCTTCATTCTCTATTCATCCTGGAAGCACGAAGATGTATAGGGACCTGAAAGAGTACTTCTGGTGGGATGGCATGAAAAGAGATGTTGCTGAATATGTCTCTCGATGATTGGTTTGTCAACAAGTTAAAGCTGAGAGACAGAAGTCTAAGGGGATGTTACAACCATTACCCATACCCGAATGGAAATGGGAAAACATCACTATGGACTTTGTCACAGGACCTCCTAAAACATCCAAAGGCAATAATGCTATCTGGGTCATAGTTGATCGTCTTACAAAGTCTGCACACTTCATTGCTATTAGAGAGGATTTCTCTCTAGATCAGCTTGCCAGGATATATGTAAAGGAAGTGGTAAGATTGCATGGAGTACCACTTTCTATTATATCTGATCGAGATCCGAGATTTACCTCGAAGTTCTGGAGAAGTCTTCAGCATACTCTGGATACAGAGTTGAGTTTCAGCACTGCTTATCATCCCCAGACAGACGGTCAGTCTGAGAGAACAATTCAAACCCTAGAAGACATGTTGAGAGCTTGCTCTATGGATTTCAAAGGAGGTTGGGATCAACACCTACCTTTGGTGGAATTTTCTTATAATAATAGCTTTCACTCCAGTATTCAAATGGCTCCTTATGAAGCTCTCTATGGAAAGAAATGCAGGACTCCAACTTGCTGGGATGAAGTTGGGGAAAGAAAGCTATTAGGACCTGATCTCGTTGATGAAATGGCAGAAAAGGTCAGATCTATTCAACAACACATAAGAGCAGCTCAGAGTCGACAGAAAAGCTATGCCGACAACCGAAGAAAAGACCTAGAGTTTGAAGTGGGTGATAAAGTGTTCTTACGAATATCTCCCTGGAAGAGGGTTATGAGATTTGGAAAGAAGGGGAAGTTGAGCCCTAGATATATCGGTCCTTTCGAAATATTGGATCGTGTTGGGAAGGTAGCTTACCGATTGGCGCTTCCACCGAATCTCTCTCAAGTTCACAATGTGTTCCATGTATCTCTCCTGAGAAAGTACATACCAGATCCTTCACATGTACTCAGCTCAGAAGTTGTACCGCTGGAGCAAGATCTTTCTTATGAAGAACAGCCGATAGAGATTCTGGATCGTAGCGAAAAAGTCCTACAAAACAAGACCACTCGCTTGGTGAAAGTTTTATGGAGAAACCATCAACTTGAAGAAGCTACATGGGAGCTTGAGGATATGATGAGGGAGAAGTATCCTCATCTGTTTGTTGCAAAGTGACGAATTTCGAGGGCGAAATTCTTTTTAAGGGGGGTAGAATGTAACACCCGAGACTTTTATGTTATATAAATCATCAAAGGAATCTTTTTCTATACAACACTTGCTTGGCTTGCTTTACACGCAATCGCGACCTTCCTCGATAGCTTGCGTCGTACGCAATACCGAGTTTCACTAAACAACATTATGCTATTAAAACTAGCCGTTATGAATAGTAATAACCACTTTTTGGAATTTTATAAATTTTATTTTTCAAAATGGACTTCATTTTTGGACTCAGAATATCGAAATTAGCCTAGGGTGAAATTTTGGTATTTTTCTGAAAACTTTCAATTTTTGATGAATAGTGAAACCACTAAGTGGTAGGTTAAAAACTGAATTTTGCATAAAACTTAATTTTACCGCTTCTGTGATTGGAATTTAGAAAATCCGAGAGACACGGTTAATATCAAGGACTAAAATGTCGTTCAATGAGATGAAAATAATTTTTTGGTGAATAGTAACTTTTTACTTTTTTTACCGCGGTTAATAGTAAATAGGGTAACTAAGGGTAATTATGATATTAATATTACCCTAACACATGTCCTAATTCTATTAGACAAGTGTAATTCGACCAAAAACAAACTTAGGAATAAAATATGACCATTTAGGCCCACTTGGATTAGATTAGGACATTTATTATTAATTTATTTAAAGAAGGGTTAAAATAGTTAAAATCAAAGTTTAATAAGTAAATCATTTTTAATATAGGGTTATACATAAGATAAATTCGATTGTAAATATTCATTAGAAAGCTAAAAGGATTTCCTACATGATGGTATTTTATTTGTAATTTTTAGACATCAAATAATTTAATTTATTTATGACACAAAGATGATGCAGTAATTATCTTATTAATGAAATATTGACAAAATTGATAATATAAATACCAAAATAAATGTAATTTGAGACTTTTTATGAATTACACTAATTTTCTAGGTTACTATGATATATTAGTATTGATTTAATCAACTTGGTTCGAACATATAATTCTGTTATGACTTTGACAAAAATCATATATCAAATAGTGTCAAAATTGACACAAAATAGTTTTTAAATCAAATATTATATTATTAATTGTTATTTTATTCCTAAAAATATAAGGTTCGGCCAAATGACTTAGATAAGGATATATATTTTAATAATAAACAATTTGGGGTTCGTTTGGCATGTTATAGTAAGTGTATTAACCATATAGTGAAAGAAAACAAAAAGTCATGGTAAAAGTTAAATTATTTAACTTAGAGTTAAATCTAATTGATAAGGTTAAAATAATACCCTAAACTTGTCTAAATTCTATTGGTTGATAGGATTTCGACCCATCCACACTTTGGCTTCGAAATAAGACCCTTTGGAACCATTATAAACCGATTTTGACTTTAATATAAAATAATATTTTGAGATATTCCTAAGGTGCCCCTCTCCTCCCTTATAAAAGGGCACCTCCTCCCCCTCCTCCTCACACCAATTTGAGCACTCAAGCTCGGCCAACCCCAGCCATTTTCCCTTATCCACTTCCCTAGAATAATCCTAGAGGTCCTGGTCTTCTCCAAAGACCAATCTTAGTTCCTTAAGTGGAGGATTCAAAGAGGCGTTCCAAAGAAGAGGTAATATCCATTACCGATCTTTTCAATTTCCTTCTTCTTCAACTTCTTCTTCTTTAGTTGTTTCATGATAAAGTAATAACATCAGTATTACTTACATACTGATATGTTATTATAAATATGAAACAACCCTAATTCACCTTCTATCCATCCTACGGAAAAATGAAATCACCGCGCGTGCGTACGAACGGAATACCGTCTCCACGCCGTGGTGTAATCTATTTTCCACCATCACCTTACAAGGATGGGTATAATGGTGTAATGAGTGACTATATATGATTATTATTAAGTAATATTGATACTGAAATAATATATATATATACTCCAATACAATTCCACGATCATAGGAACGATATCACCACTCGTGCGTACGTACGGAATACCGTCTCCACGATGTGATGCGATTCGTTCTACATGATATTCATTTCATAATGATTATATAAATGAATTGAATGAATGAATATGGTATATACTACACTAATACCATTCTTGAAATGAATTATCTATAACCTAAAGATAAGAATAAAAATTTATTCAACAAAACACGCATAAGAACAAAAAGTTATAAAGACCCGAGTAACAAGTAACAATGAAATATTACTAACAAGAAGTTAATAATATGACCATATATGATCTCATATCAATATGTATGATTCTGGAATAAGTCAATAACATTATTTAAACCATTATACAGGATCTTTGGACATGAACAAATCAAATTGGACCTAAGGTAAGGGAAATATCACAATCTCATTTTTATCCGAGATTGTTTATTCGTAAGTATTTACTGGGGTGTATTTTATCATCCACATCCATGTTCCCTCAATATGTAATATTGTTTCCATCCACTTGAAATAGTTTAAATCCAATTTTACCCTTAGGTGAGTCTTTAGTAAAGAATATGAAAGGAATATTTTGTCGTTTTTCCGTACGAGGTATTTTTTGACTTTTCCGACAAAAGTACGAAGAATGTTTTTTTTAACTTATACGGCATGAATGGATTTTTTAAAACATTACTTCAAAGAAGCTTCCTTTACAAGTTTTCAAGTTTATTTTTAATCAACTTCTTTTATTTTAAAGTTGTATGACATGTTATGAAAGGAAAAAATGTTTTTGAAGAAGAAAGGATATTTTCCTCAAGAATTCAATTCAAGTGTTTTATCAAAATTATTTTCCATCTAAGATAATAAAGGGTTCTGTTTCTATCCATATTTTTACATTGGTATGACTATGTTGTGATGGAATTATGTTTATGAATGCCTTTATCTTATATGAATTGATTTATGATGTCATGATGTTTCAAGAATCCCATTTTTGTTATATGTGTTATGCGATGATGTATGTTTTATGATTATGTGGCACACATAAGAAAGGATTCATTATAAGATGGGTGGGACCTATATCTCCCTCCAATGCATTGGGTAATGATTTTATATCTCATGAGATAGACATGGCTGGAACGGAAGGTTATTTCGGTTCAGTGATACAGGACTGAAACGAGGAGTGAACTCGGTTCAGAAAGGGACTTTGTCCACTAAGATAGTCTTGGCAATGAGTCATGACTAACAAGAAATGATTTTCCATGATTATGTGTGCATGCCACAAAGTTTCAAGTTTTATGTTATGATTTTGGGGATCTCATTTTCACTTCTATGATTTATTCCATGTTATGATATTATGATCTCTTTTGCAGGTTTTGATTTTCAAAAAGATATGATATGATTTTTATTTCCTTTATTTTCCCTTGCTGAGCATTTGAGCTCACCCTTTTATGTTTTCTTTTCCCCAGGTCAGGAAGATGGATATTATGTAGAATATGCTAAAAGGGACCCTAGATATGATGTAATAAATGGGAGACACTGTAGAAGATTTATGAACCAGTTTTTTATGTTTCCCAGTTTCTAAAGACACTATACCTATATGGTCCTTTGTGGTTTTGTCATATGTTGTAATAAGTGTGCTTCAATTTTGAAGTATTAAAAATGTATGTAAAGTATGGGTCGTTATAATATGCACCATTAATTATTTATCATATATTTATTTATGAATTTATCTTGAAATAGTACCATTTTTCAACACATTGGTTCATAAAATTATTGTGATAATATTTGTAATAAAATCCGACTTCATTTATATCTTCTATTGAAATTCCTTTTTCATCCAAAACCATGTTTTATAAAAATATTTCTAAAAAAAATTTATAAAATAGTAAAATTTATTTATCAAATACATTTTTAATAATTTTTTACTAAATAAAAATTTATTGAAAATAATATTCATCACATTTTCTAAACAATGACTATTTTTATTTTTCTACAAATATGAAGGAAATATTTTTTAGATGTCTACAACATATACTAAAATTGTTCTCCTTCATGAAGACTAAATTATTTAAATATTAAACTATGAGTATGAATGGTTATTTTCAAATAAAATTATTTTAAGAATAATTTCTAAAATTTATGATTCAATAATTGTTTTCAAATAAAAATTCAAATTTTACCCAAGAAGGATTTAATAATTTTTTATATATCCAATCATCAATAGGATCAACCATTTATTTTTATTATACTTAAAATGGGATATGTTGTATTGAATCCATCCTTATCCATTCAATGGATTGTTTATGATCATTTTTTACCAAGTAAGGTGTTTAAATTAACTTTATTGATTTATTTTTATAGTTAATAACATTACCATGAAATATTTACTTTACATTGATCATTGAACATTAAATTTACTATAGATAGCCATATTATTTATCAATGATATTTTTATTTCTTAAATAGTGTATCATTTATACATATAGTTTTTTACATTGAAATATATTTTTCTATCTAGGGAAATATTTGATAAATTTGTATTGTTTTCTCAATATAGATATTTGATGATAAGGAACATTTTTTATGAATTAAATTTATTATTTCAAATATGAGGAATGATTTTGAAAGGTAGTGAAGGGTGGGACATGAATAGAATATCCCTTTAATGCATTTTTAGACTCATGATGGAAACCAGTAAGCTCACATTAAATATTTTTCTACCTATTGTTTTAAAGGGCCTTGTGAATGGTCTTGGTGGTAGAGGTATCATGATGAATTTGATAGCAACATCCAATAATTAAAAAATTTCTTCATTGTAAATTTAGTATTTATTATCCATGATATTTTTGAAATGATATGATCTATGTATGCATTTTATTCTCATTTTATTGATTAAATGGAATGTATTTTCCGTTAAATATCATTACATATTGATTATTCCTTATCTATTCATGAAAGTAAATTTATTTAAATGGTATGTGTTTTCAATTATATACCTTACCATATTTATTATTCCTCTATTACTTAGTATAGTCATGTTATTGATTAAATAACAGGTGTGTTTAGATATTTACCTTTCCATATTGATTAATCTTGTTCTATTCAATATAGTAATTTTTTAATGGAATGTGTGTTCAGATATTTACCTCGACAAGTTGATTATTCTTATCAATTCATGATTGATTCTACTTTAGGTAACTATTACTGATAATCTTATCCCACCCTTATTCAATTTTCCTTTCCTAGGAATTTGTAAATAATACTATGAATGATATGAAAAATATTTTAAAGAGAATAACGATATTCTATAAAAACTATTTTGTAATTTTTTGTATTCAAATGTAATAAAGGACTCAAGTACGTATCTAGTTTATCAAGACTGCTAAACTATTCGATCCTTAGGGATTTAATTTGTTATATCTTATGAAATCATAATAATATATATACAAGCTCTGAGATAATTCAATCAAGGTCATTACAATGATCTTGATTCTTATTTTTGATAAAGAAATGGTGAATCTTGATTTAGATTATTGTGTAATGATGTGAGGTAAAAAATAACGAATTTCGTAGTTTTTTTTATTTTAAAACTATTGTTTAAATTGATTAAAAAATGGAATTATAATTTAAATTGATAATTATGGAATGAAATTAAACAATAATTTATGATCCTAGAATGAAATGTTGGAGCTTCTTATACATCTTATAAAATTGATATTTAAAATCACGAATTGATATTGCATAATTTCCTTGGTAATATAGAGTGACTTTGTGTTATGGAAAGTTGATAATAATAATACCCATGATATACAATCATTTAAAAGAGGAATGTTATGATGAAATTATGGTGAAATTGAATTGTTAAATAGTAATAAACATCCTTGGATGGATAATGATTGAATGTGACTTGAAAATTCTTGAGATAACCACTTGTTAATGGAAGAATGAGATGCTATAAATTACAGCCATAATATGATATTATAATTAATGTTGTTTATCTATGGAAATGTAGAAATTTTTTATGAACCATTTTAACTGAAATGAAAATTCCCATCAGAGTAGTCGTGAATCTTTTTTAAGGAAAATTTCAGTGGGTTAGGTTTTATTGTTATATGGAAAAAACTTATAGGTGGTCCTGTGTAGTGAAAAAATCCTTATGGATAGGTCATGAGGTATATATAAGGGGAGGTCATGAAAAATTCATATGGGGCTGTCATGAAAACTCTATTTGGGGAGTTCATGATATTATTATTGGAAGCACTGTGTTTTCAATGAATCCTCGACAATAGCTGAAGAAAGTATGTTCGATCAGGGTCAAAAATGTAAGGAATGACGATGGTATATACTGCTATTGGGTTTCAAAATAGAGACCATGAATCAACGACAATTTATTTATTTTAATTAGAATCCAAAATAATTATAAATATTAATTATAACACTAATTCATGCACTTAAATGGAGACTGCTTATATTTAGAAATATAATTGGTGGTGGCCTACTAAGTTGTACTATCACCCTGCTCAGGCTGCTATAGAACTTGTGTACCCAATAGGAAACTATTATTCTCATAGGATTAGGTATGAAAAAATTCTTGATATATATGTTTTACTTAGCCATATTGGTTGAAATATTTATGAGGTAATTGGGACCAACTTAGGACCGACATGGGGAGGAGTTTTGGTTTCTTTTGTTTTTATTCCATTTTGTATCTCTTATAAATAGTCCTCCCTGAGGGATTAGTGGTGATGTATTCCATACCCTCTATTATATAATTTGTTTTATTTTTGTATTTATCATTGAAATAATTTTATAAAATGATTATGTATGATATTTTTATATGATTGATATTTTTATTTTACTATTTCAATTTGATGCCAAGGGTTTAGTATGCCACCTATACCACCTAACACCCTCATATCTATTTGGAAACCTATATCGTATGAGGAGGTTCAGTTGAGGGGATGTGGTGAACTATGAAAGGAAACTAGTCAAATATACTATGAAACAAGGAATTATTGGATTCTATATGAACACCATTTAAACAATGAAATGGAAAAGAGAAATCCATATCAGAAAGGCATTGGATGAAATGTTATGATTATTCATAGTGGATGGTTGGAAAGGGAAATGAAGTGATATATGTAATATTTGGTAAAAAATAATAGCATATGAGTCAAAAAGATAAGGAACGAGGATGGTAATATTTGAATAATATCTTGGATTAATCATAAGATATGTAAAAGGACAATGACATTGATGAAAATCACTTTTAATGGGTTCTAAAAAAATTATTTTGGAAAAGAGGAATACACTGTATATTTTAAAATCATTTTATAAGACATGTTTTATAAATTTTGTAGAAAAATAATATCCATTATAAATCAAGAATACTTATAATTTATTTTTCATATAAAATGATGAAGGTGGCAGAAATATATATTCAAACAAAAATGATAAAAGGGGAAATTTTTTTCTGAAAATATTTTATGATGGTTTTTAACAAATCCATTTAAAATGATTATATATTGTTCAAAAGGATACATACAACATAAATATATATGCTCGCATATACTTATCACTCACACCAAATAAATCACTTGGTGACAAATTTTACAAAAATATAATGGTGGAAAATATATCCTGGGTTGAAAAGGTTTGTGTAAATCTTCATTCACCAACACATTTTGAAAATTTAGATACATGAAATTACTAAAAATATATATTTTAAACTAGAATAAAACGATTATATACACTCTTACATGAAACTACATAATATAATACTATGTAACCAATAGTATTTGTTAAATAAATAATTAAAATAATGATATTTTAGGCCTATTAAATTTATATCCTTCAATAAAAACTTATTTCTCACAATTGAATAATAAAAATATGGTACTTTAATATAATAATGAAATTTATATAAATTTATTCTATTAATCTAGCATAAATTTTTACAAGCCATATGTATGTATACTCCTTTTCCCTTTAACAATTATAGATAACTCTAAACATATTCCCAATGAAATTAATCCAATTATCTCACATAATCTATACTTTGTCTTTCCTTTTATATCTAAAAGTGTTTGAATCAAATTATCAAATATATATTTCTCAACATGAATGAAATAAATTTTTTGTTTTACTAAAGTAATATCCAATAAAAGAGATCAAGTATGATGAAATACTTCTTCTATGAATTTGATGGCCTAAACATTCTATATCCATAAATAATATAGTGGTTTGTTTCATCGTGTAGAAAAATTATTTAGATGATAAAGGTTATTTCTTAAAATCGTACTCTTTTAAAATATTGAATGTTAGAATTTATCTTCTATAACGGTGATAATTTTGAAAAAATATTCAATAAACCACATACACTATCTTTATTACAATATACAATTGGGAACATGAAGTCCCTTTGTAAATTGGAAATTATTTATATCAATTAATAATGTATCATAATATTTTTCCACATAAAAGAATTCATTTTATATTGAACACTATAATCAAAACAAAAACACAATATTCTTTCATGAATTCATCAAGAACATTAATACCTACCTCCCATATATATATTTCAAATTATCAATCAATGATTTTAATGTGTTTTTGGTCATTGAATCATCAATATTGTCATATTTTTTTTCTTCATACATATTTTTGGTGGTAGGTTATAAACAACCAACATGATAAGAGATGAGATATATAGGATTATAAGGTTCTAATATGGATATATTCCATCTATTCAAAATCCCATTATGATATTTCCAACCACATTTAAAAAATATAGTAATTATGTGTAAAATATCATCCATTGTGAGGAATCATTAGTGTGGAATTGTTTTCAATTAGATATTAGATCATTTTTATTCCATATCAATATCTTTGAATAATTTATATTTTCAAATAAACAATTCAAACGAGTAGTTTTTCAAAGATACCATAATTCCTTAGTAGGTGGTTCAATACCTATATAAGAGATTTAATCATAGACGGATCTCCCATAAATTTTATATCATGATGTCACAAATTTATAAAATCATTATAAACATTCATATTCCTTTATATACAGTAAATAATAATTCAAGAAATATTTTATACCCCAGTCCCATTGAATATAATATTTTTATCGCATAATAATTGAAATCTAGAAGACTCTTTCCTCGTGGAAGTAACTATTTCAAATATTCAAGAATCTTAGTGAAACATTTTTCACTCCAAACTTCTATTTCATTTATGTTAAACAATTTTAGAACTAATAATAAAAATATATATTTAGTACTGCCTATGGACCATGGTTTTCTAGAATCTCCATACAAAAATTCAACACTTTCTATTTTTTCAATGAATTTAATGTCTACATCATGAATTAATTCATCAAGACAATCCTTTGTATCATACTAAACATATTCAACAACAATAGTTACCAACTTTACTATTATTTCATGATGCCAAATTCAATGTTCATAATTATGTTTGAAAGCCTATAAAATTATAAGGTCATTATTTCTCTACACACAAATTTTCATATATCTGGACACTTCATTATTGGATCGAAAATATTTTATTTGTTATGAAGATTTCATTTAGTAAATTCATGTTTATCATAAACCCTTATCTTATATTCGTCAACAGTTCTTCACAAATTTATCAAATGAAAACATTTAAATTACCATAATACACAACATAATGTATGGATATATTAAAATATATAATCATAGAAACACACACACATAGGGAGATATATATATATTCAAAAAATATAAACATATAGATTTAAAATGTATAAATTTAAATATATATATATATATATATTATTATATAAAATTAAAACTTATAGATTAAAATTATAAATACACATATAAAAACAATATATATAAATATATAATGTTACTAATAAAATATGTATAAGTAAAAAAATGTATAAATTTAAACATATAAATATATAAACATGAAAGAATAAATTTAAATTAAAAAGAAACATAACATGAAAAAATAAGCAAATAAACATATAAATATATTCATTTAAAACATATAAATTTAATGCAAAGAAATAACTAGACATGATAAATTTAAATTTAAATTTATACCATAAAAATTTTATCAATTTAAATATCTAAATATAAAACATATATATCTATATATGTTTATATAATATTAAAAAATATATATATATACACTAAATAAAATATATATATATACATTTTTTATATTAAATAAACATATAAAAATAAATATGTATACAAATATATGCATATACACACATTTAAAAATTTAAACATATATAAATATATAATCATTAATAATTTCTCCATATGTGATTATATTTATATATTAATAAATATACATATAAAAAAGTGATCATATAATCTGGTCTATAAAAACTGTAAACATAAACACATGTAAATAATAAACTAATTTTCACCGAAATTAAAATCAATTAAAAATAAATCCAAATATAACATGAATACATCATTTTGTTAAACATATAAATAAAAAATTGATAAAAAATTTTGTACAATAAATGTAATAAAAAATGGCAACAAACAATCAACTAATTTGAAAATTAATTCAATTTTAAATTATAAATATATAAATGCATGAAATCATGGATCCATATCTATAAAAAATTATACGAAAATTAAATATATCTTCAACATAACTAAATATTCTAATTAGAAAAAATAATAATTTAAAATATATAAAAAATTGGGATTTTGATAGTATATCTATGAATGATTAACGAGGTTGGTGCTCGAATGTAGTGGAATATAGAATAGGGTGAAAGAATGTGGTTAAGGGAGGGGGAATGCAGCTAAGGCTTTGGGAATGTGGTGGTTCAATATGGAAGAACGAATAAGGAGGATCACTTTGAAGCTATATATTTTATATAACATCTCAACCATAACCATTGGTTTAGAACAAGCCTATTTTTCAATAAAATTATGTGACATTCCATGGAACTTGATGGTTGTAAATAAGTAATTAGTGTTGAAATTTAATGGGGGAATGTTTTACCCTTTTTATAGACACACATAAACAGACATATAAATCCAAAAAAATACAAAAAGAACCAAAATAATTATATAAACAATTCATGAGTTAATAAACCAACCTAATTTATAACAAAATTAATAATCAGTGTCATACAATAAATAATAATAAATAACAATTCAGACTCCATAATAAAGGATGACTTTGGAAATAATGTGGCATTGATCCAAACACCTAAAACATGAGAAACTCCAAAGAACCATCTCTATCCTCCATGACTTCAACATCCAAAAGCACCACAAGATAAATATGAATCCTTTCCCTTACATATATCATTAGAGAAAAATATTCATATTCACCAAGGTGAATTTATAGGGGTGATTATAAAAGCTCAGTATGAAGACTCCAAGACTTCCAATAGATGCCACTAAGATACAAATCTAGTTAGTTCATAATTTTATAATACATAATGGATCATATCAATTTATTTTATAAAAAATATAGATATATCAAATTGAATGGAGAAAATCAATTATGTTTATAAAATATAAAACTTTGTAAATTATTAGCCAAAATTATTTTTGAACCAAGATATAATCCACGGTTGATTTTATCTATTGAACACTCCCATTCATGTTGAATGAAAATTCCAATACTCATGAGTGGTGATCCATCCACCACGAATCTATCACATTATGAAATACATACCCATGCCTTCAGTTTGGAATCGAGTTCCATGTCTATAATAGTATGGCCTTGTATAATTCATATATAAAAATAGTAAATATCTAGGATATTACGAAGTTTTCTTCTCTCTAATCACATCATTGTTTAAAGAAAACCATTAAATATTTTTATCAAACATGTTTTGGGAATCAAACACAACAAAATATTTCAAGATCAACAAGTTGAAGTATATTAAAAAAGAGTTAAAATGTGTTTTCCATATCAAAGTAGAAAAAATATCTTTAGAAAAATTAATTCCATTTCATCTCTGAGAATTTTGGAAAAAGGAGAATCCGACTAACTCCAATATGATTGACCTGATGAATGTTCCCATGATCCCATGTATCTGGAATATTTGATCAATTTATCCATTGTTTCCAAGACCCAATTATCAATTAATAACCATGAATTAATTCCATAATTTGAAGATATGTAGAGGAGGGAAGGCGTAGAACTCACCTATGATTTTTAAAAAACATAGATTTTGAATCTTGGGACGATTACCACTAAAAGGGGTCGAAATAACTCTAAAGTATTCCACTATATTTCCAAATAATATAGATAAATGGTTCTATAATGATGGGGTTTGAGGTGTTATAGAATTTATAGTAAAATTTGAAATTAAAATACCATAGAGAAACTCCCCAGATTATGCCCCAACATGTTAAGGTGGGGAAGATTTCAGGGTTCAAGGAAGGATTCCACACATCAATAGGCTGGTCAAAACCTTGCTAGATAATTACAGTAAAGTCAACAACATAGATCCTATAAATCATCTAAAGGGACCATACCTTATGGGAACCACATCATTGAATATTTCCAAGTATAAGTAAGAAGATTGTGCCATAGCCTTGTACCATAGTGTTGTGGCCCCAAAATCAACAGAACTACATAAATCCCCCTTTCGAGTATTCACATCGTTGAGAATCATTAACAATGTAGAACATATTTTCAAAGGTCATTGATGATTTATCATAATAGAAATAAAAAATATACCCGAAAATCTACATAACAACATGAAATCCCCAGAAATATCCTACAAGACTCAACCAAATAATGATCTATCTCATGCTGTAATGAATACCTCCATTAAAGAGAAAACACTACCTCGCTTTATGGAACATATCCTGCTAGAAACCCAACCCTATCAGCCTAAAATAACATGAAAAATATTTCCAAACATTCTAAAAAATTCCTAATACCGATCCAAAATACTCTAAAACATGAAATCAAAATTAAAAATTGTACTACATAAAACTGGGAGTGGTTCAATTCCTTAATATTTGAATTTACATCATTAAAAATAAATAGATTTTGTTTTTCATTGAATAGTTCTTGTCATTTCTCCATCATTAATTGCTACTATTCCTAATTCTCTAATTGAATCTAACCAAATTTTCATAACACTCATCGCAGGGAAATAGTTCCGCCTCTCATTTTCATTCTCTTTATATCTTGAATTTGAATTGGTTCATGAATAAACATCACATAAATCTTAATAGAAAAGTGATTCCAACTAATCACATAACTGGGATCCATCTATAAATTCTTCAATTGGGAGACATGGAAAAATTTATGAAGATAAAATAATATCATCAGTAATTTTAATATATATACCACATTTCATATATGTTCTAAAACCTAAAATTGTCACATATATCAAAGAGATATCTTATATTTCCTTCCCAAATTATAATGACCCAATAACTCTAACACTTTCAAAAAAACATATTTACCTAAATCAAAAGATACTTCATGAATTCAATGATTTTCATATGATTTCTATCAACTTCGGATTGTAATACTCGACTTCTTGATCATTTGATTATTTTCTGCAATATCATGTATAACATTATGTCCAATTACCCATGTTTATCCTATGTTATCCCAATATAGTGGAGATAGGTAAGGGTGATTATACAATGACTTGAACATAGCAACATGGATCATATCCTAGAAACTATAATTATATTAGAACTCAACAAAAGGCATATAATATTCCCATAGGCCACCAATGTTCATCATACAATATGTAAGAATATATTATACAATATTAATCATTCATTCTGATTTACCATCTATATGATGATCATATGTCTTTATCATGGTCAACTAGGTTCCAAGATCCTGTGGCAAGGTGCACCATAACTCAGGATTAAAATATGGATATCTATAAGAGATGATAAATGTTAGTAATCTATACAACTTAACCACATTATGAATATTTTTTCTTGATATTTTACCGTGATAGATTATAGATTAAGAGAAAGTGTACCAAAAGTTTTAGTATATCCACAATTACCCAAATAGAATTATGCTTACATATAATTGATGGTAGACTTGTGATAATTTCCATTGAATTTTTTTCCCATTTCAAAATAAGTATACACATAGATTTCAACATACCATATAGTCGTTGATGCTAAGAATTTACTTGTTCAAAATTGAGACATTTCCTAACATGGTCTATAATAAATTTTTTTATACATGAAAACCAAAAATGCGATTACATTAAATTTTATATTTTTTGATTACCTAGGAGAAAATCCAATTTTTAATGGTGATATACTAAAATAATCTATTACTATAAAGACTGGGGTACAACAATTTAGTTCTATAAACACAATGATGAATTACCATCCTCTTTCTGCTCATCCGTAGTATCCCCAACATTTAGGGTTTGAAGTAATGGTTATTTTTTTTTTGGAATTTACCATTGATCCCATTTGAAAACATCCATCAAATTAAATTCATTAGTGATCTGGAAGAAAAATAACATTATTATTTTATTCAGAATAGTCCTGATGCATGATACCAATAATGATCATCACCTTACATAGGTCATGAGTTTCTATGAACATAGAATTATAATACTTCTAACTCAAGTCATCATCCGCAGAGTTCCATTTAATTGGTATATACAACATGTTGAAGTAGAAAATATGGAGGTTTTAAATATAAATTAATTTCCTCAAGTTTAGGTCTATATGTGAGATGATAAATTTCAAGATTTTATGATTAGTGGAGATCATGTAATTTTCACCAAATAGATAGTGGCCCCTTGTTTTTTATGAATGGATTACAATATGTAATTCTAGATCATGTGTCAAATAAATCTTTTTGTGTGTTCGCAACTACCTCATCCATATAACATAAGATGATATACAAGTATAATAACATAACCTAGTCCTGATCTAGACACATCACGATATAGAACATATAACTTGTCTTGTTCCAGTAAGACAAGGATTGGTTCAAATCTGACCTGAGCTTTAGGCTCTTAAAATGATTTTTGATAGTCATCATTCCTTTTAAATGGAACCCCTTTCCTTATAAATGCATTATTTTGATAATATTATGTCATGAAATCCAAAAAAAAAGTGATGATCATATCCATATTATTATATAAAATTTTTTATCTTGATGAAATTCAAGGGTAGTTTCCAAGAAATGGCTATTTCGATATTCCAATGTTCAACTGATAGAACACCTTTTAGAAATTACATACATAAGGAAACAAAATTTTTATATCTAGATGTTACACTTTTAAAACTTTTCTTATAGATAGGGATCACATAATGTTATCAATAAAATATACATGTATTCCTCATGGTTATTTTACTGTTATAGTAAACCAAAATATTGTAAACAAATATCATAAAAAAGAAATCAAGATACATATCGAATATACATTTCATTATGTTCATCAAAACCAATATAGTGGCACATAATTTTCATACACAGATATTACGTCATAATATATTAATATTAATTACATAACATAATGATCCATGTGGAATAATTAAGGTATAGTTAATGTGGAAACATAGTTACACAAAAACTGGTTCATATGTGAATTAAATCATATCCAATTGAGTTATTAATTTATATCACCCACCTTATTATTATCATATATAAAACCATTATTCATAACCTGGGGAAGATAACATAACAATGGGTGAAATTAGATGCTCAATATGGGTAAAAAAGAGAGATATAAACAATAATATAAGAATAACATGATCATAAGGGTATGAACATAATATTTGAAAACCATGACTATCATATCAGAGATCCTAAACATGACTCATGGCATAATCCTTGGAAGTTCCTAACATAATAAAATAAAATAACATGATCCATGAGATCATAACATTGGAATAATAGATGGTTTTTGGTAAAAAATAACACAAAAAACCTTATATCATGGATACCCACAAAGACATTCATAAAATATAATTCATGGGATTACCACCAATGTACCTTCTTAATTATTTGGATATCCTCCCATGCACCCTCATTGGGGCTTGGAATAACCTCTCATATACCCTTTAAGCTCCAATATCATTAATAAATACCCAATTAATTGAATAATGATATATGTTCCACCCATAACAAAATGAAAATCATATATATTTGTTCCATAGGATCATAACATAGTCATCATATCATAACCAATGAAAAGAAATGGGTTTCCTAAAAATTATGTCATGATATTCACAAACCACCTTGAGATATATAAAAATTTGGAATTACTAGTTGATATGTCAATTAAATATTATTTAACATCAAAGGATTCAATCATACATGTAAAATTATTTTTAAAGATAACTTGGAGCATTTCTCATAGAAAATACCATTTCCATTTTAAAATTACATATTTTAAAAAACTGTGCAATTATGAAGGAAAAAAATATTAATTGAAAATACCTACATAAAAATGTAAAAGATTCTTCATTGAATAGATTATTAATTATTGGAAGAATATTTTAAAACCATATAAATAATGAAAACATTCCTTTAAGACCACTTTAAAAATGTTAAAAAGCACATCATTCGTGAAATGACAAGACGATTCCATTTAAAAAAAGTATAAAGTAAAAAATTAGTAAAAATGACTTTAAAAAGAATATAGGAATAGTCAAAAAAACCTTTTAATAATCTGTTTTTGAAAATGTGGATATGGGATAGTAATATTCCCTAATGGATTCTTACGCATAAATTATCCAAAATATTAGTGAGATTGTAAATGGAAACCCATTCCTCGAGTTCTCCTTGATTTGAATTCTCTTTAACCACCTTTATAATAAATTTAATGTTATTATAATTATATTAGACATTAATTATAATCCTTATAATTTAATGTATAATTACTTTATAACAATTAGTACCCCTTTATCAATAATTCCTTAATAAAATAATATTTTCTGTGTTTTAACTGTTTCACTTTTCATGATTATTTCAATTCAGTAGTTTTGGTACTTGTACATATATCTGGGTTCAGTAACCTATGGAAATATTAAAAATTATAAAATATCAAATATATTCATTATATATTTAGTTATTTTCATCCATAAAATTTATATATATAAAAACTAATTACATCATTCATGGAGATGGTAGGCCATACACACACATTAATATTGTTTTCATTTTTTGTAGGATGGGAAAAAATAATGTTAAGTTTTAAGTTTCCATTTTAATATAATTATTATATAATATATAATATATATTAATCAAATTCATCCTCATAACTATAAAAATAAAATATAAATGAAAAATGTATCATGTTGTTTCTTGGAGATGGAAGTCCACACGTGCACATGAACAACATTATCATTTCCCAAAAGATTGAAAGGAAAGGAGGTAGATAAGATATTATAATTACAAATGTATAATTCGTTATTAATTTTCATATATAAACATTAAACCCATTATAATACCCACATGTAAAATATGGTGATGAGAAATTTATTGTATCACAATATGGAAACCATAAGTCGTATGTATCCATGAGCGATAGGATCACTTCCCATTTTATGGGAAAGAGGGTGGATTATGATGGTTTTATAATCATTATAACATTTTGGTATATTTTGTATATTAAATTTACAAATTTATTTTAAATAACATATATTTATAATAGGTAGAAGAATAAGTAAATTGAATGAGGTCGGTTAAGATGATTGCCTCTTCTTCAGCAGACAACCATTAGATTCTTCCATAAGGAACCTAAGTTTGGTATATTGAGGATAACAAATATACAAACCATTGGAAATTATGTTTATAATAGAAATTGGTTGGGGTTAGTCGAAATATATGGATTAACATAGTGTGAAAAAGTGAGGTAGGAGGTTCCCTTTTAGAATTGAGATGAGGTTCATTTTTTAATTTCTCACAATATTTTATTATAATAAATTCATTATCATGAAATATACCTCCAAATGTCCACGTATTAGAAGATATGGTAATATATGTTTGTAATACCATCAACCAATTGAATTTATACATGTTTTATTATAATTTTCAATATGTATTGTGTTCATTAACCCTTAGTTATCCAAACTTAATTTTAACTATGGTAAAATATTTTCAACATTAAAGGGTTAAAATTTCTAATTTTAAGGTGAAAATTGGACCATAAATGGACAATTTAAGAAATTTTTTAATATATTATAACCACCTGGTATCATTTCAATATTTATATCATTTTAAGGTAATTTAATAAAATATTAATTTGATAAAATGTCATTATTGTCAATTTTGATATAATTTACTTAATTTAAAATTAAATGCATTTATAAAAAGGATAAATTAGAGTATAAAGATTTAAAAACACCATAAAATGTCATATTGATTTATAAATACCATGTTTCACATTAATTCAAAAAAAGGATCATTTTTAATATTTTAAAATCATTTATTACATTTTTCTTATAAAATGGAGAATTTTCGCATCTATGTTGCATAAGAAATTAAGTTAATTATAAAAGTACCAAAAAATAATTATAAATTTTACCAAAAAAATAATTTTATAAATATGAAATTATAAGTTAGATTAATTCATAATTTATTTTTCCTCATATGGACACATACGACATATTAAAAACAAAGTAACACTTGGAAATCTTCATTGACTTAAATAATATATAATTTATTTTCTTTGAAAAGTGTCCATCATAAAACTAAATTTTGAACCAAATTTGGTTAGTTTTGAATTATATGCATCTAATAAAAAATATGTTGAAAATATATAGCCTCATTACTTATTTTTTATCTAGATTAACCTAATTTCCCCTTTACCAAGATGATAAATTTTTCCATGGTTACTATTTATATTGGAAAAAAATAAATTGGGTCTATTTACTAAATTTGAAAATCCTTATTTTAAATGTTTAATATGTTTTATTTAATTATGTACCTAAAAACGGAATAATAAATTTTAATTTAAGTGCGATAAATGCGACAAAAACGTCTTAAAGAATATATTTTTAGGCACAAAACTGGATTTATTCTAATCATATGCCTAATTTTTTTTAAATGTTTAAACAATTTGATGAAGTAAATAATTTATAAATGTAATTGTGGTACATTAAAAACAATTATTATGATACTTTATCTCCCAAAATAGATAGTGTGCATAAAAACAAATTTTCAGAAAAACAAGTTATTTATATTTTCAAAAATAATTTTTATTTTAGAGTATATTTCTTTGATAACTAATGGATTAATTTTATAAATGTGTATACCATATATTTATCATAATTTAGTTATTACTAATATTTCCCTTGAATCCAACATCTAGGTGATAACAAACACAGAAATTTTAAATAACATTACACCATTTTTCTAAATTCTGTGTCGCATATTACACAAGATATAATAAAAATTAAAATTTGTAAAGAAAAATATTTCATAAAAGTATAAAGGGGTAACATTATACTTCACTTAAAATAAATATCTCCCTAAATAATCATAAGTGTTATACAAAAAATGGAAATATATTAATTTCATCACATCCTCAGGTTCTAATATAGCTTCATTTGATTTGGGACTTCTCCCAAGAACATTATCCAGGTGAGTAGTCTTGTTCTATAGTACATTATCCATATGATAATTAATTTCTTAAAGTTTTTTTTCATAAGAAAGATCTTAAATAAATGTTTTGACTTCTGAGTTTATAACATGTGAAGGATCAGGTATGTATGTTTTTAAGAGAGATACATAGAATACGTAATGAACATGAGAGGGAATCAGTGGAAGTGAAAATCGATAAGCAATCATCCCAATACAGTCAATAATTTAAAGAGAACCAATATACATAGACAATTTGATAATAATATTTATATATTTTAAAGGATCTGATAAAACAAACTATTTATCTAAGGATGATAAGCAATGAGGATAACACTGTATCTAGAGCCTGTTGAAGACTTCTCAAAAACATTGAGGTAACCATTGGATGATGATCAAAGATAATAGAATTAGGTACTTCATGAAACCTTACCAATTATTTAATGTATATCCTATAAATCTAATACAAAAATAAATATTCGATAACAGTGATGAAGTGTGCTGACTTCATAAGGTGATCGAAAATAACCCATATAAAATTATTTTTTAGATGTCTTGTGTAGTCCAATGAAAAAAATCCATAGTTATGTTTTAAAATTTACATTCTTGTTGTGGTAAATGTTGTAACATACCCTTATACTTATATCTATCAGCTTCAATATGCTAACATACCATGCACTGAAAAAATACTCAGAAATAACTATATTCATGATATCTTACTAGAAATATTATTTTAGATCCGTATACATATTTGTAGTTCAAGGATTAATAGTTAATGAATAATTATGATCTTTAACCATCATCTCATTCTTTAAATATGAAACTGAAAGGACACATAGATAGTTCTTTGTCCTTATTATTTAATAACAATCAATTTTGAACTTATGAAAACTTCTCACCATCTTTTTCATCTCTATATCTTCCTTCTGTACATCTTTAATAGTCTAATGGATATATGGTTGAACACAAATTTTATCTAGATAATATTTCTCCTCTTACTTTATGATTTCTATCTCCAACCATTTCAAATCAATAAATATTCGATCTTTTTTTATCCTCATTATAGTTAATCTATCACGATCCTTTAAATTTTGAGCATAGTAAACATTGTTTATTTTCCTATGTTGGTAATGTACTGAGAAGTCATAATTTCTTATCATCTCCATCCATCTTAATTGGAGAATTTTTATCTCTTTCTAAATTATAAAATATGTGAGACTTTTATTATTATTATATATGTATCTCCTTTATCCATAGAGATAATGAATCCATATCTTTAATGAAAAAATTACTGCATCTTACTCCAAATCATTAGTTGGGTAATTTCTCTCATGAAACATCAATTTTCATGATTCATAAGCTATAATAATATCATTCTTAATGAGGAATAATTCTAGTCCCATCATTGATGCATCCCTATAGAATAAAAATCCTTAACAACTATAGGGTAGAGTATGTATAGGATAAATATCTATCCATCTATCATGTTCCTTAAAAAATTTCTCACATTAAACTATCCAAAGGAACTTGTATCCCTTATGAGTAAAGATATTGATTGGATTTGATAGGCTTGAAAAATAATCCATAAATCTCCAATATTATCAAGAAAAACATGAAAACAATGGATCTTAGTCATAGGGGTTTTTCATGTCCAATGATCAATAACTTTTTCCTTTGAAGGGTCTATTGTTATACCCTCACCAAAGATTATATGACCCTTGAATGAATCTTTCCAAATCCAAGATTAAAAAATTGTATATTTGGCATATATCTTATCCTTCAATAGGGTCATCCGTAAAATTCTCAAATGATCATCATGTTATTCCATGCTCTTAATATACATAAGAATATAATCTATAAATACTACAACAAACTGATCACGATAATCACTAAAGACTATATTCATTAAAACCATGATTATAGTTGGGGACATAGTAAGACCAAAAGGAATCACTATAAATTCATTGTGTTGATACCTTTTTTGGAATTTTTTATTGGGTATATCCTCTTTTCTGATCCACAATTGATTGTATCTAGATTGAAGATCCATATTAGGAAATTATTTATCTCTGTGTAGTTAATCAAACAAGTCATAAAAATAGGGTGGATGATACTTTTTTTTTAAATTAATCTTGTTATGTTCTCAATAATAAATTCTAAGATGCATTGATCCCCCATTATTCTTGATATAAAATTAGGTTCTCCCCAATGTGATATAGTTGGGGAAATTAATACTTATTCAAGATTCTATATAATTTTCTTCTTTATTTATTGTAACTCAATGTGGGAAATTTTATATGGATTATTGGAAATATATGTAGAATCATGTATGAGTTCTATTGAAAACTCACAATCATGATTTAGTAGAATCCTAGAAAACTCATTTATAAATAATTCAAAAAAATCCCGCATAACAGGCATATCTTTGATGTTGATTTTCTCCCTAACCATATGAGAAAAATGTCCCATTTTAATAAGAATCACGACCCATATAATGTATGTAATTTTAATTGGATGTTAATTTTTTTTCATTATACTCATATGATATCATTGTTTGGATTAGAATTTCAAACATAAATTACCTACCATAGAAATTTATATATGATTCATTTAATGAAATCTAGTCAATTCCCATCATAAAATAAAAATCAGCTAGAGGAAGAATATAAATATTTTTTCAAAAAACAATTCCCACAAATTTCATCTAGAGAAGAATCATAGACATGGGATGAAGTTATCATATAAGTAAAGGTTTTTACTAAAAATTAATTATATAATCATTGATTTGATATGGTGATACCATTTTAAATTCCATATAAATAATATAATGGGTATATATAAAATAAATAAAACATTATTATTTCCAGAGTGGATAAAAATATACATTTCAACACATCATTATCACACCCTTAATCAGAAATAGTGGTCTCATGATAATTCCATTTACCACTAGGATTAAGATGTTTTTGATAATGATTACTGTCATTAACCTTTTTATTTGGTCACATGTTATCATAATTACCATACTTCATGAAATTGAAATTCTATATCATGTGTTGTGCATTCTGTGGAGATTTCTCTCTATTTGAAATATTTTTATAACATCTTCTTATCACATCAGTATTTAATTTCTCAATTTCCTTTATTTAAACACTTAGAAAAAATTTTATTCCAATTAAGAGAATTTTTCTTATGTTTTCCTCCATACTTTGAGAATATGATAATTCTAATATTCTTCAATCTGTAGTTTTTAGATTTTTAATTGAATTACAAATTTATTTTCTTATCAAACACATGTGATTGATGGATAACTCTAATATCCCTTTCCACATTGGTAGCACATCTCATGATTTATTCATATCTATTAAATTTCTATATGGAAAACACCATTGGGGGAATTGGTTTTAAGACACTAAAAAATTGACATCTCATACCTTCACATGGGATGATAATACTAGATGTTTAGCTTCAACATCTTATAAAATTTTCCTCAAAAGTATTAATATATTCAATATACATATGTTTTAGATCAATTAAATCCTTATCTATTTTTTCTGAACAATACAAAAATAATAACTATAATGAAATATGTTCTTAAACTCATCACACTCCATGGTGTCAATTTCAATCATGTTCAATGATGTTCTTTATAAGAATATTCAATTTATTTGCTTCACCTTCCAAATAAAAATAATAATAAATTTTTCATTATTGGAACATTGGAGAAAAAAATATCTTATTAGTTGTACTGATATATGGCTTAATAACTAGTGGATCAACAGAATAACTAAAAGAAGGTAGAAATTTCCTCATGAGGGACTAAACTGAATGTTTTTCTCTCCTTTGGAATCTCATCATAATTCATATCTTGAGAATGTTACATGAGAATAAAAAAATTATTTTTTATTATAACTCCCATAAACTTTCATTACTCCAGAGGAGAACTATTTAATTTTCAATCTTATTAATATTTAACACGATTCATTTCAGATCCAAACATTTAAGAGAACCAAAGAACATAGTGTATGAAACAATAACCATAGTGTAAAACCACAAAATCAAGAAAAATTTTTTATAGGATGTCTATTTCGTGACATTTTCCTCTATGATAACATGGTTTTATCCTAATTAATTCATGATCATTACAAAAACATTCATATTTTATCCTATAAATATATATATCGTTATTATTATTACAAAATTTTTCTATTATTAGTTTTAATATGTTAACTAAAAATATATGTGATAATAATTACATTAACCAATAATTTTCATGCATAAATATTATATCTTAGTTGTTGAATTTTAATTACATAACATAAAAATACTTGCAAGGATTGTTCTGGTTTGGTGGACGAAACTTGGAAACATAGAGAAATGGCTCCATGGTGAACTATATATTCTCCCACTAAGTTCTTCATATCTAACACCATTTATAAATTTATAAAACAAAAAAGAATTATTCATAACTTGGGGAATAAAACATAATAATTGGTGATCTAAAATGAAAAGTATGGGTAAACAAATGAGTTATCAATAATCACATAATAATAACATGAGAATGAGGGTATGACAAAAACCATTAAAAATTATACCATTCCTATAATATAACATATACTTATGTCATGGAATAAATCATGGCATTTCATAACACATGAATCATAAATTATCAAAGAACATGAGAAATAAGATTATTACATCAACATAATAAATAGATTATGGAATATATGCATGTCAACTCGGATCTAAGTACTTTGAGTTATTTTTATTTATAATGTAAAATCCCCTTTTAAATTAAGATAAAAGGGAACCCTTACATGACCCTCAGGCCACATGGAACAAGACCCAATACATAGCCTAAAGGCCCATAGACCTAACTACACTATAACTACCCATCCCATGCACCTGCTGCAATGATTCTAGTCTCCCCACTTCGCAGGGTTAATCAGCTATAATTTTCCTATCAAAATCATTATAGTTCCTGGTACTGATGGAATATGCTATATTCTCTTCACCTTCCAAGTCAGGATGTTATGCTCTGGTGGTTTCTACTACTATGAACTTCTTATTGGTTATTCTTCTATGTAGTCTGATTTGACTACTAAATAGCTCGAAACACCATGTTCTAGAAGAATGTGGTGTCTTGAAGGCCATGTGACTCAAAGACCATTTTAGGCCTAAAATCCCTAATACCCATTGGCCCAAACGGGTTGCCCAAAGGCCCAAATAAAAAGAATTGTTCTGGATACTAAAATAACACACAACACCTTCTACATTACATGCTAAAGTATTTCTATAGTAACCACAAAATTCACCTTTACCTAGATTTGATCCCAGGTTTTTTGGATTCCATGATGGAATCACTAAAACTAGGGTACATGCTCATTGGATTTCATATATTCATAGAAAAACATATGCTAAGTCTACCGATTAAAACTTTAAAAACATGGTAGGATTGCGCTAACCACCCATGCAAATTCTTCAGTCTTAGGATAACCTCATGTGTACCCTATTTGGGGCATATGATAACCTATGATTTAACATTTGAGATCACAGAACATTAATCGTTAACCAATGCATTGGTAGAATATATAGGACCCACCTTTCACATAAATAAAATCATGTATATATATATATATCAGTGTGTGTGTGTTCTAAAAGATCCTAAAACATTCATTATATCAAACCCCATGGAAAGAAATTGGTTTCATAAACATTATGTAATCATATTCATAAAACACCTAATGAAATATTAAATATGGTATCTTTTGATAATATCAAAATTAAATCTTAATTAACATAAAATGATTTCATCTTATGTCATAAATTATTTTGAAACATCCCTTGGAAAATTTCTGGTGGAAAATATGATTTCCAACATAAAATAAATTATTATTAAAAACTATAGAGCTAAAAAGTAAAAAAAAATCATTTAAAATAACCATTTATTCTTGTAAATAAATATTTAAATAAAATTTTATTCATGATGGTTAGAAAATACCTTCACAACATACAAGTAAAAAAACATTGTCTTCATATAATTCTTAAGATTTTAAGATGTTTTTCATTTTAAAAATTACCATATGATTAAATTATAACCATTTTGTGTAAAAAACATGGGTGAAAAGTACCTTAAAAATCAGAGGATAGTAGTGAATTTTTTTTTAATTTATTTAAAACATGTGGATAAGGAAGAGAATTATTGCCCAGTATAATATTAAATATAAACAATCCTTAATATTGATGAGAATGTGAAAGAAAAACCTTTTGTCGAGCTCATCTGGATTCGAAATCTCATTAAACTCTTGTATAATGAATTTTTAATTTATTATAATTCCATAAAAAATCATGTTCATAAATATAATGTCATATATTATGCCTTTATAACATTTTAATACCACCATAAATCAATAATTCCTTATTGAAATCATCATTTTCGTGTGTCTGTTGTTTCATTTATCATGAGTATTTCAGTTCAATAGTTCCAGTACAAGTGCATTTATCTTGGCTCCATGACCTATAAAATATTAATATTGATATTAATATCATATAATTTCACTATATAAATATTTGGAGTCATAGATAAATTTTAGATATTGGAAAATGAATTAAAGCATTCATGGACACGATAGACCTTACATACACGTGAATGTTGTTTTTTTCTTGATGTTTGGTGTTAAAAGAATGGAAAATATTAATTAAAATTTATTGGATATTTATAATATCATATTTATCTTATTTATTAATAATATCCTCCCTTAGTAACATCTAATTAAAATAGAAATGGAAAATTAATCACATTACTACGTGGAGGTGGTAGCCCACACGTACACACGAAAAACATTATAATTTCCTAATGGATTAAAATGTAAGAAAGAGGAAATTGTATTATCATTAGAAATTTATAATTATCTCATAATTATCATATATAAATATTAACCAATCATAATAACCATCCATAAAATATGGTGATGAAAAATTAATTGTTTCACTACGTGGAGACAGTAAGGAATATATATGCATGAGCGATACATTCACCTCCCTTATGGTGAGAACGAGGGTTGATTATGGTAGTTTTGTAATCATGATAACATTTCAATATGTTTATTATACATAATTATACATTTTATGATAAATGTTACTAATTTAAATAAGGTAGAAGAAGAAATAAATTGAAGGAGGTAGAATAAGATGGTTGCCTCTTCTTCAGGAGGCATCCTTTAGATCAATCCTTATAGAACCTAAGGCTATTATTTTGAGTATAAAAAACCTACAAGACTTGTATAAATATTTTGATAAGATAAATGGCCAGTTTTTTAGGTCTATAAGGAATAAAGTGATGTGAAGAATTTAGAGAGGAGGTTCCATTTTATAATTGAGGTGAATGTCACTTTTGGAATTAGTCAAATAATTAAACTATTATAACTTCATTCTTAAAAAGTATTCACACAAACTCTATTCATTCAATTATAATACAAAATAGTGTTGCTATCAGATCAAATGATAAAATTTACACAAGTTTTAGTTTAATATAAAAAAATATCATTTTGTTAATTGTTAATTTACCTATTTTAATTTTTACTATAAAAACCATGTTTGAAAACAAATGGGATGTAATTTTTACTTATAAAGTGTAAAATAAAGTGTAAATATAAAATTAATTTCATTTTAGACTATATCATACACATCTTGATTTATTTCATTATTTTTATGATTTTTAATGAATTTAATAGTATATTAATCTGATAAAATATCACTGTTTTCAATTTTCAAACTATTTATTTAATTTATCTGTAAAAACATAAATAAAAAGGTTAAATTAGAATATAGTGATTTTAAAACTCTTCATTATTTCATATAGATATATAAAATTCATTGGTCAAATTAGTTCATTCATATTATATAACATTTAAATTTTTATAAAATAAATTATTATATTTTTTTCCAATATGGGAACATAAGATATATTTAAAATAGAAAGAGTCACATTTTATAAAAAGAAATCGATTTAGATAATATATATGTAATTTTCCTAGATATATATAAAATAAAAAACTCAATTTAAAAACAAATATTCTATGTTTTGAATTAACTTATTCTAATAAAAATTTAAATGATACATTATGGAATTATTACTTATTTTTAGTCCGTTTTAACATGATTTTCCCTTTACTGAGGTGATAAAGTTTTCTAGAATTACTATTCATATTTAAAAAAGGGAATATTTACCAAATTTGAACCTCATAATTTTAAATATTAAATTCCTTTTATCTAATTAGTACCTATAAATGGGAAAAAATAATTTTAATATAACTGTGCAAAATAGGAAGAAAACTCTTTAACAATAATACTTTAAGTATAAAACTAGATTTATTTTTATCTTACCCCTAAGAAATATTAATTCATTGTTTAAATAATTTGATCAATTAAATAATATATAAATTTCATTAAAATCATTCACCAATAACCATTTATTTAATTTATTAATAAAAATACATTGTTCATATTAAAACAAATTTTTAGAAGAAACAACACTTTTATTTTCAAAGAAATTTTTTCTAATATTATAATAATTTGTTAAATAATGAAATAATTTTATAACTTGTTTACTATAGTTTCTTAATAAATTATTTATTACTATTCATACATGCTAATCTAACATCTTGGTGATAACAAACACGTAATATTTTAATAATTCGTTGTAGTTTATTTTAAAAAAAATTTGCATGTAACAAAAGTTATCCTAGAAATAAAATTATTTAAAGAGAAATATTTCATAAAATTATTTGGGTGTTACAAATAAGATTCATTTCTTAGGCCATAGGGTATTAAAATTTATTCAAAATGGATTTATCAACTCTTAGATTTTTTCTTTCGAATATCCTATTTCCTGACATTGAGATAATGATATCCTGATTGTATATCAGTCATAGAGAACCAATTGGATCCTTTCAATTGATCAAAAATATCAACAAATAAAGGAATATGAATCCATTTTTTTTATAACATGATTTATTTTATTATAGTTGGAATATAATTGAAGTGAAACATATGTGTTATTTAAGGTCATAAAGATGGTAGCCCAAGGTGATGTACTTTGTATAATGAATCCCTTACTCTAAAATTATTCAAATTGGACATTTAATTAATGAAACACTATTGGAATATTTCTTTTTGATGGATTTTAATTATTTATTTTTACTTGAAGCATATCGATATAATTTTTTTAACTCAATGGGTAACATATAGAAATCATTCGTAATGACATCTGGATATCAGCCCACTACTATAGAAAGAGTCGTATCTCTAGTTTCAACTATAGTTACAAATTTCATTTCTACCATGAAAACAGAAAACAAATCATATAATACTACTACAGATCATGGTATTCTAGTATTCATATCCCAATAAACATTGAATAAATGACCCAATCCATTTAAATATGTGAAATTTATATTCCATGTGTAGAAATCAGTACAATCTTTGAGTTCAACCAACCATTCCATTTCAAATAGTACATAAAAAATGTCCATATCTAATATAGTAAAATCCCAAATGAATCTATATTTTATCAATGTTAATTGTAAAGGACATATGCATGAATCCTCTATATTCCTACTGATCGGGGAATATCGCGTTTCTCAAGATCTGAGTCATAAACTCCACATGTAAGCCCAATTATTTAAATACATGAGAAGAATGAAAATAATGTGATCCAATAGTGTAAAATACATTTATAAGGGTCTAAATAAGAGGAATGGTACTTTACATAGTTGAGGGATCTTTTTTTTAGTTGAAATTGTCTTATTAACACCATATAACTATCAATAAAATCCCATGAAATAGTTATCATTACCTTTTTGTGGTGTTTTATAGAAAAATGGAGTGTTCATAGTGTTATCCAAGTTTATATGATTTTGATGGATAGAACTATTATGATGATATCATCTTGATTTAGAATGAGATACAAGAGGTTGGTTTGAGAAATCTACTCTCATTGACTTTAGAGATCATAAGAATTATTTCTTCAAATGTACCCTTTTTTGATAGTTAGGAAAATTTTCAAAAGGTGTAGTATAAACCCTCTTATTATGTTGAAGATATCCACACTAGAAGAAACATGGTACATTAATGTGATGTAGTGGGTATGTGACTAATCCCATAGACCTAATATTTGGTGACCTACTTCCCTGAAATAACTTTCTCTATTTCTGTTTTTCACTATACTATAGTTATGTCCTATACATTAATGGGTGAAGGTATCCCATCCACTAAAATTACCTACATGATCACTCTCTCTCATAGAAAATTTTTTCACCACATTTTTATAATCTAAAATATAGAACATGACTACATTAGAGAGAATATCATGACATAGAACAACTTCAAATATTCAATTTTTTTGTTAGCAGCTACCTGTAGTTTGAAGAAAATTTGGTTCTTGAAATGAGCTTTATATTCATTCATTTACTTACTTCCTTATTTTCGGTTGAATAATTATATTGACATTTCTAGCTAAAAGCTTCATGAATAAAATAATTTTTTTAATAGTTAGTTCAAACCATCACAAGTTAGTCATTGATCCATCTTATCATAGACCATTATGTCCCACCATTGTAGCTCCAAGACTTCAAGTAAATATGTTTTTATCTGGTCCTTCATCTCAATTACTATGCTAAAGTGGTCAAAAACTCTATTCATAATACCAATCCATATTTTTTCTTTCCTGATTCCCAAATCACCCATATATATTTGTGGGTTCTTTTTATAGAATTTTGATGATTGATTCACATGGTGAAGTTTCTCATCACGAGGTCCCTTATCTATGGATTGAAATTCATGAACAACACTCTAGACTAGCTTCTAGTTCACCTATCATTTATGTGGAATCACATTCTCTATTTTTCACTCTTTCTTGTTTATTATTCATCTTACTCTTGGAATTTATACTTGATAAATATAACCAAAATTTGAAATTATTTATATTACCACATAATTATTCAGGGTTATATTATATAGAATATCATAATATCAAAAAAATAGTGTAGTACCAAAATATAATAATAAGAAAATAATGTAGTCCTAGTGGGGAGTCTGTTTTTAATGTATGATACACTAATCTCACTAGAAAAACCCATGATGTTTATGTGATAACACACCTATAAGTGTTTTAGAACACTTTTTATTCTCGTAAAACCTTGGTAACTTCATGTTCAACATAAAGTGGTGAGATTTTTTATGATATAAATATCATGTCCTGACACATTTTATCACCTGGATACAATCAACACTAATCAACCAATAAGTTTGTTACCATTTATTATATCTAGAGCCTGACAGTTGGCTTCTAAAGAGTTGAGTCTTCACTGACATAGGATATATTCCCTACACATCAAATTATGGAAATAGATGTAGTGGGTGAAATAATAAATAAGGGTAATAATTTACACTTTTAACACACACACACACACACATTTAAAACAAAAAGTATTTATACATAAAAACCAAGGAAATCAATATAAATGAATAATGAGTGAGTAGAACATGCAAATGTAAAAAAAGGAATAATCAGATTCGTAATAATAATAATAAACTAGAAAAACTCATACTTCACAATAGATCAACACTCAAGTACCAATGTGGAACCACACCAAATACCCTAAACATAATAAACTCCAAAGTTCCATATTCAACCTCCATGAAAACTATATCAAGAAGAACCTCTTCAGAATTATAAAGCCTCCCCCTTTCTTATATCATGGAAAACAATATCTATATATAAAGAAAAGGAGATATTTAGAGGATGAGTACAACAACCCTATAGGCAGACCCCATGACTTCCCATAAATTCCACTTGGGATATAATCATGCTAGCTAATAGTTTTATAAAACATATATAAGCATATCAAATCAGTTTATCAAAAATACCATTTTATCAAATATAATGAAGAAAATAAAAGCTTTATATAAAAACTAAAATTGTATAAAACATTAGCCACAAATAATTTTCAATAACTTCTCATCCACAGTTCATGTTTTCTCTCTATATTTCTCCCTCATGCATATTGAATGCTAATTACTACACTTTTTAAGAGTGACCCATCATTCACCCAGACGTCATATGGTGCTATAAATTCTTCTGCCTCCAGTATGGTACAAAGATCCAAGTCCATATCAATAAGGCCCTTTATAATAAAAATACAAATACATTCCACATATATGATTTTTATAGTTTCTAAAACCCCAAAACCATATTTATTTATTGAAAAAGGATTAAATCATTTTATCAAACATGTTCTGGGAATCAACCATAACCCAACATATCAAGATAAAAAAGAAAGAGTAATTTTCATTAGAGTTTATCATTATTTATTCATTTTATGTGTGGAGGAATCTATGTATAAACATTAAACACTTCTAAATCAATATAAATTAGGAAAAAAGGGAATCCAATTACCTCGAAAATGATTGATAGAGATATATTCACATGATTCCATAAATTTGTATTTTCTTATTTTATTTACCTTTTGTTATAAGGTCAAATGGTTATAGAATCATTGATAATTGATTCCAGAAGTAAAATATCAACTGAAGAGGGATGATAGGGGGCTTACCTATGAATTCCAAAATCAATGCTATAGAATTTAGGGATTAAAACCACCTTGATGCAGTTGAAATAACTCTAAATCATGCACCTTGATTTTATAATAACTATGATAAAGGGTGGAAGAATGATGGGATTCTAGAGAGGTTAATAATTTTTAAGATGATTAGAAATTAGCGGACCATGAAACAACACCATAGATTATGCCTGAATATGATGGCATGGTATAGATTCCATAGTGTAAGGAAGGATACTATGCTGTAATGGTGTTGCTCCAAATTAGGTCTCAGAATTATGGCATAGTATATACTATATATAATATAAATCAGGTAAAGAGAAAACCCCACAAGGTGAAACCACATTATCATATTTCAGGGACATGGAAGAAGGCCACAAGATATCCCAACTCCATGGAACAATGACCATGAAATTGATCGACCAAAATAAATTACCCCATAGTCTTAATGTCATAGGAAATCTATCATGCCACAAACCTTCTATATAAGGGTCATACATAGAATAACATAATATTATCACAACCGAGTACCTTAAATTGATAGAACCACTTGAACTCTCCAAAAAATATCATAACATGCTCCAAAAAATTGGGATCCACCACATGCTTGAATGACTTCCTTCACAGTGAAGTGGAAACTACCATGCTGCAAGGAATATCTCCAGCCCAAAACACAAACAAAGAATCCGTAAAAATGATTTGAAAAAATTACCTAACCAACCCGAAATATCATAATACAAAACATAATAATTATATATAATTAAATATAGAATAAAATATATTATTACCTAAAACATACGGTGTTACATCATTGAGTTTCAGAAAATCAAGCATCAAAAAATGAAAAGAAATGAATGGTGTGTCCTTTTAACTTTTTTTAAAAAATTTATCATCTATTATATAATAATTGTGTTTAAATATCTATTTTAACAATATTTTTATTATAATTCACATAAAAACCTGGTGTTCTAACTTAATTTATATTGTAAATCATGTTAAAACGATTTTTAATGTGGGTTATTATCTTACCAGTATCGAAACCCTCCAACACCAGGGTTTTAACCTTAATTGTATCAGAAAGTAGTGTTAAAAGAACATTTTCACACTGATTATTATTATAAATTACATTAAGAATATCTAACAAAGATGTATTAAAATAATTTATTATAGAATCGATATTAGAAACCAAATGAATATTCTACATTTTATTCTAATTCCTCTTTCCATAGTGAGGTTTCCCAAAATAGTTCATAAATGAACTACAACCCATCAACACATCAATTAATTCCCCATAACTCACATAAGAATGAACACCCCAACTTATGAAAATAACCTTCTTTAAAAACCAAATCCATTTTTAGAAACATTTCATTACTTCCAGTTGATAGGGATTCTGAAAACTAGATAAACGTTAAGATATATTGACATAAAAACTTACCACCTCACATTGAGATATCCACTTACCTAATTTGACTCTAACAAAACACAAGTGGAAACATGATACCATTATATTTCTTAATCCTATGAACCGACTAAAAAATGAATGCAACCCTTATAAATTATAACTACAAGAATAATACATAACTACCATTTTTAAATATTAATAAATTTAGTTTCTAAACATTTACACCCAATTGATAAAAAATTCTTGATAAGAAGAATAAAAACCCCCTGATATATCATAATAATTTTAATGTCTTGGATTTCCTATGTATTATTTGTAAATGTTATATATAATTATTACGAGACTAGGATTTTCGACGGCGTGCGATTTCGAGGCCAGGAGTGCTCAACATAAATGTTTGAAATAAATTAAACTTTTAAACAGCACAAGCGAGTGGTTTTCCTGAAAAACTAGAATAAATTTTAAACGAGTGTCTAAATTAGATATTATAGGGAACTGTTACATTCATAGAAGCAACTTTACCTTAGACCGGACCTAACATCGACCAACGCGGGTCGACTTTTAAAGTTATTTTTTGGACTTTTTAATGGAAATAAAATAAATTAAAAATTAATTTATTTTAAATTTTTCCTTTTTACTCAATGAACTAATTACTCCCCTTGAAATACTTGCTTATAGGAATTTCTCAGGGTTAGCCTCATAACCCTTCGAATTGAGGATTACCATTGGAGCTTTGGAAGAGAACCCGTTGGCGGACGACGATGACACAATCGATTGACACATCTCGGATTTGATGAACCTCAACAACAAATGTGACATGGTGATCTTTCTTCGACCAAATAGAGGTAGGGGTTGTTATTTCTATTATTCTCTTCCCCGTTCTTGGACTAAACGATGAACGTGGATCAACCCACAAGAAGGGTGATCCACAGATCATGCGTTCTTACAGGAGGGTTTCATTTTACATTCTTTTTGGGGTTTTTGATTCAGGGGTACATTTTGTGATAATTTTGAATTTTCACTTTGATTTGCCTATTAAACCTATTAATGGGAGCGAATCAAAATTGTGACAAACGATAGAAGAGGTGGGTTCCTCCATTGTTTATTGATTTCTTCCTCCCTTTTTAACCCAGCATTCTTCGCATTCTTTGCGGGGTTATGAACAATGGAACATTGTGCATCTGTTTCGCAATACAATGATCCCAAATTGGAGATTCAACATCACAATGATTTAGCGAAGGTGTGATAATGATGGAAGACAACGAATTAGCTTAAATCAAGAGATACCACTCTTTGAGAATTCTTTGCACGAGAGGATTGATCAGTGTTTTCAAGGCTGATTGGAGACCTGAAAACAATGGAGACAACTTTGTGACGTCGGAGAGACCTTAACATCCGAGTTTCGTGGAAAATGGATCGTTAGATCGATGGTCGAAGTTACACCAAGGCGCGATGGAGTAGGTTTGCGTTTCTGGATTTTTTTAGAACACACATTGTGTTTCCTAAAGAGAAGGTCGTGTGGGATGGGAAGTAGCATATAGGGTTTGCACATGGTAGGCGACGAAGAACATGGCATGCCTTCAGGGAGACACGAAGTGTGGGCCCACCCAGCGGTGGCTGGAGTTCTAAGTGGATGGAAGCATCAAAATTGTGTGTGACCATTGCCACACGTCATGTGACCATTGTCAGACGGTGTGTGAGTCCTAACACGGACTGAGCATGTACCTCAGAAGGCACACAAACACGGGGTGGGTACACAGTCATGTACTCCACCACACATCTAGACTAGGCTGGTTTCACAACCTACCCTATGTACTGGTTACACGGAATGACATAGACTAGTTGGAACCATTTACAAGAACACGACAGGATACAGAAGGGGAGCCCTGTTACCTGTACAGGGCATGTAGTCGGTACTACATGTTGGGTACTTACCCTTAGAAATGGAATGTTACTTATGGCTTGGTCCATTTCACACGGGTAGTACCTATAGTCAAGAGATAGGGCGCGTGACCCTTATACACATCATGTATATCCTAGAACATGGCTTGAACCTCTTGTCCCATGTTCCGTGGGCATGTTTCCTTTGGATATTTCCCCTTGTTTATCGTTACCCGGAAGGTCAGGTATCATTTCCATCCATAGGAGTATGATCCCTTCACCAGGACATTCCAATATAGAGTCAGGTATTCCTATGAGAGGCTTGGAGTGAGATCCTCTATCCATTCTTGACCCTAGGTAGAGTCAGGTATCGACGTGACTATTCCCACAGGGTGCTGGTCCTTGACTTAGCAGGTTAATCTGGATGAGTTGAGGTATCCTCCAAGGCTCTGATAGTGATCGTCATCATTGTATCGTGACATTTCCCCACCCAGGAGCGTGTTCTCCCAGAATTATTGTATCTATCTCTCATGGATTTTCCCAATGAACGGTATTTCTCGGACGAACGTCATCGGATCTATTAGACTCAGGGAGTGAGTTCTCCCAAATGAGTGCTTTGTGGAACCTTCAAACTGATTCCCTTGTGTGGTTATGTGGTCCTGTGAATTTTCTCTAGACTATGGGTCTGGGTTTTGAGTATATCCGGATTGTGTATCACTTGTTATATATTCAGTAGACATATAACGTGTAGTGATGACTGTATATTTACATTGTGTATTACTTCGTGATTTTTGGGGTCTACTACTAAGTATTTTTATAGTCACCCCAGCACTGGATTTTCCTGCACATGTCGTGTCTTGTGCAGATGATCAGGCTTTTTATGGAATCTATGGAGGACCAGACAATGCATTCTGAGTTCCCTACAAGCCTTGGTGTTCCTAATTCTACAAGAAGTAGTCCCTGTACCTCCTTGTGTTTACAGGTTGGAATTTGTCGTTTGCAGACTCTTGTTTTTAGTAGTCCTGTATTTTTGGCCCAGTTTACTTTCCACACATTATTTTTTTTGTACTCTGTTAGTTGGGTTTAGTTTTAGGCATGATATTAGTTCCTTAGTGGTTTTTACATTTCAGAATTCATGGTCTTGGATACGTGTGTTCATGTACAGGTACTTAGGAAATCCCTCCCATGTTATTGAAATTCCTACTCGGTGCCAGTCACCATCCCTTGGTCTATTGGAGGTGGGCTTGGGGAGTCATGGTGTGGTCCCCATTGTGATTGGTCGTGAAAGAGTGTTATCAGAGCCATTTTAGTTCTACTTTATGATCAATAGTCTGTGAGTTTGATTTGGGGAAATATTGTTGAGTGTTTTGAGCTCGAAATTCAGGCCAGAGACTCTGGTGTTGGTGCGGGAGGCCGACGTATCCATACACCTGGACTCTGATATCCTGCTTCTCGACTCTGTACATGAAATCACTAGTTGTGGGGATGTAAAATAATGGTTCATCCATCATATTGGAATGGGTAATGTTTTCCATGCCCTTTGTGTCAGTTATCCATATATACTCGTTGACCATGGTACATCTTGTTTCCTTACATGATGCATTTCTGATGCATAACCGCTAGGATTCAGCAGAGCGATCATGAGGATAACCCCCTCAGTGATGAGGCTTTGATATAGGGACCAGTTCCCCATGCGTTACCTCCAGGTGGTGCATCTTCTATACCACCATCAGTGGAGCAGCCCATAGTACCCGCAGTACTAAAAGATGAGGGATGCAGGCTAAGTGTGCTCCATGAGTTCCAGAGGTAATGACCTCTCAAGTTCTTAGTCAATCCCGACCCTCCGGTAGATAAAGAATGGCTTGAGGTGGTGACCAGAGATTTCCATCTAGTGAGGACACTAGCAGACCAGATGGTGATCCTAGGAGTGATCCATCTTCAGGGTGGAGCAGGACGATGGTGGAGTTTGACCACACACATTCACGATGAAGAGTCTCTTTTTTGTATGGAGTTTGAGAGACTCTTTAGGGAGGATTTCTGTCCAGTTACACTAAGATTGGTGCATATCCAGGAGCATCTTCAGCTCCAGCATGGCAGTTTGATGGTGGATGACTATTCATCTAGGTTCACCAACTCTCCAGGTATTCGATGTATATGGTTAGGGACCAGTACTTCTGAGTTGGGACCTTCGAGCGAGGTCTGCGATGGGACATCCAAGCTAGTGTTGGGCCTCTATGAATTTGAACTTATGTTGGAGTTCTTGAGCATGCATTTTTGATTGAGAGCTTCTTGGCAGAGTAGAGGAAGCAGATGATAGTCAATAGCAGGAAGACATGTGCAGAGATGTCGATAGTAGGGATTCGACATCAGGCAATGGGATCAAGATTTGGGAGACGTCTGAGGATGACCCAGGATAGGGGACCGAAGGTCCATGGCTCTGAGGATGGATCCAGCAAGCATAGGGAGAGGCGATGCTACTCACCCGATTGTAGGGTATATCTCTCTAGATACTATCTGAACCGTCGAGCTGCTAACAGAGAAGAGGTTGATGGACCGCAGAGGCAGAGGCAGAGAGTAGACCAGACAGATCCGCTAGGCGGCAGATGTGGCATAGGAGCAGGGAGAGCTGCAGGTGGTGGAAGACGCTTCGATCTACTTCCACCACCACCCCTGGAGGTCCGCACAAGGCTCAGGGGGCTGGGGGACAGGGGCGGGGACAACTGTATGAGGTTGAGGCGTACGACCCAGGGACTCCATGGATGATCTGAGGTATGATCCATGTCTTTTCTACCTTATTTTACGTACTTATAGACATAGGTTCTGGTCATTCCTTTCATTCCACATGTATTATGCGAAAAAATGAGATTCCAGTAGAGCTGTTGACTCGACCCTTACGTTTGGGGACCCCTATGGGAGGAGACTCGATAATCACTCATCGTTGAAGACAATGTGATCTTACCCTTCAAGGTGAGTGTTTTGGTTGGAAACTCTTGGTGGAAGCATCGAGGACTTACAACGTCATTCTCAGTATGGATTGGAAATCTTTGGTCCATGACCAGATTGACTGCTTCAGGTGAAGAGTGTGGTGAGGCTACAATGATGGTACCATGTTTTCTTTTTTCAGTGAAAAGGAGACCCAGGAAGCACAAAATGGGATCATTCATAGGAGGGTGCAGTTTATCACTCATGAGTGGATAGCCTTACCCTTGGAATAGTAGATGTTGTGAGTTTCCAGTTCCTAGAAGTTGTGGCGGAGTATGAGAAAGTCTTTCTTGAAGATTTCTAGGACTACCTCACCGACAGGAGATCGAATTATTCATCGACTTGCAGCTCAGGACGACACCGATATCCTCACCATAATATCAGATGGATCTCGCAGATCTGCATGATCTGAGGGTTTAGCTAGAGGATTTATAGAGGAAAGGGTTTGTGAGACCCAGTTTTTTACCTTGGGCGGCCCTAGTTTTGTTTGCCAAGAAGGAAAATGGGAGTTTGAGATTGTGCGTGGATTAACAACGCCTAAACCAGGTGATGGTGAAGAAAAAGAATCCACTTCCAAGGATCAACAACCTCTTCGATTAGATATGAAGGTCACAATGGTTCTTGAAGGTTGAGCTTTGGCCAGGTTACCACCAGTTACGAGTACGAGACAATGATATACCGAATATGGATTTCAGATGCCTCTACGGCCACTATGAGTACCTGGTGATTCTTTTCGGTGTGACAAACTACACCATAGTGTTCATGGGGCTTATGAACCAGATTTTTCAGTCATACTTTGACTGGTTTGTAGTGGTCTTCATCGACGACATCCTTGTGTATCCGGTGTCAGAGGAGGAGCATGCAAGACACTTGCAGATCACTCTAGACGTAATCTGAGAGAACCAGTTTTTTAGGAAGCTCTGGAAGGGACAGTTCTGGAATAAGGAGTTCCACTTTCTGGGACATGTTATCTCAGTTGATAGACTAGCTGTGGACCCAGATAAGGTAGAAGAAGTGTTATCTTGGGAGCCACCTCGATGCGTAATGGAGGTGCAGAGCTTCCATGGGTTGGCATGATATTACCAGAGATTCCTTCATGATTTCTCAAGGATATGAGCACCGATGAGAGCCTTGAACAGGAAGGGTAAAACCTTCATGTGGATGGAGAAGTTCCAGTAGGATATCAAATAGTTGAGGCCAAGTTTTACGAGTGCCCCGATCATCAGAATGCTGGAGGAGGGTGCCAATTACATAGTTTTCTACGGCACATCAGGGACCGGGCTTGGTTGTGTACTGATGTAGGGACGTGAGGTTATTTTTTATTTTTCGTGCCAGATGAGACCACACAAGAAGAACTGTGCGACCCATAATCTTGAGTTGGAAGTGGTAGTATTCGTGTTGAAGATATGGCGACACTAACTTTTGGGTGATCGGTTTATTATGTACTCTAACCAGAAGAGCCTCAAGTACATCTTATCACAAAATGTTTTGAATCTGAGACAAACGAATTGGATAGAGTTCTTCTAGGAATACGATTTTGAGATCATCTATACTCCTGGGAATAAAAGAAAGGTGAAGGATTCTCTTATTATGAAATCGATCTTTTATTTGTTGATTGAGGAAACAGAACAATTGGCCTCATTAAAGTTATCCTTTATGGATAGAGAGGATGCAGCTTACCTTCAATCGATGGTTGTGACCCCTCCACTCTTATAGCGATTTAGGGAGGTACATTTTGGGGATGTCAACTTTGAGGATTTATGTGCCCACTTATCCACATGACATGCTCTTGATGGATATTCACAAGGTGGGGAGCTTGTTTTTCTTTTTAGAGGATTCTCTATTATGCCAGTGGCAGTGCGGGAAAAGGTACTTAGGGAGTTTTATACATCCCCATTGGCGTTACACCATTTCATGGTGAAGATGTACTAGGATATCCGATGGAAGTTTTGGTGGTCGGTATGAAGAAGGCAGTAACATAGTTCGTTTCGCGATGCCTTATATGCCAGTGGGTGAAGGTCAAGAACCATGTTACAGGGGGGTTAGATCACCCCCTAGAAGTGAAAGAGTGGATGTGGGATGGAATATCTATGGATTTCTAGAGAGGCTTTCCACTGAAATCCAAGGGGAATGATTCCATCTGGGTGATCATTGACCGACTCACCAAGTTGGCCCACTTCCAAGCTATTTGGGAGAAGAGTTACGTAGAGAGCTTGGGATGACTCTATGTGAATGAGATAGTTCGGATTCCTGGAGTCCCTTTGAAAATAGTCTTAGATCATGATACTCATTTCACATCATGTTTATAGAAGGGACTACATGAGGCGTTTGGGACTCATCAATCCTTGAGTATAACTTTCCATCCCCAGACAGATGGTCAGACTGAGATGACCATTCAGGTTTTGGAGGATATGTTGTGGGTTTGTATCTTGGACTTTGGTCGCAGTTGGGAGGACAACTTACCACTGGTGGAGTTTTCATACAATAATATCTACCACTCCACCATTTTCATGGCACCATTTGAGGCCTTATACGGGAGACATTGTCAGTCACTGCTTTGCTGGACCGACCCCAAAGTGTCAGCACTCATGCGTCCAGAGTTGGTGCAAGCTACTACTGAGAAGGTTCCGATCATCCAGGAGCAGAGGAAGACTACACAATGCCAGTAGAAGTCTTATCCTGATTGGCTATGGAGACCCCTGGAGTTCAAGGAGGGAGACCATTTCTTCTTTCGGGTCTCACCTTGTTGAGGATTACATAGATTTGGCTGGGGCGGCAGCTATCTCCAAGACTCATCGGACCTTTCCAGATACTGTACAAGGTTGTTGTGGTGGCGTACTCCCAAGCTCTACTACCATAAATGCACCGAGTACATTATGTCTTCCACATGTCGCAGCTGAGAAGGTACGTTCATGACCAATCACACGTCATCAATTAGGGCAAGATGAACACCAAGGATGGAGAGACCTTGGGTGAGTACACGGTGGAGATCGAGGATCGACAGGAGAGGATCCATCATGGGTGATTGATTCCATTTGTGCGCGCCCGATGGAAGTACATGAATCTTTACGAGTTCACGTGGGAGAGGGAGCCATAGATCCGTGCCCAGTACCCACATCTTTTTTAGTAGACTTTGTTTTGGAATTTCGGGGACACAAATCCCCTAGTTGGGGAGAATGTAATGTCTCGTATTTTCAATGTATTATTTTTAAATAATATATGAAATTATTATGAGACTAGGATTTTTGATGGTGTGCGATTCTGAGGCCTGGAGTGCCCGAAATAATTATTTGAAATAAATTAAACTTCTAAACAGTGCACACGAGCAGTTTTTCTGAAAATGTAGAATAACTTTTAAACTATTTCCTGGATCAGAAATCCGAGTGCACCTTTGCATTCCGAGAAATGACTTTACATTTGGTAGGACCTAACATCAACTGGCGTGGTTTGGTTGCAAAGTTATTTTTTTGGACTTTTTAAAGGAAATAAAATAAATTGACAATTAATTTATTTTAAATGTTTCCTTTTTACGCAATGACCTAATTCATCCCCTTTATATAACATCTTATGTAAAGTTTACAAGGTTATCCACATAACCCTATGAATTGAGGATTATCATTGGAGCTTTGGAAGAAAATATGTTGCGGACAACGATGACGTGATCGATCGATGCATCTCGGATTTGACGAACCTCACCAACGATCGTGACACAACAATTTTTCTTCAAACAAATTGAGGTAGGGGTTCTTATTTTGATTATTCTCTTCCCCTTTTTAAGAATAAACAAATAACACGGATGAACCAACAAATAGGGTGATCACATGATCATGCTTTCTTGAGGGAGGTTTTCATTTTCCATTCCTTTAGGGGTTTTTGATTTGGGGATAGATTTTATGATAATTTTTGAATTTTCATTTTGATTGGCCTATTAAACCTATCAACGGGAGTAGATGGATTCCATGATGAAGGATGGTGGAGGTGAATCCCTACTTTGTTTATTGATTTCTTCCTCCCTTTTTAACCCTGCATTCTTCACATTCTTCGTTGGGTTATGAAAAACGGATCGTTGTGCATCCGTTTTGCAATGCAACAATCCCAAATTAGAGATTTAACTCACGAAGACTTCGCAGAGGTGTGACGATGATGGAAGAAGATGAATTTTCACATATTGGGAGAGATCATTCTTCGAGCATTCTACATGTTGGTGGATCAATGCACATTTTCGGGGCCGATTGGAGGCCCAAAAACAACGGAGATGACTTCGGGACGTTGGCAAGACCTTAAATTTCATGTTTTGTGGAAAAACGATCGATGGATTGATGATCGGAGTGACATCGAGGCACGATGGAGGAGATTAACGTATATAGATTTTTCCAGATCACACAACATGTATCCCGAAGAACACGTATTGTGGTACGGGTAGCAGCTAGGGTTTACGTGTGGTACACAATGACGAACACGACGTGCCACTGGGGAGACACAGTGTGTGGGCCCCACCCAGTGGCGGTTGGAGTTCTGGGAGATGGGAAGAACAAACACTGCATGTGACCATCATCATAGGATATGTGAGTACATACACGAACTCGAAAGGTACCTCTAAATACACACGTACACAGGGTGGGTACATGGTCATGTACTCCACCACACGGCCAGACCAGATTATTTGTATGGGCTAACCCATGTACTGGTTACATGGGATGGAACACACAGGTTGAAACCGTGTATAGGCACACAACCACGTACACGAGGGGAACCCAGTTAGCTGGACAAAGTGTCTGGACTTTACTACACACTATGTACTTACCTTTCGACATGACATGTTTCTTCTGGCTCGGCCCATTTCACACAGGTATTTCCAAAAGTCGAGAGACGTGACGTGTGACCCTTATACACACTGTGAATATCCTAAAACATGAATTGAAACTCTCATCCATCATTCCTTTGACAATTTTCATTGGGTTAGTACCCCTTTTTACTCGTTCCGCTGAAGGCTAGGTTTCATTTCTATCGACAGGAGTATGATCCCTTCAACATGACATTATGAGATAAAGTCATGTATCCCTCTCAGAGGCCCAAAGAGAGATCCTCTATCCATTCTTGACCCATGGTAGAGTCAGGTATTGACGTCAATATTCCCAAAGGGTACCAATCCTCTACTTAGTAGGTGAATCTGGATGAGTCAAAGTATCCTCCATGCCCCTAGCAGTGATCCTCATCTGTGTATCGTGATCTTTCCGCACTCAGGAGTGTGTTCTCCCAGAATGAGCATATTTATCTATCATGGATGTTCTCGATGAATGGTACTTCTCATACATACTTCATTAGAGCTATCAGACTCATGGAGTGATTTCTCCCAGAAGAGTGCTTCGTAGAACCTTCAAACTGATTCCCTAGCATGGTTATGCGGTTATTTGACTTGTCTCTAGAGTGTGGGTCTGGGTTTTGTGTTGATTTGGATTGTGTATCTCTTGTTATATTTTCAGTAGAAATATAATTTTTAGTAATTACTGTATCCTTACATTGTATATTACTTTTTGTTTTTACAGTCCTCTACTAAATAGTTTTATACTCACCCTTTCACAGGCTTTGCCCGCATGTGTCGTGTTTTGTGCAGACGATCGAACTTTTGATGTAGTCTAGTGCAGACCCGACTGAGCTTTCTAAGTTCCTTAAAGGATGTGGCATTTCTATGGCTATGAACACTAGTCCAAGTACCTCATTGTATTTACAGGTTGGACATTGTAGTTTGCAGACTCTTTTTTTGGTGGTCTTGTATTTTGACACAGTCTACATTACGCACATTACATTCGTTATACTCTGTTGGTAGGGTTTAGTTATATGCATCCATTTAGTTCCTTAATCATTTCTACATTTCAGCATTTATGGGCTTGGATATATGTGTACGTGTACAGGTAATTAGGCAATGCCTCCCATGTTTGTGATATGCCTACTCGGTGCTAGTCACCAGCCCCTAGTCTATTAGAAGCGGTCTTGGGGAGTCACGGTGCGGGCCCCACTGGGATGGGTCATGCCAATATTTTCATCATTTTTATATTAATTTAAATTAATTAAACGGTAAAAATTTATAAATTTGAGCTTATTTGAATTAATTTATGATTTACGGGCTGTTTTTGGCTAAAATATGAAAATTGCTTAATTCTGGAAATTTGATAGATTTTAATCACTTTTTTATCGTAGCATATAAATTATCGATCATAATAATGTGATTATTTTTTAGGATTCAATTATTTTTTGGATAAACCATTTTCACCTAGACTAATATATGATTCAAACATTCAGTCACCTGAAAAATTAATCAGGTTGAGAAATTGTGTGGGTGGACTCCACCTGAGGAAATAATGAATAAATCACAATACACGCCTCTAATTGATGTGATTAAAACTGTATGAGAAATATGAACCCTTTACTCATTTCATGAATAAATTTCATGGAGTTATTATGTATAATGGTGGCCATTGGATGCTGAATTTTTTAGGAAAATTTATGAATAATTTGTCTAGAAAAAAATGATTGGAGTAAATTGGAGATATATTTTAATAAATGTTCAGGGTATATATTATATTTTTAAAAATAATGTAAAAAAATTTGAAAAAATTTATAGAAGAATATGTTTTCTAATTTGGCCATTGATGGGGTAAACCATGTGGAAAATTTGGGAGTAATGATTATTGATCCAAGATGTTTCATTTTTTTATAAAAATGTTTCCCCTATCATTCTCAAAACATTGGAACTTTAATGTGGCCATTTTATATTGTTTTTGGTTTCCTTACCTATATAATATTATTATGAATTTTTAATATATTTTACTCTTCTTATTCATCAAATTCTCCTGTTTTTTATCTTTTTCTCACCCCATTAATTTCTACTCCGATATCATATACTCTTGATCATGTGTAACTAACCTGGGGAATTTCCCATAGGATTAATCCAGTGTTGAACCCAATTAATTTCAAATTCATGTTTATTATTTCTTATTTTCTTAGAGTCGTGTTATGTGTCATCTTAGAGGGTAAGGAACCTTTGTTCTCCAATTTCCATTTGAGGCCTAACTTTCTATTCTATAATATTTTCCCTCGATCAAGGATGTCGATCTATGGTCTCTTGATGATTTTTGATTTTACTATATATTCACAACTTTAGATAGAATAGGATATATGTTCTTATGGTTTTTTGATTTTATTAATTAAACATTAAACTAATAATGAGACGATGAATGTTCAATCTGGTATATTCTCTCAAAAAGATCTCCTTTCTTTATAACTTCATTCTGTTTGCATTTGTTTTTTTCATTTCATTTGTATGTTTAATTTAATTATTCATTATAAATTCTCAAAACTCAATTTCATTTAGTTTTATTCGATAAAAAATATAAAGTGAACTAGAAAGAGAGAGTGATTTACCACAACATCTCGTTAAGAGAATGACTTAGGTCAGCCCATGCACTGCACTTAGTTGAAATATTTTTGATAGCTCATATGACAACACTTCATTAAATTGGAATCATTTCATGGATCTAATTGGTATTAATTATCTATTTTTATTCACATTTTATCAATAATGTTTCTTTTATTCCTAAATAATATAATCATAAATTCCTAAAAATAAAAACATATTCTTTGTTCATGATGTATTCACACTTTTGATTATTATGTGCAGACTGGACAATCTCAGGTGCAAGAAAATGTTTACAATGGCCCAGATGCTCATTTTCAATGGATTAGTGATTTAGTGAAAAACCTGGAGATTAAAACAGGGTGTCTATCTGAATATGTACATGCTTGTTAAGAGAAATCAGAACCTGAACCTAAACTAAAATAAAAAAAAGTGGTGGAATGTATTTTACCAAATTGTTTTATGTAAAAAAACCAACGGTGTGTTAGAATGAGAATCTAATGGAATTAATCAAATCATACTGCAATCAAAAATTTCTTGAGGAGGTGTCTAAATTAAACATTACAACTAATGCACTTACAAGAGATCAATAGTTTTTTTTTGAAGAATACTATTTTATCTTTGTTGAATATAACCCAAAACATGATCTTCCCATTCATAATAATCAAACAATAACACCTTTCTGCATCTCTATTTAATTGGAAGAAAATGATGAATATGAAGCTGCTGAGATTGAGTTTCAAATGAAACTACCAGAAGATATCAGTTAGAAATCTAACTTACTTGAAAGGGAAGACTTTATTATTAATCTTCATGTTTCAAGAGGAATTTTTTTCTACCATCTCTTTCTATGAAATATCATATATAGGATGAATGGATATGACCTTGGATTTTAAATAAGAGACTAACCAAGTGGTGGTTACTTAATAAGGAGAGTTTTACAACCATTTTATGGTGTAATTAACTACTCAACCACAATTTTCATACAATATCTCGTAGGACACCATGGAATTCAATTGGTAGAAACCCTATATTCTATTCTCTAGAACTCTTTAACTCAAATTCTATAATTATTCATTCTTAAAGGTTGGAAAATTTCTTATCTTCTTTGGGTTTCTACATTAGTTTTTTATAAATCTAGGTTTCTGGGAAAATTCACATGTGGTGGTATATCTCAAAGAAACTACATATTCTATCTTATTTTGTATAATCCATTGCAACTACCTGACTAGCGGTAGTTAAAACCTACCACCAACATGGGGGGGCCAAACCAAGAATTATCTATTCTATTTCCACATACTTAATTTTATTTATTTATTTTATATATTTTCATTTCATTCTTATTGTTTTAAAATTGGTAACATGTAGCAGCATAACTCAAGTCTTTCACTGAAAAATAAATCAATTTTTTCCTCTCCTTTTTGTTATTTTGTTTTGCTTCCCAATTAATATTCTGAGTGGAAATATTTCTTATTCCAAATGTGTGCTAAAAAAAGGTAGTGATTTGAATACGTGTGGGTAAGGGATTTCAACATATCATTGTAATTTTTTTGTGCTTATACATTATTTTTTATAGCTATTTATGAATTTTTTATGTTTTCATCTTGTCATTTTTTTGGTTTGTTGAGATGAATTGAATTCACTGGAAAATTCAAAACATTAAGCTATTTTTAAAAAAGTTATTTATTTTAATGTTTGATGATTTAAATTATTTCTAAATGGATTTTATATTGATTTCCAATATCTTAGTTGGATAAAATTTGATTGATTGTGAAACTCATGTGCAAAAGTACTATTTGAATTAGAAATCAAACACATCCCTAGAGGTTTCTTAACCTATTTGACATCTTATTATATTTAAATTTTTCTTGAGAATCTTGAGACATGTTGTCTAATACATAAATTAATGTTTTTTTCTTTTTCAAAGTAGTTGAGTTCATGAAATGTGTTATGAATGATTGAGGAACCAGTTTGGAAGCATGTTTTTGAATCAAACAATTGTATTGTTGTAACACTTAATCTAATAATTACTAAGTCCCTATTAGCCCTTAAATAAAATATTATGAAGTATCATTACAATCCATTTAACGATTTCCAACCTTCTCTATAAGTTAATTCATGATTATTGTTGACCTCAATCATGGTGGATAGAGAAGATGAGCTATATTTTTCTTTCTTGAACAATCTATTAGAGTTAAATTGAAATATTTTCTATATTTATTACAACTTGGGTCTCACCGAGATGTGGGGGCCCGGGTAAGAATCAGGGTGGATGGTCGAGAATTGCATGGAGTGGAGGGGGAATGAAATGTGGTCATCATGGAGATGAAAGTGATGATGGGCTTGAGTCTCGAAGATACTTACTACGTATCCCCATAGCAGGGAATCAATGTCCACGTAGTTTGGGATGGATGTGTGGGGATTACACTCTAGGCTGCCCAAGGTGTTGGAAGAACCGATGTGAATACGGTCGGAAAGACCAGGTGGTGGTGGGATTGAACCTCATGAGGCTTTCTACGTACCATGCATTGACACAGATCAGATACCATGTAGTTCAAAATGGTGTGTCGGCGAACCGACGCGAATGATGACCTTGGTCCAGATGGTGTGGGGCTTACACTCTAGGCCGCCCAGGTGTTGGTGACCCAAAGTGAAGGGGGTCGGAGTGACCAACGGGTAGTGGGATTAAACCTCATCCTTATGGGATACGTAGGAACGTTTGAGTGTCCCTCGAATCCAGCCCCAAGTCTTTGGGTGTAACCCCAAATTCCACTTTCAGTCCCTCGGATGAAAAGTCCCCATGAAAACACACACTGTGTATTTATTATAATGGTCCGAGCTCTATGACCCTAAACTAAGATCTCCCATACTTTTTTCCCACACGACGTTAAACTGTATTTCAAGAACTATGTATGGATTGATTCCCATCCTTATGGGATACGTAGTGAAGTCCAACATTTCAATTCAGGACCCAATCACAACATGATTATGGTTAGCATTGATCTATGTATCTTTACATAAACAGAACAATACCCATTTTTTATGTGTCACAATCCTAACCTTAAATATTTTCAGATCTTCATAACCCTTTTTTCCTGACTTCTAATCACAAAATGTCAAAATTTTGAGATTTCCTTTGTCTGACCATGTAGTATGTGCCATTAGGAGGACTTGCATAAACAGTCTACATAACGGACCTGTCTTCCAAAAGATGCTATTATTTGACTATGCAGCCAATGCCCTTAGGCGGCCCTGCATAATTCAACCCCCTAATGGGTTTGTTAAATAATGGTAACTTCGTTCTTAGGACGAAAACCTTTTTTTGTCCTTATTTTTCTTAACGACAATATGTATGGATCCGAAAAAATAGCCATCCTTAACATATTTTTCCCATATTACTTTTCATGATCTGAATGTATTCAAGTCTATGGTTTATATTTTCCTTCCCTGCGTTTGGGTTAGACCTTCATAGGAGTAACATTCATCCAATTCTTTGAAAATATTGATGGAAAATATCTTCTCCATATTCAAGTACCTCTTTCCATACAACAAACTCTATACTTTGGAAAAGTTGAATCCCCATAAACATTCACTGGATTTTTAGCACTAGAAAAGTAAATTTCTGAGAGTTCTTTTTCCTGACTATGCAGCATGTGCCCTTAGGCGGCCTTGCATAAGTAGTCTACATAATGGACATGTCAGACAAAAGATGTTATTATTTGACTATGCAGCCAATGCCCTTAGGTGGCCCTGCATAATTCAACCCCCTAACGGGTTTGTTAAATAATGGTAACTTCATTCTTGGGAACTACTTCTTCTAATGCCTTTTAGCCCTTTTTCATATCATTCCTCAGATTCAAAATTTCTTAAGTCATAGTTTACATATTTTCCCTCATACTTGGGTGTGGTAATATGTTTCCAGATGAATTATCAAGGAATTGAGTTAATTCTAATTCATTCGGTCAAAGCTATTTCGACCTTAAACATTAGCATTTTTTATGTCTGACGTGCATGAATTTAAACTGCCCACAAAAGACAATGGAACTTTGAATAAAATTCAAGTTCCATCTCACTAAACATAAATTTTATATGATTTAGGTAATGTTGAGCAATTAAAAGATTCAAAGTTTGTAGGGTTATTTATAATAATACTTGCAAAAAATCAAACTATGCTTACTAGGCCCATTATATTAGGTAAAATTTTAAAACAGGTAGCAGGAAAATATGTGTACAAATGATTGAAGATGAAAGCGTTCTTTCCATTTGATGCACAAAAGTTAGAAGCACATCCACATACTGGAGTCTCTTCTCTTTTTCTAAGAAATTACAAGAGGATGTCAACATAAGTCTTCACTTGATGAACAACATCCTGAGCTTCATCAGTAGCTACTTGAAGCTCATGAACTCGACCAAATTCACTCTTTTCATCCTGATGGAGTGCTTTCTTGGAATCTACAATGGCTTTTATACCATTCGTTTGAGCCCCCTCCAGTGAATTATTGAGCTGGTCAAGTTCTCCAGTAACAACATCTAATTGTTGCTGGAGATGCATCTGCTGGATGACTTTATCTTTGATCTTATGCTTCAGCTCCTCCATCATGGAAGCATAATCAGCCTCATCTCGGGATACCATAGCCTCAAATTCACTTATATTGGCTGACAGCTTCACCCTAGTCAGATCTTCACGACACTTTTTCTCCTGGTCCATTCTTAAAATGACAAGTTTTACCACGGCATGGATCTTTTCATATCCAAAACCCCCAAGTCCCAATATGACAAATAGGGATGAGAGTTGTGGAATCTTCGAGGACAGCTCCTCCAGAGGAACTTTAGATATGATTTTCCACATGTTCTTCCATGCCTTGCGTCATGAAAATTGGAATGCCTTTTGAACTTCCGGGTCCGACTCAGCGTCACTATCACAGGGGGGAATATAATCTGGAATTAATGAACTTAGGGAAGTGCCATGTTCTTCTCCTCCCCCCCTGACCTGTGTTTCTTTGCTCTCAATTCCTGCTGGGGTGGAGGCTGAGGCTTCACCTCCAGATCTAACCACTGAAATTGATGGCCCTGCATAATCAATTGAATGCTCTGGTTAGTTTCAATGGATAACAAAATTCAATTGGTTGTATTTCAAATTAAGTAAAATCGCAAATATTGTTATTCCTTACCCAATGGTAGATTAGCAACCTGAGAAGGTTCCTCCCCATATTTCCTAGATTCGATGCGATTTTCAGGATGAGTTTGAGGAATCTCTACTGGGTTCACCTCCACTTGTTCTAATGTATCTGTAATAGTAGGGTTTTCTATTCCCACTTTAGGAATTGGTAATTCGGCTGCTTGTTCAGATAGAACTGCACATTTGAACCATTCATGATTAGAGATGTAATAAGAAGTTATTTTGATAGGATGAAGGATAACACTCACGTCCAAAATCTTCTAAATTACATGGTAATTTAACTTGATTTATAAAATCTTCAAAATATGCGCCAAGTTCTATCATTTCGTCTAATGTCATCTCAGAATCCTGGTTAATCTCACCAATGGGAGCATTTGATGTGTCTTCTTGGCGACCTTCATCCTACGATCCCTGACCCTGGACAACATCTTTAGATAAAATCGCGACACTAGTTGCAATCACCGCCGAAATCTCTAATGCAGGGGTTGAACATAAAGTATCATAGAATGGAAGTTAGTTGATGTTTCATTCAACATTTTATGAAGCATTGTTAACTTACCAGAAGCGGGTTCTTCTCTTCTTACAACCGCAGTAGGAGGGATACTGGGAACAGATGATGGCTCTTCTCCAGGAGCAGCCAGGTTAGCCTGAATTTACGATTGTTCCACAACACCCTCTGTGGTCCTCAAATGAGGTTCAGTCCTCTCCCTTATAGGGGAAATTGAAGAAGCCCCTGAAATCCCAAGTAAAATGAGAAATCTTTTTCATAATTTAAGACTCATGATTACCCAATGGACTTACCACTACTAATGAAGCGTTTAGTGGTGGACTTATATCTTTGAGGCCTTTGTCTCTTTGGCTTTTTGCGAGTGTGGGAAGTCTCCATTATAGGTACCCGAATTAGAGAATGTAAATCCATGTCCAACTCCTCATCCATGGCCTGCTGTCCTGGAGATATCTCGCCCGACTCATAAGGATATTCAGCAGCAGCCGCAATGGCAGTACCACCAGGGCTATATTGTGGCGAAGGAACCTCATTAGTTCCTTTCTTTGTAAGCTGCAGGATGAATAAAATAATTTCCTTGAGTAACAAAGATTTTACTGAAATTAAGTTGGAAAAAAATAAGGAAAGAAAACTTACATCTTCAGGAGACACGTAATCGTGCCACTCCTCATCTCCGATAGCATTAATCCCCTTAGTGGCGCCACAATCTATAATTTCTTTCACCCGCATGGTGAAAGGAATGGAAACATCGGTTGCATATATGAGCATTTCCAGCTCTCTGATGTAAACCCGCGCTTCATCAGGGTTATTCTCGAAATTGATATTAGTGGAAGCCAGAAGATTCCCTATTCCAGGGAGGTGTAGCCCCTCACATAAATCCATCCAGGCAGTTTCAACACCACAGTATAAACTCTACCATCTCTGGATATCCTCTGGTCATGGATATTCAATACGTATACCAGAAAGCAGCGAGGAAGGTCCTACAATCTTGGACTTCAATTTCTTCCCAGCTCCTGCAACTACTGATAGAGAATAAGAAAATCAGACTTTTTTCTCTATAAAGTATTGGTGATTAAATTGCTATAATGAGGTAACTCACTGGGAGATGATGGAGTGAGTCTTTTTATTCTGACTGGAGGATTATATCGGGCACGAGGCCGCATTGCCACTTGTTGTGCCTCATCATCCCTATCTTGGGAATCCGGTGAGTCAGTCCTAGTTGAGGAGTCTGGCGAATAAGCTTCAGGTGGGGAAGAATCACCTTCATGAGGAAGGGTTTCTTTCTCTACAGTCCTCTTCCTTTTCCCCACCTGATAAACCGGGCGATTCAGTACCCCTTTAGGGTATTATTCTATCCAGTGCTCGACATATCCTGTAGTCAAGTTATTTGCCAATTTTTCAACTGGTAGATCAAACACTGCCCCAGTCCTCGCCCTAGATGTCAGCAACCATAGTTGTTGGGCAACCATTAGATGTTGCTCTAACCTAACATGTACAGGGGGAGATACAATAGTCTGCTGAAAACACTTGAATTGACTTGCAAGTCTATATAGAGCATAGGCCTCGCATATAATTTCTCCATCCATCCTGGTGACCAGCACACCATCTCTGTAGGCCAGCATGTATGTCCTCAAATCCGGGCTGGTTGTTCTGTCATAAAAAAACCGCCCGGTTGGCGGATTTCCATAAGGAATGAAATTAAATTCCTTATACATGCTCAGCCTCACCTTCATGTCATACGAGTTGAGGGATAATGGAGAAACTCCTGATAATTCCTTCACTGATGGCCTGAAAGAACTTCCAGGAATTTGTACTCTATTCTGTACATTATACGTCCTGAAGTGAGTGGTGATCCATCCCCACAAAACAAGGAATGGTCCCACTATTCTCAAAGGAGACTTACCCATGAAGACATGGAGTAAGATCTTGTGAATCTTTGCTAAAATGGGGGTATCCAACCCAACCATTTTCCCCTCATCCAACTTGGACGTAATAATGAAGGTCCCTTTCCTGATGCCTCCCTTCGAGTCATTGACCAGAAAAAGATAAACACTGAGCCACAAGGAAAAAAATCCCAACAGACGAGTCTTCTTTGGGATCCTCTGATTCACCTCATATCCCCACTTCTCAAATTCTCCTACTTGTAGGGTCGGCCAGAATGTTCCAGAAGCACCCCTTTTCTCTATTTTGGGGAAGGTGGTAGGACGAGTGGGCCTCTTCTCCTTGGGCCCCTTCTTCTTGGATCCCTTCTCCTTCTCCTTTGGTTCTTTCTCCTGCTTCTCGATAAGAAACATATCCATCCACTCCTTTGGATGAATATCTTTTCTAGAATGAGTTAAGGAGGTCTCTGAACTCTTGAGCTTATAGAAGATTTTAAATAATTCCCAAGCTAAAGCTAGAGTCTTATCCGAATCATTTCAAGTCACCTTGGGAGGTATGAATTCATCATACATATCACCCAAAATTGGAGCCCCTGAGATCTTGTGGACATCCCATAGACTGATGCCTACTTATCCATGAGTCAAATGGAATGAATTGGTTTTTGGGCACTAATGGATGAGTATCTCCGACACAAAGTTTTCATGCCTGTAAACATATGTTTTCCCAACCCAGACAGCTTCGTATATCACAACCCCTTTCAAATCCTCGACAAACTCTGCACAGGTTTGTCGCACCCAGAATGCCCACATCCAAGTTGTCTTCACACCTCCTCCAGGACGGATGTCCCAGCTCTTCCTCCCACCTTTAGATTGATCCATCTGAGAGTTTTGTAAAATTTAGGGATAATAATGTGGTTGCAACTCGGGCTTATGTGGATTCAGATCTGGCGTACAAGGGTTGTGATGCATCATATGGGCCTTCTCCATTGTTCCAGCATTTATAAATGCTCCTCCACATGAAATATTTGCTGAAGAAAAGTTGGTATAATTCTGAAACCAATAAATTGGGAGATAGTTCATTGCCTCTGGAATGGTAACTTCTCGCAGATGACCATAGCCATACAAAGGCAGATAAATGCTCCTGGGGAAGTCACGATGATACTTCTTCAAATACTTAGCCAAATATGGGAGAGTGCTATCGCAGAAGGTATAATAATCATGGCCAACGATGGTCATCATATCATCAAGTCGCTTGCTTTACAGTTCATCAGCCGTTCCGATTCTCTTGGAATCCATTGAATCTGCACAAAAGTTGAATAAATTAACTCTTAAATGGTTTTATTTTTCATAAAATTTGTGAAGAAATTTCGAAAAAATGGCTAAGCAATTAAGGCGCGCAAGTCTAATCTTGGCGCGCAAGTCTAATCTTGGCGCGCAAGTATGGACGTGTCACGCAAGTGTGGATGTACCGCACAAGTGTTTGGCGTGCAAGTATCACCGTGCAAGTCCAGATACCTTGACAGTAATGCGACAACGAAGAAATAATGGAAAAGAGAGCAACTTGCGCGGAGAAGGTAACCTACGCGGTGAGAGCTCAAAAATCCGAAATTCGGTGTTATGTGCGACAAATGGCCACATATATATAGGCTCGGCTGCACCCCTGTGCACCTATATCTAGCGTGCTCTATAGCCATCATGATCAACACTTGCGCGCCGCCCTCTGCGCGCTCAGTACCTGGGCGCCGAAGTTTCGTTGGTTTTTATTTTTTTCCTCTGAGTTATATCCTCATTTCTTTCAGATCTAACTCTGAGGGGGGGCATTTTTTGAGGCTCCTTTTCATCAAAGAGTCTAAACTAATGGAAAGGGAAATGCTTTGGCGTAAATTGATTCATCCTTTGAAGAAAACAACAAAAATTGACGAAGGCAAGAACAAGGATTCTTTTTCAATTGGGTCGCGCAAGTTCCCTCATAGTCGCGCAAGTAAACATGCGCACCGCCTAATGGTCGCACAGGTGTCTTACGCGCCCTCTTTGAATTTTACCCAAGGTCTTCTCCAGCCTATAAATACCCCTGTGGGCCCCCCATTTTAGGGATGAAAGATTCTAGAACCTCAAATTTGAGCTCCTGATGCCCTAGTCTCTTCTCAAAACTTCCGAACACTTCTAAGTTAATATCTTACCTGTAACGGAAGATATAAAGAGGGGGAGGATGGCCTAAGTGTTGAAACTCATCAACACTTGCATGCCTGAGTGGCCATCCCTTAAGGGAAATGGCCACACTTGCGCGCTGCCTTGCTACTTCACCAAAACTTACGCACCACACTTCTGGAAGCCCCTAGGGATAGTACTAAGGTCTTGAACCAAGTTTCGCCCAAGTATTACCCCAAGGGTTAAAAGTCACGTAAGTACCCATGTGCCGCGCAGGTATACCTGCGCGCCCAAAACATGCGCGTCCACGCAGTACCTGCACTCCCACTAGGACTTGTGCGCCCATCTCTTTTTGGGTGCCCCTTCTGCCTATTTCACCTCTCTTATGTCGTTCCACCTACCCTCTTCAAGATTAAGCCCTTAGAACTCTCTTCAAAGTCATTTATTCCATGATTTCTTGATCAGCTTCTTTATCTGAAGGGAATTTTGTGGAATATCTCTCAAAACCTAGATATTTACATATCTTTATGTCACCAAGGTTAAAGATTTCATTCATTTTAACATCATACTTTAAGATGAGAGGATATATTTACTTGGGCTTCCTTTTCAGGAGTAAGCACCAGTCCAAGTTCTCTTAATTTGGGCATCACCCTTAGGAATAAGCCCCAAGTCCCTTAACCTAGGCCTCCTTTTCAGGAGTAATCCCCAGTCATAATTTCCCAAATTTGGGCATCCTCCTTTGGAGTAATCTCCAACCATAATTACTTTAACCTAGGTTTCCTTTTCAAGAGTAAGCCCCATTCTCAAATATGGGCATCCTCCTTAGAAGTAGGCCCCAAGTCCCTTAATTTTCAATTCCCTTTAACCTCGGCCTCCTCCTTAGGAATAAGCCCCAGTATTAATTTCTCTTAACCAGTCTTAATCTATTTTTTTGATCTGGGCTTCCTTCTCAAGAGTAAAACCCAATCATAAATCCCCTCCTAATTTGGGCATCTTCCTCAGGAGTAATCCCCAAGTTCGAGTATCCAAATATCCATTAATACATATACCTTTATGGACTTTATTCTTGGATTTCTTCCCTAAATTAAATCTTAATATTCATTTATTTGGGCATTCATATATGCATAAACCCCAAATCATTTATTATGATTGCATCTTTCATGGCACAATTGTCTGGTTTTACCAATACCTCTTGTTTCTCACACCGTGCATGACTCACGTGAGCTTAGAGTGTAAAATTAATTATGACATCTTTCTTTGAGCCATCAATCATATATAAACATCATACTCCCTTACTCAAACTACGTGGGTTCTGATTCCTTTTCTAAATAAATGATACGTAGGTAGCCCATCTGTGGGTACGATCCCAAATTTGAAATAATCCATGTCATTATGAATGATAATAAACTTCAAGTGCCCCACTGAGTGGCTTCAAAACCAGTATGGTCATCATAATGACCAAGAGACTTTTTTGTATTAAAGGATAACATTTCCTAAGAAACTCTAACAAATACAGATGATTCTTTATCGATTAAGAACCTCAAATAAATATAAAATATTCTCTAAATTTCCTACATATCAATCATTAATTGTCAGATCTAAAGGAAATCTCATTTTATACTTGGTAATTTAATAAGGATTCACGAACATAACTTAAATCTATTAAGAGAGTCCCAGAGTAGAACGTAATTCCCCTCAAAAAGTTGCGATGAGTCCGACCTCCCATCCTCTTGATCAATGCAAAATCCTAAGCCTCATTGGTTCACAACTAATGAGCACCTACCTTTGGAAAGTAGGTCCAAATAGATATGGAATCATCAGATGTTTCCGGTTCTACGAACAAACCCGTTAGAAAACTATTGGAATGTTTGAACCTTGAATCAAAGAGTTCATCCTAAATTCCATAGGGAACAAAAAATGGTTAAACCGACGTGAATGAGGACATAATCACGCACCACGCCGTATACTCCTTATAAAAGAATCGGGGCCAGAGGCCCAACTGTTGGCACCACCCAGAAGGAAGTTTGTCTCTTCAGGATGGGGTATAATGAATCACTACACTCAATGTTTGGGACATCTTGGGGTGGATACGAAGATCCGGGACACTGTTGACCATGTTTGAAACACAGAATCCCCATGGTGACCTGATGTGGGAGCAACAAATGAGCGTCGACCGCTGACCACGTTCAAAACGCGGGACTTGTATCGTCCTGTTTCTCGACATCCTCAAGGGTGTTGGCCCGAATTGGTAAGAGGGAACTCAGGACGAGCATCCATAACGTTCATGGGCCCTTTCGGATGAGGAAGGCGATGGAATCCCAGTCAAGGAGTGCGTGAAGCACAGTTGTACCCATCTGCGAAGGAGGCAAACATCTCTAGGGGGGACGTACAGCCAGGTCGAGACTTGCTTGATGTAAATTGGGGCAAAAGTGTGCACCCTGCAATATGTCTTGATCCAAAGGGAAGATTTTGGCTTTTGGGCTGGGCCAACAGACAAAATGTCTGGGAGTTCCTACATATCCCATGAGGATGGGAATCAAGCCATACATAGTTCTTAAAGTCCATGTAGTTTAACATCGTGCGGTAAGGACGTGGGGGGTAGATGAATGGGAGTGGGCACATGGTGTGACCATTATAATCCTCATATGAGTGGGGATAAGGAAACCGACTCCTCATGCGAGGACCCTCCAAAAACTATACCCAAGGGGACAGTCAAAGAGAAGAACTCGGGGCTGGGCTCAAGAAGAGACGTCAGGGCGTTCCTACGTATCCCATTAGGATGAGAATCAATCCATACGTAGTTCTTAAAGCGCAGTTTAACGTCGTGCTGGACAAGAGATGCGTCTCATCTGGGGATATGTACGGTACAGTGGGTAACTCTACATAAATTAGGATGTAATCCCACACCACATCGTACAATCCCATAAGAGAGCCTGTGTCGACAAAGGATAAGGGGCATGAGGCTGAGACTCAGTCAGGAAGGCCTGACTGGCTTGCAGTTTAATGTCTTGTAGTAAGGACGGGGGTCAGGGGCCCGAAAAGTCCAAAGGGCATGAGGCTGAGCCTCGGTCAGGAAGCCCTGACCGGCTTGCAGTATAACGTCTTGTAGTAAGTACAAGGGAGATCTTAGTTTAAGGTCATAGAGCTTTGACCATTTTTCAGTTTATCGTCATGCAGGACGAAGTTGCAGTTTAGGGTCATGCGGGACCATAATGTACAGTTTAACATCATGATGGACGAAGACGGGTAGTTTAATGTTATGCAGGACTGTGGTGCATTTTAAGGTCATGTGGGACCATAAGGTGCAGTTTAAGGTCATGCGAGACCATACAGTTTAAAGTCGTGCAGGACCAGGGGGCTCAGGAAATGTACTGCTTGAGGAACTTGGCGTTGGTGGGAGGGTTCAATAGCGCTCGGAGGGCCAACACCAGGTCGCCATGCAGAAAAGAGCGAAGGTGAACCTTCTTGTTGAAGGCTCTGGCTATCTTATGCTGATGCCTTTCCATATTGTGCAGGGCATGAATCTTGTTCTCGTCCATTGCTTCCAATTCAGCTAGACGGATTTTGGCCAACTTACCTAGTGTCTGTTGTTCATAGACTGCAGTGTGTAACGATGGTAGATGGATCTCAATGGGCAGGACGACCTCAGCCCCATACACCAGGGAATATGGGGTCACCTGGGTGGAATTGCGGGTCGTCGTCTGATAGGCCCAGAGGGCGTTGGGGAGCTTTTCCGGCCAACCTTTCTTTTTCTGACCAACCATATTCTGCTAGAATGTTAGAGAGGGTTTTGTTGAATGCCTCGATCTGTCCATTCTCTAGCGCATGATAGTGAGAGGTATGGTTCTAACAGATATTGTACTTGGCGTACAATTTCTCCAGCTCAGATGCTTGGATGTTGGTGCCGATATCGGTGAGGACAGCGTGAGGGACTCCAAACCAGTGGATGATATTGAAGCTCACGAAGACAACGATGGAATGGGCCTTGACCCCTTTGAGTGGAAATGCCTCTGCCCACTTGGAGAATAAATCTATAGCGGTTAGGATTTACCTACACTGGATAGTTGTCGCCGGTGGATATGGTCACAAAACATTGAGTCCCCACACCGCAAATGGCCAAGAGTAATTGGTGATGTGGAGAGGCTCTGGAGATCAATTCAGGAAGTTAGATTGAACTTGGAACGTGTGGAACCTCTTGGAAAACTCAATAAAATCATGGATCATAGAGGGCCAGAAGTACCCCAACCTCCGGATCTGATGGGACAGCTTACGCCCAGCCTAGTGGGCACTGCAGGAACCGGCATGAACCTCTTGCATGACCTGAGAAATCTCAACACCTTTAATACAACGGAGGATAACACCATTGGAGCTCCTCTTATAGAGGATCCTCTCAAGACTGGGACCACTCTGGAGAGTAAATTGCAGTGCATGGCATCAGATTCACTCGCGCTCGGCCCGATCATCTAGGAGGCAACAATTTTGGAAATACACTACAAAAGGTGCTCTCCAGTCAGGAGTGGCCTCAACCACTGTGTCTGATGAACCTGGACCCCTGACGAAAAAGGTCCGGTGGTAAGATGGCTTACCCACAGGTGATCGTTATCCTATGGGGTGACGGGGGAAATGACTCTTCGGTGTGCCACATGTATGATCAAATCTTCTTTCTCGGGTTCTGCGAGGGATGCAGCTAAGCCGGACAAAGCATCTACTCAACCATTCTGTGACCGAGGGACATGGGTAACCTCTGGTCGAGAAGATAATTGGGCCATTAGATGGAGGGTGCACTATAGAAATGGCACATGCTTCGTCTTCTTGAAAACATAGTCTCCATTGACCTGCTTGATGACCAGTTTGGAATCTCCTTTAACAAGTTGATGGGGCATATCGATCACAAGGGCCAGCTCGAGGCCAGTGATGAGAGCCTGATACTTTGCCTCATTGTTCGTGCATCCTTCTAACAACAGGAATGAGTATGGAAGGACGACTTGCACCGAGGAAATGAAGACGATACCCAGACCCACTCTGTTGATCTTAGGATCGTTGATCCTTAACCAAGTTAAAATGACACTTTGCTTATTTGTTAGGTCCCAACTTAAACTCAAAAAGAGGGCCAACAAAGAGATCAATAATATGTGTGCTCATCCCCAAGATGTAGTGGTCGGATTTATCTTGATTATGTCTATTATATCAAATAGGAACTCTTTTCCAAGATCTTCTACATTACTGAAATGGCTTCTCTCAAGTTCACGCATGTGAATACCTCTACTGCGAATGCCACTACTGCTACTTCTGTTGTATCGTCGTCTACTCTGAGGACGACATCACCTACTTAGCGTCTTCAATGCTGGGTATCAAACACGCCGGTTATGGAGTACCGTCAAAACGGTACTATTCCGACTTTTGAGGCCACCCGACAAGCCCTCCAAGTAAATAATTCACCTAGGTCATCCGGACAGCGATGACCAACGATCAAGAAGCAGGTGGTGACAACTAGCATTTTCAACTGTTTCGGGTTGTTATCCTCGAAACACAATCACCAGTCCCTCCCATGTTCTGGAGAGGTGAATGAGTAGGCCCCTCAGGGCCTTAATTCAAAGAGACGGGAGACTTTCCCGAGGGCTCCCATCAACAATCACCGCCAGACTCGTGCGACAGTGCGCCCTCAACATGATGAGGGCATTGTCTCCAGGCGTTCAGATCAGGTTCCTTGAACCCGAGTAGCCAAGAAGAATCACCAGAGGAAATATCCAGTCAACAGTGAGTAGGTTCTCATCTCTTTCATCTCTAGAGAATTCCACCAGCCTAACTTGGTGGCAAGCAACGAGCGGGCACACACACCCGTCCGTTTTAATTCCGCTGTCCAGCAGACTCGTCTGGCAGTAGCACGCCAATCCCGCTAGGAAATTCCAGCAGAGTACTATAGACAGAAACATACACTTGTTTATAAATCATATGCTAGTCAGCAGGCTCGTCTGACTACATATGATGGAGCTCATCAACCATGTTCGGCAATGTGCAATCAGCAGGCACATACACCTACTAGTATTGATCAAGCCTACCAACAGTCTCGTTTGGTAGCACTCGAAGAAGTAAGTTGGAAAATTCCGGTGACAAACAAGAGGCAGACTCAACTCTCTACCCCTACACTTGAGTACTGTCAGGATTCACTGATAGGAAAAGGTGGACAGGAGCAGGAACATACACCTACTCCAAGCACGGAATGGATGTACATCCCCATTCCGGTAGCTGAAGTCACCAAGCACATTCTGTCAATGGTGAAAGGGCAGAAGCAAATCACTGTTCATATTCTGGATGCCTGCCAGGATAGTATAACAGCTTTAGCAGCATCTCAGGGAAATACACATAAATCTATCCCTACCATTGGAGTGAAACATCAACAATTCACTCCGGAACGAACACACACATATGTTCCAGTCTAAGAGGGTTGTGGGGCATACTCCCCCATATCATACGGACAACCAAATCAAAAACATACACCTGTTTTGAGTGGAGATAATCAGCCTAACCTTATCATTTATCCTGAACAGGAACACACACCTGCCAAATTGAGTAAGAAGGCGTCTAAGAAGAAGACCTGACCAGCACAGTCCAGAAAACAAGGTCCCATCTGTGATAAGGCCTTACTCGATGCTGGAGTTCTTGAAGCCCTCAGACAATTATCTGTTGGAATTCAAGATTCCACTCTCTCATTCCCCAATAGTGGGAGCATTAATTCCGAAGGTCTTCATCAGACACTTCCTCATGAAGGCTTTCTTCATGACAGTTCGATCGATCTCGACGTTTCATCTTCAGATGAGAGCTAAAATAACCCACTGTGTGGACAGAAGATCAAGGAGCAAGAGGTATTATCTTTTGATGTAACCCATCATGGTGGTCCTCCACATGATGATTAATTTTGCTGCAAAATCCCTCTCCGTAGTAGTAATTCGCATTGTCTGTAAAATTCTTCAGAAGACAATGCAGTGACGAGAAATCCCTCTTATCGCGAGGCACTTGAAAAAGTGAAACCAGTCATGTATGATGCTTTACCATCAGAAAGTAAAATACTTTCTCAATCAGAAGATAGCCCGGGGTGTAGGTCATTCTTCGAACCACCCCTGGGTCATTCATCTTCTAGTTTGATCAGTGGATTCTCTACCAGTCTTGTTGAATCTGATGAAGCAACAAGAAAGCACCAACTCTAGTCTAAACAGGTAGAATAATCTTCATTGAATGATAAATAGGAAATGTTGAACATGAGAAAATAACTGGAGAAAGGTGAAGTGCCAGTCATGTTTTTGCCTTTGGATGACTCTCAGTATGACATTCCAGAGATGTTGACGGGAGTTGGGATTCATGATATTCATCTCAACATATGGAAAACTCTCTGTCAGTTGAAAAAAAATGTATTATCTTATGATGAATATGAAAATCATGTTAAGATAATAGAAGGGTTACAAAGCCAAATTGACTTGGGATCTTTATCAATCTCTCGATATCCGAAGGCTGAAAAGCAGTAGAGATCCTTTCAGTGTTCATAACTAGGCTCACTAAGAATATTGCGCCAGTTAATTGCCAATTCCCCATCTGATATTCATGTCAGAGGATGGGGTGTTCATGGAGCACTACATTTCACCATTCTCTCCAATCAATAATGCCCACCAAATGTGGTTTCATGCATTGTTATCTCCTAGAATTGGCCACATCTAACTGGTTTTGTGAGAAATCAAAGGATTTACCAAGAACAGGCCTCAACTAGTTCTTCTCAAAGTCAAGAATATAGAGAAAAAGTTGTTTAATTACTCCTGCATCAAGCGAATGAGAATATTGAACATGCCTCTCGTATGGAGCAAGCACATAATCAAGTGACAGAAGTGTCAGAAATCATCCAATGGTATTTTGAACCGAGTGATAAAAGTGGATGTTGATTGATGCATCCAGCTAATTTCTGGACCAAGGTCCGCAAGATCAAGAGATATTTTTAGAAAGTCTCAGACATATCAGGTCAAGAGCAACCCCAGCTTGTCAGACTAGGGACTCTTTTAAACCAATCCTCGAAATCAACAAATAGGATTCGAGGAGTTGAGCGGGAACAGCAGGAACAGCCCCAGTCCACCGGACTGGGGACTTTTTCAAATCCTCAATCCCTCCCTTAGATAATTTAGGTCTTCTCTTGTTTTGGGAAGAATCCCCAAGAGGAACGAAGAGACAAATTATCCGGAGACTCTCCCTAAATTACGGTTCATCAAGAAGTTCCAGAGGGATCGAATTAGCAAAAGGCAATGTCTCGTCAGGGACATGGAAGAAGGCAATATCACAGAAATTCTGATAAAAGGGATGCGATGAGTTATGCATTAATTAATGTCATCAATGATGTTATTTCTGATCCAACAGATGAGGCTCATTCAGAGGGATCAGATGAAGAAGTTCCTGCTCAAGAAGTTTTACGCACAGACACAAATGAAGAAGGTGTGCGTACACGAAATCAAAGGCTTACCCAGAATCTGGGTGTTCCTTCAAGTAACCCACTTCCCCCTCTCCGAAAGGGATCCAATAAGGGGAATGGAAATAATCAAGTTACATACCCTTCCTCTGGAGAAGTCTAATCGCTCTCATTAGAGAAAATATTTTCACAACAAGAGGAAGAAATGAAGGAATTGAGGAGGATGAATGAAGAACTACTTCAGGGTACTCTTCTTCCTAAACATGGTGGAGCCAGTCAACCAAGGGAATTTTTTATGGCTACTGAGATGGATCAAGAAAATCCTATTTTATCGGCACACCCTCACAGGTCTAATCCTATGGGTCAAGTGCAACAACAATCGGCAGTGCTGCCATCGGTTGCAGTACCAGCTGACATACCTATCCAAGCTCTAGTCAGTGAACCTGTTCAGGTCCAAGATCAACCAGATGTTTCTCAAAAGTTAATAACTACTATTGAGTCATTAACAGCTCAGTTGGAAGCTATAGAGGGAAAGCGTGCTCAAATTAAACCAGAAAAGAGAGATTACCCTAAATGGGTTGATGATATTTCTCCCCCATCAAATTTTTCAAGTACCACATTCCCAATCTTTAATGGTTTGGGACACCCAGAGAAACACTTAACACATTTTGTTTCTCGTTGCGATCCTATGATGGGAACCCTTCAGCCACAAGAAGCAGTTAAGCTTAGGTGTTTTGTACAGTCATTACAAGTACATGATTTTGTTTGGTACACAATCTTGCAATCCCGGTCAATTACCGGATGGGATGATCTTCACGAAAAATTCCTTCTTTAGTTCAGCTCAATGTTTCCAAAGACAATATTTTTTGATCTTACAAATTATAAGAAAAGGGAGAATGAAAGGGTCTCCGATCTCATTGCTCGTTGGAAGGGATTAACATATTCCCTAAGCCTAGGACGCCCTAAAGAGGAAGTGTTGCCAATCTGTGTGGAAAATTTATGTGATGAGTTGTGTACACCACTGATCCTTGTGAAATACACAGGAGGGATTCGAGACCTTACTTCGATCGCTCAGCAGATTGAAGATTCTCTTATGAAGACTAAGGATAAAACTTGTGTAATTCCATCAGCTCCAGGAAGGAGAATGGGTAGAGCAGAGACTGCTACAATCATGCTTTAACAGGCACCTGTACCTGCTTCTACTTCAAAGCCTTCATCTTCCCGAAGGGCTCCGCCTCTTGAGTGTCAGCAAAAGAGGCCGTTTCGTCAAGACGGTCAAAGAGATCAAAGATGGAAACAGTTTGATGAGTTGAAGAGAAATGTTTATTCTTTCTGAAATGAACAAGTTCCTGGTTACTTCATTTCAGCCATGGAGAATAATTTGGTTCAGCTTCCGAGGCCCAAGTGGCCAAATAAGGAAGGAGATGAAGATCGTCCCAATTATTTCCCATTTAATCAGATGTTGGGGCATCCCATTCAGAAGTGTTTTGTCTTCAAGGACCTCCTGCAAAAAATGGTTGACTCGGGACAAGTCAAATTGAAGGGTTCTTCGGCTCAGGTAGCATATGTTACTACTACAAATCCAGAGGAGGGAGGCGAGTGTAAAGAAGTCAAAAGCAAAAATGTGCAGAAATATGATGATTGGATGGTAAGAAAAATGACCAACCGAACTCATGCCATTTTTCGAACGCAATTGATGAAACCATATGTGTCTTCTACTGTAAATGTCGCAGTGAAACCTCCATCAAAAGAAAAATCCTGAAAAGAGCAGCATAATTCAGGGAAAGAAGAAGAATCAGAAGAAGATGTGTATGTGTCAAAGCCTAAGCTGTCATTGACTCTGGAAGATTTCATGCCATCTACTTCAAAGGTACGAGCATCGTCCCACCAAACGGCACAGCCTAAATTGGCTAGTCAAGAAGATTCTTCATCGGATGAAGAGTTAATCTTCGGTTTTGTTAATATGATTCACTTAACAGCTCCTTATTCCAGTCACAGTTTCGATTTCGATGAGCTTGAATTACCTGTATCAAACAGAGGAGTTAGAGGAAGTTCCAAGGGTTTGGGATAAAAAGGAAGACTTGGATACCCTAGAAGCCACTATTCCAATTCTACCCCTGCTAGAACTGTGTATGTAGCTGAAACTCATGGAAGATCCTTCAGTGAGCTCAATAATAACAAGAAAGTTCTTCCACCAATAGCAAATTCAGTCCTGGAACAGTTATTCTGGAGGATCGGTTGGAGGTTCCACCTTCATCCTCTCAACAGGTTAATAGACCTATTCAGTCTAATCTTCCAATTCCAAGAATATTTCCAACTCCTATCCCAATACAAGATGCATCTACTTCCAAAGCATCAACTTCCATGGCACCTGCTAAACCACATGTTCCAATTGGGAAACACAAACCTTTGGATCAAAATAATGATGTATTGAAACACCTGGCCCATGTACCGGCCAAGTTATCAATTCTGGATTCTTTGAATCTGTCAAAGTATCATTGGGAGGCACTCAATGAGGGTCTGTCAAGTCCTCGGGAGTTTGAAACTGAAATTTATGCCGCTAAAGTCCACCACATAGAGAATAATCCTGTGGAATTCCATGCAGTGATATCTTTCACAGATGAAGATGAAGACGATGTCATGCATGGGAATATTAGACCTTTGTACTTATCTGGAAAGGTCAATGGTTTAGACATCCGAAGAGCTTTTATTGATAATGGTTCAGGAGTCAAACTCATGCCCATTCGTACACTTCATCGATTGGGCCTCACAGAATCTGATTTATCTCCTTCTACTATAATGTTACAAAGATATGATAAAAATGAACAAGAACCACTGGGCGAGATTACACTCAGAACTCAGTTTGGAGATCTTGTATCCAATTCAGATTTCATGGTTGTTTATCAAGACTCAACCTTCAACATCTTTCTTTGAAGACCCTGGCTACATCAACATGCGGCTATCCCTTAATCATACCATCAATGTCTCAAGTATTGTTTTGATGGTCAAGTTGGGAAATTTTATAGTGATAAGTCCCCATTCAAGATATGTGAATCTCAATACATTGAGGCGGAATTTTATCACATTAAGGGAAAGGAGAAATCCACAACAAGAGAGATTACCAAAGTTAATGCTCCATATGGTTTGGAAAAGATTCCACTAAATCCATTTACACATGTGAGTACAGATTATGTGTTGCCTATCAATCAAATTGATAGGATAGACTCAAATCCAAATACTCTTATGGAAACTTCTATAATGTCAATTACGGAAATCAAGCCAGACAGCATGGGAGAAATTGGTGACCCACCAAGCAGTGATGAAAGCCCAAATGGAGATGTCTTTATTTCATCTGATGTTATCCAACAAGCCTATACTTCACCAACTAGGCCAGAAGAAGTTATAGCAACATCAGAGGTGAACAATGATGTCGATTCTCAATCCATCATCACCTCTTTATTTCCCAGAGAATACCCTTCATCATCAATCTGGTCAGAAATGGAAGCTTCTTCTTCAAGATGTTCAAATTTTAACATCTCTTCTGATCATGGAAATTTTGCTTCATCATCTACTATGAAAGTAGAAAAAAAGGAAATAACACATGTTAAAGAGGAAGAGGAAGATCTCAGGGATGATCCTCTAGCATTTGAAGAGGGTATCTCTACCACCATGGATGAACTCATAGAAATAAATCTAGGTAAAAAAGAAGATCCATGCCCCACTTTAATTATTGCAGTTATGAATCTTGAAGAACATGAGATATATATTTCATTTTGAAATAAAAATCAAGACATATTTTCTTGGAACTATACAGAGATTCCCGGGCTTGATCCTAATGTTTTTACTCATCATTTGGGTTTACTAGAAGGATATCAAGGATTTAAGCAAGCCGCGAGAAGAACACACCCAACTTATGCTTCCAAAATTGAAGCTGAAGTGGATAATCTTATCAAAGATAACTTCATCAGAGAAGTTCAATATCCCAAGTGGTTGGCTAATATTGTCCCTATGAAGAAGAAGAACAGACAAATTAGAGTTTGCATCGATTTGATAGATCTTAATCGACATTGTTTTAAGGATGATTTTTCAATTCCGATTACAGTTCATTTAATCGATGAAACAGCTAGCTATGAGGCACTTTACTTCATGGATGGATATTTAGGATATAATAAAATCTGAATGGATATAGAAGATAAATTATTTATAGCTTTCATATCCCCTTAGGGTATGTTTTGATATTGGGTAATGCCCTTTATCTTAAAGATTGGTGGTGAAACATATCAGTGTGCCATGCATCGTATCTTCAAACCCTTTTTAGGGAAGTTTTTCGACTGTTATGAGGACAATTTGGTGGTCAAATACAGACAACGTTATAATCACTTGGCCGATTTGGAAGTCATATTCTGCAAGCTTCGACAACATAATTTGAATATGAACCCCTTAAAATGTGCTTTTGGCGTAACCTCAGGAAAATTTCTTACTTTGTTGTACGCCATCGTGGTATCGAAGTCAATCCTGAGAAGACCAAGTCAATCCTTGGTATGTAACCTCCTCGAAATTTTAAATAATTGAGAGGACTTCAAGGACATTTAGCCTTTATTTGGAGTTTCATCGCCAATTTGGCAACAAAAAGTTTACCCTTCACCAAATTGATGAAGAAGGGAGTCACTTACCAGTGGACTGAATAATGTCAAGAAGCATTCGATATTCTCAAGAAATACCTCTTGAGTCCACCAGTACTTATGCCACCTGTTGAAGGAAGACCACTTATCCTCTACGTGACAGCCTTAGAGAGATCATTAGGTGCCTTTCTTGCTCAGAAGAATGATGATGGGAATGAAAACAACCTCTACTATCTTAGTCGGACTATGCTTGAAGCAGAAACCCGGTATTCAAGTATTGAGAAGTGCTACATGGCATTAATCTTTGCAGTTCAGAAGTTGAGACACTACCTACAACATCCCGAGGTCCAATTGGTATCTCGTAATAACCCACTCAAATTCATCCTTAGTCGTCCAATTCTTATAGGACGTCTGGCAAGGTGGGCAGTTATTCTGCAGCAGTTCGACATTCAGTATGTGTCTCAAAAGGCAATAAAGGGCCAAGCTCTGGATGATTTCCTTGCAGAACATCCTTCAGTAGAAGATACATTTTCATATATTGAACTCCCTGATGAGGAAGTCTTCTCTATTTAGGATATTCCTCAGGTATGGGAAATGTATTTTGATGGTGCTTCCAGAAGTCCAACAGGGAAGAAAATGGAATATCCAAAATTCAACAAGGTTGGGTCAGGATTTGTTCTTATTTCCCTGAAAAAGGCATTGTTCCCATATTCATTCTAATTGTGAGAAGGTGGTACAAATAATGAAGCATAATTCCAAGATCTCATCACAGGATTAGATTTGGCTCTTCAAGAACAAGTGAATCACTTAAAGGTGAAAGGTGATTCAGACCTGGTAATCAAACAATTCAATGGGGATTATGCTATCAGAAAAGAAGAACTAATCCATTTGTATGATTACATCAAAGATTTAATGGCGGAGTTCCCTTCGGAACTGATATTTTCTTATGTCCTAAGATCCAAAAATTCCCAAGCTGATGCACTGACTAATATAGCCACAACACTTGCAGATCCAAATTTGGACGAGACAACCATCTGTATTGCCCACCTTCATAAAATTTCATCTTATGTTCAAATTAGAACAGAGTAAATCAATGAAATTAGTCCCATTCCTGAACCATATGGTCATACTACAGGATGGATGAAACCTATCAGGGAATACCTTCAAAATGGAACACTTCCACCTGATAGAGTCGGGAAAGAACAAATCTGATGATGTGTTGTCAATTTTACTCGTTATGATAGCCTAGATCACCTAGAGAAAATTCTCTACAAAAGTGGTTTAGATGGAGTTCTCTTCAGATGCATTGATGGTGAAGAGACAATGGATTTCATGAAAGAAGTGCATGCAGGAGTTTGTGGTGCCCACCAGTCTGGACACATACTGTTTGATCAAATTCAAAGGATTGGATACTTTTGACCTTTAATGATACAAGAATGTGTTGATTTCACAAAGAAGTGTCATTCATGCCAACAAAAATATAATTATAATGATGGACCAGTTTCACCAGTTTTGAAGATAAAATGATGAATCACTTTCCCAAAAAACATGATTTTGAAGATAAATCTACATCTGAATTCAAGCTAAAAAATGCTACAAATTTGTGAATAGAATGAGGAATCTAATAATTTATATTAAAACTCCAAGTGTGAAATTCCAAAAAGTAATAAATTGGTGTTTGGAAGTGATTCATCTTCGATCTGATTGAGATGCACACCATTCTTGAACCAAAATGTTTTCATGCATTTACTTTACTTTATATCTTAAACCTCTATATTCTGCCTTAGTTGTTTTTACATTTAAAACCGGCCAAACCTGAACCTCAGAACAACCCATGAAAAAATACCTTACAATTGAAACATTTTAGGCTCTATGAAGTGGGGATACTAGGAGGATATAAAATATATGGAGATCACACATGTTTTTTAGAATGAGAAAAACTCCACAACAAATATCCTTGAGTGAAGAGAGAAATATTTTTCTTGGGAGGTTGGTAAAACCTAAATATGGGTATTAACATGAAATTGAATGGATTATTATTATTTTTGAGGAGTTGATATATTCATAACCATGTAGAAGGATAGCTATTTTATTTTATTTTATAATTTAGTTGTGTTTTAATTTTTGATTTGGGATGTTTTTTTTGACCTTGGTATAAGATGATTTCCCAGGAGTGCAATGTTTATGTGTTAGGGAATTGATAGAGTTGATATTGTAATAATTTTTTTGTATGTATTTAACATATTTAAACCCTATAAAATTATCATTTTTTCTTATTTGAATCAATTTTTGTATGTATGGGTTTTTTTGGGCTAAAGTTGGTAAATTTCATAATTCGGTAAATTTAATAGATTTTAATAAATTTTCTATTTTGATCATAAAATTTAAATAATTGATCAAATTTATGGGATTAGTTTTTTTATTTCTTTATTTCTTGGATAAAAACTTTTATTCTGGACTTATTTGTTGTTCAAACATCTTGAAGAAAAAAAATAATCAAGTTGAGAAATTGTTCAAACAGACAAGTTAGACCCCACCATTGGAAATGTGGCATAAATATTTCTACACAAATAAAATTTATGTGACTCCAGATGGAGTAGAAAGAGGACCCATTTCTTTAGTTCATTGAAGAATTTCATGGAGTTGTTCAATCATTATGGTGGTAATTGGATGCTCAAAATTTATGGAACATTTATGAATAATTTGGCCAGAAAATAATCCCTAGACTAAATTAGAAATACCCTTTAATACACGTGGAGGTTAGAGCTACAATTTTGATGCGGAATGGATAAATTTATTTGAAAAACTTTATAGAATACTATAATCTATAATATGGACATTACTAGTGTCAACAACAAAAAATCCTTTGGGGTAAAGATTATGGATCTATGACATTTCTCTTTTTGCCTATAAAAATGTATCCCCTCTCCTTCTCAACACATTGGAATGTTTATGTGGTCATTTTTGATTGTTTTTTAAGTTTCATTTACTATTTAATAGTATTAATAATTTTTAATATATTTTACTCTTCCTCATCATATCATTCTCATGTTTTTTATCTTATGTTTTTCTACCCAGTTCTTTTCCACTCTAATCTCTTATACTGGTGATCATGAGAATCAAACAAAGGTTGTTCCTGGGGGATCAATACAGTGTTGAAAACAAGTCATTTAACATTGAAGTTTGTTTTTTATTATTTTCTTAGAGTTTTTTCAAGGGGTATCTTAGTGTTTAAGGCGCATTTGTGTCTCCACTTTCCACCCAATGCTTACCATTATTTTCTATAATATTTTCCCTCAATCAAGGAGGTTGATGAGTGGTATCTCGATGATCTTTGAGTGAACTATACATTCAAAACCATCGATAGAAGAGAAAATCCATTCATATGATAGAGTGTTTTTATTAAATAAACATGAAACTAATAATGAGACGATTAAGGTTCAATCTGGGTGATTCTCTCTGGAATATCTCCTTTCATTCTAACTGCATTCTATTTGAATTAAATTTTTTTTCAATGAATTTGTATGTTTTATTTTATTATTAAATTATAAATAATCAAAACACCATTGAATTTAGGTTTATTTAATAAATATAAAAAAATTAAATTAAATTATAATTAGTGAGTGATTTACAGCAACAACTTCTCATGAGAATGACCAATGTCATCCCCTGTGCCAAACTTAGTTAAAATATTTCTGGGAACATATTGGAAAATGCTTCATCAAATTATCATCATTGAAAAGGAGATAAGTGGATTTCATTTACTATTTTTTCACATTTTTTTAAATAATGTTCCTTTTATTCTTTACTAAAAAAATAATAAATTTCAAAAAGTTAAAATATATTCTTTGTTTATAATTTATTAAAATTGTTATTATTATGAATGGATTGACCAATATCTTTTGTAATAAATTTTTTACAATGATCATAATGAATATTTTCAAAGGATTAGTGATTTATTGGAAAACAAGATTAGAAAAATAGAGTGGGAAAATGAATATGTATGTGCATGTCAAGAGCAATCTGAACCAAAACCTGAACCATAATAAAAAAAGTGGTCGAAGATATTTTACCAATCATTTTTTATGTCAAGGAACCAGTGGTGTGTGAGAAGGAGATTATAAAGTAATTAATCACAATATACCAAAATCAACCATTTCTTGAGGACATCCCTAACGTATAGAATCCAACAGACTCACTTACAAGAGATCAAAAGTTTTTAGAAGAATCACAGAATAAATTTTATGATGATAACATGAAACATGATATTCCCATTATAGATAATCAAACATAAGCACCTTTCTACCTCTATATTTATTTGTAATAAAATGATGAAGATGCACTTTCCAAGATTGAGTTGTCAATGGTCCTACCTAAATGGATCAATTACCAATCCGACTTACTTTAAATGGAAGATTTCATTATTAATTCTTTATGTTTTAATCATATTCAAGATGGATTGTTTTCTAAATTCTATTTCTATGAAATTTATGTTATAAAACAAATGGAATAGACCTTGTATTCTAAATAAGAGAAAACCCAATTTGTGTTTATTAAAGAAGAAGAAGAGTTGTACAAGAAGGTAGTGGTGTGACTACCACCTCAACAAAACATTTCATAACATAGAGTGGAGGGAACCATGGAAGTCAACATAGGGCACCCCTATCTTAAATTCCCCCCAATCTTGAAATAAAATCCTATATTTATTCATTCTTAGGGGTTGGGAATTTTCTTATCTTAATTTGTGTTATCAATTATTTTTTCAACTCATGGATATCGACAGAAGTCATATGTGATGGTTTATCTCAAATAAAAAACATCTTCCATTTGAATTGGGATAATCCACTACAACTACTTGAATGGGGGTAGTTAAAACCTATCACCCAATAGGGTGTAAAACCTAGAATTATGAATTTTCATTACTATTATTTATTTTTATTAATTTTTTTTATTTCTGGTTATTTATTTCATGATGTTTTAAAAGTGGTAGCAGTTATGAGAAAAAATGATAGCTTTCATTAAAAAATATATATTTTTGTTTCTTTCCTTTTCTTTATTTTGTTTTTACCAAATTAAAATTCTAATTGAAAATATTTATTGATCAAAATTTGAGGTAAAAATATGGTAGTAAATTTAATAATTGTGGGTAAGGTTATCAACTTGTTTTAGTAATTTCTTTATTATCCATTGTTTTTTATATATTTTTCTGAATTTTTTATGTTTTTTTCTTCATTTATTGGTGTTTTTTAGGATTCATGATATGAATTGAACAATTTGGAAAATTCAAACCATATTTGGGTTTTTTAAGAAATTTCTTTATTTTAAGGTTTGGGGATTTACATTATTTCTGAATATATTTTTTTCTTTATTTCCAATCTTTTTATTTGGTGATGTTGGATTGATTATGAAACTCAGGTTCATAAGTACTATCTGAATTATAAATCATGCCATGCTGAAGAGGTTTCTAAACATATTTGAAATTTTCATACATTTCTTATTTTATTGAGAGTATTGAGGAATGTTGTGTTATTCATAACATGCTATTTTCCTATTTCTCAGAGCTGTTGGAGTTCATAAAACGTGTTACAAAGGATTATGGAGCCACTTTGGAAGCCCCTTTTTTACATTCAATCCTTATTTTGGCCTACTTTTTCATCTAAAAATTATAAATACAAAAGTATCCATAAAATAAATTGTTAGAAAGACAAATTAAAAGTCATTTACCCTTTTGTAACTTTCTCTTGAAGTTAAATGCATGATAATTTTTGAACTCATGTTTGGGGGAGGGAGAAGTTGAGATGTATTTTTCTTTATTAGAGAATATTTTTGACATGAACTAAAATTTTACCCATATTTATTGCCACATTGATTGACTAAATTTCATGATGGGAAGATGGATGGTTGGAAAAAATATCATTACAAAGATGGGTTGGGTGTTCACCTATTTTTGAAGATCAAAAGTTCCTTCTCTTATCCAAAAAACATGATTCTGAATAGAAATCTCGATCAGAATTCAAGTTAAAACAATGATAAAAATCAGGTAAAAGAATCAAAAAATGAATCATTAATGTTGAAACTACATTTATGATCTTTAAAAAATAAATAAAGTGTTGTTTGATGGTGATTCGTATCCGAGCTAATTGAGGAGCACATCATTTTTGAGAAAAAAAAATTTAGGCATTTACTTAACTTTAGAGATTAACCCTCCTCATTCCACCTTATTTTATTACAATTAAAACCAAAAACCCTCATACATAGAACAACCCATTAAAAAGAACTTATGATTTTCATATTTTTGACTCTATGAACTCGATATAATAGGAGGATAGAAAAACTATGTAGATCACACATTTTTTTAGAATGAGAAAATTCCACATTAAATGTACTTGATTAAAGAGAGAAATATTTTTCCAAGGAGGTAGGTATAATATTCAAGTGAGTATTAACATGAAATTGAATTGGTTGTTATGATTTTTGAAGAGTTATAAAAAACATTTCCATGCTGGAGGAATGCTGTTTTCTTAGATATGATAGTTGATCTGTGTTGTCATTTATGATTTGGGATGTTTTTGTGTCCTTGTTATAAGATAATTTCTTAGGATTTGAATGTTTAGGTGTGACAGAATTTATAGAGAAAATTTTTTCCTCATTTTTATTTGTATTTACCTTATTTAAACTCTCCAAATTTATCAGTTTTATCATATTTGAATTTTATTTTGGATTTATGTTTTGATTTGAGATGATATAGGAAAAGTGCTTAATTCTAGAAATTTCATGGATGTTAATCACTTTTCTATCAATAAAATTGAAGTGATTTTATTTAATGTTAATATATTTTTGGGATAATTTTAATCTTATGGATGTAGATTTGATTCAAAAATCTAGAGGATCGATAAATTAATCAAGTTTAGGAATTATTCGGGAAGACATGGTGGACTCCACCTCCGGAAATGAGGCATAACTCATGATACACAACTCAAATTGATGTGATTATAGCTATAGGTGAATGGAGACTCATTTATGAGTTTCAATGATAAATTTCATGGAGTTATTCATTCATTATAGTGGACATTGGATGCTCAATTTATAAGGAACATTTATGAATCATTCGACTAGAAATAAATACTTGGAGTAAATTTGAGATATCCTTTAATACATGTATAAGATAGAGATGAAATTTTAATTTAAGAACTTATGTTTTTTGAAAAACATTATAAAATACTACAATCTTTAATTTTTCTATTAATGCGGTCAACTACACAAATGTTTTGGAGTAATGATTCTGGGTAAAAGATTTTTCTCTTTTTTCCTTTAATAGTGTATCCCCTATTCTTCTCAAAACATTGGCACTTTTATATGGACATTTTTCTTGTAGTTTCATTTCCTATGTAACAGTATTATGAATTATTAATATATTTTAATCTTCTTCTTCAGCTCATTTTTATATTTTTTATCTTTTGTTTTTCCATCTCATTATTTTCCGGGACGATCTCTTATACTCATTGATTAACTAATCTAAGGAATTTCTGAAGGGGACAATCCACTATCGAACCCTTGTAATTTCACATTCATGTTTATTTTTTCTTATTTTCTTAGAGTTATTTCAAGGGGGGTCTTAGTGGGTAAGGAGGATTTTTCTCTCCCCTTACCACCAGAGGATTAACATTCTCTTCTATAATGTTTCCCTCAATCGAGGAGGTCAATGTGTGGTCTCTCGATAGTCGCTGAGTGAACAATATATTCACAACCATAGACAGAAGATTATATACACAAAAATTAAAGAGTTTTTTTATTAAATAATTTTTAATCTAATAATGATACGATGGAGGTTCAATCGAGGTGATTCTCTTGGGAATATATCCTTTCTTTTTGACTCCATTCTGTTTGCATTCATTGTGATTCCATTGTATTTGTATATTAAATTTTATTATTTAATTCTAAATTCTAAAAAAATCTATTTAATTTATATTTATTTCATAAATATAAATAATATAAAGTGAACTAGAAGTGGATAATGATTTACCAAAACAGGTCCTCATGAGAACGACCTAGGTCAGCCCATGTGTTGCAGTTAGTTAATATATTTTTCAGATCATGTACTATAGTGTCTCATGAAATTGGTGTCATTTTTAGAAATCAATGTGGCCCTCATTCACTATTTTTATTCAAATTTCATAAATAATTTTCTTCTCATTCTTCACAAAAAAAATAATAAATTTCAAAACTAAACAAATATTCTTTTTCAGGATGTATTCTAATTGTGATTGTTATGCATTGACTGGACAATCTCAAGTGAAAATAAAATGTTTACAATAACATTGATGCACAGTTTCAATGTATTAGTGATGTATTTGAAAACATGGAGCGAAAAATAGAGTGGATAACTGAATATGTACATGGATGTCATGTGTAATCCGAACCTGAACCTAAACCATAATCGAAACAAGTGGTCGAAGATATTCCACCATTCATTTTTATATAAAATAACATGAGACCTACTGGAAATCGAGCCTATACCAACACTTTGTTACCAACAGTTTAGAAAAACCATTGGAAAAAGAACCTATACCAACGGTTCTAGTAAACCATTGGCATATGCTATTTTATGTTGGGTTTTGCCAATGGTTTAAGAAAGCTGTTGGGAAAGAAAACTATTACCCATGGTTTTTATTAACCATTAGGAAAAAATATACCTAATTTAGGGCTCCCTCGTGAAATTTCAGCCCCGTGCACTCCTCCCCTCCCCGACCTCGACCTCCTCCTAGTCTCCTCCTTTGCCTCCCGGCCTCCACCCCCACCTCCCAGCCTCCGCCTCCGCCTCCCGACCCCCATCCCTCTCCTCCGGAGACGTCCCCCTTCCCCTCATGGCTCCTTCTTCGACGACGATGTCCCCCTCCCCTCTCAGATCCAAGAGACGTTCCCCCCTCCCCTCTTGGCCCAATCTCCTCCTCCGACATCCCCCGACCCCTCTCTAATCGCGCATGAGACCCCCCATTGTTGAACACCCAGTGGGAAGTCCCCCCCCTCTCATCTCCCTCTCCTACCACCATGGTTTTTGATGGGTACTTCCAGGTAATAATTAGTCATCCTTTTAAAAAAAATTAGGCAACATGGAATTCATTGTAAGGTTCATAGTTAGGATAACCATTCATATTAATCATGCATTTTCTAGAGTTTTGGGTAGTAACCAACTCACGGTGTGGTGAATTATTGGGTAAATTGTAATTTTTTTGAAACTAGAGTCTTCTAGAAATGTACGGATAGATTTATAGGTTGTGTTCCATTCATTAGAACAATTCATTCAATAAAAAGTTCATGATTTTTTAAAAACCTCATATTTTCCTCTATAAAATCCTATTAGACCTTATACGGTGTTGGATTTTGTTTTTTAATCATGATATATATATGATGAGGTTGTATTGTCATTAATATGTGCAATGATGTGGGTTAATTGGAGGTGACTGATGCTATATGAGATTTTATGGGTTATTGTGGGGATTTTCCTTCCCTTTAATTGATTGGTTCATAAAAGATAAGTTGGTGATTTATATATTATGTAATTGGAATTGGAAGAGTAAAATTTTGGTCTCGGATTTATGAGTTGGTTATTTGGATTGTGTTCTATATCAAAAGTGGGTATATCTCTATTGACTATGGGTGTATTTTCCAATTGACTAATTTATTTATTAAACTGACCATGCAATACACATTTCCCACAATACGAAAGCACCACACAAATCATATATAGACACTACACACCACAAGACACCCATGGGAGACACCCCTTGACATCTACAGATAGTTAAGGGGGAATTAACTTAGGTGCTAAAGTCGATTGTCACTAAAGCCTTGAGAAATTCCCATTGCTGGTAAAAAAGATACCAACACCTTTATTCTTAGTATAGTATAAAGAAATGTTTTACACCCTCATGACCAATTACACCATCTGGTTCATGGACTAGTGCCCAACCAGGTTGAAGAGTAGGATTATCTACTAAACGTTGATTTTGGTCTCTCTAAGGTTCTTTCCAGAGTGAAGAGGGTTATGTGCACAATATTCAACTCAACTAATGTATCATTGGTGCATATTCAACGGCTAAGTGTACTAGTATAGTGTTTCCAACAACATGGTATATAAAGAACATAATGAAAAATGAAGAGATTATTAAATGGAACTATGTCCCCCTTTCTTGAAGGAACATGATTTGACCCATAGGGCGGTGTGGTTCTTATATATTGGGCAGTGACATGTATAGTCACATGATACAGGTATGTTTTTGATTAGTTTTTATTTTATTTTCTTTATCGCATTGTCCACTTAGGTATTTTACTTCTTTCTACGGATGAAGGGTAGTAATGATATCCTGATTAATTGACGTAGATCACTTGTATATTGTAATACAATGAGGTGTGAGTGTGAGGAAACATTGGAAGATAGAGGATCCTTGGGGTCTTCCATGAGATGGAATTGTTTTTCTAATACATTGTGTGGGATCATTTCTGGAGTATGTTGGAGTCATAAAATAACCCCATCTGTCTCCATGAGATAACATAAATAACCCCATGTGTCTTCAAGTGTCTCCATACATTGTATCATCCTCGCATGGGTTGGCCACTCACCCAATCCTATCAAACCTATCCTAGTCTATCCTCTCAGTCACATCATCTAGACTCATCTCTCAATGATTATCCCATTCCTCGATGCACATCTCATAATCCAAATAGACAAAGTGGATTATTCACTTTATGATTGTCCTTGACACAAATTCACACCATGTAGAACCCATCTACATTAAATTCTCAATAATCCGGTCAAGAACCTCATCAAAATCATGTATTATAACCCATCCCCACTCACCAGGTTCCATCCCAAGCTAAATCACACAAAGCCTCTTGGCATTATGATGACAATCTATCCGACAATACCCAATACCCACACTAGCATTTCATTTTTCATCCCTTTAGTTGAACTCTTGAATCATTAAATGGAGTAAAACCTTTCATAATGCATTCTATATACTCAGAGGGACCATCCCACTTTAAGAACCTACCAAGATTCCAATCCATCATCATAAGTATTTCCTCATCAAATGCTAGATGTACAATTTCTACACCTATCTCTACAAGGCCCAATCCTCTTAGGAATATTTTACATCATCTAAATCCTCATAGTTAGTGACATCAATAACATTAAAGCACATAAATTTCAACTGAACCCTACATTCCAAGAATTATTCTTATGGATAGGCCCCATGGAAACAGGCTAAGAACTAAAACCATAAATAATAATGTCAAATACATGCATCATTTTTAAATAAATATTTCATGTGTAAACATAAAAACCCAGAATAATAAGACCTCATCCCTTGTATCGAACAAAACCAAACTAAGTTGAAACTCATGAAAAATTGATTATATACCATTAATAGGAAGAGTAATTGTTAATTAATAGGAATGTAATTTTTGATAGTATCATTTTGAAACATTGATCTATATCCCCTTTACTTGTAGGAAGATGATTTAACCCATGGGGCGCTATGGTACTTATAGGTTGGGCGGTGATGGGTATAGTCACAAGAGACAGGTATGCTTTAGTTTAGTTTTTCTTTTCTTTTCATTATCGCATTGGTCACATAGATCTTCGACTGCTTTCTATGGACAGAGGGTAGTTATATTCTTCGAAGGGTTGCAGAAGGATTTCAGATTGATTCAGTCCACCAGCTTTGATCTGAGGTAAGATTCTATAGTTACTACTTGTCTCGTACCTCATGTATTTGTGGATTTAGTGTTTTTTATTCCATATTATGATTTCGGTAGGGTGTTGGATCGTTTCGTGTTGGTTTGGGTGGATTTGGTTCTCCGCTTGCAATCTAGGTAAGGCTTTAATGCCATTGGCTGGTTTCTCACTAGTTATGTAGCGTTCTTCATGTTCTTTAAGGTTATTAATATCCTTTGTGTAGTGTGTTGATCCCTACTCATATGTTTCGAGTCTCCAAGTCAAGGGCAGCTCGCCTACGTGTGCATAAGCAAGTAAGTATATGTATGTGGGTTCCTTCGTTACGTGTATAGTCACCCATGGCAGTGATTATGCACGTATGGGGCTCAGTGTTCCCATGTATATATATATAAATTCATACGCAGGTGAGTGGAGAGTGATATATGCATATAAGAATATGTGCAAGGATCCCCTTGCACATGCTCATGGCCATGCAGGTGTGTGAATAGGGGCTAGGTGTCCTTTAATGTGTGTGAAGGTGCTTATACCCAGTGGAGGAGCAACAGATTTTAGATAAAAGCTCCAAGAGCCTAAGTGGACGACTTGGTTCCACCTTGAGGTAAAGTCCCTCCAGTAGCCTCTTTAATTTAAGAATGCTTTAAATTGAAATTAGCTTCTTTCTTAATTATGCTTAATTATATTGAATTGCGTATCTTGAATAAGTGTTCTTTAATATAATTGTTTCAGTTGATAAATAATGTCATGTTTTTATAATAAAACCCCTCCAATGGAGGTGTGCTATCTGCGAAAACACACAGTGATTGTTTAGGGTGTATGATTCTTTTCCGTCGTTTCATTTCCCTTTAGAAGTTGTGTCATTGTGACACTCACTATATCCTTCTGACGATCCATTTTTATAACATTTTAAATAGTTGATTTGTTCTATCATGTCTTTTGTGACCTTATCTTATAGAGAAACCCATTTCGGGTGTTTTCCTGGCCTCTTTTCCACCCCTTATGGTGTTTACCCGAGCCTATATATCTAAAAACACTGATGGTGTCATTATTTAACACCTATCAGGCTTATGGTTCTCCCCACCATAAGCTTCATCAAAACACTATTTGGGGTGTTTTCCTGGCCTCGATGCACATCTAATATTTTACATATATGAATTCTCCCATAAGATGTGTGTTGCATCCTGAGATGTTAAAATATACTCAAATTATATTGTTCTCAAGGTGACTGAAGTTTTATTATTAGAGTTCCAAGAAATGAATATACCATTGATAAGTAATACACCTGCATAATTTTACTCTCAATCAGTGGTTTCAACTACCTAGTACCACTTTTTAAAACAACGAATATAAAATATATATCATTATTATACCACAATCCTGAATCAAGAGTCTATTTTTTATAACATAAGATCACTTTCTATAATGTGAAGGAAAACTAAAGAGGATTTATTTAGAATCTTGGCAGGAAGATTCTGCCCCGTGGATGTTGCTGGATCGGGCCAAAACGTCGCGGTAATGTCGCGGTCACGCCGCGGTCACGTCGCGGTCACTCTGCGGTCACACCGTAGTAATGTCATGATTTGGCCCTACTTCAGGACGACACCTCTCGGCGGTTCGCAGCCCTGTTAGAATTAGATGTATGATGCCTAGATAGAGTTTTAGATACATTACCCATCCATAGTTAATGGGGAAGGAGGTGACGGCCGGAATGTTTCCCCACTTACTCCCGCTCCCTTCGCTCCTGGTCGGAAGATGTTGCCCCGTGTATTTCACTGGACTAGGCCAACACGCCACGGTCATGCCGCGGTCACGCCGCGGTAGTGCCGTGATTTGGCCCTGCTCCAGGATGACACCCTGCGGTAGTTCGCAGTCCTGTCTAAATTCGATGTATAGTACCTAGATAGAGTTTTAGATACATTACCCACCCAGAGTTAATGGGGAGGGAGGCAATGACAGGAATGTTTCCCCACTTCCCCCCACTCCCTTTGCTCCTGGCTGGAAGATGCTACCCCGCGAATGTCTCTGGACTGGGCCAACATGTTGCGGTCACGCCGCGGTCAATCCACGGTCACGCCGTCGTCACGCCGCGGTCACACCGCAGTCACGCCATGGTCACCCTGTGGTCACGCCGCGGTCACTCCACAATCACACCATGGTAATGTCGCGGTAATGCCGTGATTTGGCCCTACTCCAGGACGACACCCCATGGTGGTTCGCAGCCCTGTCAGAATTCGATGTATGATACCTAGATATAGTTTTAGATACATTACCCACCCATATTTAAAGGGGCGGGAGGTGAGGACCGAAATGTTGCCCGGCCTCCTCCCACTCCCTTCGCTCCAGGAAAGAAGATGCTACCCTGCTAATGTCGCTGGATCGGGCCAACACGCGGCGGTCACGCCACGGTCACACTGCGGTCACACCGCGGTAATGCCGTGATTTGTCCCTACTCCAGGACGACACCCTGTGGCGGTTCGCAGTCCTGTTGAAATTTGATGTATGATATCTACATAGATTTTTAGATACATTACCCACCCATGGTTAATGGGGAGGGAGGAGACGGCGAGAATGTTGCCCCTCCTCCCCCCGCTCCCTTCACTCATGGCTGGAAGATGCTGCCCCGTGAATGTCGTTGGACCGGGCCAACACACCGTGGTCACGTCGCGATCACACCGTGGTAATGCCTTGATTTAGCCCTGATCTAGGAAAAAATTCCCCCGGTGGTTCGTATACCTCTCGGAATTCGATGAATGATACCTAGATAGAGTTTTAGATACATTACCCACCCTCTTTATAGGACCCCAGACAGCCCCCCACCCTCCTCCCTAGACCCCGGACAACCCCCCAGACAGCCCCCCACACTCCTACCTGGACCCCAGACAGCCCCTCGGACAGCCCCCCGGATAGCCCCCCAAAAACTCTCCTCCCTAGACCCCGGATCCCAATCTGTGCTCTCTTCAAGATTCACCCTAAATCCCAACGGAAAAGAGGGTTTTATATCTTCATAAGAAGATGAGAGGAGAGTGCAAACCCTAATCGAAAAGATGAAGCAAGGATAGGATTAGACTCACCCATATCGTCAATCCGAACATGAAGGCACTCAAAACACCTAAGTGATGTGTACGAGTCAACCCCACCTCAAACCGAGGCATGGTGTGGCCGGTACCACTCAAAGTGATTCACTTTTATTTGAAATGGACAACATTTTAAATGAAAACAACAACTGACATATGGAAAACTGACCAAACGGATTCTAATTGTGTTGATACATTAGAACAACAATACATGAGTCATTTTTGACATGTACGAGTCAACCCTTCCTCAATATGAGGAACGGTGTGGCCGATACCACTCAAAGTGTTTCACTTTTATTTGAAATGTACAACATTTTAAGTGAAAACAACAACTGGCATATGGAAAACTGACCAAACGCAATAGGATTCTATTGATACTTTAAGAAAACAATGCATGGATAATTTTTGATGTGTTAGAGTCAACCCCGCCTCAATATGAGGCATGTTGTGGCCAGTATCACTCGAAGTTTATTACTTTTATTTGAAATGGACAACATTTTAAGTGAAAACAACAACTGGCATATGGAAAACTGACCAAACATATTCGGATTGTGTTGATAATTCAAAACAATTATCCATGGGTCATTTTTGACATTTATGATTCAACCCCACCTAAATCCAAGGCACGATGTGTCCAGTACCACTCAAAGTGTCACTTTTATTTGAAATGGACAACATTTTAAGTGAAAAAAACAACTGGAACACGGAAATCTGACCAAACGCATTCAGATTGTGTTGATACTTCCCCACAACGATCCATGTGTCATTTTTGACTTGTATGAGTCATCCTCGCTTCAATCCGAGGTGCGGTGTGGACAACACCACTCAAAGTGTCTCACTTTTCTTCGAAATGGACAACATTTGAAGGAAAACAACAACGAGCATACGGAAAACCGACCAAACGCATTCGGATTGTGTTGATACTTTATCAAAACTATCCATGGGTAATTTTTGACGTGTACGAGTCAATCTTGCCTCAATCTAAGGTGCGGTGTGGCCGACACCACACAAAGTGTCTCACTTTTCTTTGAAATGGACAAAATTTAAAATTAAAACAACAACTGGCATACAGAAAACAAACCAAACACATTCTGATTGTTTTGATACTACAACACAACGATTCATGGGTCATTTTTGACATTTAAGAGTCAAAATCGCCTCAATCTGAGGTGCGGTGCGGTCGGCACCCCTCAAAGTGTCTCACTTTTCTTTTAAATGGACAACATTTTATGTGAAAACAACAACTGGCATACGAAAAACTGACCAAACGCATCCAGATTGTGTTTATAATTTAGGGAAAAAATATATGGGTCATTTTTTATTTCTACGAGTCGACCCTGCCTTAATCCAAGGTGCGTTGTGGCCGGTACCACTCAAAGTGTCTCTCTTCTGTTTCAAAAGGACATCATTTTAAGTGAATAAAACAACTGACATATGGAAAACCATCCAAAGGCATTCAGATTCTGTTGGAAATTTAGGAAAACAATTCATGGGTCATATGTGATGTGTACAAGTTATCCCTGCCTCAATCAGAGGGCTAGTGTGGCTGGCACCACTCAAACTGTATCACTGTTATTTGAAATGGACATGATTTTAGGTGAACACAACAACTGGCATACGAAAAACCGAACAAATGCATTTGGAATGTGTTGATACTTTAGGATAACTGTCCATGTGTCATTTGTGATGTATATGAGTCATCCCCAACTAAATATGAGGCGCGGTGTGGCCGACACCACTCAAAATGTCTCTCTTTTGTTTAAAATGGACATTAATATAAGTGAAAACAACAACTGACATATAGAAAACCAACCAAACGCATTCATATTTTGTTGAAACATTATCACAAAAATACATGGGTCATAGGTGACATGTATGAGTCAACAAAAAATCAATCTAAAGTGCGGTGTGGCCGGAACCACTCAAAGTGTCTCTCTTTTGTTTAAAATGAACATCATTTTAAGTGAAACCAACAATTGACATACGGAAAACTGACCAAATGCATTTGGATTCTGTTAAAAATTTAGGAAAACGATACATGGATCATATGTGACTTGTACAGGTAAATATTTCATCAATAAGAAGCACGGTGTGTCTGACAACACTCAAAGTGTCTCTCTCTTTTTTAAAATGGACATCATTTTTAGTGGAAACAAAAACTGACATACAGAAAATTGACCAAACATATTCAGGTTCCGTTGAAACTTTAGGAAAATGATACATGGGACATATGTGACATTAAAAAGTCAACCCCACCTCTATCTGAGGCGCGGTGTGACGGGTATCACTCTAACTGTCTCTCTTTGGTTTAAAATGGACATCGTTTTAAGTAAAAACAAGGGGCATTCGGAAAGCTAACCAAACATATTCGGATTGTGTTTATACTTTAGAAAAATGAACCATTGGTCATATGTGATGTGTAAGAGTCAACACCGCCTCAATATGAGGTGCAGTGTGGCCGACACCACTCAAAGTGTATCACCTTTATTTGAAATGGAAAACACTTTAAGTGAAAACAACAACTGGCATACGGAAAACCGACCAAACACATTCAGATTCTATTGATACATTATGACAATGATTCATGAGTCATATGGGACATGTAAGAGTCAAACCCACCTCAATCCAGGGCATGGTGTGTCCAGTATCACTCAAATTGTCTCTATTTTATTTGAAATGGACAAGATTTAATGTGAAAACAACAACTTGCATACAGAAAACTGACCAAACGCTTTCAGATTGTATTAATACTTTAAGAAAATGATAACTATGTAATTTTTTATGTTTATAGGTCAACCCTACCTCCATCCGAGGAACGGTGTCACCGGTATCACTTTATGTGTCTCACTCTTTTTTAAAATGAACAACATTTTAAGTGAAAACAACAACTGACATACAAAACACTGACCAAACATATTTGGATTGTGTTGATACTTTAGGAAAAAACGATACATTGGTCATTTTTTACATGTATGATTAAACCCCTCCTCAATATGAGGCACGGTGTGTTGGAATCCTACTCGGATCAATAGATCACACTATACTTGTACCATTTAGTGTTCATAGCCTTATGAACATCAATATTATTCTCACTAATGTAAATAAACTTATAGTTCCATTCTTCAAGACCATTACAAGTTTAACATCTAATCATTTCAGTTCTGCCTGATTTTTAAATCAAGTAAAGAGTCCCATACTTTACTCCTTTTGTAATGACCATAGAACCATGTGTCAGTTTCCATACCCTATTTTCAAATTTAGTTTCATAGCATTCATGCTCAAACTTTCTCTTTAGATTTAGGAAGAAGAAAACCACTCCCAGGTAAAATCCATTTTCAGACATTTTTCATTGTCTATAAATGTTGCTTTTGTTTGAAGATAGATAATATTTGGGTGTTATTTTATTGTCAAAAGATCTTATTATGATCCTAAAAAACCTAAACATTTCAAAAATTGAGGGTTTTTATTTCACAACATCAAGAAAGTGTAGCAAGGGAATATGCTGCCACTTGTCAAAGTCCTATGGTAGGATGGTTGGGTTAAAGAGGGTATTTGGGGAATGATTATTTTGGATCCATTTTTTTTAGGATATTATGTGTCATCACTTTTATTCTCACTATTAAGCATGAGAGGGTCTCATCAATTATTTTTATCATGGAAAAAATAAGTGTCTACCTTACATTAACCAGTAGTACACCATGTATGATTGTAACTCATCCTAGATGGGGACTATAATTTTCAACCTCATATGCATCACGACACACTCTGGATCAGAAACATGTTCAACATCAACTTATTTAACCAATTTGTACATGATCACTATGCGTATAAAAACCAATACCCAAGTATATTATGTTATTACCACTATAGAGTCTACCATCAAAGCCATTACCATTCACCCAATATCTGACATTAACACCCCTACCTCCTTTGTCTTCCATTTCCTTTACAAAGAACATATTACATTCCAAATTTTAACATCTACATGTATTTTATCCAACACATCTGAAAACGATTTAGTTCACATTAGAATAAATTATATTACTATGATAGTAATATTGTATATATAACATGTCTCTAATCAAAGATGTGGTGTCCTTGAAATTTACACTCATCAACGATAGTCGCAAACTATTTTTCATGAGTTGGGTAGTTTCACTCCTGGGTTCATAAGTGATGAGACTCCTAAGAAAATACCTTTTCATGATATATTATAAATCATACAAGTTCAATGCAAAATGCATAAAAAATCATTACATATCCAAATCTAGGATCAGAAAAAAAAATTGGGATTTGAGCTAATTGAAAACTCTTATTCAACTCTAATAAGTATTTCTCAGACTATTCTTCCTATTAGAATTTGATCGGGAGGTAGGGGTTGTGCTGGTTGGGGGGGGTTGTGCAGGGGTGAGGTGAATTACTACTGGAAGATTGGTTGTCATATGAATATTTAAATGGGTGTATATAATGTTTGAGTTGTTGAAACTGTTATTCAACTCTACTGAAAGATTGTTGTCATATGAATATTGAAATAGGGAATTGTATTACATGACATGGTTGGAAGAGTTTTATGGTTTTATGTGTATTTTTTGTGCTATTTTAGGTGTTTTTATGATGTTTTAAGTCAGTTTGTATGTGTTTTTTGTGTCTTTTTTTATGCAGGTGTATACTGGAGGGGATACTGGATGGGTTTTTGTGCAATAGTTCTGAAAATACACAATACCAACAGTTTTAAACCATTGGTATACTTTGAGAAAAATTTAAAAACTATCCCAACAGTTTTTAAACTATTGGTATAGTGTTTTGTCTTTAATATATACCAACGGTTTCAATGAAACTGTTGGTAAAAATGCTATAAAAACATATAAAAATGGTTATCCTACAATTGTAGGTAAATCGATACATAAAATGTCCTATACAAACCGCTTAGATCAAACCGTTGGTATAGGGATTTCCTCACAGCTTACTACCCTAGGGTTTGGAAAACCGTTGGTATAGGCTATACCAATGGTTTTCCAGCATATACCAATGGTTTTTAACCGTATGTATAACCTTCATTTTCATTAGTGGTGGTGGGTGAGAATTAGATTCTAAATGAATTAAAAACATCATAACTCTCTGTAAAATTTCTCTAAGAGGTCTCTGATGTACACATTCCAGCTGATGCACTTATGGGAGATCAACAGTTTTGGATAAATCCTAGAATATCTTTGTTGAAGATAACATGAGACATCATCTTCCCATTCCTGATAGTCAAAAATCAACACATTTATACCCATAAATTTCTTTATAATGCAATTATGAAGATGAACATGATAATTTTGGGTTTCTAATGGCCCTTCCTAAATAGATCAATTACCAAGATGAATTATTCGAAAAATAATATTTCATTATTATTTCTTCATGTTTTAATATTATTCAAGATGAACTATTTTACAAATTTTATTTCTATAAAATTAATGATGTATAAAAAATGTAGTAGATCTAGGATGTTAAAGAATAGACTACCCATGTGGTGGTTATGAGAGAAGAATATTTGGACAATCATGTGGTGGTGCAACTACTTCCTCAACAACAATTTTCATAACATATAGAGGAGGACACCATGGAAGTCAACATAGATCACCCCTATCTTCTATTCCCTCCCAATCTTGAACTCAAATTATATCATTATTATTTAATAGGGTTTGGGAATTTTATTATATTATTTATGGATGGACATTCTTTTTTTAATTATGGATATAGAGAAAATTCACATGTGCTGGATTATCTCAATTAAACTACAACTGTCATTTGATTGGGGACAATCAATTGAATCTTCCTGAATAAGGTAAGTAAGATCCTAGCACCCGCTTGGGGGTCAAAACAACCATTATCCCTTTTATTTCCTCTTTTTTCATATTTCCTATCATTTCTTTGCTGATTTTTTAAAATTGGAAGAAGCTACGATAATAACTCAAGGTTTCCCCTAAAAAATAAATCAGGTCACATATTTTTGTTTCTTTATTTTTTTTCTGCCTAATAAATATTATGAGTGAAAAAAATTCTTGAAAAAAATTTGATCTAAATAGAGGGTACTAAATTGAAAATTGTGTGGATCCATTTCAACCTATTTTAGTAACTTTTTATTGTTTCTACTTTGTTTTTCATATCTTTTTCAGAAATTTTTAAGTTTTATTTTTCTTCAATTTTTGGTGTGTTTTTAGGATTATTTAGATTAATTATATAATTTGGAAAATTTAAACCATAATTGTGTTTTTGATACATTTATTGATTTGAATTTTTTAGTATTTAAATTATTATTGAATGTAATTTTTTTTCTTCATTTTCATTCCAGTCATTTGATAAAGTTTGATTGATTTTAAAACACATGTGAATAAGTACTGTTTGAATCTGAAATCATTCCATACCCAAGAGGTTTCTAAATCTATTTGACATATTCTTACATGTATCATTGTATTTAGATTATTTAGAAATGTAGTGTGATCTAGAACTTTATGTTTTTCTCTTTTTTAATGTTCTTCGATTTCATGGAATGTGTTATGAAGGATTGTGGTGCTACTTTGGAAGAACATTTTTTCATTCAACAATTATTTGGATATAACTTTTCATCAAAAAATTACTAATCCCCTAGTTTCCATGATATTTACCATTATGAATACACATTAAAATCCATTTATCCCTTTCCAATCTACTCTAGATGTTACATTCATGATAATTGTTGAACTCAATAATAGGAGAGGGAGAATATGAGCTGTATATTGGTTTCCTAAAGAACCAGTTGAAGTTGAATTGAAAGATTTTACATATTTATTAATAATTGGGTAGAATAAATTTCCTAATGGTAAGATGGATGGGTAGAAAAAAAAAATTATTATATATATGGGTTGGGTGTTCACCAATTTTTTAAGATCAAAAGTTTCCACTCTTTTACATGAAAACATGATTATGAAGAGAAATGTATATCTTAATTCAAGATGAAACAATACTAAAAATTGGGGAAAATAATGAATAAATTTATCATTGATGTTGAAACTCCACCTGTGAACATTATAATGGAAATAATATTGTTTTTGTTGTGATTCATCTTTGAGCTGTTTAAGGATCACCGCATTCTTGAGAAAAAAACGTTTTTCATACATTTACATTAATTTAAAGCTTATTATTTCTCATTCTACCCTGTATTTTTTATTTTTAAAACTCTAAAAACCTCAGCCTCATAATATCCTAGTAATAATACCTAATTATTGACACATATGTGACTCCATGAAGTGGAGATACAAGGAGGATAGAAAAATATTGCATTTTAATTCAAATCTTCCTTTTAATCTAATTTATTTATATGGTTAGATTATCCTTTTAATTGGTTTTAATGTGTAATTAGATTATATTTTTACTTTTTAATCCAATTTTGTTCATTTGAAGTAATTTCACATTGAAATTTAATATAAACAAGTGTCAATATTTTAATAGTTATTATTTCTTAAAAACACGATTTTTGTTTTGACAACACGATTTAATTTTATATTAAATTTTCCACCTTCTCTATTTTGAATTCGAAAGAAATAGATTCCATATTTTGAATCATGAGGACAAAATTTTTTAAATGGGTAACTTTTATTTTTAGACATTATGAATAATAAGTTCATTAAATATTTTATTTTCCATGGTTAAAGGCTAAATCTGGTAAATAAGGGTAAACAATAATATTATAATAATATTAAATTACCCAAACACATGTCCTAACCCTATTTAATGATACATGTCTGACCATGGGCATACTTGGGTCGATTTTGGGACCCAATGGATCTAATTTTAAGTGAAAATGAAACAATAAAAATTAATTTAATGTTAAGGAAAATGTAACATAAACATATATCTCTTAGTAAAATATTTTTTATAATGAGACATATAAGTGATATTTTCAACTATAAATAGTCTGTAGAAAGACAAAATGATTTACTATATCATGGTATTTTATTTATAATTTTTAGGCATTAAATAAATAAATTTAATTATGACACAATTATGATGAAGTAATTTATTCATTAACAGAGGATTCAAATAAATGATATTATAAATATTAAAATAAATTTATTTTGAAACTTTTTATGCCATCCACAAATTTTTTAAATTAGGATGAATTTTTATATTTTAATTAATTAATGTTGCTCAAAATAATCAAGTTGTTATAGAATTTTTAAATATCATGATATGAATAGTTTATAAATTAACATAAATGAGTTTTTAAAAAAAATTATATTTTATTTAATGATAAAATAATCCTAAAAATATAAATTAAGAAAAATGACATATATACTGTTAAAATATCATTAATGATCCATTTTGGGTCTCTTATCATTTTATAGTAAATATATTAACTATATAGTATGAATATATTTGAGGACAAGGTAAAAGTTAAATAAGTTAACAAAGGGTTAAATAAAAATGTTAAGGATTATAAAATATCCAAAACTAGTCCAATTCTTATTGGATGATTTTATTTTGACTTATATGAAACTTATATTCTAAATAAATATGTTTCTGACATTTTGAAACTGAAAATAATTTGATAATAAAATAATATTTTCAAACATTCCTAAAGAGCCCCTCCTCCCTCTTAAAAAGGCCACAATCTCTAACCCATTACTCAAAACTATAAATCCCCTTTTATCATCAAAACACTACTCCAATAAGCCTTAAAAATCCCCCCTTCCTCCTAGAATCCTTAAATTAGGCATAAAGACCTTCAAGAAATCATGTTGGTTCAAACCAAATGAAGTTACCCAATTTAATGGTAACGTCTTCTCTCAAGTTCTTTTCTTTTATTTTCCTTCTCCAGCCACCTAAACTCTCTTTATTCCAATATTTTATAAAAAACAGTATCTTCAATATACTAGGATGTTTTTATGAGAAGGATTCAGACTAAACTTACACACACCTCTATCTTATGGATACGAACATACTGTTTCTGTGGGCGGTGAACTGCTGCCTCACGAAACGATGATTGTTCAATTATCTCATAGAGCCTCTAATGGTGGGAAATATGGTGTCACTATATTTATATGTGATATATATTATATTTATATTGTCTCTATTATTCTGTATATTTCATTTATATCATAAATTCTTGGTTTATATAACTGGTAAATATGATAATTTCTTTTGAGAAAGTGCGGACTACTGCCCCCTCAAAGTGATATGACTAATTCATGTCATACGTGGAACATATAAAGGATGGAGTTAATGAAATTATATATGATATTATACTTGAATTATAATATACTTATGTATCATTAAGTTTTTATTCCCTTAAATATGAAATCTAAATGAAAGTAGTGTTCACACGTACGTACGACTTACCGTCTCCATGAACGGTGCATTTTAGTTTATTATCTCCAAATGTTATATATTGTTATAAATAAATATATATACTGGATATATATGATATCTAAATCCTTAATATAATTTTTTAGATAATATAATTTTGACTACATAGACAACTTATAATTATAAGAAGTTCATTTTTGACTCAAGTATCAAATATCGACAAAACGTCCTTTATTAACTCAAATGATTATATAATGTTTATAATGTGTTAATAAGTGATATAAAATGAAAAATAAACTTGAAAAAGGTTCTTAATAAAGTAAAAATTAACTTTATTTTATCATTTAGGAGATTAATGAACGAACAAGTCATGTCCAACATGAGGTATGGAACTTCGTCTCAATCTCCTTTCATTGAGGCATATTTTGATTTATACACGACTTTATTTTATACTGTGTATAAATCCCTTTGACTTTTAACATCGTTCAAAAGGAGTATTTTTTCCACAAAGCATTTTACTAAATGAAAGAATAATTATTCTTAACATACGCGATGAAAACGACCTTTCTACTACCACGAGCATTATGTGGTATTTGGCATCCTTAACAAGCTGTGATGTTTTTAAAAGGAAAATGAACACCATATACTATTTATATGTATTATGGTAATGAAAATGGATTTTATAAAGGATTGATTATGTCAATATATTGAAATGATATATTATTATTTCAATGTGGAAATGTTATCTTTCCTTTATGCTTATTCTATGAGTTAGGATTATGTTATGGTTCTTAGGAATTGTTTACGTATACCGGTGGTTCTGTGACAAACCTAGCGCGAGTGAGCCCGAGATAACTCTCCAATTTATTGAGTAATGTGACAGAGATAAACACTAATGTTTCTCTTAATAGATTTAGGGAATATACATTGATGGGTATTCCAAACATAACGCCCTATGTAGCTGTGAAAGCTACAACGTATGTATGTTATGGATACCACAAGTTACCTTTATGATTTGTGATTTCTATGTGTTATTCAAAAATATTATGATTTCATGAGGTGGGTTAAAAAAATATTTTTTTATGTATTGATGAACTAATGATTTCTCTCTTTATTTTATAACCCTTATTGAACTTTTTATTCTCATTTCATTTTTTTGAAATTTTTATCATAGGGTATAAGGTAGGGTAAGAGAAAGAAATAATTCAAGAAGATTTATATGAAGAAAATAAATCTTTTTTTCTTTTAATAATTGTTATTTTATGGAAAAAATGGATACTGAGTAGAAGTGTCTACTTTGTAATTTTTGAGATGTAATGTAATAGTTATGGCCCAATTCTCTAAAACTCTATACCTGAAAAGATACTCAATGTAAATTATTAACTTAATTTAAGATTATGTAATGTTTAAGGGTGGGTCCTTATAGTTGGTATCATAGGTCGGTTTAGAAAACTTTAGGAGTTATGATATTGTTAAATTAATATCCATAAATTAATTTATGGTAATATTGAAATGATATATCATTCAAAGATTACCATGTTTCTTAGACTAAGATATTTTTTTGTTCATAATGGTTTTCCAAAGAGGAAACATGGAAGATATGATGGGACTACATTAGGTGGAAGATAAAATTCTAAATCAGAAACCTGAGATGGTCAGAATCATAACTGAACAGTTTGTTGCAGTGATGGAACAGTTGAATCAGGATATAAATGGTGGTGGTATCTATGCACGAGATTAAATAGATCTATTAAAAGGACCATGTTAGTAGTGTATCATTTCATGAGGCAACATCCCGTCATTCAGAGGATAATCTGACCCTTTTTTAGCTGAAGGGTGGATTAAAGCACTAGAAAATATATTTAATGTCATGGGGTGTTCATAACATCAAAAGGTTAGTCTCACTAATTATCGTTTTGAAGTTAAAGTTGATCAGTTGTGGTCGATGGTTAAAAATATCAGGGATAGTGAGGATATTGATGCTCTTTTATGGGATTATTTCAAAGGAAGGTTTCTTGAGAAATATTTTCCTATGGTGGTTAATCTTAGGATGGTAAAATAATTACTTGATTTGAGTCAAGAGGATGACTCAGTGGCTCCTTATGAAGCAAAATTCACTCAACTGGCAAGGTATGCTTCAAATTTGATACGAGATCTTGATAGTAAAATCAATAATTTTTACTCAGGATTAAATCCAAAGTATTGAAGGGATTTAGCTTCTTGAGAGTTCAAAAGTTTTGAAAAACATGTTTGATGTGCAGAGAAAGTGTAAATGGATTTTTCCGATGATCATGTGTTCTTTAAAAAACAACATAATAAGAGGTCAAGGTGGCAGATGAAAGGGAAGAACTCTTCAAAACTTTTTATGGTAAGAGACATAATTTTATAATTTGTGAAAATTGTGGTAAAAAGAAAGATTAGGAATGTATTTTCAATTCTAGTCAGTGCTGCAGATATGGTAAAATGGGACATAAGGCTGATAATTGCACTGAAAAATATTAGGGTAATGGTAAGAGAAAACAAGATTTACAGTCAGTAAAATGTTTTAAGTGTAATGAAATGGGTCATTATGCAAATAAGTGTCCAAAGAAGAACTCAACTGAGGGAAAGCAGCCAGACTACAAGAAGAAATAGGTGGTGAAATCCTTTATAACTACTTCAACAGATGTTGGGAAATCAAATAAAGTAGTATCAATTAAACTATTTGTTTTTTCAGATTATGCCAATGTGCTTTTTGATTTAGTTTCGACACATTCTTTCATTTCTGAGAAGTTTTCTTTTAAATTGGGAATTCCATCTCAAGATATGATTCTATAACTTATGGTAAAAAACTGGGAGGAAATGTTTAGACAAAAAGAAATTATAAGAACCTTCCTATCCTTTTGTGTAGAAAGAATCTACCTTCCAACCTTATTTTTTTCCTCTAGAAGATTTTGATGTTATTTTGAGTATAGATTGGCTTTCCATTTATCATGTTAAGATTGACTGTAGAGCTAAAGAAGATTATTTTCAGAAAGAATATCATTCTGTTTACAAGAATAAAACTTAACTTTTGATAACATATCTATAAGCTGAGAAACTAGTAAAAGATGGAAATAAATGTTACCTTGCAAAAAATTTTGAAAACAAAGGAACTATTCAGATTAATAATGTGCCAATGGTAATTTGAATCTTGATGTTTTTTCTAATGAGTTTCCTGGTATAATAGCTGATCGGGATGTTGAGTTTTCTGTTGACTTATTTCTTGATACTAATCCAATTTCAAAACCCCCTTATTGAATGGATCAAATTGATATTTTAGAGTTAAATAAGAAACTACATGAGTTATTAGATAAAGGTTTCATTCGAACTAACACATCACCATGGGCTGCTCCTATCTTGTTTGTTAAAAAGAAAAATGGTTCAATTAGACATTTCATTGATTATGGAGCCCTGTATAATATCACTATCAAGAAAAAGTATCATTTTCCACATATCGATGATTTTTTTTCTCAGCTCTAGGGAGATCATTATTTTTTGAAGATTGACATGAGGTCAGGGTACCATCGGTTTATTGTAAAGGAAGCAGAAATTCTGAAGACTATGTTTTTCACTAGATTTGGCCACTATGAATTTGTAGTTATGCCATTTGGGTTAACCAATGCACATTTTGTATTCATGGATCTTATGAATAGAATTTTCTATGAGTTCTTGGATAATTTTTTGGTTGTTTTTATTGATGAAATTTTGGTTTATTCTAAAATTAAATAGGAGTATGAATGTAATTTTAGGGTTGTCCTAAAAACTTTAAAAGAAATGAAATTGTATGAAAAATTCATCAAGTGTGTCTTTTGGTTACAACTAATTTCATTCCTTGGTCACGTTGTTTCAAAAAATGGAATAACTATTCATCCTCCTAAAAAAGTGGTTGAAGAATGGACAAGAAACAAAAATATTACTAAGATCCATAGTTTTCTTGGTTTATCAGGTTATTACCATGGGTTTGTTGAAAATTTTGCACGGTTATCTAGCCTACTGACTAAGTTAGCTTGAAAAGATGTGAATTTCACTTGGATAAAAGAATGTGATGATTGTTTTTAGGAATTGAAAAGAAGATTGGTTAATGATCCAGTTTTGGAAGTGCCTTCCAAAAATGGTGAATTTGTTATCTACAGTGATGCTTCATTGAAAAGACTTGGTTGTGTCCTAATGCAAGATGATCAGGTAATTGCTATTGCATCACGTCAGTTGAAACCTCATGAGTTAAATTACCCTACACATGATTTGGAATTAGACACTATTGTTTTTCTTTAAAAATTTGGACGCATCATCTCTATGGAGTAAAATGTGAAATATATACTGACCGCAAAAGTTTGAAGTAAATATTTACTCAGAAATAATTAAACATGAGATAGAGAAGATGGTTGTAATTAAACAAGGATTATTATGTCATGATTCATTATCATCCAGGGAAAGAAAATAAAGTGGCAGATGCTTTGAGTTGGAAAAGTAATGCTACATTAACCATGTAATATTTTGAACAAGATCCTTTGATTAATGATTTGATGAACTTTGGAATTGAAGTTTTTGGTGAAGAAAATTCCTTTGTTTTACTTCAATTGTTAGTAAAATCATCCCTTGTAGACAGAGTTACAAAAGCATAGATGGAAGACAGTGAGTTGCAGAAAAAGGTAGAGTTGGTTCCGAAGCATATGTTACCTGAATTTAACATTGATAAAGATTGTGTTTTTAGGTTTGGGAAGATATTTTATGTGTCTTGTGATTAACAGTTGAAGAATGAGTTATTATGTGAAGCTCATAGTTCTTTGTTTTCAGTTAATCCTATCATTACTAAGGTGTACAATGATCATAAAGAGTATTTCTGGTGGGATGGAATGAAAAGAGACATTGCTGAATTTATATTGAAGTGTTTGACTTGTCAGCAGGTTAAAGAAGAGCGGTAGTTACTGAAAGGGATGATTCAGTCATTACCAGTTCTAGAGTAAAAATGGTAAAATATATCCATGGAATTCTTTGTGGGATTACCAAAGACATCTCGAGGTAATAATTCAATCTGGTTTGTTGTTGATCGATTGACTAAATCCTCTCATTTCCTTTCTATTCGAGATACTTTGTCTCTAGATAAACTTTCATGGTTGTATGTTAAAAATATAGTTAGGTTGCATGGAGTTCCCCTCTCTATTGTATCTGATTGTGATCCTAGGTTTACTTATACCTTTTGGAAATTCCTTTCAGAAGTCGTTGGGAACAAAATTAAATTTTACTACATCATTTCACCATTAATCATATGGTTAGTCAGAACGAACGATTCAGACTTCGGAAGATATGATACATGCTTGTTCAATGGATATCTAGGGATGTTAGGACCAACAACCTTCATTATATTAATTTTCTTATAATAACAGTTTTCATTCCAGTATACAGATGGATCCATTTGAGTCATTATATGGAAAGCAGTGTCGAACTCCAGCTTTTTTGGATGAAGTTGGTGAAAGGAAGTTGATGATACCAGAATTAGTAGAAGAGATGGTAGAGAAAGTTCAGTTGATTTAGAAGCACATGAGAATAGCTCAGAGTAGGAATAAAAGGTATGTGGATAACTGAAGGAAGGATCTTTATTTCATGGTAGGTGATCATGTCTTTCTCAAAGTTTCTCCATGTAAAAGTGTGATGTGTATTTCTACAAAGGGAAAGTTGAGTCCGAGGTTCATTGGAACTTACGAAATCCTGGATAAAGTTGGATCAGTTGCCTACAAATTTAATTTATCTCCTATTTTATCCCAGGTTCATAATGTTTTTCATGTTTCAATTATGAGAAAGTATATTCCAGATCCATCACATGTTTTGAGTCCAGAGGTAGTTCTATAGGAATTGAATCTTTCTGATGAGGAACAACAAGTCTAGATTTTTGACCATAGAGAGCAAGTGTTTTGGAATAAGGTAATCCATCAGGTAAAATTTTTACGGAAAAACCATATGGTTTAAGAGGAAACGTGGGAATCTAAAAATATAATATTGATAAATACCCACATTTATTTGATAAGTGAATGAAATTGTAAGGACACAATTTCCAAAAGGGGGGAAGAATGTAACATCCCAGGAAAATAATGAATATGACACATTCATATTTATTAATATTTTTGAATTAAATATTAATTATAATTTAAAGGGTATGCTATGTTTGATGGCATACCTGACACACAACAATGGGATTCTCTAAAATCTCATATTACACACAAAGTTGAGTCATACTGAAAAATAATAATATAATATTATTATTTTAAATGGTAGTTAACGCATAGCCGTTTTATAGGCGGGAAAGAACAAAACTAACTACAATATTATTACACATGTTTTTTAAATGTTTTTACATTTATCCTATAAAATTTTGAGGGTTAAAATTTGAATGAATCCATTTTAAGCATAAATACTCTAATATTTTTCAAAAGGATGGTTTACCACCTTTTGATGGTGAACCCTTTTTAGATCATGTTTTTGTTAGTTTCATATTTTCTATTTGACAAAATAAAATTTTTATTTAGAATCAAGACATCAAAATTTATTTTGGATTAAATTTTGGTATTTTTCTGATGACGTTCATTTTTTAAAGAATTGTGAAAAATACTTCATTTTAATTCAAAACTACATTTTAATATAATTTATTTATATGGTTATATTATCTTTTTAATTGGTTTAAAGTGTAATTAGATTATATATTTACCATTTAATCCAATTATGGTCAATAGAAGTAATTTCACTTTGAAATTAAAAATAAATAATGCCAATCTTTTGATAGTTATTATTTCTTAAAAACACATTTTTTGTTTTGACAATGGGAATTAATTTTAATTAATTTCTGAGACTTCTATATTATGAATTTGGAAAAATGGATTCCATATTTGGAAGAAGGATCTCAAAATTTTTTAAATAGGAAACTTTTATTCTTAGACATTATGAATAGTGACTTGAGTAAATATTTTATTTCCCATGGTTAAAGGATATATCTGGTAAATAAGGGTACAAAATAATATTGTAAAAATATTAAATTAGCCTAACATGTGTCCCAACCCTATTGGATGATACATGTCCAACCATGGGTATCGTTTTGTCGAATTTGGTACCCAATGAATCCACTTGTAAGTAAAAATGACACTATAAAAATTAATTTAAAGTTATGGAAAATATAACATAAACATATATCTCTTAGTAAATGAAATTTTTATAATTTGATATATAAGTGATATATTCAAATATAAATAGTAATTATAAGGATAAAAATATTTATTACATCATGGTATTTTATTTATAAATTTTATAATTAAAAAAATAAATTTAATTATGACACAATGGTGATGTAGTATTTTCTTAATTAATAAAGGATTCAAATAAATGATATTATAAATCTCAAAATAAATATACATTGAAAATATTTATACCATAAAAGAATTTTATATATTATGATGACTTCTTATATTTTAATTAATGATGGTTTTTTGAAGTAATCAAGTTGTTATACGTTTTTTAAATGTCTTGATATGAATAGTTTATAAATTGACAAAAATGAGTTTTTAAAAAAATTAATAATTTACTAAATGATAAAATAATCCTAAAAATATATGATTCGACCAAATGAAATATATGATGTTGGAAATGTCATTAATGATCCATTTTGGGATTATTGGAATTTTATAGTAAATATATTAACCATATTGAATGAATATATAAGAGGATATGGTAAAAGTTAAATAAATTAACAAAGGGTTAAATAAAAATGATACGGGTTAAAAAATATCCAAAACCAGTCCAATTCTTATTGGATGATTTTATTTAGACCTATATTCACCTTATATTCTAATAAAATATTTTTTTGACCTTCTGATACCGAAAATCAACTTTTAATAAAATAATACTTTGAAACATTCCTAAAGAGCCCCTCCTCCCTCTTAAAAAAGGCCACCACCTCAAACCCATTACTCACAACTCTCAATCCCCTTGTATAATCCAAAATCTTCTCCAAGAAGCCTTAAAAATCCCTCTATTCCTCCTAGAAGCCTTACCTTATGTAGAAAGAACTTCAATAAATCCTTTTGGTTCAAACCAAAGGGAGTTACCCGATTTAATGGTAATGTCTTCTCCCAAGTTCTTTTCTTTTATTTTCCTTCTCATGCCCCATAAACTCGATTTATTTCATTAGTTTATAACAAAACCAGTATATTCATTATCCTAGTATGATATTATAATAATTTTTCAAATTACACTTACACACACCTCCATCTAATGGATATGAACATACTGTTTCTTTGGATAGTGAACTAATGCCTCACAAATTGATGATTATTCAATTATCTCTTACCACCTATCATGGTGGAAATTAGGATGATAACATATTTATATGTGATATATATTATATTTTTATTGTCTCTATTCTTCAGTATTTTTCATTTATAGCATACCTTTATGGTTTCCTTAATTGATAAATATGATAATTTCATTTGAGGAAGTACGAACTACCGCCCCCTCAAAGTGATATGACTCGTTCATGCAATACATGAAATGTATAAAGGATAGAGTTAATGAATGTATATATGATATTATACTGGAATTATAATATATGAATTGTACCATTATATTTTCATTTCATTAAATACAAAATATAAATGAAAGTAGCCTTTACGCGTACATATGACTTACCATCTCTAGGAACGGTGCATTTCATTTCTTATATCCTAATGTTATATAATTTTTTAAATACATATATATATACTGGATATATATGATATCTAAATAATTTATATAATTCTGGAGGTAATGAAATGTTGACTACATGGACAACATGTAATTATAAGAAGTTCATTTTTGACTAAAGTACCAAATATTGACAAAACGAATGTTATTAATATAAATGATTATGTAATGTTTATAATGTTGTAATATGTGATATTAAATTAATAATAAACATTAAAGAAGTTCTTAAGCAAGAATAATTTAACATTAGTTTATTATTCAGGAGATTAAAGAATGAACGAGTCAAGTCAGACATGAGGTAAGAGACTTCGTCTCAATCTCCTTTCATTGAGACATATTTTGATTTATACAGGACTTTCTTTTATATGGTGTATAAACCCCTTTTACTTTTAACTTTGATAAACTGGAATCATTTTTATACAAAGCGTTTTAACTAAATGTCAAAAAGAATGTTTTTTAACTTACACGATGACAATGAACTTTCCTCCATTGTGAGAAATATTTGGTATTTGGCAAGCTGTAATGTTTTTAAAAGGAAAATAAATACCTATACTCATTCTATGTATTTTTTGTATTGAAAATGTATTTTAGAATGGATTGATTATTTCAATATATTGAAATGATATATTATGATTTCAATGTGGAAATTTTATCTTTACTTTTTTCTTGTTCTATGTGTTATGATTATGTTATTGTTCTTGGCCATTGTTTACATATAAGGGTAGTTCCATGATAAACCTAGGGAGGGTAAGCCTGAGATAGCTCTCCATTGAATTGGGTAACGTGACAGAGGTAAACGTTAATGTTTCTCCTAAGAGATTTAGGGAATATACTTTGATGGGTATTCCAAACATAACTCCCTATGTAGCTGTGAAAGCTACAACATAAGTATGTTATGGATGCCACAAATTACCTTTATGATTTATGATTTCTATGTGTTATTCATAAATCTTATGATTTCATGAGGTGGGTTATAGAGGTTATGTTTTGTTTTTATTGATGAACTAATGACTTCTTTCTTTATTTTATAAGTCGTACCTAAATTTTTATGCGCATACCATGTTTTTGAAATCATTTTCATAGGATATAAGGAAGGGTAAGGGAAAAGAATAATACAAGAATATTTGTATCAAGAAAATAATTCTTGTTTTCTTTTACGATTTTTTATTTTATGATAAAATTGATGCTGAGTAGAAGTGTTTACTTTTTAATTATTGAGATGTAATGTAATAGTTATGGAATAATTATATGAAACTATAAACTTGAAAAGATCCTCAATGTGAATTATAATCTCAATTCAATATTATGTAATGTTTAAGTCTGGGTCCTTATAAAGCCTATGGAGATCACAAATGTTTTTGAGAATGGGAAAAAATCCACATTAAATATCATTGAGTGGAGAGGGAAATATTTTTCCAGGGAGATGGATACAACATGCATGGGAGTATTAACCTGAAATTGAATGGTTTCTTATTATTTTTGATGATTTAGGAAATTTTTTCCATGGGGGATGCATGATATGTTCTTTGATTTGATAATTGAGTTTTTTTTGTCATTTATGTTTTGTGATGCTTATTTGACCTTGGTATTAAATGATTTCTCTTGAGTGCAACGTTAAGTGTGTGGGAATTGATAAAGATAATATTTTCCTCATTTTTTATATGTATTTAACTTATTTTAACCCTCCAAATTTATCATTTTAATATTATTGAATAAATTTTAGATTCTTGGGTTGATTTGGGGAAAAATAAGAAAATTGCTTATTTTTGTAAAATTGACAGATTTTGATCACTTTTCTATTTTGATCATAATATTTAAATTATCAATCCAATTGATGTGAAACTTTTTTTATGATTCCTTTATTTGTGGGATAAATTTTTTTCTTCTAGACCATGTTACAATTAAACTATATAGAGTCTCAAAAAATTAATCATGTTGAGAAATTTCTAGGACAGATATGGTGGACCCCACCACTGAAAATGACGCATAAATCATTCCAGAAACCTAAAATTGAGGCCATTATAACTAGAATTGAAATAATAATCATTTTAGTATTTCACTGATAAATTTTATGGAGTTATTCTGTTATTATGGTGGCTGGTGAATGCTCAATTTTAAGGAACATTTATGAATCAATTGTCTAGAAAACAGTGCTTAGTGTAAATTAGAGATATCCTTTAATACACATGGAGTATATATCTAAAATTTGGAATGAGGATGTATAAATGTTTTTGAGTAGATTTATAAAAACTTGCATTCTATAATTTGTAATTTAAATGGGTCAACCACATGAGACTGTTGGATTACAGATTCTAGAACCATGATTTTTCTCTATTTGCCTATGAAAATGTATCCCCTCTTCTTCTAAAAACATTGACACTTATATTTGGACATTTTTTTAATTTTCTAGTTTCTTTTCCTCTATAATATTATATTTCAGTTTTAATATTTTTCACTCTTCTTCTTCATCTCATTGTAATTTTTTTCTTTTCTTTTCCCAAATGTTCTTTTCCACTGCGATCTATCATACTCGTGATCACGAGTAACTTACCCGAGGAAGATCCTAGGGGATCAATACGATGTTGAAACTAATTCATTTCACATTCATGATTATTTTTTCTTATTCTCTTAGAGTTAGGTCAAGGGGATCACAGTGTGTAGGGTTCCTTTATGTCTCAACTTTCCACCAGAGGCTTAACATTATCATTCATAATATTTTCCCACGATCGATGTGTGGTTTCTCAATGATTTTTGGGTTCAATATATATTTATAACCATATATGAAAAATAATATCAACACATTTCATAGAGTGTTTTTATTAATTAAATTTTATACTAATAATAATGGGATGAAGGTTCAATTTTGGTGATTCTCTCGGGATTATTTAAATTGTTTCTGACTTCATTCTTTTTACATTCCATTTATTTTCATTGCATTTGTATGTTTTATTTTATCCTATAATTATTAAATCTAAAAACTACATTTCATTTAGTTTTATTCCATAAATACATTAAAATATAAAGTAAATTAGAAATAGAAAGTGGTTTACTGCAACATCTTCTCAAGATAACAACCTAGGTCAGCCCCTGTACTTCACACAGTTAAAATATTTTTCATAGTGCATATGAAAATGCTTCATCATCTCAATAATAAAATGTATTCTTGAATACCCTTATAATTTTATAACACAATTCAATAATAATAACAACACCCTAATGAATGGATACTCAATAATATAACGACATTTATCTAGGTATAATAAACTCAATATGAATCGAGGAATGAAAGCCTTAACAAGTTGAAATCATTACCCATGATGTAAGATAAGATTCAGAATACCCCTTCCTTATCAAAAGTATACAATAGACCCAAACAAAACTAATTCTCAAAAAATAAGGCTAGAACTCCCTATACCCTTACAAGAAGACTCGACACTGGAAATATATTCTTTACATATTGGATTGATACTATATATGACTATTTGTAACAAAAATAAACCTCTAATTACATGATTTAAAACTAGAATTTCACACTATTAAATTTTTATATTATTTTAGGTTAATAGTTTTAGAAAATTTGTATGACCAGTATATAAAAATTGGAAATATCAAAACATTGTATATTTTTTCAAAAAAAAATTGCTTCATATGTTTACTCCCTTATTTCATTCATAACAATTTCTATTTATTCAAGACGTTTAACTATTGACCATACATTAGTTCCTATATATCCTGAGTCTTTATTAATAATATTTGGAAACATGGGATGGGAAAAAAACTTAATAAAGGATGTAAAAATGTTGTTATAATGTTAATCAGTTTTTGAAAAATAATAAAATCCATTAGGATGTTTTCATTTTTATAAAATAAATGTTGATCCTGGAAAACTATTTACTCACCCATGAATTCAAATATATTAAACAAATTTTTACTTAAAACATTTTTTATAAAAAACAACTGAAAAATAACAAACATGATTGTTTCTTGATAAAAAATTAAAACACAGGAAATATTTTTCCTTGAAAATAAACCTCTCAATGATAGAATATCAAATTCTTTCATAATATCATTTATTAACTTATTAAATCAAATAATTTCTATTAAAAATCATATATTGAATAAAATTGCCATATAGGGATCTTGGAAAATTATCCATATAATAACCCCTAAAGATGAATAGATATCACGGTTAATTCCATATGTCTATTCTAGAGAACATATCATTACTCAATACATTAAAGAGATATATCAGACCCACACAATATAAAATAATATATCCAAGAACCATAACATGAATAACACATATACAATATGTCACTTTCATTAAAAAACATTTATGGATTGGTATTTGATCACATAAGAAAAATCACTTTTAATTATCTAATAAAAATGAGAATAAATATCTGTTTATCTTGAATATGTTTTAAAAACCAAAATTCATAGATAATGGGAATAAAATAATCGTTATAAACCAAGATGAACTTATAGATAAAAATTGATAAATAATAATGATAAAGGTTGTGGAAAAGGTGTTATGTGGAAGATTTTAAAAAACATTCTTTTTTCACATTTGTAAAGAGTGTAAAATATAAACTATAATTGTAAACATTGAAAATATTAATTTGTAAAAAAGTATATTAAAATAAAAAATAGTTAAAATAAACATAAAAAACCATCAAATTAGGATAAGAATATTCTTTAATCCTTTAAATGAACATGGATATAGAAGAGAAATATTATGAAATGAGAACTTTAAAATGGTTTTAAATGAAATACCTTAAATTTTTATTAAATTTATATTCAAAATAATATTGAAGAAGAAAACATGAAAAGAATTTAAAAAAAATATTCTCAATAAATGAATAATAAAATATATCCATATGGAATTTTAAACACCACAAAAAAGAAAGCATGTGGTGAAATGGCATAAGTCTCAAATAAAGAAAATTGAGACGAGAATTCTCTTACATTGTGTCCTGAATTATTTCACCTATTCTATAACCCCTAGATAATTACATTATACTAATAATTTACATTTTCAATAAAAATTATTTTTTTATTAGTATTAATTTTAATTCAATCATTATTATGATTTATAATGTTACTAAATTGGTAAAGATTACGTTAGATGATTTGATTTTCTTCTGTTCATGACCATTAAAATAACTTTAGTTCTGTGAATGTGGTTATAAGTATCATGGTTCAATATTCCCCAAAATCATAGACATCTAATAATTATCATGTTTATATATTCAATATAATTTTAGAACCATCCATTTAAGGCGATTATAGGAAATGAAATGAATTGATTCATGGAGGTTGTATTCTTCACGTACACATGTAGTACATTTCTATTTTTCTAATGGATGAAAAGGAATTAAAGAAGATAATGGTTTAAATTTAAAAGAATCATAATAATATTATAAATAACATATTTTTTATTAAATTTAACCCTATGATCACCCATGTGAGATGTTAATGAAAAAATATTTACACCGCTTAACGGAGTTGGTAGTCTACACATACACAAGAGCTACATTGTAATTTTCCAATATATGGTAGGGTAATAATTTATAGAATATTTTAACTTCAAAGATTTATTTTTTTTTACAAAAAATATATATATCCATTAAATCCATATTTATAACCAACCGTATGATTTATAGATGAAAAAAAAACTGAATGCTTAGTAGAGGTGGTATTTTGCATGTATACAAAACCGATGTTTTGATTTCACATATGATTCAATAATGGTAGAAAATATTAATTCTATTAAATAAATAAATTTTAATAAAATAAATATATTTATTTAAATAGTTTATTATTTTTAGAATATACTTTAATTGGGAAGAAGAATAAATCAAATTGGAAGAATTCAGTTAAGACTCGCACCTTCTCTTTGGATATCTTCTTTTATATTACACCACAATCCTTTTAGGATTGGTATTTTTGAATCACCAAGACCTATATTCCGTTGGAATGAAATTAGGTAAATTAATTGGGTAGATATTAGTTCAGATATGTGATATTTGGGTGTGTTAAGAAGTGATGAGATTATTTTCTCTTTTACAAGTTAGAGGAGTTGTGCCCTTATTAACATTAAGATCAAATATATATAATAAGCCCCAAAAACTATAGTATGTGTAACACCTTGAGATTTTATGAAAACTATTCTTTTTAATTTCATTGATGACTTGTGTTGTAAGCTACAACAAGATTTCCTTGCGCTATACGCAACACCGTATGAGCTTGCAGTATACACAACACTATTCTTGGATCATGTTACACACAATTTTGATTGTAGTTATTGTACGAAACATAGAGTGTATATATATATATTCAATGTATAAATTAAATATGGTTGGATTCTGTTATACAAAACAACGGAGGTGTCTTTCACAACACGCAACCCTGACTTGGCTTGAATTACACGCAATTGTGACCTTCCTCGACAGCGTGTGTTGTATGCAATACCAGGTTTCACTAAAAGAGACATTATAATAATATTATTATGAACTAGCCGTTATGAATAGTGATACCCACTTTTTGAAATTTTATAAATTTCGTCTTTCAAGATGGACTTCATTTTTGGATTCGGAATATCGAAATTACCTTAGGGTGAAATTTAGTTATTTTTCAGATAACTTTCATATTCTGATGAATAGTGAAAACTAATAAAATTTAATTAAAAACAACTTTTTTAATCAAAATAAAATAATAGTGATAAATTATTAATTTGAGTGGTTTTAAAGTATATTTAGAATATATTTTTACCATTTAATACAATTTTTTTCATTGGATGTAATTTTACATTTAAACCAGACATAAAAAAGTGTCAATCTTTTGATAGTTATTATCTCTTAAAAACACGCAATTTGTTTTGACGATGGGAATTAATTTTTAAATTAATTAATGCAACTGATATGTTTTGAATTTGGTATAATAGACATCATTTTTGAATTCATAATATCAAATATATCATAGGCCTGATTTTTGGTATTTTTATGGAAACTTTCATTTTTTGATGAATAGCGAAACCACTAAGTGGTAGTTAAAAACTGATTTTTTCATAAAACTTAATTTTACCACTTCTGTGAGTGGAATTTCTAAAATCCAAAAGACACGGTTAATATCAAGGACTAAAATTTGGTTCAATGAGATGAAAATAATTTTTTGTGAATAGTAACTTTTTACTTTTATTTACCACGGTTAAAAGTAAATAGGATAATTAAGGATAAAAATGATATTATTGTTACCCTAAAACGTGTCATAATTCTATTGGATAAGTTTAATTCAACCAAAAACAACCTTAGGAATAAAATATGACCATTTAGGCCCACATGGATTAGATTAGGACATTTAATTTTAATTTATTTAAAGAAGGGTTAAAATAGTTAAAATCAAAGTTGAATAAGTAAATCATTTTTAATATAGGGTTATACATAAGATAAATTAGACTATAAATATTAATTATAAAGATAAAAATATTTCCTACATAATAGTTTTTTATTTATAATTTTTAGAAATTAAATAATTTAATTTACTTATATCACAAAGATGATGTATTAATTATCTTATTAATGAAATATTGACATAATTGATGTTATAAATACCCAAATATATGTAATTGGAGACTTTTTATGAATTTAACTAATTTTATAGGTTAATATGACATGATAGTTTTTATTTAATTAACTTTTTTAGAACTAATAATTTTGTTATGATTTTCACAAAAATCAATTACCAAATATTGTCAAAATTGACATAAAATAGTTTTTTAAACAAATATTATATTATTAATTTTTATTTTATTCTTAAAAATCTAAGGTTCGGCCAAATGAATTAGATAAAGTTATATGTATTAATAATAAACAACTTGGGGTTCGTTTGGCTTGTTATAGTATGTTTATTAACCTTATAGTGTAAGAAAACAAGAAGACATGGTAAAAGTAAAATTGTTTAACTTATGGTTAAATCTAAATGATATGGTTAAAATAGAAACCTAAACTAGTCTAAATTCTATGTTATGATAGTATTGCGACCCATACCCACATTAGCTTCCAAATAAATCAATTTTGAGCTATTAAAAACCGAATATGGCTTTATAATGAAATAATATTTTTAGTTTTTCCAAAGGTGCCCCTCTCCTCCCTTATAAAAGGGAACCTCCTCCCTCTCTTCCTCACACCACATTGAGCCTTCAAGCTCGGCCAACCCCTGAAAAATTCTCTTCTCCACTTCCCTAGAAACATCCTAGAGGTCCTGGTATTCTTCAAAGACAAATTTTAGTTCCCTAAGAGAAGGTCTGAAAGAGGCTCTTCAAAGAAGAGGTAATGTCTGTTACCGATTCTTTCAACTTTATTTCTTCTTCCACTTATTCTTATTTAGTTGTTTCATTATGAAGTAATAAAATCAGTATCACTCATATACTAATATGTTATTATAAGTATTAAAAAACCATATTTCACCATCTATCCATCCTACGGAAAATGAAATCACCGCGCGTGCGTACGTACAGAATATCATCTCCATGCCGTGGTGTAATCTATTTTCCACCACCACCTTACTTGGATGGGTATTATGGTGAAAGTAATGAATATATATGATTATTGTAAATTGATATTGATTATGTAATATTATACATACACTTTAATAAAATTACACGATCATGGGAATGATATCATCGCTCGTGCGTACGTACATAATATCGTCCCCACGATGTGATGAGATTCACTCTCCATGATAACCATTCAAGAATGATTATAAAGTATATATAATAAGTAATCATGAAATATATAACATAATATTGCTACTAGATTTATGTATATATATATATTTATTTCATCTACTTAATTCCATTGAATTCAATAAGGAAACGAAAGCAGCGTTCATGCGTACGTAAGGTCTACCGTCTCCATGAACGGTGTATTTCTTTCCATTTATCGATCCATTATAAATATGTATATTTTGAGTATATATATTATACATAAATCATGTTTTACATTCTGGATGTAAGTAACCATGATCTAAGTAATCATATGAATAATTACAAGTTAAAACATGACTGACAAATGAAACGATTTTACCCAAAACACTACTTTAACATGAATTTACAAAAGAATGGGTAATATAAAGTCATTAGTGAACCATATATGATATAATAACAATTAATATGATTCTATAATAAGTCAATTACATTATTTAAATCATTATACAAGAGGTTTGGATACTTACAAAGCATATTAGACCTAAGGTAAGGGATAATTTTGCAAATCTCTTTTTTATCCGAGATTTCTTATTCGTAAGTATTTATTAGGGTTATTTCTATCATCCATGTCTATGATTTATAAAAGTGTTTTCATGTATGTTTAAAGTCCTTTATACCCATTTTTTACTTTTAATACATGGTATGTAAGGAATATTTCTTTTGTTTACGTTATGAGGTACTTTTTTGACTTTTCCGGCAAAAGTATGAGAAGAATGTTTTTTTAACTTATACGGCATGAACGGATTTTTACGGTTTCATAAATCCTAATTTTCATGAAGCTTACTCTACAATATTTCAAGAATATTTTCAACAAAATAATTTTCTTTTAAAATTGCATGGCATTTTGTGAAAAGAAAATTTATTTTGAAGAAAAAAGGATATTTTCCTCAAGAATTCTTTTCAAGTGTTTTATCAAAACCATTTTCCATCTAAGATGACATTATTTCATATGTGTATGTTTCAAGTATAATTTCTCTATGATTTACATGGTTTAACTTTTCTTATTATGAAATGATATCCATTTCTTTTATATGGTTTATGTGATGATGGGATGATGTTTATGAAACCCATTTTATTTATTGGATTTTTATGAATGATGTATGTTTATTTTGTGGCACAAGTAAGAATGATATCATTATGAGATGGGTGGGACCTATATATCCCTCCAATGCATTGGGTAAATATTTATATCTCATGAGATAGACATGGCTGGAATGGTAAGTTAATCTGGTTCAGTGTTACAGGGCTGAAATGAGGAGTGAACTTGATTCAGAAAGGGACTTTGTCCACTAAGATGGTCATGGCAGTAATGCCTTGGCTACTATGGAAATAATATCATGTGCTTAATGTTTTTCCACAATTAAAAGTTTCATTACCAAGCTATTTTATCATGATTGATGTTCTATTATGATTTATGCCTTACGTACTGCCTTGTTTTATGTCATTGCTCAATATTTCGATGTTTAAACATTATGATCATGTTTTTATGTTCAAATGTATATGGTTTGTTTTATTTTCTCCATGGTTACCCTTACTGAGAATTTGAGCTCACCCTTTATATGTTTTCTTTTCCCCAGGATTAATAGAAAGAATTTAGGTACAGAAACAAAAAGGGTAATATCTCTATGGGATATGCTGAAGATCTTTCACCACGATTAGAAGATTATTTTTCCGAGTTTCCAAAGACAATAAACTATTACGGTCCTTGTGTGTCTGTTTTTGTTATGTATTAAGTATTCCGAAAAATTAATGTAATGTTCATCCACGTCAAGCTTGGGGTATCTACAGTTGGTATCAGAGGAAAGGTTTAGTCAAACTTTGGAAACTAGGATGAATAAACGTTAGTGAGATCCCTAGAGATGTTTCTAAGGTATGTCTAGGGATGTCCCTAAGGATAAGTATACGTATAGGATATAGTCCTAGAACTATGGTAACGATCTTAGAATTTAACCTAAGATGTTAGATGTTGAGGGTACTCCCCCTTTACTATGTTTTTTTCCCTAGCTTGATTTTTACCTCTCACACTATTCTTTTTGGGCTTTAGACGATGGCTGGAACCGGAAGGAACTGTGTTGATCAATGCAATGGACAATGCAATGATTGTCCTCCTGAAAAAACTAATGTTATGGGAGATGGAGTGAAAAATATTATTATTGTACTTACAAAAGCTATGAATCATTCTGGAATTCAAAATGAGCAGAGAAGGGAACAATATTCTATTGAGTCCTTCATGATGCAAAGCCCACCTTCTTTCAGTGGGTCTTCTGATCCACTTGTTGCTGAACAATGGATCAGTACCACTGAAAAGATATTTTCAGTTCTTCAATGTTCTGAACATGATAAAGTCATCTTAGCAGTATATCATTTGGAAGGTGAAGCTGATCAATGGTGGAATCTTATCAAGAATACGAGGCCAAGAGATGAAATTGAGTCTATGGAATGGGACGAGTTCAAGAACTTATTTTTCAATAAGTACTTCCCTCGTATTCTTAGAACAAAGATGGAGAAGGAGTTTCTTGAACTAAAGTAAAAGGATGATGAATATGTTGGTGTATACGAAGTGAATTTTACAAGGCTTTCAAGGTATGCATCTGTCGTTATCATCCAACCAGAAAGTAAAGTTGATCGATTCTTCAGTGGCTTAAAACCAGATCTTCGAAGGGAATTAGCTATAAGAGGCTTCAGTAGCTATGAAGAAATTGTGCGTTGTGCTATCAAGGTAGAAATGGAAGTTGGTGTTACATATCCATCTCATGGTCTTGACAAGAAACGAAATATGGAGTTCAAGGAGAAATCTCAGAATAATGGTGAAAATAAGATGAATGTTTCCTTATGCTCAATGTGTGGAGAGAAGCATGGTGGAGATTGTCTTAAAGGAACTAGAAAATGTTTTAAGTGTGGAAAAGAAGGTCATCGAGCAGCTGAGTGTCGATGTAATGGAAAAAGGTTAGCTAATGATGTGACTAAAGAAAATACTGCAGAGAACGTACCACCAACACTTCAGTGTTTCTAGTTCAAGGAAATGGGGCATTATGCTAATAAATGCCCTAATCCAAGGGTTAGTGATGATCGACATGAGCAACCACTTAAGGCAAAGGACAAAGGGAAGTCACATGCGATCACTATTAGAGATGTTGAATATGACAATGATGTGGTGGAATGATTAAGTGTTTATGTAATGGGATTCCAAAATAATGTTGTATATAGTATCGTGGAATATTGGAATATTTATGTATTGGTCTATTGTGGTTTTCAATAATTTTATGGTACTGGTAACCATGGAAAGTGATCGAGATATTTTTGGAAAAGAGATGATATGCGCATAATGAAGGGATAATGAGAAAATGAAATGTTTGACAGTATTCATGAGCTCATGGATGATATAAGGAAATATTTATATCATGGTTTGAGTATATAGAATTTTGGGGTTTTGGTATGTCGAAAGAGTTAAATTTTGACAGCACTAATTTTTTCACTAAGATTCAATGGGTATTCATTTTTCAAGAAAATACATGATTAAGGCCTTCGAATGTTTGGAATGTGACCAACAAGACATATATTGTGATATATGGGGATCAACGATGGTATTAACATGCTTGTTATATGAACTCTTTGGTAATCGTTTTCACTATAATATGAGATTAGACAGTAGTATTTTGGATAAGACTAAAGATTGGAATGGATGATGTTGGACATAAGTTATTATTGTTTAAGTATAGAAGTTTTTTCGATTTTATTGATGGGATGTTATAGTAATGTAGTTTTAGAAAAAGGACAACCTGCAGGATGGGCGACAACCCATCGCGTCGGACAAGGCTGTGGGAATCGAACCCACAAATGAAGTGTGACTAGCCTTTATCACCTACCACTGTCCTACAGGAAGTCCCGGTTTAGTAGAAACTAGTTTTATTATATTAAGTAGTAAGATATATGAAGTATAAGTCCATTTTAGAAACCATATATGATGGACTTATGTATTTTTTGATAAATTTTCTAACCTTTTGTTTGAGACAGATAGAATGACCCATCATTCTATCACATAATCTGCTAACACTTCATGAATGACAAATTCAACTTCATTTCTTTAAGAGATGAAGTGGAAATTGTCCAAAGAACGACCAACGATGAGACTGTACCAAAATCACGAAAGTATTTCTTCTAATTCCAATTTCATCAACTTTAGAGAAATGATCTTGAAAACCAAAAATGTTGTCCTAGTACCCTTATATCCGATGAATCATATGGTACCCTAGATCATCACATATTTATGGCTTTGTGATTGTCAGCTTCTTCATAGCCATGTTTTCTACCACTCTCCATCAGAACTTGATGGTTAGATTTTTCTTCCATATCCATATTTTCACCTATGTTCTCCGACGTGGAAACCCAGTGATGAGTTAATTTGGGTAACCGTTACATTTCATACTTTAGTTTTTAAAGCCAAGTTTGGGAATTACTTTTTACGATGTGGGGTTCTATTAGAGAAACTTTCAAGTAGTAAACCATTTATAACCCCAAAGAATTTCGAGGGAGAAATTCATTTTAAGGGTGGTAGAATGTAACACCTCGAGATTTTATGAAAAATATTCCTTTTAATTTCATTGATGTCTTGTGTTGTAAGCTACAACAATATTGCCTTGCGCTATACGCAACACCATATGAGCTTTCGGTATACACAACACTATTCTTGGATCATGTTACACACAATTTTGATAGTAGTTATTCTACGAAACATTGAGTGTATATATATATATTCAATGTATAAATGAAATATGGTTGGATTCTGTTATACAAAACAACGGAGGAGTCTTGCACAACACGCAACCTTGACTTGGCTTGCATTACACGCAATCGCGACCTTCCTCGATAGCGTGTGTTGTATGCAATACCAGGTTTCACTAAACGAGATATTATTATAATATTATTATGAACTAGCCGTTATGAATACTAATACCCACTTTTTGAAATTTTATAAATTTTATCTTTCAAGATGGACATCATTTTTTGATTCATAATATCTAAATTAGCTTAGGGTGTAATTTTGTTATTTTTCAGATAACTTTTATATTCTGATGAACAATGAAAATTACTAAATTTTAATTAAAAACAAATTTTTTAATCGAAATAATTAATAGTGATAAATTATTAATTTGAGTGGTTTTAAAGTATATTTGGAATATATTTTTACTATTTAATACAATGTTGGTCATATTTCACATTTAAACCAGACATAAACAAGTGTCAATCTTTTGATAGTTATTATCTCTTAAAAACACGCTATTTTTATTGACGACGAGAATTAATTTTTAAATTAATTAATGCAACTGAAATGTTTTGAATTTGGTAAAATATACATCATTTTTGAATTCATAATATCAAATATAACTTAGGCCTAATTTTTGGTATTTTTCTAGAAACTTTCATTTTTTGATGAATAGTGAAACCACTAAGTGGTAGTTAAAAACTGAATTTTTAATAAAACTTAATTTTACCGCTTCTGTGACTGGAATTTCGAAAATCCGAAAGACATTGTTAATATCAAGTACTAAAATGTGGTTCAATGAGATGAAAATAATTTTTTGTGAATAGTAACTTTTTACTTTTATTTACCACGGTTAAAAGTAAATAGGATAATTAATGGTATAAATGATATTATTATTACCCTAAAACATGTCCTAATTCTATTGGATAAGTTTAATTCAACCAAAAAAACCTTAGGAATAAAATATTACCATTTAGGGCCACTTGGAATAGATTAGGACGTTTAATATTAATTTATTTAAAGAAGGGTTAAAATAGTTAATATCAAAGTTTAATAAGTAAATCATTTTTAATATAGGGTTATACATAAGATAAATTCGACTATAAATATTAATTAGAAATATAAAAATATTTCCTACATAATGATATTTTATTTATAATTTTTAAACATTATATAATTTAATTTATTTATGTCACAATGATGATGAAGTAATTATCTTATTAGTGAAATATTGACATAATTGATGTTATAAATACCTAAATAAATGTAATTTGAGACTTTTTATGAATTTAAATAATTTTATAGGTTAATATGACATGTTAGTTTTGATTTAATTAACTTTTTAGAACTAATCATTCTGTTATGATTTTCACAAAAATCAATTACCAAATAGTGTCAAAATTGACAAAAAAATATTTTTTAAACCAAATATTATATTATTAATTGTTATTTTATTATTAAAAATCTATGGTTTGGCTAAATTAATTAGATAAAGTTATATATATTAATAATAAACAACTTGTGGTTCTTTTGTCTTGTTATAGTAAGTTTATTAACCTTATAGTGTAAAAAACAAGAAGACACGGTAAAAGTAAAATTATTTAACTTATGGTTAAATCCAAATGATAAGGTTAAAATAGAAACCTAAAAATGTCTAAATTATATTGTATGAGAGTATTTCGACCCATAACCACATTAACTTCGAAATAAATCAATTTGGAGCTATTAAAAACCGAATATGACTTTATAATAAAATAATATTTTTTGTTTTTTCAAAGGTTCCCCTCTCCTCCCTTATAAAAGGGCACCTCCTCCCTCTCTTCCTCACACCACTTTCAGCCTTTAACCTTGGCCAAACCCTGCCAAATTATCTTCTCCACTTCCCTAGAAAAATCCTAGAGGTCCTGGTCTTCTTCAAAGACAAATTTTAGTTCCCTAAGAGGAGGTCTCAAAGAGGCGCTTCAAAGAAGAGGTAATTTCTGTTACCGATTATTTCAATTTTATTTCTTCTTCCACTTCTTCTTCTTTAGTTTTTTCATTATGAAGTAATAACATCAGTATCCCTCATATACTGATATGTTATTATAAGTATTAAACAACCATTTTTCACCATCTATCCATCGTATGGAAAACGAAATCACCGCGTGTAACACCCGAGATTTTTATGAGTAATATTTTTTTTATGTTATATATATATCATCAAAGGAATATTTCACTACACACTATCTTGGCTTTCTTTACACGCAATCGCGACCTTCCTCGATAGCTTGCGTTGTACGCAATACCGAGTTTCACTAAACGACGATATGCTATTAAAATATTATTTAAAATAGCCGTTATGAATAGTAATAACCACTTTTTGAAATTTTATCTTTCAAAATGGACTTCATTTTTGGATTCGGAATACCGAAATTATCCTAGGGTGAAATTTTGGTATTTTTCGGAAAACTTCCAATTTTTGATGAATAGTGAAACCACTAAGTGGTAGGTTAAAAACTGAATTTTGCATAAAACTTAATTTTACCGCTTCTGTGAATGGAATTTCGAAACTCCGACAGACACGGTTGATATCAGTAAGTAAAATGTGGTTCAATGAGATAAAAATAATTTTTTTGTGAATAGTAACTTTTTACTTTTTTTTACCACGGTTAATAGTAAATAGGGTAACTAAGGGTAAATATGATATTACTATTACCCTAACACATGTCCTAATTCTATTGGATAAGTTTAATTCGACCAAAAACAACCTTATGAATATAATATGACCATTTAGGTCCACTTGGATTAGATTATGACATTTCATATTATTTTATTTAATGAATAGTTAAAATAGTTAAAATCAAAGTTTAATAACTAAAACATTTTTAATATGGGTTTATACATAAGATAAATTCTATTATAAATATTCATTAGAAAGCTAAAAAGATTTCCTACATAATTATATTTTATTTATAATTTTTAGACTTTAAATAAATTAATTTATTTATGACACAACGATGACGCAGTAAATACCCTTTTAAGGAAATGTTAACATAATTGATGTTATAAATGCCCAAATAAATGAAATTTGAGACTTTTTATGAATTACACTAATTTTCTAGGTTACTATTATATATTAGTGTGGATTTAAACAACTTGGTTAGAACATATAATTCTGTTATGACTTTCACAAAAATCATATATCAAATAGTGTCAAAATTGACACAAAATAGTTTTTAAATCAAATATTATATTATTAATTGTTATTTTATTCCTAAAAATATAAGGTTCGTCCAAATGACTTAGATAAGGAAATATATATTAATAATAAACAACTTGGTATTGTTTGGCATGTTATAGTAAGTGTATTAACCATATAGTGTAAGAAAACAAAAAGACACGGTAAAAGTTAAATTATTTAACTTAGAGTTAAATCTAATTGATAAGGTTAAAATAATAACCTAAACTTGTCTAAATCCTATTGGTTGATAGTATTTCGACCCATCCCCACTTTACCTTCGAAATAAGACCCTTTGGAACCATTATAAACCGATTTTTACTTTAATATAAAATAATATTTTGAGATATTCCTAAGGTGCCCCTCTCCTCCCTTATAAAAGGGCACCTCCTCCCCCTACTCCTCACAACAATTTGAGCACTCAAGCTCGGCCAACCCCTGCCAAAATCCCTTCTACACTTCCCTAGAATAATCCTATATGTCCTGGTCATCTTCAAAGACCAATCTTAGTTTCATAAGTGGAGGATTCAAAGAGGCGTTTCAAAGAAGAGGTAATATCCATTACCGATCTTTTCAATTTTTTCTTCTTCAACTTTTTCTTCTTTAGTTTTTTCATGATAAAGTAATAACATCAGTATTAATTACATATTGATATGTCATTATAAATATGAAACAACCCTAATTCACCTTCTATCCATCCTACGGAAAAATGAAATCATCGCGCGTGCGTACGTACGGAATACCGTCTCCACGCAGTGGTGTAATCTATTTTCCACCATCACCTTAAAAGGATGGTTATAATGGTGTAATGAGTAACTATATATGATTATTATAAAGTTATATTGATACTTAAATAGTATAAATACACTTAAATACAATTCCACGATTATGGGAACAATATCATCGCTCGTGCGTACGTACGGAATACCGTTTCCACGATGTGATGCGACTCGTTCTACATGATCATCATTGCATAGTAATTATATAAATGAATTGAATGAATAAATATGATATATGTTACACTAATACCATTCTGGATATAAGGTATCTATAACCTTAAAAGAAGAATAAGAATTTATTCGGCAAAACACGCATAAGAACAAAAGGCAATAAAGACCCGAGTAACAAGTAACAATGAAATATTACTAATAAGAAGCTAAGAATATGACCATATATGATATCATATCAATATGTATGATTCTGGAATAAGTCAATAACATTATTTAAACCATTATACAGGATCTTCGGACACGTACAAAGCAAATCGGACCTAAGGTAAGGGAAATATCACAATCTCATTTTTATCCGAGATTGTTTATACTTTGAAATTTACTGGGGTGTATTTTATCATCCACATCCATGTTTCCTCAATATGTAATATTATTTCCATCCAAATACATTTGTGTAAATACAATTTTACCCTTCGGTGAGTTTTTAGTAAAATATATGAAAGGAATCTTTTGTCGTTTTTCGTACGAGGTACTTTTTGACTTTTCCGACAAAAGTACGAAGAATGTTTTTTTTAACTTATACGGCATGAATGGATTTTTAAAACATTATTTCCAAGAAGCTTCCTTTACAAGTTTTTAAGTTTATTTTTAATCAAATTCTCTTAGTTTATAATTGTATGACATGATAAGAAAGGAAAAGTGTTTTGAAGTAGAAAGGATATTTTCCTCAAGAATGGAGTTCAAGTGATTTATCAAAATTATTTTCCATATAAGATAATAAAGGGTTCTGTTTCTATCCCTATTATTACATGGATTTGATTATGTTGTGATGGAAATATTTTTATGAATTCCTTTATCTTATATTAATTGTTTTATGATGTCATGTTGTTTAAGAATCCCATATTTATTACATGGGTTATGCAATGATGTATGATTTATGATTTTGTGGCACACATAAGAAAGGTTTCATTAAGAGATGGGTGGGACCTATATCCCCCTCCAATGCATTGGGTAAAGATTTTATATCTCATGAGATAGACATGGCTGGAACGGAAGGTTATTTCGGTTTAGTGATACAGGACTGAAATGAGGAGTGAACTCGGTTCAGAAATGGACTTTGTCCGCTAAGATAGTCTTGGCAATGAGTCATGACTAACAAGAAATGATTTTACATGATTATGTGTGCATTCCACAAAGTTTCAAGTTTTATGTTATGATTATGGGGATCTCATTTTCACTTCTATGATTTATTCCATGTTAATATATTATGATCTCTTTTGCAGGTTATGATTTTCAAAAAGATATGATAGGATTTTTATTTCCTTTATTTGCCCTTGCTGAGCATTTGAGCTCACCCTTTTTTGTATGTTTTATTTTCCCCAGGTCAGGAAGATGTATATTAAGTAGAATATGCTAAAAGGGACCCTAGATATGATGAAATAAATGGGAGACACTGTAGAAGATTTATGAACCAGTTGTTTATGTTTCCCAGTTTCTAAAGACACTATACCTATACGGTCCTTTGTGGTTTTGTCATATGTTGTAATAAGTGTGCTTCAATTTTGAAGTATTAACAATGTATGTAAAGTATGGGTCGTTATACCACGCGTCCGTACGTACGGAATACCGTCTCCACGCCGTGGTGTAATCTATTTTACACCACCACATTACTTGGATGGGTATAATGGTAAAAGTAATGAATATATATGATTATTGTAAAGTGATATTTATTCTTTAATATTATACATACACTTTAATACAATTCCACGGTCATGGTAATGATATCATCACTCGTGCGTACGTACGGAATACCATCTCCATGACGCGATGAGATTCACTCTCCATGATAACCATTCAAGAATGATTATAAAGTATATATAATAAGTAATCATGAAATATATGACATAATATTGCTACTATATTTATGTATATATATATTTATTTCATCTACTTAATTCCATTGAATTCAATAAGGAAACGAAAACAGCGTTCATGCGTACGTACGGCCTACCGTCTCCATGAACGGTGTATTTCATTCTATTTATCGATCCATTATATATATGTATATTCTGAAGATATATATTATATATAAATAATGTTTTACATTCTAGATGTAAGTAATCATGATCTAAGTAATCATATGAATAATTACAAGTTAAAACATGAATGACAAATGAATCGATTTTACCCAAAACGCTGCTTTAACATGAATTTACAAAATAATGGGTAATATAAAGTCATAAGTGAACCATATATGATATAATAACAATGAATATGATTCTTTAATAAGTCAATGACATTATTTAAATCATTATACAGGATGTTTGGATACGTACGAAGCATATCGGACCTAAGGTAAGGGATAATTTTGCAAATCTCATTTTTATCCGAGATTGCTTATTCGTAAGTATTTACTAGGGTTATTTCTATCATCCATGTACATGTTTTATAAAAGTGTTTTCATGTATGTTTAAAGTCCTTTTTACCCATTTTTTACTTTTACTACATGGTATATAAGGAATCTTTCTTTTGTTTATGCTATGAGGTACTTTTTTGACTTTTCCGGCAAAAGTATGAGAAGAATGTTTTTTTTAACTTATACGGCATGAACGGATTTTTATGGTTTCATAAATCCTAATTTTCATTAAGATTACTCTTCAATATTTCAAGAATATTTTCAACCAAATACTTTTTGTTTATAATTTCATGGCATTTTGTGAAAAGAAAATTGATTTTGAAGAAAAAAGGATATTTTCCTCAAGAATTCTTTTCAAGTGTTTTATCAAAACCATTTTCCATATAAGATGACATTATTTCATATGTGTATGTTTCAAGTATAATGTCTCTATGATTTACATGGTTTCACTTTTCTTATTATAAAATTATATCCATTTCTTCTATATGGATTATGTGATGATGGGATGATGTTTATGAAACCCATTTTATTTATTGGGTTTTTATGAATGATGTATGTTTATTTTGTGGCACAATTAAGAATGATTTCATTATGAGATGTGTGGGACCTATATCTCCCTCCAATGAATTGTGTAAAGATTTATATCTCATGAGATAGACATGGATGGAATGGTAAGTTAATCCGGTTCAGTGTTACAGGACTGAAACGAGGAGTGAACTCGATTCAGAAAGGGACTTTTAACACTAAGATGGTCATGGAAGTAATGTCATGGATACTATGGAAATCATATCATGTGATTAATGTTTTTCCACTATTAAAAGTTTTATTCCAAAGATATTTTATCATGATTGATGTTCTATTATGATCTATGCCTTACATACTTCCATGTTTTATGTCATTGCTCAAGATTTCGATTTTAAACATTATTTTCATGTTTTTATGTTCAAATGTATATGGTTTGTTTTATTTTCTCCATGTTTACCCTTAATGAGCATTTGAGCTCACCCTTTATATGTTTTCTTTTCCCCAGGATTAAAAGAAAGAATTTAGGTAAAGAAAAAAAAGGGGAAGATCTTTATGGGAGATAATGAAGATCTTTCACCACGATTCGAAGATTATTTTTCTGAGTTTCCAAAGATACTAAACTATTACGGTCCTTGTGTGTCTGTTTTTGTAATATATTAATTATTCTGGAAAATTAATGTAATGTCCATGTACGTCAAGCTTTGGGTCTCTACAGTAGGATAACAAAGTCACATTACTACAAAAAAATTATATCCACAAGTAACCAAAATTCATCCCATATCTAACATCCCATGGATAAAAACAACGAGGCTTAGATTTTGACATCACATTCTCAATACCATCTATAATAAGCTTTACCCATTATGAAAAATTTTAAAAATAAACATCAATAAGGCATACTAGAAAAATTGTTGTCACTAAATCAATAATCAAAACACATAATTAACAAGTTTAAAATTAAAACATTCTTATCTCATTCCACACCATACCTTAATCCAATATTTATATTTATTTTAGGCAATAACATCTTTTCAATCATAAGGACTTCCCACACTCTTTCTCATAACTAACCAATCCAAAAATCGTAAAGAGAAACAACAAGAGATAAGGAAGGAGGTAACCATTACTATAATATACCTAGTGAAAAATAAAGGATATCATACATTAAGAATTTAGGGGGTTAAATTTCTAAAACAGAATAAAAACTGCATGGTAATAAAGTTAAAATGAAAATCATAAAAAATCGTCCAAGGTCAATCAAGAAAATCATTCTATTTTCTAGAATCTTATTTTAAAAATAATCTTCTAAAATTACATGTATCCCAAATAAAGTGAAAAAAATAAAATGTTTTAATGATAAAACACCACCAAACTCATAATGGTTCTCCACAGGACCTGTCTATAAAATACTCCATTGTAAACCTCAACCAATTATCGCCCAAACAAAACCATATTTTCTAATAAATATATTTTATTGGGAAGGGAAAAGAAGAATGTAAGAGGAAGAGAATAAACACCACATTAGATCTTGGAGAGTCCAAACTATCAAAGGAATAGATTGATACCTAAAACGAGATATCCAATTTGAACTAAGATAGGCCTTAGTATTAGATGTAGTTCGAGGGAATTCAAGAAAATATTACCAATAGAATAAACTAAACCATATTTATAATGAAGCCTCTAGTGACCCCTAAAAGGAATAATGATGACCTTACCACAACAAAGTAGACACTAGTTAAGAAATATTGGATTTCTATATAATTTCAAATAGAAATACCCCCCCCCCCTGAATCATGGCCTTTTCACCTATTTTAAAATGTTATGGAGACCTTCACCCAAATATAGAAACCCTAGAAATTTACTCTTTGGCCTTAGTCCTAGAATTTTCTTAAGAACCACCATAGCATAAATAATCCACCCTATAAATTTCTACCCAAAAGTATCATCCCTACTATGGTATAAACACTAATGATCATGATATAACACCACCACAACCTATTAATGATGAATTTCATCCATATCTATTTCATAAATGGGATTCTCTATGAATCTTCAAACACCAAACTTTAAAAAATGTATTACACCATGTTATATAAGCATTTTTATGGAATATACCATCAAAAAAATAGATGTTTTGGTAGTATAAAATCCCAAAATCTACATTTTTATCATTGAAACTCCTCAAGAACTCACCTCATGCCTCTAAAACCATTAAAAACACAAAAAACATTATATTGAAAACCCATTCCTCTATATTAGATACCTCAAAAAATATTTTTTCCCCTGATATTCCACAAAAAAAGAACTTTATGAAAAATATTTTACATAGATGCTACTGTGGATACCTCTCAAACATGACTAACACACTAACAAGAATCTCATGAAAAATGAGGCTTTAAAACTATATCTACCCTACAAAAGAATTCCCTTATACTAATAATCATTTTAGTTACCTCTCAAATGAGAATCTTGTCATGACCCATCCTAGTGGGGCCCACGCCGTGACTCCCAAACCCCACCTACAATAGGCCATGGGCTGGTTACTAGAACTGAGTAGGAATATAACAAACATGGGAGGCATTACCTAAGTTCTCGTACACATGAACACATATCCAACCCCACAAGTCTCAAAATGTAAAAACCACTAAGGAATAATATACATGCATACAACTAAACCTAACCAACAGAGTAAGACAAAAGTAAAGGTACGGAAGGTAAACTGGTCCAGAATAAATGCCCACCAAAAACAAGAGTCTGCAAACTACAAGTCCAACCTGTAAACACAAAGATATACTGAGACTGCTGCTCCTAGCTGTAGGAACACCACGACCTATAGGGAATTCATAAATCTCGGTCTGGTCCTGGTCCACCCTGGACTCCATCAAAAGGCTGCTCGTTAGCAGAAGACACAACACGTGCAGGAAAATCCCTTGTAGGGGTGAGAATAACAATACTCAGTAGAGGACCCCAAAAACCACAAAGAAATACCAAAAGGAATGATACAGTCAGCTATATAGGGTATATGTATACTGAACATATAATAGGAGAAACACAATCCAGATATATTCAAATCCCAAACCCGTAGTCTAGGGACAATTCATAAAACAACATACCCATGCTAGGGATTTAGTTTAAAGATTCCACAAAGCCCATGTCCAGGAGAACTCACTCCCTGAGTCTAATAGCTCTGATGGCGTCCGTCCGAGAAGTACTGTTCGTTGGGAAAAGTCACGAGAGATAGATACACTAATTCCAAGAGAACACACTCCTAGGTGGGAAATGATCACGATACAGATATGACGATCCCTTTCAAGGCCTTGGAAGATACCACGAATCATTAGATTCACATGCTAGGAAGAGGATCGACGCCCTGTGGGAATAGTCATGTCGATACCTGACTATACCTAGGGTCAAGAATGTATTGAAGATCTCACATTGGGCCTCTAGGATGGATACCTAACTCTATCCTATAATTTCTTACTGAGGGGATCATATTCCAGTAGAAGGAAATGATACATGACCTTCAGGGGAATGAGAAAAAGGTTCACAAACCCAAAAGAAATTTTTCCAAGATATGCTGGACAAGAATATCATGCAATGCACTAAGAAGTGCATGATAGGTAGATTTGTCACATGTCATGCCTTTTGACCCCGAGTACTACACATGTACAACGGTCCATGGCATAAGGCTTGTCGTGTAGAAGAAGGTATACACAACGTGTAAGAGAGTGACATGTCATGTTCCTCTATTTGGGGAGGAATCCATTTACGTTGTCCATCTGCCCGTACACAACTTCAACCAGTGTGTTACAACCCATGTAACTGGTACACGGGGTAACCCATGTAGCTGACCCGGACTGGCTTTGTGGTGGATTACACATCCATGTACCCCACCCAATGTTCATGTATCGTCTGAGATACACGACCATTCTCGCATATAGACCCACACGCTGTGTTCTTTGGAGAACACGCTATGTCATCGATTCGTGCATCGCGGAACCCTACCTGCCACTAAGTCGGTCCCACACGACGTGTTCTTCAGGATACACATCGTGTTCTTCAGAAATTTCCATAATCTACGTTCTTCACTGGCTTACCTCCCATGATGCTCCGTTATTTGATCGGGCAATCCAATCGCCTTGAAACTCAAGTTTTTAGGTTTCCCTGACATCACAAAGATGATTCTGTCGATTTCGGGCCTCCGATTGGCTCCAAAAAGACATTCCTATCCACCCGCATGAAGAAAGATCGAAGAACAAGAACTCTCGAATAGTGTCTATTCGTTTTCCTCCATCGTCGTTTGACCTTCACTAGGTCATCACGATGTAGAATCTCCTATTTTTGGATCGTTGCGCTAAGAAACTAATGCGCACCGATCCATTGTTCGTCACCCCACGATGAACGTGAAGAACGCATGGTGGAGGAAGAAATTCAAAAGAATATCAAGGAATGAACCTCCGTTGTCATTCGTCAAAGTGTCCACCTGCTCCCGTTAGTAGGGTCAAATAGGGAAAATTAAAAACTACCGAATAATGTAGCATGGATTAATTCCCCGAATTAAAATCCCCAAAGAAACTGAAAATTAATAATCATACCGTAAGAACATACAATCCGTTGATCAACCTATTCATGGGTTGATCCGCGTTCGTCATTTAATATAAGAACAAAGAAAATGATAATCTAAATAACAACCCCTACCTCAATCCGGTTGAAGAACGATTATCGTGTCACGTTTGTTGGTGAGATTCATCAAATCTGAGTTGTGTCGTTCGATTGCATCGTCGTTGTCCGCCAACAGTTTATCCTTCAAACATACAAAGGAAAACCTCAATTCGTAGGGGTAATGTAGATTACCCTATGAACTTTCCATAAGTTGGTATTAAACGGGGAGGATTATGTCGTAGCGCAAAAAGGAAACATTTTAAATATAATAAATTATTAATTTATTTTATTTCCATTAAAATGATCAAAAAATAACTCTTGTAGTAGACCCATGCCAGTTTTTGTTAGGCCCCGCCTAAGGTAAAGATGCTGCTCTGAATGCAACGGCGCACTCAGATTTATGATCCAAGCACTTATTTAAAAGTTATTACAATTTTTCATGAAAACGACTCGCGTGTGATGTTTAACGTTTAATTTAATTCAAACATTTATTCTGGGAATTCTAGGCCTCATAATCGCACGCCCTTGAAAGTTATAGTCTCAAAATAATTACAAATAATAATTAAAAATAATACATGGGAAATATGAGACATTAAATTCTCCCCACCTTAGGGATTTACGTCTCGGAAAGACATAACAAAAGGCTACTCAAAAAGATGTGGGTACTGGGCACGGATCGGAGCCTCCCGCTCCTACGTTCTCTCCTGAAGATTTTTGTGATTCCACCTGACATGCACTAAGGGAATCTATTTCCCATGTAGGATCCTCTCCTGTCGATCCTTTATCTCTACTGGGTACTCAGCAAGGTCACTCCATCCTTGATGTCCAGCTTTCCCCCGTCAATGATGTGCGATGAGTCATGCACATACCTCCTTAACTACGACATGTGGAAGACATCATGTACCCGGTGCAACTATGGTGGTAGAGATAGGTGGAATTCCACCTCGCCAACTCTACGCAGTACCTGAAAAGGGTCGATGAACCTCAGAGATAGCTTGTGGCCCCGACCAAATCTCTATAACCCACATCACGGTGAGACCCTAAAGAATACATGGTCCCCACCTTGAACTCCAAAGGTCTCCATCGTCTTTTTTAATAAGACTTCTGTCAGTTCTATACAGTCTTCAACCTCTCCCAGATGACCTACACCTTCTCGGTGGTAGCTCGCACCAACTCTGGACACATAAGTGATGACTCTCCAGGTTCGGTCCAGCAAAGCAGTGACCAACAGGGGCTCCCATACAAAGAGTCTAAAGGTTCCATACAAATATTGGAGTTGTAGCTTTTGTTGTACACAAACTCCACCAGTGGTTGGTGTTCCTCCCAAATGCGACCAAAGTTCAAGATATAGGCCTTCTAAAAATCCTCTAGAATCTAAATGGTCCTCCCTGTCTGACCATCTGTCTGGGGATGGAACGCTCTGCTCAAGTGTAGCTGAGACCCAAAATCCTCATGCAATCTCTTCCACAAATAAGATGTGAAGTGAACGTCTAAATCTGAGGCCATTGTCGAAGGGACTCCATGAAACCAAACTATCTCTTGCATGTAGAGGCGTCTCAAGCTCTCTATTGAACTCTTCTCCGTGATTTCTACGAAGTGGTCCGACATGGTGAGTTGGTCAATGATGACCTAGATGGAATCATGTCCAATGGATGTCTGTGGTAATCCCACCACGAATTCCATTGATATTACATCCCACTTCCACTCTGGAACTTCCAGGGGTGAGCTAATCCCATTGGAACCTGGTGCTCAACCTTCTCCTCCTGGCATGTAAGGCATCGAGAAATGAACTCTGTTACTGCCTTCTTCATTCCTGACCATCAGAACTGCCATCATAGATCATGGTGCATCTTCACCATGCTAGGGTTTACTACCAAGGGGGGGGGGGGGGTGTATGAAACTACCTCAGGCTCTCCTCTCACAATGCCACTGGTACAACAGTGCAACCTCTAAAAAGAACTATATGCTCCCCACCTTGTGAATATCCATCTAGAGCATGTCTTATGGATAACTGAGCATGTAAAGCCTCACAGTCAACATCCTCGAGTTGTGCCTCCCTAACTCATTTTAGGAGTGGAGGGCTGAAAAATATAGACTGAAAGTAAGAAGTATCCTCTCTATCCATGAAGGATAATTGTAATGAGGAAAACTGTTCTTTCACCTCACTCAGTAGTTGTGATATTTATCTCCTGCTAAGAGAATTTTCCACATTGTTCCCCTTCCCAGGAGTATAGATGATCTTGAAATCATAGTCCTAGAGGAACTCTAGACAAATCCTTTATCTCATATTAAGATCCTTCTATTGGAATATGTACATGAGGCTCTTGTAGTCCGAGTAGACTATAAACCACTCGCCCATAAAGTAGTGTTGCCACATCTTCAACGTCAAGAATACTACTACCAACTCGAGATCATGGGTCGCATAGTTCTGATCATGTGGTCTAAGATGGCATGAACCATAATTAATCACTACTTGTCTCTGCATTAGGACATATCCAAGCCCGGTCTTTGATGCGTCATAGAAAACTACGCACTCGACGCCCTCCTCTAGCAATCTCAAGATCAGGGCGCGCGTCAAACTCTGCCTCACCTGCTCGAAAGCCCGCTGGCACTTCTCTATCCACATAAAGGGTTTCCCCTTTTTGGTCAAGGATACCATCGAGTCTTATATCTAATAGAAATCAAGAATTAATCTCTGGTAATATCCATCCAACCCAAGGAAGCTCCACACCCCCATAATGCTCTGCGTTGGATTCCATGCTAACATTGCCTCCACCTTGGCTGGGTCCATAGCTACTCCATATGCTAAGATGACATGTCCCAAAAAGTGGACCTCCCGAATCCTGAACTGGATTTTCGAGAGCTTCCAATAAAGTTGGTACTCTCAGAGTATGTCTAGAACCATACACTGGTGTCTCACGTTCTCCTCCTCTAATGTCAAGTACAAAAGGATTTCATCAATTAAGACCACTACGGACCGGTCTAAATATGACTAGAATATCTGGTTCATAATCCACATAAACACTATGGGGGAGTTCCTCAATCCAAAAGGCATCACCATGTACTCATAGTGACCGTAGAAGCATCTGAAATCTGTCTTTCGTATATCCTCATCCCGCACTTGTAACTAGTGGTAAACTTACCGAATCTCAACCTTCAAGAACCAGTGTGCCCCTCTTAGCTGATCGAAGAGGTCGTTGATCCTCAGTAGTGGATACTTATTCTTCACCTTCACCTGGTTCAGGAGCCATTAATCCACGCAAAACCTCAAACTCCCATCTTCCTTGTTGGAAAACAAAACTGGGGCCGCCCAGGGTCAAAAACTTGGTCTCACAAAACCCTTGCTCTGAAAATCCTCCAACTGCACCCTCATCACGTGAAGCTCTGAGGGATCCATCTGATATGATGATGAGAAAATCGGTGTTTTCCCGGGGTGTAGGTCGACGCAAAAGTCGATCTCTTGGTGGGGAGGTAGCCCTGGAACATCATCGAGAAAGACGTCCATGTACTCTTCCACTACTGCTAGGAATTGGAAGCTGACAACATCTACTGCTACAAGGGTAAGGCTAGAAAAATCATGAGTGATCATCTGCACCCTTATATGCATGAGCCCATTCTATGCTATCGGGTCTTCTTTTCACCCACAAAGGAAAACCTCATCCCATCGTTGTGGACACACCACACTCTTCACCCAAAGCATTCAATCTAGGCATGGACTGAAGATAGCCAATCCATATCGAGAATGATGTCATAAGGCCTTGATGCTTCCACCAAGAGGTTCCAACTGAAACTCTTGCCTCCAAGGGTAATATCACACTGTCTGCAAAGGTTTGTGATCATCGAGTCTCCTCTCGTAGGTGTCTACAAGCATAAGGGTCGGGTCAACGTCTCTACTGGAATCTCAAGGTTTTTCACAAGACATGTGTTGAGGAAGGAATGAATGGAACATGTGTCTATAAGTATAGAAGCTAAGGAAGAAAAGACACAGATTGTTCCTTGATTCATCTCTGGAGTCCCTGGGTCGTACGCCTCGACTTCCAGCATCTGTCCCAACCCCTATCCCCTAGCTCCTTGAGTCTGGTGAGGAACTCCCAGGGGTGGTGGTGGAAGTATATCAAAGCGTCTGTCCCCACCTATAGCTCATCCTACTCCTCTGCCATGTCCACCACTTGGTGGGTCTATCTTCCCCACTCTCTACCTTTTCCTAAATGGTCCATACACCGCTTCCCTTTTAGCAGCTCGATGGGTCAGAAAATCTCTTTAGATATTCCCCTACCATCTCACGAGTATCATCGCCTCTCCCTAGGCTGACTGGATCCAGCCTGAGAGTCTTGGACATTCGATCCCCCGTTATGGGTCCTCCTGTGAAATATCCTACATCCTGATACCTATGCCTGACGTCAAATACTTACAATCAAGGTCTTCGCACCTGTCTGCCTATTTTTGACTCCTGTCGGTTGTCTCTGCTCCTCCAAGAATATCTCAATCACCAAGGCTCTCTTGATCACTCCAACATAATTCGAAATGCATAGAGGCACAAAGCTATATCGGACGTCCTGTCATAGACCTCTCTCGAAGGTTCGAACTCTGAAGTACAGATCCTTGACCATATCCGTAGAGTACCTAGAGAGGTTGGTGAACCTAGATGAATAGTCATCCACCTTCAAACTACCCTTCTAGAGCTGTAGAAGCTCCTGGATATGAACCACTCTCAGTGTAACCGGAGAGAGCTCCTCCTCAAGGAGTCTCTCAAACTCTGTCCATGAAAGAGTCTCCTCATCCTGAGTCTGCATGGTCAGACTCCACCATCTTCCCGCTAAACACTAAGGAAGGCTCTCACCTTGGATCACCATCTAGTCTGTCGGTGTTCTCACGAGACAGAAAACTCTGATCACTGCCTCAAGCCAGTCCCCAACCTCCTGAGGGTCATGCTCGCCTCTAAACTTGATGGGTCTCTATCTCTAGAACTCATTGAGTGCACTCAGCCTACGCCCCTCATCTGTTGGTACTACAAGTACCACAAGCTACCCCGCTGGTGGTGGTATAGTAGGTGAACCACCTGAAGGTAACTCCTATGGAACTGGTGCCTGTATCGAATCCTATTCACTGATGGGGTCATCCTCGTGATCGCACTGCTGAATCATAGCAGGTATGCATTGCAGAGGCATCCTGTAAGGAAACAAGATGTACCATGGTTGATGAGTATATCTGGATAGCTGACACAAAGGACACTGACAATACAACCCATTTTTATATGATGCATGTACCATTCTCTTATTTTCCTGCAACTAGTGGTTTCATGTACCGAGTCAAAAGTTGTTTATCAGAGTCCTGGTATATGGATACATCAGCCACCTGCACCAACATTGGATTCTCTGGCCTGAAAGCCGGGCTCAAAACACTTAACCATGTTTCCCCCAAACCAATCTCACAGACTCTTGGTCCAACGGTGTAACTGACCAGCTCTGATACCACTCGGTCATGACCTGTCCTAGTGGGTCCTGCACTGCGACTACCCAAGCCCACCTCCAACAGGCCAGGGGCTGGTGACTAGTACTAAGTAGGCATATCACTAAAATGGGAGGCATTTCCTAAGTACATGTACACACGTAGACATCTCAAATCCCAAAAGTCTCGAAATGTAAAAACCACTAAGGAACAATATGCATGCATACAACTAAACCCAACCCACAGAGTCTGACAAAAGTAATGGTGCGTAAAGTAAACTGGGCCAGAATATAAGCCCACCAAAAACAAGGGTCAACAAACTACAAGTCCAATCTGTAAACAAAAATAGGTACTAGGAATACTACTCATAGTCGTAGGAACACCACAGACTGTAGGGAACTCATAAAGCTCGGTCCGGTCCTGGTCCTCCCTGGACTCCGTCAAAAGGATTCTTGTCTACACAAGACACAACACGTGCGGGCAAAGCCCGCGTAGTAGTGAGTATAAAAATACTTAGTATAGTACCCCAAAAACCACAAATCCATACAAAAAGGAAAGGTATAGTTCTCTATACACATTATTTTTCTACTGAACATATAATAGGGGGAAAAATATAGATATAAACAAATCCCAAACCAGTAGTCTAGGTAAAAGTCACAAACCAATATACCCACACAAGGGATTTAGTTTGAAGATTCCACGAAGCACTCATTAGGGAGAACTCAATCCATGAGTCTGATAGCTCTAATGTCATTCATCTGAGAAGTAATATTTGTAGGGGAAATTCACGATATATAGATACACTAATTCTAGGAGAACACACTACTGAGTGGGAAAAGATCATGATACACATGAGGATCGCTTACAGGTCCTTGGAGGATACTGCGACTCATCCGGATTCACCAGCTAGGTAGAGGATCAGCACCCTGTGGAAATAATCACGTCGATACCTGACTCTACTTAGGGTCAAAAATGGATAGAGGATCTTGCACCAGGCCTCTCGGAGGGATACCTAACTCTTTCTGGGAATCTCCTGTTGAAGGGATAATACTCCTATAGAAGGAAGAATACCTGACCTTCAGGGGAACGAGAAAATGGGGCACTAACCAAAACAAAACATGTCCAATATAATGTGTAAAAGAAGATAAATGCATGTATTGAAAAGTACATGACATGTAGAAGTCTCACACGCCGTGTCTTCTGAACCTGGGTACTACCCATGTACAACGGCTTGTGTCATAAGTCATGTCGTGTACAAGAAGATATACATGGTGTGAAAGAGACTGACACACTGTGTTACTCTATTCGGGGGGGGGGGGGACTCTGTGTACGTTTTCCAAGAGCCCGTACATCGATTCAACCCATGTGTTACAACCAATGTAACTGGTACACAAGGTAACCCATGTAGTCCTCCTGGTTTGGTCGTGTGGTGGATTACACGACCATGTACCCCACCTCATGTCCTTGTATCATCCGAGATACAATCTGATTCTTGTGTAAGGACCCACACATCGTGTTATTCAGAGAACATGCCGTGTCATATTTTCGTGCATCGCGGAACCCTAGCCCCGACTAAGTTGTTCCCATACAGTATGTTCTTCTGGATATACGCCGTGTTCTTTGGAAAATTCTAGAATCATTTTTCTTCATCGGCGCGCCTCCTGTGATGCTCTGTTCTTTGATCCGACCAACCGATCACCATGAAACTCAAGGTTTTAGGTCTCCCCAACATCAATAAGCTGATTCTGTTGGTTTCGGGCCTCCGATCATCCCCGAAAACACATCCCGATCCACCCGCACGATGAACTCTCAAAGAATGAGAACTCCCGAATTGTGTCGATTCATTTTCTGCCATCACCATTGCATCTCTTCTATGTCATCATGATATCAAATCTACAATTTTGGGATCGTTTCATTGTGAAACAGATGCACAATGATCCATTGTTCTTCACCTCACAAAGAACACGAAGAATGATTGTCGTGTCGCGTTCGTTGGTGAGGTTCATCGAATCCGAGATGCGTCAATCGAATGTGTCGTCATCATCCGACAATGGTTTCTCCTCCAATGGTCCAAAGGAAAAGATCAATTCACAGGGTTATGTGGCTAAACATGAGATTTTTCCATAAGTAGGTATTAATAGGGGCAGATTAGGTCACTACGCTAAAATGAATCATTTTAATTAAAATAAATTATTAATTAATTTGAATTTCATTAAAAGGTCCAAAAACTAACTCCTATAGTTGACCTATGCCGGTTGATGTTAGGCCCTGAAAAATGTAATTTCACTTCTCTGAATGCAACAGTACCATCAAATTTCTGATCTGGGTACCTGTTTATAAGTTATTCCACGTTTTCAGGGAAACCGCTCATGTACGCTGTTTAAAGTTTAATTTAATTCATACATTTATTCTGGGCACTCCAAGCCTTATAATTGCACGTCGTTGAACGGTCTGGTCTCGAAATACTTCCATATAATATTTAAAAATAATACACAGAAAATCTGAGACCTTACAATCTCACCACCAGCCAAAACAAATACACTGTAAAAGGAAAATATATACCACATCTTTTCACAACAAACTACCTGATCCACGTCAATTAACCCTGAATTAAAATAATTATTCACTTAAATAAAACATGTTTTTTACCATTAAAAATACAACACACATTTTGAAACCCCACTTTATTTTGAACCCTTTATAAATTGTTCATAATATTTAGTAAATAAAACACACTAACTTTTCAATTAAAAACATAAGTCAAAGAACACTTATTTTTTTAAATAAGTATCATGTTCAACTTCGAACAATAATAGAGGTGTTAGGGGATGAAACAAGATCACTATAATAGGATATAAATAACTTCTCAAACTACAAATAAGTAGCTACCAAGGTCTGAGTGACACACCATACCCCAGGACATTCATATTTATGGTTCCCCACCAAATTAAAATGGAATCATATTAACTCAAATGAAAAAGGTAACCTTGAAAAACTAAAACACAAAACTTAAATATATGATCAAATTCTAGAGTATTTCCTCACTCGATCCTTCTACAAACCTCATTACCCACAACTTAGGGAACTTATCTCTACATTCCTCTCAACACATGATCTACCTTCACTAGAACATCATGTAATGGATAAAACAATTTTTGTAATCTCTTCTTCATCTGTCACCTATGAAAAAGACTTAAATAATTCTTTTTTGATGGATAAATGAATTTTTATCCTTGATGAATATGAAAAATGTTGTTCACACTCATTTTCACTAGCTAGAAATCATAGAAAATGAGAAATCAATACAATGAAATGAATTCCAAATCTATGAGCACTATATTTCTCATATTAGATCTCATTAATCTCCTTATTATGATATGTAATGTAAAAATTTTAAATGAAATATTTCCAGAATATCTAATTAAAAACATCCCATTACTTCCCTTATAGGTATCCACATTTCACCCACCCCTATTTTCACTCCACATTTTGAGTAAATCAATTACTACGATAACACAAAATAAATCTAGAATATTCACCTGCTAAAAGGAAACTTCAATCACCAATAACTATTCTTCACCATCATGCCATCATAATCTATAGAGTGACTTAATTAATTAATTACAATAGAAATGAGAGCAAAAATTATCCTATGATTCTATATTTTTTCCCCACACCCAATATCTTGATGACACTTCAACAACATATCATTCATTCTACATAAAAATACAATTGTTAGTAATAAATTGAGGATTTATAATGATTTTCCCTCGCGTGTTTTTGGTAGGAGTAGATATTATATAACATATATCCCAATATAAGATTGCATGAAACCAAAAACATATTGAAATAAAAAATAAATAACATTTTTTACCTTATATATGATGTCCTCTACATCTGTTTTCTTCATATACAATATTGGTGAAGATCAATGGGAAGAATCCTTAATAACTATTCCTATTGGGTGTATCTATAGATGAAGTGTCCTAAAGATCCTATAATTATATTTTTATCATATAATATGAATATAAAAATTATTATTTATCTAGGTAAGTGACTAAAGTATCACCACATCACTACCAATAACATGCCAAGTACGATGCCTTTTGATATAGAGTCAAGGAAAAGAATATTTCTATAGAACCATACATGTCATACTATATGAAATACAAACTCACAAAGAACCAATGGCCCATATATATCACATATAATTTAGGTTGTGGGTTATATAACCATCATTCTCCTACTTGATAAAAATCCTCATAAAAATTGTTCCATTTCACCTTACATTATTTCATATATATTATTTTGTGAAACCATATATGAAACACATTTTGGACACATCAAAAAGAATTTTGGAAATCTATCACCATAGAATCTTTGTCTCACATTATATGAAATAACTTATGAATATTTATCCAAAACACCTCTTGGGTAAACTATAAAAACTTTATAGAGGCTATGTGATTTTCATGAAAATAATTCCCCATTTATTCAAGCATATACCGTGACCCCATGGACCATAATATAATTAAAAAGAAATATGAATCCCCAATATCATAAATTTAATCAATGAGTGGCCTCTATAAAATCATTAGTGTTATCAAAGATAAAATTGGATCCATGGTGATCTTAAGAGAGAATATGTATCTATATTTATGTTTCTGTAAGTTATATCATATAAATCCTTACACTTTCATATGTCTACAGTTTTCTAGACATAAAATAACCATGAGATATTGATTATTTTTTTCCATCATATGTAATCTTATTTTCTCAATTCTCAATGTATTTACTATCTAGATATGGTCATATAGTCCTCCATTCTATCTTAATAGAGGGATCATGTGACATACTCATCATATAAGTGGAAAAAATAGCATCTAGGTTAAACCTCAGCTGATGAATGATCAATAAATATATCCAACCACTCATGGATTAGATATGTCTAAATTGTTATAGAATAATGATATCAAATTAAAATGTACCAAATTCTAACTATGTCTCCAGTCTCAGGCATGCACAAATAAAAATTTGGAACAAACAACCTTAGTGTACCAAATTCATATTTTACAATAGTCAATGTTGAATAATTGAATGGTCATATAGTGAAAAAATGTTATTTTATTCCTAATGAGAATATTTTTATATCAAAAAAAAATTATTCTCACACTATTATTACCATTTAATTGTAACCTTTAATATTCTATGACAAAAATCAGTTAGAGATAAATAAAATTCATAACATGAGAGGTCAATTATCATTACACTCCATGTAATATATACAACCAACATGTAAGAATGGTAATGTGGAGACTACCTTTTATAAAACACGAATTATTTTATATTATTAAACTAATTTAATAATTTTATAAAATCCATAAATAATCATTGATGTAACGATATCACATGTGTTATTTCACAAAAGTGGCCTTATGTTTTACATATTTTTATGGGTTTATTAATATCATTACAAATATATATAACATTTTCCATGTCTCTATGTGACCATTTGATAAAATCCTCCCACTAAATTATTTATTGAGTCAAATAAATAATTAAATCCATTCTCAATAATAGTGAGACATAAGAATCATATTCCTGATGTTTATCTCATCAAACTTGTAGTTGAACACCTTTACATCACAACATAAATTATTATGATTTTAATAAAATATGTATTCTATATATAACTATTTCTAATTTCATAATCATAATTATTATTGGAACTTTAAAATAAAACATTTCCTTGAGTTTAATTTTACAATAACCCATAACTCTTTATATTTTTCTTTAGGAAAACATCCCTTACTCCTTTAAGATAAACTATCATTCACTTCATTCTGAAAAATAAATTCCACTCATTACATTTATATTTACCATCATACCATAAATTATGTTATGGTATTAAGTGTAATTCACAAAGAATTTGGGCATGGGAAATATTTTATTTTTAACATTTTAACTTCACTGAATCCAAACATACTCTGACTAGCCTCTTAGAAAACGCATTATTTCAGAAACTATAATGAAAAGATACAAAAAATAATTTTATGATATGAAATAAAAATAACTTCCATTCATGATAATATTAATAAATAAAATAATATACCCATATAAGATATTTTATTTTATGAATTTGATGTTTTATTCTAATAAGAAGACATTTTTCTTTAAAATATGTAATTTAAGGGTGGTGGGATCACATCCCTCTTATTTTTAAGACATATTATCCTTATCTTATTTTAGAAAATTTATATATTTTTATGAATCATAATCCATGATAATTATATCATATCATATTATTAGTAACATATTATTTTTCTATAAACAACATCATTTATTATATTAGAAAATATAAGATAGAAAATATCCTTAAAAAATATTCATTCGAGCATTATAATTTTCACTATATTTTTAATGCATTAATACTTTTATGATTTTTAATACATATTCAATTCTACATCAATCCTTACCTTGATACATAACTTATATAAACTTTCAAAATTCTGAGAAAGTACATATTTGTATCATAGTACCTACAATATTAATAAAAATACATAACATGGACTATCCATAGTGTTTTACAAAAAAAATTAGTTATATTTGGAAATTTACATTATATGGAAACATTTACCTTAATTCTAAACACATACCTTAAGTTTTGATATTATTGAATGCTTAATAATAAAACCACTATTGGACTATACAAATAAATATGATTCTTTAACGTTGAAAATTTACCCTTTTGTACTATCAATAATATTCCAGAACCTAGACATCCAATTTCATAATTCATTTGTCACCAATACATTATGAAAATATTGTAAGAAATTGTTTAAATAATTAAAATTATGGGAAAACTTCCAATGAAGATCCTACAATTAATTATATACCCATGAAGACATAGAAAGGATATATTCAGACAAAATAAGTAATTAACACACTCAATTATATTGAATATAATAGTAGAGGGTAATTTTGTATTTGTTAATTTTAATTTTAATTATTTTGAACCCATTGTTGAATATTTTTATACTTCCCATAAGCCCATAGTCCCATGTGGTTACCAATTTCATCATTTGGTTACTCAAGCATGGGTCACTCTAAATCATATAATTTTTCATATTATTTAAGAACGATTCCTATGTTTTTCACCAATATAATAAATTAATTATATTATGATTTTCCTTCTTGAAAATTGATATCAAATTTAATATTTAAGATGATTTGTATGCCAATATATCTACACCAAAATCTCCAATATGAGGAGTATCATATTTTACATTCATGTAATAAGGACTTTTATTAAATTTTATTCCATTAAAATGATGACCATTTTAAGACCATAATATACATTAGTGGGGATAGATACATATTTCATATGAATATACATTATTTAAGAATGGAAAAATTCATGACTAAATGTACATTAAAATCATTTCAATAATATCAAATATTCCTTTTGGATAGTTGAGTAGAAAACTATTTACCATAATTTATCATATGGATTTAGTAAAATCTATTCATATGGTATCAAAATGAATAGGGAATCCAAGATAAGTGTTCCCCAATGAAAAACCAAAAAATGAGGCACCTAATAATTAGGGTAATCTCATTACTTTATTTTTTTCATACATGATACGTCTACAACCCTGATATTTGGCATGACCTTCCTGATTGGATGATCAAGTCCTTGAAAGGTATAGCTTTAGAAGGAATCTAAAAATTATTATTTTAAATGGGATTTAATATCCCTATATTATATTATACTATTCATTTTACATGTATTCATTAACTTAATAATTTAATTTTGAATCCTACTATTCACAAAAAAAATCTATATGTTCAAACCAAACTGATATGTAACCCTTTATAGAACTTATAACATGTAAAAATTTCTAATATTAAAGGAAAATTATATTTCTAATTGTCCAAATGAATCCCATGGATAAGGTACATGAAAAACATTCATGTAAAATCTTATAATCATATGAAAACAACATTCACCAAAAGAGTATGACTGGAGTGGCCAATAGCTAATTCCCACTTATCAAAATAATACATAAGCCTATGAATTATTGAGTAGTCTGACCCAACATCCATATAACCGTGGTTAATTAACTCAAGATATACCTTATTTCCATCACAGTTGTAACACCTAATTTGTATAAATAATAATTACCCATTTAATTAAATCTCACAATATAGTTTAAAAAAATTAATGTATAATAAAACTGAATCAATTATCAAACATACTATATAGCTCATTAAATTAATGAATGAAAATTTATAAAATCATTTTAACACTTTAAAATAAACCATACATCAATTATAATTATAAAAAATTATTTGTACAAATAAATTAGGTAATAAAACTAAAAAATAGAGAATTCATATATTGAAACAATAGATATCATTTTATGAAAAATTCATAAGAATAAAATTCTAAAAACATAATAATTTACACCTAAATTATAAATTTCCCATAAATAAATAAATAATAAAACTTTATGTTGATTATTATTATGAACTCCTTCACATTATATTCCAATCATGATTTTTTTTTACAAAATCTAAGTATCACATATTTAATTTATTTTAATCCCAGATCACATCAATCACCAATAATTATTTTTTGATATTATTTAAATAATTTCCTAGACAAGTCATTTTAGTTCAAAAATTTTAAATTAATAATTATGAATAATTTATAATTTTAAATATAAAATCCATTAAATTATGTCTTACCTTGTAATTTACAAATAATATATAAGTCTCACTTATATTTTCTGTATTATAATTATATATCTAAATTATAATATAAGAAATATAATTTTAAAAGGTGTATAAAATTATAAATTAAATTATATAAATTTATAGAATTAAATTTTCATTAAAATTTATTAATTAATTATAAACATTTTATAATTAGTAAATTTATAGAAACTATATAAATAAAATAAATATCCTAATATACCATTTTTCCATCATTTTAAAACATTTTATAAATTATAAAATTCAATTAAATTTTTATATTAAAATTATATTTTTCATTATATACGGTGTTTAATTTTATATATAGATATCAATATTTGATATAGTATTAACTCTGTTTCATGGTTTGTGGATTATACTCAACAGCCTATGGTAAAAAATATTTGACTAAAGACCAATTTTGTATCATTTATTTTTAAATTCACATTATACATTATATGATTTTTATTTTACTTAAAATGTTCTGTTCGACCTTCAAAATGTGCATGATGTATCTTATAACTGTATAATTTTTCATGTTTAAATTAAATAATCTAAATCATTGAATTAATGGATCATATTGATGATATGGGATGAACTATAATTGTGTTTAATATAAATTTTTGACTGTGTGTCTGTTACTCATTGAAGGATATAGGGAAAACTATATCCCTAAATAGACATTGTGTCATGTATGATACAGTTGGAACCATACTAGAAATCTCGAAAGGTAGAAACTAGATTTTATTACAATAGACGCTATAAATTGGATCGATGAATTTATTGAATCGAATATGTTATACTTTCCTCGAATTTAATATTTTCATATAGATGTTTTAATCATCTAAATTCTTTGAGAAATTATAATAGTAAATGTTTTTCATTGAGTTTTGGTTAATAGATACCATTTTACAATATATAATTTTAATGATATTAGCATCCCCTGTAATTATTAATTATTATATCATTCATGATAGAAGAAATTCAGGTGATAAATCTATTGTTGTTGATGATGCAGAATGAATAGTTTCTAGGGATAGGAATCAATATCTTCTAAATTATATGTTCAATGAGGCCTAGGTATTTTAACTTGCTACAAATATTATGAAAAATAAGTACTCGGGTCTTGATTAACATGTTTTTGATATTACACTTGAAAAAAAATTATGTTTTGAAAGTGATAGATTCCAAAAATCAGACATTTGATGATGTTTTTATGGGACTTGGATACCTTGGTTCAGGTTATCCAACCATATACACTTTTGTTTAAAAGTTATAATTTTTTCTAAGAATTTTCTTTTTGTAATATCCCTTTAGGATTTAAAGTATTTTTAACATTAAATCTATTTTTTTCTTAATTGAGTATTTTTCTAATTGGGTTATTGTACTATATATATGATTAAAATTTTTAACATCTAATAATTTATTTTCTACAAATATCTAGTTCTTGAACTATTTCTTGTTAAAAAATTATCAAATTTGAACAACTTATTCATTTGTGCGCGAGAAAAATTTGATGTCACTATAAAACATCAATCTACCCCTATATAAGTTTAATTACCTTCCATTAATGTGAAAATAATTCATATCAAAGATAATTATTCATTTTTATTATTATACTTAATATCATGATGTTTAAACAGAGTTCTTATATTTTTATTTTGATCTTATGTCCATTTTCCTTACACTAATGACATTAGATGAGATTATATCTCCTTTTCAATATTGGGATACTAGTAACATAACTTCATAATTTTAACCCAAATTAAACACCTATTATTGATATAGGTGATTAAAAATAATGGAATGAATATATGCAGATACTTGTGATAGATAAATGGGGTGAAAACTATCTCATGATTAAATATAATTAAATTATACTGGAGATATATATTTTTTATTACCCATGTTGAATGCAATGAATTTCAAACATAACATCTGAGTGGAAAATAATTTACTATGAACTATTTGGATAAATATAAACATTAATGTTTGTTGGTTTCAAAAAACAAATGGGATTCAGAAAAATATTAAATTTCTATAATTCTGTTCATTAATATTTATAGTGATGAAAAAATATATATTATGAGATAAATATCAATGTATTGATTTTGTACCTGTTAAGACTGTTTTCTAAATTCAGTAGAGGTTTATCACCATTGTTAACTATATAGAGTATATTGAATAAAAAGGCCAATAATATGACCAACTTGTGTAGATGATTATTGATTTCTACATAGTTAATTGAGAGTCAAAGTGGACAACTATTGACAATACCAAGAATAACATAAATCTAGGTTTAGATTAATTAATTATAACTATCATGAAATATTAGAACATACATAAATGAGAGGCTAATAAATAGAAGAAGACAAACATATTTCTTTGAATACAACTATCATAGAAATAAAATCTATAAAAAATACTTCAAATACTACTATTCCTAAAAGAAACTCTAAAAGCATTTTTTATGATAGTGTTATGGGACCTACTGATAGTGAACATGTGAGCATGGTTAAGATAGAGTCAAAAATAAAATTTCTAGAGGGATTCTCAAAAGTATAAAAGGATCAAATGGAAACGTATGAGGAGAAGGAAAATTTAGAAACTATTTTTCATGATTTCAAAAATCCCGGGCCAATATGACATTATTATCCAAGGATGAAAGAAATAAGGATTGAGAATTTTCACAGAAGAAAGATAGAACTATTTTTAGAGCCTCAAATGATACATAGAGTTCCAGTGAAGATCCATCGTATTATAATAATAGTGACTCATTTAACAATAATAGTCATTTCATTATAATATTTTACAACAATGTTCCCCATAATGAACCATGCTTGATGTGAATAATTTTAGTATCATACATATCCAATTTAATATTTAAATGGTATTTTTAATTTTCATAAAGTATTGAATCAAATTTATAATATGAGGATATAATTCCTAATACCTATGATGAAATATATGATATTTTGTGGATTTTGTATATATGTATCAAAATATTTAAATGAACTATACATATTTCAAGGATGAAATTTCCAAAAAATAAAAATGATGTTGTTTAATCGATATATGGATTTGAAAAGTACAATAATAAAAATGAGAATATTACCAAAGAGTTTGATTGTTTAATAATAATGGTCTCAACGATAACTCTGAAATGGAAGGGTAATTATATATCATTTGAGGATTATATAAATGAATTTGTAATGATTAATTCATAAGTTGATAGTTTCATGTAATTATTGATAATTTATAAAACGAGAAGGAAGACATTTGTAACTTTTTATAAATTGTTGAGTTTAATGAAAATGAATTTCAAAATTGGTAGTAAACCGACTTGAATGAGATATTATCATTATTTCAAAGAATATATCTACTTCTATATCTAATTCTACTAAATTTATAAGTCCATTGGATTCTAAATATAACTAGGAAATTATAAATCTAGAGAAGCATAATAAAATTTATTATAATTCGGTAGCTAAATTTTTTTATGTGGAACCAAACTTTTATTTTTTGTAAATAAAATTTTTATTTTAAATTCCTCTCTTAAAGTGATGATAGAACCACTAACAGATAAACCATATGATATATAACCAATTAAATTTCACTCAAATATTTGATATAAATTCATTTCAATCACCATATCTCATTAAATAGGGGATAATATTAAATTAAATTCATAATTTTTTTGAATGTTTCTAATATTATTTCATTCATACCAAATATCAGTTTTGGAATGAGAATGATAGAATATCAGTTAATCATATTTCAATATTTGAAATAACATACATATATGACATATTATACAGCCGAGACCAGGTCTAGCATGCATAACATTGAAGTAGATTGTGTCTTAAACCCCATAAAAAATATGGATAGATATGTACATGGAATCCCTATAAATAGGAAAATAATCTATATTTTAAGAGTTGGATGAAGATAAAAATCTTTTGGACCCTCCAAACCAAGATGTAAAATATTAGAGAATGTATATTATTAATAAATGAAGAGAGAAAATAATTGGAATTATAAGAAAACTAACCAACATAACATTTTATGGAAGTTGGAAGTCATGATCATAAAATCTAAAAATAAATACTAAATTTCATAAATAATAGTATTTTCTTTGAATTATATTAGTTATAACTTTATTAACAATCTATGTGTTGAATTATATTATTAAAATAATTTTATAATTATGTACATTTACTTTCATATATCATGATTAAATGTTTTATATGGATTATGTTTTGAATGATGAGATTTATTGTATACACAAAATTAGATGAATAGTAATCAAGGAAGAGAAAATTCATACTAAATTACATTAAAAATCAACAATTGTTACATTATTTTCCCCATTTTTTATTTCTTAAATTTTAATCTTTGAATTTATCACATTAATATTATTTTAATATGTTGAATTTTTATTTTTAAAAATCCAAAAGGGGGAGATACATTATGTAAGATGATAAGTTTTATTATATTTTTTACGGGTTATATTTATTGAAATAATACGTTTATTTCTGTGAGTTTATTAAAGGCATACTAAATTGAAAATTTTGAATTTGTTACCAAGATTATAAAATTAAGTGAAGTCTCACTGAAATTTTTATGGATTTTTATTTTTATAATTTGTTCAAGGATTTACATTTCCATTTATGTCTTAAAAAGGTTAAAATTGTGGAAAATTTTAGGTCAAGAAAATCATTCAATTTCATTGTGTTAAAATTAAAATAAAATTAATATGTATTTTAATTGAATATAAACAAATTTTTAAAAACATTGTTATGTGTAGGTTGTATCCTTAGGTTTTAGAAATTTTCAAGTTCGGATGAACTTATCTACAATTTTGATTTATCAGAACTTAGTGAACATTTTGGATGTATTGTATTTTTTCTGTACACTATGATGGTGTTCCAAATACTCATCAGTTGATAGAGAAAAAAACATCTACATTTATAAAATTTTTAGTGAGTTTTTTATAATAACTACCATTGAGTGAGTTATCATTTTAAATCACTTATATTTCCTTCTAATTGTTCATTTTTAATGCTTCATGAATGATGAGATTCTAGTGAGAAATATTTTATTGAAAATCGTGATGATTGAAGACCTGTTAGGGATGGGGTATAGTATATTCTAAATGGTCTATTCAATGATGTCCACAAGATTATAATTGTTACCGATCCGGAAATCAAAATCCGTCATTGGGATATATCAAATATTTTTTGTAATTTTAGTCAAAAAACTTCCAGATTTAGAGCTTTATACCTTCTCATTGGTCTAAAATTGATGATGTTTCCGTGGCACATGGATATATTGGTTATGTATATCAATTCACCTGAAATTTTTTTATAGAGGTGAATAACTAAATTTGCTGAAATTTTTGTATTATAATATTGTTTTATAATTTTGAGTAATTTTTTTCCTTAACTCTATTTATTATTTTACTTCACAAAGATTGAATATTATTTATTATTTTATATTGTATGATATTTATATTTTTAACTTCTGGTCATTTAGCTTTCACCATGTCATAGTATATATACCTATTTGAACAATACATGTTTTCAAAAATAGATTTATTTGAGAGGGTAATAATTTTTAATCCATAGTTAGAAATTAATTTACCCCATCATGATCTTTAATTAACATGTTTTCTTGACATAGAAAAAAATAGATCCATTGTCTAACAAATTTTATAAAAACTATATATCGTAGACTATGGAATAGACATATCGTGTTATACAATCTACCAATTTAACATTAAAAAAGTCCTATATAATATTAACCTAGCACTTATTAATTAGTCACAAGCATCAATATCACTCATATCAATCTACTAGTAAAATTTAACGATACTAATTGATTTCATCAAGGACATCAAATGATCTATTTTCAAACATGACACTATGTTATCATAAAATTTGAATTCCCATATCAAATAAAATGATATTCTGAATTGGCGAAGGATTATATATTTTCATGCACTTTGATTTTAAATATCATATAGAGAAATACTATCATTGGTTACAATTTCTTATATCATTAAACATGTTGTAATACAAAATACATATCAACTTACCTGATATCAAATATTATATTACAAATGATAGAAATTTTATTCATTTACACAATGATTTTGGGAATTAAGAAGCATGATAAAGCTTTTATACCACATAATGGTTTCATAGGATCTAACAACACTTATTCAAGGAATAAAATTCCATTATAAACCTCAAATCCCAAGGTCACCTTGTAAGAAGCTGATACCTTATATTAATAAAAAATAAAGATTATTGTTTACATTAAAACTGTTTTGGAAACTTCCTCTATTTAAATCTAATACATTATTGATAAAGATCATTGATATTTTACTTCATAATATTTCTTTTTTGGTGTTTCCATAGATTGACTGAATCGTGCAATGTTTTGGTGGAATACTTGTCATATCCAAGATATGTTAGTATCTCTCAGGAGTTAAGGAAGGGGTACAGGAGAGCTCTACGAGAGAGTGATAGAATATTAAGGAATATTGTGATAGATTATTTAACTATCTCAATGTCTATTATCTCATTTATAGAGATGTTAAGACACTATTGTTTACTCATGGAAATTTACTAGAATTTTATGACATATCCGATTAAACACATCAATTATAACCATTGTAACCCTCATCCATTTGAATTCTCTTGAATGTTTCGTCATATGGAACACTTATAATTATTATTTCCAATGCAATAGATTCAAAATTTAACCCTTAAGGTTTGAAATCCATGATTTTCATATTATAATGTTGTTTTCATACCGTATAAATTGTAACATTATGATATAACCAAGCCAGTGAGTATGATATCATTATATTATAGAAAATGGATTTCCTAGTGAAATGTCTAGTGATTTAGAAACAAGGAATAAAAATTACATTAGAGCCATTAATGTTGTATTATATGACATGCTCAATCATAAAACACAAGAGGCCCATATAGATCACTTATACATTGGTATTTAGTACACATCTCTATCAAAAACACATGAATCACAACATCATCGTAGATTAAAAACTCATACCACATATAAACACATACACCCTTCAAACAAATTAAAACTCTTCTCAACCATACCTTCCATAATAAACATCCTTCCATCATATATCCACAATATCATCATCAATCGACAACAAAAAATCCACCACAAGATCAATTCATACAAGATGTACACCCCTATTCATTAACCACATGTACCACACAAAAAAATCAAACTTTTATCAAGAAATATCAACAAAAATACATTTCATTACAACTATAATTATCCATAAACCATCATTAACACAACATTATAAATATTTGGAGTTTCAATTCAATTAATAAAATTATTTTATTTTGAAAATTTTTATATTAATATACTTATAGCTCAAAAAAACATGTTACTAAATAAACGTGGAAATAAATCAAGGAATCATTCATTAAATAGAATATCATAATTATCATAAATCATTTCATAATATTATATTCAATTTTTTATATATCACACTTTCAAGGTAATAGCCATATTTTTCAATTTAATATCATTATATGTAAATTATTTTAATTTTTAAAAAGGGAAATGAGAATGATTTATTCTCATGCATCATGCTCAAAATGATCCAATCATGAATTATTTTAAAACAATTGTACAATTAAAACATTTTTTATATTTTTAATCATAAAACATACTTAAAAAGCATTCTCGATGAGGTAAATATCAAAATATAACGAAATTAAATGGTTCTAAATTAATATAAATATATCATCAATAATTTTAACATTAACATGAATTACATGGTACTTGAAAATAACATTTACCACCTCATATATATGTCAACATTCTTTATAGTGACCAAAAATTCTTATTTATAGATAATATATCTTCTAGATGATTATTCATTATATTTTACCAACTTATACATGAGGATCATAATGGTTTAGTGTATTTAGAGACTAGGTACAATATATTATTATTTATTTAAATATCTTTAACATATCTAAAAAATATCGTCCCATTTATTATCATCATAAATAAATCCCACTTAAAACATTTATTCATAAACTGGTAAAGGAAACATATCAATGTGTTATATTAGATGATAGGTAAGGGTATATATGGGATATATCCAAATAAAAAAAGTAAGGCATGAAAAAGCTGGAAAAAAAATCAAAAACCATACGTTTAATAACATATATTAGAAACATGAGTCATGGAATAATTCATTACAATTTATAATACATGAATCATAGTTAAATCAAATCACATGAACCATGAGAAAATAATATTGGCATAAGGAATAGATTTTTTGAAAACACAAAACCATAGAGATTAATTTACTTAGTAGTTAATGGTTCATTTACTAGAAAATAATAGTGGATTGGTTTTACTCCCCAAACCATCCAAGTAGTTAATGTTCACTCCCAAAATATAATAGTATAAAAATTCAATTAATGGATAGGGTTCACTCTTCATTTCATTCACGATTTTATCGTGAGATATCAATATTTATCCAATGAGTTGGATGGAGATAATGGTCCCACCTAGCAAATAATAAAAATTATACATATGTGAACCATAACATTATAAAACAGTAATCATATAAGAACCCATGAAAAGAAATGGGATTCATCAATATTTCATTATAGTGAATCCTATGTAAAAGAAAGAGGTTTCATAATCATTTCATCATATCATCATAATATAACCCATGGAAAAAGAAGCAATTTAATAATAATTTTATCAATTTATAACCCACAAAATTGAAATCAATTTTATAAATATATCTTCATCATAAACATAAACCATTTAGAGAAATAATAGTAATGTTATATCTAGATACTAACTTTAGTAATGCATAAGTAACATAAAAAAATCAACTTACATGAAAAATTATTTTGTTAGATAACATAGAAAATTTCATGTGGAATATATCATTCAGAATTTTAAACCCACTTTTTTAAAGAACAGATCAATTTAAAAATTCGTTTCATAGAAAATATCCTTGGAATATTATATAGGAATCTTTAAAAATAATTAAAACATTTATGAATAATATATCATCCCAATTTTAAAAAATATTTTTCTAATAAAAATTCTTAAAAATATTTGAAGACCCTTTTATATGAAGATAAATATTGGAAAAAAATTCATCCTTAAAACAATGATTTTGGAATTATAAAAGAAAATATCTTTTATGTTGTACATGTATAAACAAATACACCATTAACATTTTTAGTAAAATACAAACTGGAATTGTTTCACTAAAAATGACATAAATATTCATTTTATAAATTTTTCTTAAATTTAAAACACAGGGAAAATGACTTTAATAAATAATATATAGAATGATACAAACATTTTTAGGGAACATGGGCTTGAAAATAAAAAGTTTTTAGATTGAATAGTGGTATAAAAACCTGTTTTCTTAATATAAATATTTTGATATAGGGATTACATAAAGATACACTACTGGAAAGGAGGTATATCCCCACGCATCTATACCCACGGTTTAGAAAAATGGCGGTTATAGGTGGTATATTCTCATCTATTCACATGGTTTTGTTACAATGATCGGAATACATTTCCCTGATTACACAATATTATCAGGCTTCCCCACATGATTTCTGATTTCTATCGAGCTCCTCCCGCATGTACCCTCTCCTCCCCTCTTGAACCTCTGCCTCCTGGCCCTCCCCTTCAGTCCCTGACCTCAACCTCCCTACCCCTAACCCCTCTCGACTCACTCTCCTCCGGCGACGCCCCCTCCCCTCTGGTCTCTCTCTCCTTCAGCGACGTCCCACTACCCCTCTCATCTCCCTCTCCTCCAGTGACATCCCCCAGACTGCTAATCCTCTCCATTCGCACGCGACACCCCCATGGCTGAACACCCAACATAACGTCCCCCTCTCTTGTCTTCCTCTGCTTCCACCATCTATCCCAAGTTTCTTGAGTGTTATTGGTTTGTACATTGAGGTATGTGTTCATCTTATTTAATTATTTAATTTCTTAGATTTATCCTCTCGCATGTTTCCCGGTTTCATTTGGCAGAACCCTATCGGTTTTGAGGTTTTGAGATTTTATCTATGATCCTTGTTTCTAGGGATTATCATGGTTCTATTGGGTCCGCTGCATGTTTTGGCATCAAAAAAAGAGGTTCGGATCATCTTTGTTCATCTGCCGCCTTTTGAGGTTGTTTTATTATTCTCTCTTTATTTGGAACAATTTAATATGGGTCTTTTGGTGATTTATGTGCATATGATTACGAATATTGAACTCATGTTTTTATAAGTCTTTTTCATTGGTGAAGGGATCAATCAATTGAATAGAATCGACAAATATTCACTTTGAATCCTCATTATATAACATTCTATTTGGTGTGGTAGTGCCAATTCTGCAAGAGATGGAGGTAATAAATCCAATATAGATTATACTGGTTTGAGTTCCCACATATTATCTTCTTTCTATGACTTATTTTTCTTGATGATTCTGATCTTTAGTACTGCATGTTTACATATTGTTCCCATATTAGGGGACCATCAAACCATGAATTCCATAAGATACTTTTATGTATCAGCCATGAAATTTAATATTAGGTATTTGGGATTCCAAATGTTAGGTGGATGAGTTATGTCCATCAATTCTAGGTATACTTTTTTTATAGATATATTGATGTGAATCACCCCTCCATGGATCCAATCCATATAACAAGTGACTTACTGAAATCAAGGATTTTTAGTGGAGTTATCTCCTTGGTCAATTCCCAAATAGAGGTAGTGGGTATAAATATATAGGGATGAATTTACCTTAACTTTTTTTGATATCCATCTTGAGTCATCCAAGGGTAAATTTCTACAAATATTTTTAATTTTTTCCTTAGTAGATGGAAATTATCAAAATATGTGACTGTCAGGGTTAAGTAGACTTGTTTTTTGACTCCCATGTTGGCCAAATAACTAGATTCCAATCTCATTGATAGATTAGTTTCACATTAAATGAAGGATTTAATAGAGTACATATATTTACCTCTATGTCTGAGTTTCATTTAGTGTGAATATTTTCCCTAAACAATTCTACATTGATTCACCCCAATTTATCAAACTAAATATCATATAGATAAATTTTCATCATATATTAAATGGTTATAAATTATTTGGGTTTCATGTGGTCTATAGATATATACACACATTTACCTTTATATTTAAATAAATCCCATCTAATAGGTTGTAGATGATTTAGAGGAACTCACAGATCTTAAGACAATTTTATGTCAGGTTCACCTTCCTTCATGACATATTTCAGTTTGATCCATGTTTTGGATGGATGCCACTGCATCATGTACATATGCATTAGTGATATGCCCCTTCTTATATGTGGGGATAACACTGATAATATTTAGTAATGAAAATTACGTAGTGGAAATCAAATCCTCACTAGGGTTTTAGGGAAATTTATTATCTATTGAATATCATTCAATAAAAAAATCACATTCCTTATTATTTTATATCATAGTGATTTATTTAAACTTACAACCTATATGAGGTTCCACGTTTTCCTATCGATATATTTTAGTAAAAGGTTAATGGATGGTGATATCAAGGAATTATCCAGAATCTTTCACTGATAGCAGTCATAATGATGGATTAAAATCATGATATAAAGAAACATTAAATATGATTCTTATAAAATGAATCCTAACATAGAGATGAAAAAATATAAAAGATAAGGGGTGTAATAATTCCTCAGCATTGGAAGAGGGGGTTGCTCCTATAATGCGGCTAATTTTTCTACAGTCATCATATTTTCATATTTTCAGGAATGTATGTGAGTGTGAGCTGGATGCATCGGATTTTCATAGTGATATATTCTAACCATTCGGGATTTTTCTAGGACTACAGGTTTTGTTTTCCTTATGTAATAGTTCCTCATAATTTTGGGATAGGGTGGCTACTATAATGCTGTTATGTTTTCTACACTCATCATATTTTCATATTTTCATAACTCTATTTGAGTGTGAGATGGATGAGAGACTATTCAATATATACGGGAGACTATGCAATATATATTAATTCCCTAAAACCATCACCATTTTTGAAGTGTTAAATAAATAAGAGACAACAATATAAATTATTTTTATAAGGTTTATCCCCAATGTGGAAATCGACTCCTTGTTGTGTATATATTTGTTTTGCAGTGACTTGTTTAATCACAGGAGGCAGGTATGTTGCAGTTGAGTTTTTATTTTCTTTTTCGCATCAACCACTTAGGCCTTTTACCACTTTCTATGGATAGTGGGTGCTTATATTCTGCAAAGGGGTCTAGAATGGAAAGGGAGGTGGATACATGGTTTTCTTTGCAGGGGAAGGAGATTAGGGTAGTTGAGGGATTAATAATGTGTTTCATTTTTTTTCTGCTTTTACTATGTTGCATCTGTTTATTTTCTTTTCCTTCGACATGAATGTACATCATATGGATGGGTCATGCCGAAATTTTATTTATTTTCTGCTGCTATGTTAATTAATTTTTTTGGGGGGAAATCGTTCCTAAGTGGTGATTCCTTGATTCCCAAACAATTGTTCCCACCCATGGGTGTAGCCCATACACCTTAGTCCATCCTTGTATTCCAATATCATAGTCTATGTCTGAACCATGTGAAGGCCTAGGAAACAAGGATAATTAGGGAGGGATTGAGAATGTATATGAATTAATTGTGAATTCCCCTGAATAATGATCGAGGATATTGTAATTTATAATGAGTGGGAGACTATGCAATGTATATTGATTCTGGAGATGTTATGGGTATAAAAGGTGGTGAAATGATAATTCATTGTGATCAATAAATGGAAATTCAAATTCATAACCAATTTGATAATGTAATATCAGATCCTGTGATATTGTACATTTTTGTAGTTGATGATTAGACTCCATCCAAATGCAACTATATAAATACCTTGGTTCCAAAAATACTCTATCATACACTAGATTGTTTGGTTTGAAATTCCCAGTAAAACCTTCATTGACCTCATAGAAGGGATCAGAAATTGTTAGCAGATCGAAACTAGGGGCAAGGCAGTTATTCCATTATCACATACCCTGAGTGGAGTTCCACATAACCCTAAATACAACAATATCCCCAAAATAAATACCTGAGGTTTTCTGAAGCTACCTTCATTCTACGATACAATTTCACAAACCTAGTGAATCTTCCCACCTATTTTTTATGAATATTTTGGTCATTCTTAGAGCCACCCATCACAGTTTGGTTTTTTCAGGGAAATCCACTCTTCTAGAAAAGGACCAGTAAATCGCTCATGATAATTGGGTTCTCTGTATTGATTTGTCAGTCTCTGCAGGAAAAAATTAAATTCCCCTTATAATACTTTCAACTTTCAAACATATCACGCACAAAAGATGGGTGATTAATCCCTTGTTCCAGACACAAAAGTGTGTCCCTCATAACACATTTAAAAGAGAGTTTCATGTTTTTATTCTTCATACTCCAGTTTTACAAGCGTGAAAACCTTTATTGTCGTCAAATATGTGATCTACTGAAATATGTGAATATCGACATTCAAACTCTCCATTCAAACTCATGAGAATATTGACATTTGAATATTTATTTAAAAATCTTAATTTAATAACCCGGTCTTCTAATACATCATTAAAAACTTTCCATAAAATCAAATCTCGAATATGGAAACACTGTATTCTTCATTTAATACTCCAAATACTGTGGAATCTATATTACCAAAAATCTTCATTCAAAACATCATTGGAATGAGACCTGAAAACAATATTCATGCAACCGTCTAAACCATGCAAGAGTTTCATTCACATGTTTCATGTTTTTTCTCCTGAACACTACCTATTATCCTACTTTTCCAGAACTAAAACCATAGTTACCATTCTATAATAGCTTCATGGATGCTTCTGACTCCCTGTGCAATAATATATATGCCAGACATTGAAATGTTTTGTAACTTTAGCCTACTAATCCAGTTAAGAATTGCTCCAGGATTCATGTATTTTAAATCAGTTCCAGATTTTAGATATTAAGAACAATTCAAGATTTAATATTTCATCAACCTCTTTTGTTCAACTAGGAACATTATCCACATCCAATTTAAAACTTGTATCAACATTCATCTATACTCCAAACACATATCAATATCTCTAAATCGTGAATGTCATTTCATTATGAAATTCTTGCATGTGTACATTCACCATTGGTCCTCTTCCAAGACTTCTTCTTTATGTTAACACATCGAATTCAATATTCATATATATATTTTCAATACATCTTTATGAAATAGATATTAATGCCATTATTTTGGGAAATTCCCATTCCTATTTAATCAAACATACCTCATTCATACCTCATATATTTTCCACAAATCTAACCAATCAAGTCATGGTTGCAATAATCCCCCCTTTGGATGATCATGTTCTTGAATTAGTTTGATCTGATAGAGGGGTTAGTAGCCCTATTAATCCCATTCAAGAGAAGGTGAAAAATAATATCTTATGGGATGATATATTAGAGGAGTCTCATCCAGATTATGAGGTAATTTCTTTTAAGGATTCGATATCAAGGGTTATCTATGATGAACAGCATGGAGAAGCATTTGAGCAAAGTAAATATGAAATGGAATATGATGTGCAGCCGGAGGTGGATTCCAATTACTCGAAAGGGAAATGAATGATTTATTCAAAGAACCGGAAAGTTAAGTCAATGATAGTGGCTTCCACTACATTTAAATCCAAGAGAAAACCTTAAAATTTTGTTTCTCACCCCTCTTCCCCTAATTTGTGGAAATCCCTTTATGGTATTTCATTGGATGCTAAGGACTTGAATAAGAAAGTTGGAGAATAGAAACCTCCTGTAGCTATCGTTTTCTGTGGGAAATCAGTACCTGTGATGGAAAGTTGTTCTACCTATGGTGGTATTTCTAATCTGTCCTCGATTTAATCTTTATCAAACACTCTTGCAAGTACCTTTCATATGGACAGTACATGTCAAACTAGAAAACAAGTGAGTTGTGACTTATTAAATGTTCATATTTTGGATGCTATGATTTCTTCCTCCTTGAAGTGCTCTGATGAACTTGGAGGATACAATCCACCACTAATCAGTACAACTACTAGCCTAGTTCCTGGATCATCTGCTTTGCAGACTCAGACCTCTACTCTTGTTAAGGGTGGATACAAAAAAATTCCATTTCTTTAACCCCTTTTATTAATGTATAATGGGTTGGGAATGCTACAGTCTTGTCATAAAAGTAGTATACTAGTGACAATACATCTTCCAGGGATATTCCTGAGGTTTCATCTTGTGAGACTCCCGTGAAAGATAAGGTAGAGAGCACATCGGGCACATACCTGGCCCATCGTGTTAAGGGGATTCAAAAATTAATCGTGAGTATTCACAATTATTTTGAATTGCTGGAATTAGGAAGCATTGAAGAGGATGGGAAAGAAAACCATTGGGTTTTAGGAGTTGAAGTTATGAAATATCTAATTTATGTAGAAATCCTAGATGATGAATGTGGGCCATGGATTGTTGTTCCATTGTTTTTGCATTGGGGTTTTTATTGTTTCACATTGGTTTCCCAAGGGGTGTGGACTGGGTGCAGGGAGGGTGGTTGCGTGTAGGGGGTGGGGCTGGGTGTAGGGGGGAGGGGGTTGGGTGTAGGGGGTAGTGGGGGTGCGATGGGGGGGGGGGGGGGGGTCAGGGAGGCGGGAGTGAGGGTTCCGGTGGGGGGGGGGGGGTAGTGGGGGTGAAGGTGGTGGGGGGTGAGGGGGGGGTGAAGGTTGGGGGTAGTTAGGGTGAAGGGGGAAGGGGTAGTGGGGGTGAATGGGGGGATGTCCATGGGGTTTCCCTGGGGTGGAGTGGGTGTCTAGGGGTGGGGGTGTCGAGGGGGTGATCAAGGGTGTATATGGGAGGAGGGGGTGTCCAGGGGGTGTCTAAGGGGAAGGGGGTGTCCGAGGGGGGGGTCAAGTTGGGGCTGTGTCAGGGCGGGGGTCCGGGGGGGTCCAGGGGGGTCTTGGGGTGTCCAGGGGGTCCAGTGGTGGGGTGTCCAAGGGGGTGTCCAGGGGGTCTAGGGGGGGTGGGGTGTCCATGGGGTTTTCTAGGGGGGTTCAACGGGGTGTCCAGTGTGGGTCCAGTGTGGGGGTGTTGGGGGTGGGGGTGGGGTCTAGTGGGGGTGTCCAAGGGGGTGTCCAAGGGGGATTTCTAGGGGGTCCAGTGGGGGTATCAATGGGGTTTCAGTGGGGGGGTGTCCATCGGGTGTCCAGTGGGGGTGTACATGGGGGTGCAAGGGGGTTCTGTCCTTGGGGATACTGTTGGTGTGCAATGGGGGAGGGGTGTGGTTTCACATTGGTTCCATTTTCTCATAGTGGTTTGCATTCTGGTCTGTAAGAGGAAGGTGAAACCATAATGGGAAGCTGCTATTTCTGGGAAAACCATCTATACCCATGGTTCTTTAAACTGTGGGTATATATGCTGTTGTGAAACTATCTATACCCACAGTTCAAAGAACTGTGGGTATGTGTGCTGTGAATAAAATTACTCATAGATTACTTAACTGTGGGTGTATAATTTGTGCTGTAAAAATGTATACCCATGGTTCTGTAAACCATGGGTATAGATGTATACCGACGATTTTCTAGAACTGTGGGTAATAAAAAATTCCATTAGGCTATACCCACAGTTTCTTCAAAACTGTGGGTATAGGGAAATCTCGATTCCTCAAGAGCCCACAGTTCATGAAACAATTGGTATAGCCTATAGCCACGGTTTTAAACCGAGGGTATAGGGAAATTTTCTAGTAGTGATAGTAAATTGAAAGGAAAACATGTATTGAAATGATATAACTAGAGGATAATTGAATTTATTATTTTTTTGAGAGAGATATTATAATATTTCATCATCCGAAGATATTTATAAACAATCTAGAAAAATGATGAGATTGAATTAAAAAACACTTACCTATTTGGTAAAATTAAATCATAATCCCTATTATAGAATGACATTAATTAAATCTTATAATATCATTATACTGATTAAATTACTAATATAAATTTTAAAATTTGGATTTACATTTACCTCATAATAGAAGATAGGTTCATTATATAACATATTTTCCAAAGAAATAAAATTGAGACAAAAAAACATTACTGCATTGGTATCTTTTATATGGTAAACTCTATGAAAAGAATCATGGAATGGATATATAAGACCCAATCTTTATTACAATCATATTAAAGTAAATTAATTGGTATTATATATACCAAAAAAAATTAATAGGTGGTGAATAAGGCATGTGTCTCAAAAAAGAAAAAATTTATGTGGAAATCTATTACCTTATGTCTTCATATCTTTCACACACATTAAAACAACTAGTATAATAAATAAAATATTATTTTACATATATTACAGAACCATGATTATATATTTCATACCATATATGATTTACTAATGACCTTTTATTCCCCATTTTTTAGAAATCCATTTTTAAAATCACATTTCAGATAATATTCTATTTTTTTGTGTATATTTTGTTTTATTATTTTCAAGAATTTTACATGGAACATGGTTCCATCATCTCTAGGATGTTAACCATGATATTTTTTTGTTATATATTTGGAAAATATTTATTTATAGTAATACATGAAAGATATAGATATAAAATTAAATATACCATTCATTATGACTGTATGTTGTACATATGTATGAACACTGATTCCATTTTCTCGAAAGATTAAAAAAATTAAATAATATATTAAAATTCAAAAATCATTTTTATATCATATATGTATCACACATATTATTATTTAAACTTATCGTTATTACCTTCCACTAAAAATGTTTTCGATGAATAATTCACATACCTTTGTGATCTGGTAGTTTCCCTTACACATGAGCATCATTATCTTATTCGAACAGAATGGAAGGTTGGGATGTATATGTGATAAAATAAGTACACAAATAAAAAAAATTTAACAATATGATATTTATTTATTTAATCTATCATTATTATAATCCAAGTAAAATAGAAATGAAAAACATATCACATTGTTTTGTGGGAAAGTAGTCCTCTACACTCACGAGAAATGTTATTGTTTACCAAAGGGTTTGGAGGTAAGAGTTTATATGTTTTATTGTAATTCATGTGATTTAATAAAATAATAAATATAATATATATTAAAATTAAATCCATAATTATATACATCTTTGAGAGGTGGTGAGGGAAACCAAAAACAATGGTTTCATGAGGCAGTAGTCCACCGTACACATGAATGATGATATTTTACCCCATTTGATGGAAAAGGATAAGGAATTAATTTATTAAATTAAAACAATTCCATATATTTATATGAAAGATACTGAGGTTATTATATCATCATAGTTTAATAATAATTTAATTATGATGAGGAATTAATAAAATAAAACACTCAGTTAGGGACGTTACCTCTTCTCCAAACAACGTTATTTGGTTTTTACTAAAAGGCTTCACAGGTACTAATTCCGAGCAAAATAAGGATTCTAGGATGAGAGAAGGAAATTTTGTAATTGATTTGGGGATGTAGTATTTAAAACAAATGGTCTCTGAATGTGCGGAGAGGATAAAAGAGGTGTGACCTTTTAAAAGTGAGGTCGGTGGAATAGTTGAAATTTTTGAAAAGAAAAAGGTGTACGTACATTTTTTACATGAATCTGTTGAAATAGTGGGTTACTAGACCCAAAAATTTAGTACTTTTAATAACAATATTATGTGTCTAGTTATTTAATAATTATGTATTATTACCGTTATAGTGAAGATATTTATGCATCCACTATATAATGGTAATGTCCATAGATTAATTTTCTCGTTTAGAGGTTATGCAGATCCTAGTCTATAATAAGAACCTTGGGAGACTATGACATTAATATTAAATATATGTTATATGGTCTATATATATCTTAATTATAGGGAAAAGATAATTTTTGACTACTAGGTACTGGGGGATTATAAAAATTGGGACTTCTTATCATGGAGTTCACACATGGTGATCTATAGATGTGAGATCATGAGGACATACACGCCAATAGGAACACCACATATTTTGGGTGTCATTGGTTTTTCCTATCTACAGACATGTGTATTTGTCTCCTAACATGAGATCATTAGCAGTGTGAACCATTTGTTTGCACACTTTGATGCATGGAAAAAACCATGGTATTGAAATCATGGTGAGGTTTCTTGTGTTGGGTGCGCCGTTGGTGGTATGACATTGTTTGAATGGCCAACAAAGGAGTTTTCGCTTCCATGTTTATGAAGTTGTATATCTCATGACTGATTGATTAGGATGGTTCTACCTTTATATTTATTTTTACAAAGCAGTCATAAGGTAAATCCATTCAGTCAGATCAACAAATAATAAATAAAATGAAGGATGACGACTCTAGTGTGTGTCCGGATTTATGAGATATTTAAAGACAAATAGATTATAGTACACATTCAGAGTTTGTAGGTTGGTTTTCGTTGCTATGAAAATCTTTATCTCTTTAGGGGCCTTGATGGGTTTTTATACTCTGCTATTCGTCTGTGGATTTTATTCATTGCTATCAAGAAAAGGGCGTAGAGGGCCACACACAACATCGTATTCAAGAATCCACCCAATTTAGTTGAATATGTATATAGACATGGTGGTCCCCACCACAGGTTCCAACTGTTGTCCATGTTTTTGATCACCCAAATAAATAAATAAATTCATGATTATTCAAGTTATGAATAATTAGGATAAATTTTATTTAAAGTAGGTACAAGTTAATTAAATACGGGAAAATATTAACCAAACGAATACTATTCTAATATTCAATGTTCGTTTAATGTTAAAAGGGATTGTGAGTCGATTTTAATGGATATGTTTTTATCAGGTAGCATATTTTATATATATTACAAGTATGTGATAAAATAATATATAATATTGATGCAATTTAGCTCGTCAAATTATTTATTTAGTGGAAATTGAAATAATCAGGGGTCAGGAAACCCAACTGGGTACGTAGCAACACCACTATAAATAAAAGAGGAGGTTCTCTCTCAAGAAACTATTCATTCATTTCATAGAATGAAAAATGATAGACTCTATCTCCCCCACTTCCTAGAGAGAGAATCAGTTGATCCTAGAGCATGGATCGGGATCTATATCAAGCATCGAAGGGATCCCGATGTGGTGATCATCGGGACATCGAAGACACGGTCAGATCTCCACCCTAGCACCCGGAATTCGTTAATAGACTTTCTAGTAGTCTGGGCGCAGTATAATTTCGTTGGTGTGTTTACCCAACCTTAATTTTTCAGTTAACAATGATCAATCCGAGATTTATCATGATAATAAAATTTTGGATCTTCATAATAGAACTAAGAACAAAAGAAATGAAGGGAGCCCTAGAACCATAGAGAGGATCATCATGTGCTAGTTATAATGAATTTCATTAAATGAAAAGAATTACTTTGATGCAATTCTTTCTCCATTGATGTTTCTGGTCATGATCTGATGTGATCAATTGTTGTGTCATATAATTCAAGTTTATGATTCCTCTAGCGGTGATCCACATGTTTTCCACATATCTATGTACGTCACCGAAGGGATCTCCGGGTGCTAGCACATAAGATCATTCACTTGCGAAGTCCGCCTTTGATTGCCTTGATCCGGTGGAGGAGGATCTATCTCTCATATCTTGAGAGCATTCTTGGTAGAACAGAATTCCATCTTGGCTTGAGATCTTTCTCTAGATCCGTAGTGCACACCACCAACAAATGTCTAGTCTAATGAGAATTATATAATTGGAATTTTAATTACATTGAATAGTAAAATCAATTAATTACCCGAAATTATTTATTCATTTCATTTAATTGTTAGTAATACCCCATGTCTAATAATAACATTTGGATATTATTATTTCTAGAAATGCACACATAAAATTAAAACTAATATTATTTAATTAAATAAATAATATTATTTCTCATAAATTCCCATAAAAAATACACGACATGAATATTAATATACACGGTGTGTACTTTTATTTTTTGATTCCCTTTATTTCCTCCACCACAATTATTAGACCATGAATAATGGCTATTTATTTCTTAGATAAATATCTCTGCATTACTCGTTAATAAATATATTATTTCACCCACAATATATTATATTGAATAACTAGTGTCGAAATAAATGTGATCAGTCATCCTTGAATAATTGTTGAACTATGACCGGAAATAATATTTATTCAACTTTTTAAATTTATATTTAACTCAGATACTTTGACACACATAGTATGTGACCCTCTAGGACTCTTTCTCAGTGGCATTAGGTGGAGCCTTCCTAATGTCCAAGGTTAGCGTCTAGCAACACACCAAGGAACCCATAGAGAAAGAAATTAACAACGCAATGACGTCTCAACTCCTACGAATGCCTACCATGTAATGTATTACATTTTTCTAGATATCTCGAATCAAGTGGGATGCATTCTAGTTCCATCAAACCACATTCTCAATTATTATTTCTCTGAATTTTGGGAATTGAACTTTCGCATTCCTCACTATGGCCATGGATTTAATTAGGATATATCAATTTCATCAATGGGAATGAGATATCTACTTCCTCTATGGAACATAATGGAAAAATCCTTTCTCGCATTATCTATTAATGCATTATTACTCGTGAATCACCCAAAATATCCTACCTTTCTGTGAACAGTGTGTCATCACAGTTTTCATCAATACAAATAAGTGTGCGAGTCTTAATACCCATTAATAATAATCTTAATGTCTAAGTACTAATACACACATCTAAAGATAGGAACATCCAATGACACTATGAAATGTGGATTTCCTATTGGCATGTCTCATTCTCATATTATCCTCCTGGATATTACCAAGGGATCACACCATGAGAAGGTGCCTCAATGTTTTATGAGTCCTCACCCCTAATGAACTATATTATTTGTGTCCCTCAAAATAAGATCATTCGGCCATATAACATGTATTCAAGAACAATGTTATGGCATTCTCGGGTTCTCATCATAGTGGGGATCTGCTATGAACCTTTAATGAAACAGTTATCCTTATGACACTATCAAATGCATTGTCACGCAGAAGAACAATCAAGTTGTGATAAGTTATTTATTAATGAATAAAGTAAAAAGTATTTGGTTCTAGGCCACCAACTCTAACAGACCCCCACTTGGACTAGAGACAACTGCTAACAACCTTTAACCCGCTAGGTCTCACATGATATTCAGGCTTCTACTGAGATACGCCTTTAGTTATGGGGACTGTCACGTAATATTATGTAGACACTCTTCTCACAGCAACATCACCCCTTTGATAGAAACCCCTCAAGAGGTGATACTTCCATATTATGTGCTTTTTACGTTGAAGTGACCTTGGTTCTTTTGAAAGAGCCGCCACTGTAGTATTATCACAATACAACGTGATATGATCTTTAATGCCAGGCACCATATCAGGCTCTTGTACAATGTTTTGAATCCAGACGACATCCTTGGATGCCTCAGAAGCTGCTATATATTCGGACTCCGCTGTAGAATCGGCGACAACTGGATTATTCGAACTCTTCTAGCTCACAAATCCTCCATTGAGATAGAAAACATATCCAGATTGCAACTTCAGATCATTCTGATCTATCTGAAAACTAGTATCATCATACCCTATGATGACAAGCTCCTCGTCTCATCCATACACCAGGAACATATCCTTAGTTATTCTTAGATACTTAAGGATAGTCCTAACATCAGTCAAATTTTGTTCTCCTGGATCTGCTTGATATCTTACTACCATGATTAGTGCAAAGGCAACATCAATCCTAGTACATAACATGGCATACATGATGGATCCTATAGCCGAAGCGTATGTGATCTTACTCATTATATATTTCTCTTGTTGTGTCTGAGGAAAAATTTTCATAGAATGATGAAGGCCATGTGACACTGGAACCAATCCCCTCTTGGATTATTCCATACTAAATCTCTTTAATATCTGGACAATGTATGTACCCTGACTTAGTCTAAGAAGACTCTTGGATCTATCAGAAATGATCTTGATCCCTATAATGTAGGCTGCTTCACCCAAGTCCTTCCTGAAGAAACACTTTTTCAAACAGTAATTAACTAACTGTAAGACTGACACATCATTTCGAATAAGAAACATGTCGTCAATATATACTACCAGGATAACGATCGCATTCCCATTATACTGCTTATAAACTCCTGGCTCACATTCGTTCTTAATGAAACCAAATTCCATTATGGATTCATCAAATCGAATGTTCTATAACCTGGATGATTTCTTTAATCCATAAATGGATTTCTGTAACTTGAAAACCTATTTGGCATCACCTAGTGTCACAAACCCTTCTAGTTGTGTCATATAGACATCTTCCTGAAGGTTCCTGTTATGGAATGCTGTTTTGAAAACCATTTTGAAAATATTGTAGTCATGGTAAGGTTATATAGCAAGAGTGATTCATATGGATTTAAACATGGAAACTGATGAGAAGGTTTCATCATAGTCAATTCCATAACATTTTCTGAATCCTTTATCCAGTAGCCTTGCTTTATAGGTGCTAACTTGACCTTAAATGTCTAGTTTTCTCTTGAATACCCATTTGAATCTAATAGGATTTACATCAACTGGATCATCGACCAGAACCCAGACTTGGTTCTCATACATGTAATCCATCTCAGAATTCATAGCTTCTATCCATCCTACTACTTCTGACATTTCTACGGATTCCTTGTAGAAGAGAGGTTTATCATTGTCCAACAATATTGATTCACCATCCTCGGTGAAAAGGAAACCAAATCACTCTGGTTCCCTTACCTCTCTTGAGCTCCTACATAGTACTTGTGTTTTTAGAACCTCTTTCATAGGGACCTATGGAACTTGTTCCTGTACCAACTCATGTGTATCTTGATCATCGACTTTGTCGAAGTCAATCTCTCTCCCACTATCCTTTTTGAGGATTTAATCCCTCTCAAGAAAGACGGATGGTCTAGCGATGGCCACTTTCTTTTATAAAGGGTTATATAGGTTATATCCTTTTGTTTCCTTGGGATATCATATAAAGATACACCTTCTGCCCCTGGGTTCTAGTTAGTTTCCTGATAAGTCATTAACAAACTCATTCCATCCCCATACACATGTGTGTGAAAAAATGGATTTCTTTCCATTCCATAACTCAGAGGGAATTCCATTTTCCACCTTATTTGGCACTCAATTTAATGTGTATGCTTCTATTTGTAATGCATATCCCCAAAAGGATAATTTAATATTTGCATGACTTATCATCGACCTCACCATGTCCAAAAAGGTGTTGTTCCTCCTTTCACTAACACCAGTCCACTGTGGTGTATAAGGAGGAGTGATCTGATATAGAATACCAGGCTCCCATAGAAGATCGATGAAATCTAGAGTTAGATATTCTTCACCTTGATCTGATCGAATTTTCTTTATCTTCGTACCAAGATGAATATCTACTTCATTCTTGAATTCCTTATATTTCTATAAGGACCCTGACTTATCCCTCATTAAGTAGACATAGCCATATCTACTCAAATAATTAGTAAAAGTAATCATGTAAGAAAATCCACATCTAGATTCTACTGGAAATGGTCCACACAAATCCGTGTGCACCAATACTAGAAGCATTGTGGCCCTTTCACCCTATCCACCGAAAGTCGGATTGGGCATTTCACCTTGTAAACAAGTGTGACATCTATCAAGTGGTTTTATCTCAGTGGAGTCTAAATAGCCATCTTTGTAGAGCTTTTTCAAGCACTTCTCATTTACATGACCAAGACGGTGATGCCACAACTGGGTGATGTATGAGTCGTGTGAGTTTTTTTCATTATCGATTACCAACACTTGGTTTTCATAATTTAATACATAAAACCCATTATTTAAATGTTCCATATCAAAACATACATTATTATTATAAAAGAAGAAACACTTATTTACAAACATAAAAATAAATCCATCCATATCCAAACATGATACAAAAATTATGATTTTGGTAACACTAGGAACATAATAACTGTTATGTAAAACCAAAATCATCCCAGTTGGAAATGAGAGGTGGTAATCGTCAATAGCTAACGGAGTCATCCTCGTTCCACTGGCAGCTAGAAGATCCACATCACCCCTAGAAATATTTCTTAATCTACTTGGATCCTGCATTTTAATATAGATGTAATTCCCAAAAGCTGTATCTAATACCCAAAGTGTAGAAATGGAAATATTACACTCGATAATGAACAATACTTTAGCGTCCCCATGCTTCTTGGTGTAGTTCTTCTTCTATTGGAAATTCATTCCACATGAAAAATATACCATATCTCGTTCCTTTCTCTACCTCTGGATCATCCCCTTCGTGGAGGGACGGTTATCAGGGGCTTCATACTGTTTATAAGTCCTTATCCCATTTTCCTTGTCCTTCCTTTTCCTATTCCCCATATGGAATGTGGGTTTTTCATGCCCCATATCCTTATCTACCTGAAGAATTAAGGTTAAAAGTTATAAGAGACTCTTATCATTATTGTTCATGTTATAGTTGACAATAAATATAGAGAAGGTCTTCGGCAGTGTTGATAGGATGAGATTTATACGCAACTCATCCGGGAATATAATCCCTAATATGTCCAGGCTTTCATTGTAGCCAATGAGCTTGACTTCATGAGGCCCAGCTATCACAGACACTCCAAGCTTAGTTATAAACAATGTTTTGGAGATCTCATATCCCTCATGTCTCGCCTTCTCTTGATAGAGATCCTTAAGGTGAGAGATCATGCTATAGGCGTCCATGTTTTTATGTTGCTTAAAGATCTCATTAGACATGGCTGATAGAATGAAACATTGGACATCTGTGGAATCATCCATTTGTTTCAAATAGATAGACAGTTCCTCATCATTAGACTTTTTTCCAAGAGCAACTATAATAGGATCTTCCAGTACATATAATTTCCTCTTGTGGAAAAGGATGACACGTAAAAGCCTATATAATTCTTGGAAGTTGGTGCTGGTGAGAAGGTTCTCCTTCTTGAGTATTTTTCGCAATGATATTTTTGAAGTAATTTTTCTTTCCATTTTTATAAATTAGGATGAGAAAAGGTTTAGAACTTTATGATGATAAAACTGGGACAAATAAATAATTTAATACTTATTATTCTCCAACAATTTTATAAAAATCCAATAGGCCTCACCATTGGTTTCAGAGTATTTTGTTGCCTGAATATTCAAGTGCAAAGGATCTATATTTCCCTTCGCATTAACCCAACTAGGGTTGGTCAAGAAACTTGAAGTTTCTTAATTAGTCATTCCAAATGCCAACTATATTAACCCGATCTTCCTTGATCCACTGAGTGGACTCCCCAATCATGAAATCATTTTATTTTGGATTTCCTCAACCATTACCTCTTAGACACACCAAGACCTGCTGAGGAATTCAACCCTTGATGCGAACCAAGTCAAGCCAACCTGAAACTTTGAATTAGAATTACCTGATAATTTAACGCACCCCAACTAGGGTTGGGCATACACTTTGAACTATGGTTCGATTCTAACCAAGATTATGGAAGTATATACTGACATAATATTTCTTTGAGTTATTTTATCCTTATATGTAATTTTCCATTTTATTATATTTGATTACATGCTTGTTAATATTAAGTGGTATATACTTAAGTGATTAACTATGACAGCACTTCTTTTATTACAAACTTAAAAATGATTTATTACATAAACTATTCACTTGATACAACATGGAAGATCAAGAGGTATTGTGTATTTGGGGCTTGGGATCATTAAATAACAACATAAAACATGAAATACATCATCTTTATTGAAAACTTCCTTTAAATGACCACTACATTCCCTCATACTTAGCATTTCATGGGATATCATGAGGACATGCATAAGAAAAGGGGTGAGCTATAAATCCCAGTAAGGGAATAAACATGGAATACATGAGGAGTACAGTACATGTTAGACAATAGAAATATCAATGGAGCACAAGAGAAACATGAACATAAAGGCATGATAAAGCATGATAATCATAACATGGAAATGTGGCAACAACACATAACATGGAATTAGCATGAGCCAAGGCTCATTGCACATGGAGCATGAGTAATTTCTCATTGCACATGAAGCACGAGTAAACCCTCATTTCACTAGAATTATAATGATTCAACACTCATTGCCCATGAAGTATCATGATACTATACTTTACCCAATTCATTGGAGCGCTATAAGGGTGCATCCTTCTTAAACATTTCATTTCATGCATAAGTGTGCAACATGGATCAAAAAACATGGATTCATTAAACATAATAATTTATTCCACAATAAAAGAATGTGGAATTAATACATGAAACTTTATAATGAATAAGTAAATGTTCATAAAGTTGAATACCCTTGATGGAGAAATGGGCATGGTATTCACTACACAATGGCATTGGCTTAGAAAATAGGTGCAATTTCGGCAGCGTAACGGCGTGACATAAGAAATCATAAAAATGGTTGATGAGAGAGAAAGGGGTGTCTCATAATATTTAAATGAAATGGATAGTAAGGGGGTCATATAGATACATTTCCAAAAAATTGTAATGGAATTGAGATTCATGATACAAAAAGTATTGCTTGAATGTAAATGAGGAGAGAGAAGTTCCTTTCGGAATTTCGGCATAGTAATGGGTGTACATGGGAGGCATTTAATGAGAGAGAAAGGGGTCTACCATCAATAAAAAATAAGACGGATGTATGGGGGACGTGAAAAACCATACCCCAACATTTATAATTGAAATTAAAAGGGCATAACAATTTTAAGAAAATTGGACAAAAATGAGAAAGGAAGAAAAAACCCTTACTTGGAAGTGTGCTTCCAATGGCTTGAGAGAGGCTTCAGAGAGGCTTCTTGGTAGCTTGGGGCACCTTGGGAGGATTTTAGGGAGAGTTGGGCAGAGGTTTGATGAACTAAAAAGGCTTTGAGTGAGGAGGAATTGGGAGCTTGGGATGGTTTATATAGGAAAGGTGAGTGAATTATTTATTATTTAGGTTTGGGACCCCTTACATTAAACTAATCCAAACCACAAATCATCTCATGATTTTTGCCCATGGTTTTTGGAAAAGGGAAGAGGAAAACAATATTTTAAAAGGCCAAATTCCGAACTTCTTAAAATAATGGGGTTGCTTATGTGCAGGTGAGTCACACTCCTATGGAAAATAATTTAAAAATACAAGATGTTTAATAAGTCTTGAGGGGTCCATTAATGCTTTTTAAATAAGTCAAAAAACCCCAAAATCACATTATTTTAATGGAAAACATATATTTGACAAACATAAAGCTTATAGTATTTTATTACATCACTATTGGGTCATTATGTTGTCATAAAACACATTATATATTTAAACGGTGTTTATTTTTTACCCAAAAATTTCACTGTCTCAGAAAATTATGAAAAATTCACTGTTGGATAATTTCGACGTCTTGATTCCAGAAATAACATTTATTTTATCTAAATAATTTTCATAATATGTTAATTTTCACTTTTAAAATAAAAACCATCATTTATCGAAAATTCATGGGTTTTGACAAAAATGGCTTTCAAACCATAATAAAAATACCAATTGCATTTCATAAAATTATAAGATCATTTACAATTAATAAAAATTAATTTCATAATAATAATAATATTTTATTAAAATATTATATCATTTTAAAATCCATTAATTCATTAAAATAGGTTTCTTACTTGAATATTAACTAAAAATACTATTTGTACTTTAAAAAAATATTTACAAAGTGTCAATAATGAAATAAAGGTATATTAATTATTATATGAAAAAAATAATATACATGAACATAGTACTAGATATTTGTTACATAACCCCTTAAAACAGCCGCATAAGACCTAAGGGTAAGGTGTGCGATATTGATAGACTCTTGGGGTGGCTCAGATATCATCGCTTGAGTGTTAATCTCTATCAACTTCCACTTTTCCCGTAGATGGTCCGATTCGAGCTTGACATGATGAAGATCAGCTTGGGCTTGGTCAAGAGCGAAGCCCAAGGATGCCACCTCTTTTCCAAGCTCCGACAAATGGGCTTCGTATGGAGCAATTCTACTGGATGAGGCAATTGCTTCTTTTTTCTGAGTAAATTGGATTTGTTAAAGCCATATATTTATACTAATCATGTGATCACTGTTCAATGGTTATATTAGAAACGGTCAAAATTCTTAACATAAAACCAAAGAAGTTGACATTTTATATAAACATTTTACATAAAGAGACATTTAATTAGATCAAGTGGGATTTCCATTAATGAAACTTTGGGTCGTTACAATATTCCCCTCTTAAGAAATTTCGCCCTCGAAATTTCCTTTTTCCACACTAAAATAGATGTTGGTAACTCAGCTTCATCATTTTCTCTGATTCCCAAGTCGCTTCTTCAAACTTGTGGTTTCTGGAAAACACCTTGATGAGGGGAATTTTCTTATTTCATAGAACTTTTTCTCTACGATCTAAGATCTTCACTGGTTGCTCCTCATAAGAAAGATCATCCTCCAACTGTACCTCTTTATAAGAGAGTACATGTGAAGGGTCCGATATGTACTTCCTTAAGAGGGATACATGAAATACATCATGTACTTTGGCCATGGTAGGTGGAAGTGCTAGTCGATAGGCCACAACCCCGACACGATCAAGAATCTAGAAGGGGTTGATGTACCTTGGACATAACTTCCCTTTCTTCTCAAACCTCATGAATTTATTCCAAAGAGATATGCGTAGAAGAACCGCATATCCAACTTTAAACTCAAGGTCTCGTCGACGGTTATCTACATAACTCTTCTATCGACTCTGGGCGGCCTTGATATGCTGCTGAATGGTTTTCACCTTCTCCACCACTTCTTCGACCATTTCTAGTCCAATAAGCTTACGTTCACCAACCTCATCCCAACATGCTGGTGTTCTGCACCTTTTCACATACAGGGCTTCATATGGTGCCATTTGGATGCTTGAGTGGAAACTGTTGTTTTAGGAGAATTCAACTAGTGGAAGATGTTGATCCCATCCTCCTTTAAAGTCCATTGAGCATGCTCTCAACATGTCCTCGAGTGTTTGGATAGTCCGCCCGGATTAGCCATCAGTTTGAGGATGATAGTCCATAATGAATTTCAGTTCAGTATTCAGAGCTTGTTGAAGACTCTTAAAAAACATAGAGGTGAATCTTGGATCTTGTTCAGACACAATAGATAGTGGTACTCCATGAAGCCTTACCACTTCCCTGATATATATTTGTGCAAGTTGATCCAATGATAAATCCTCCTGAATAGCAATGAAGTGTGCAGTCTTTTTAAGACGATCCACCACAACCTAGATTGCATTGTTGCCTTTGGATGTCCTCGGAAGTCCAGTGACAAAGTCCATGGTGATGTTCCCCCATTTTAATTCTGGTATGGACAATGGTTCCATCATCCCCTTAGACTTCTGCCTCTCTGCCTTAACTTTCTAGCACACCAGGCACTTTGATGTATATTCAACGATCTCTTTCTTCATATTATCCCACCAAAAGTTTTCTCGAAGATGTTGATACATCTTTGTGCTCCCTGGGTGAATAGAGAAATTTGAACTATGTGCATCATCCAAAAGTTCCTTCTTCAGCTCCGGACTTGATGGAACCCATAGTCTTTTCCCAAACTACACAATTCCTTCTTCATTGACATTAAACTCCAAATATTTACCTTTTTCGATAGCTTCCACTTTTTTCTGAATTACCACATCATCTTTTTGAGCATCCTTTAACCTTTCCAAAAGAGACAGTTGAGCAATAATTTATGAAAGGATTGATCATGTTCCCTTATTTATGATTCCCCTATCCATCTTCATCAAGTCTAAGAAGATTGGATCTTTTTCAATTCTCATCAGTGATAGAATCGATAGGTCCTTTCTACTTTCGGCATCTGCCACCTTGTTTGCTTTCCTAGGGTGGTAATGGATTGAACAGTCATAATCCTTGATGAGATCTATCCATATTCTATGGTGCATATTGATCTCTTTCTATGTGAATATATATTTAAGACTCTTGTAGTCAGTATATATCTCACATTTCTCTCCATAGAGATAATGCCGCCAGATTTTCAAGGCAAAGATCACAGCCGCGAACTCCAGATCATGCATTGGATAGTTTCTCTCATGGATTTTCAACTACCTTGAGGCATGGGATATAACATTATCATTCTACATTAGCACATATCCTAGGACCTTCTTTGAAGAATCACTGAATAACACAAAAAGTTCCCCACTTGTGGGTAAAGTGAGCACGGGTGTAGTGATAAGCCTCCTTTTCAACTCCTTGAATCTTTCTTCCCATTCATCACTCCAAGAAAACTTTACTCCCTTTCGAGTTAGCTTGGTAAGAGGGTTGGAAAATCGTGATATATTTCTCAAAAATCATCGATAATATCCATCTAACCCCAAGAAGCTACGGATATCTGTTACCAATGATGGCATCGACCATCCCTCAATTGTATTTGTTTTGGAGGGATCCACAGATATCCCATTGCAAGTGATGATATGGCCCAAAAATGAGACCTCCTTCAACCAGAAATCACACTTACTGTACTTTTCATAGAGTTTCTCCTTACGCAAAGTCTCTAGTATAGTTCTTAAATTCTCCTCATGATCCTCCTTGGTTTTGGAGAATATTATAATATCATCTATAAAGACTACCAAAAATTTGTCTAGGTAATCTCTAAAGACTCTATTCATCAAGTCCATGAATATTTCTGGAGCATTAGTGATTCTGAAAGGCATTACTATGAATTCATAGTGCACGTATCTTGTATGAAAAGTATTCTTGGGTATATCTTCCTTCTTCACCATTAATTGATAATATCCTGACCGCAAGTCCGCCTTGTAGAAGTATTGTACTCCACATAGCTGATCGAACAAGTCATAAATTCATGGGAGATGATACCTGTTCTTTATTGAGATTTTTTTGAACTCACGATAATCTATGAAAATGCGCATTGGACCATCCTTCTTCTTGACGAAGAGGACTGGTGCGCCCCATGGTGAAGCACTTGGACGTATAAACCCTTTATCCCGATTCTCCTATAGTTGTTTATTGAACTCTTCAAGCACCACGACAACCATTCTATATGGAGTCTTGGATATTGGTAGATCCCCTGGTATATGTTCAATTGAGAATTCAACATCTCTTCTAGGAGGAAGACCAGGTAGTTCCTCAGGAAGAACTACAGTGAATTCCATCACAATAGGCATTTCTTCAAGGAAGGTTTCTTCCTTGGAATCAATCATCTGAGCTAGATACGCGTGCTCATAGGGCAGTAATATCCATGCTTGAGATGATGGAGCTAATGGAGATTCATCTTCCTCCTTACACTTGTAAAGAATCGGGGGTTGATTCTCCATATGGAGTGTGATTTCCCTTTCCCAACAATTTATGTTGGCTCTATATAAGGAAAGCCAATTCATGCCAAGAATTGCATAAAATTCCACCAGAGGGAGTATGACGAGGTTTTATTAGAAATTCAATCCACATATTATAATAGGCGAGGGCTTATATTCATGGGATGCAATGATTTCCCAATTTTCCGTACTCACGGACATCTTCACTTCCATGATTTGTTGTGGTTCTGGGATTGTTCTACTAAACTTTCAAGATATAAAAGAATGCGTAGAACCTGAATCAAAAAGTATGTTCGCTATTCTTGAATGAATAAATAGCATACCTATCACCACTTCATTGTCGGGGTTCACTTCGGAAGAAGTGATGGAAAAAGATCTTCCTTTCTGCCTCAGAGGTTGTTGGTTGCCTCCGAAAACCCTTGGATTAGGGCACTGATTTGAAAAATGCCCGGGGTCTTTGCATTTTAAGAAATGAACAACACATTGAGGTTTGAACGGAGCATTCCTATCCTCTGTCTCAGTTGTGGGTCTTTCTTGCCGATAGTTAACAGCTAGGTTCCCTTCTCTTCCACACCTAAACCATTTCCTCATCCCCTTAAGGAAATTTCTAGGGTGCTTCTTTCTGCACTTTTGGCAAGTGGGGTGTTGGATCATCTTAGCACCGTTGGATTTATCCATCGGACCACCAGCATTGAATTCCACCTTACACTTATTGTCCCCATCATACCCTTGTGATTCCCTGATCTCCATTTCGACATTGAGGGCGCATCGTACAATTTCCTCACAGCTGTCGAAGTCACGGATCGCTAATGCTTTTCATAGGCTAGGCTTCAGCCCACCAAAGAAGCGGTCAACTTTGCATTCGGGGGTAACGATAAAGCCGGAAGTGTATCATGCAAACCTTGTGATGTTTTCCTCATACGCTCCAAAAGATTCTTCATCTTTTTTTCTTGAGTTAAAGGAAGTCCCTTTCCATCTTAAGCTGGAGGGTGCGCGGAAAATATTTATCGAAAAACATCTTCCGGAAATCCTTCCATTCCAACGCCTCGATCTCCTCCTCAGGCTTCATATATCTGATCAACATCCACCATTGATCAGCTTCACCCTCCATACGATAAGCCGCCAGAAGAACCTTCTCTTGTTCAGAATATTTAATGATGGAGAAGGTTATTTCAATGGAGTTGATCCATTGTTCGTCGATCGTGGGATCAGATGATCCACTAAAAGTAAGAGGCCTTTGTCTCATGAAGATCTTGATAGAGACTTGTTCTTTCTTAGGGGGGGGGGGTTTAACATTACTCTTGACCCGTGTTTCTATTCAAATCTTGAGTTAGCCGAGAGAGAAGCATGAAAAAGTTTGTGATTCCCTCTCCCATTGGATTGGGCATCTCATTAGTACAATAATCCCATTGATCTTCAAATCGGTTTTTAGCCCGATTCCTTCTATTACCGGCCATTGGCTAGAATAAAAGGAATGTTAGGGGATAACACATAAAGGGTAATCCAAAGAAAAAAGTTGATGAATAATAAATTTAATTTTTATTTCCTTAACTTATGAATCTATAGGCTTAAATCTAGGATTTTCATGATCTACTTTCTAACATATATTCTTAGGGGCATTTTTTTATTTCCTTTAAAAAGGGTTCAAACTAAGCTTGTGAATTTATCAAAACATATCCCCCGGGAGTTTCGTAACCAAGAGTGCAGCAAGGCTCGTTTTCGTGCACCAGTTCCCGTTTGAGTCTAGCTCAAAGCGGTGTTTTTGGGTTTTACCCCTAGGATACATCTGTACCAGAGCCACCCCTACCTGCTCGTATCCAGACAGGGATGCATTTGCTTGATAAACCACTTACTCAGTACTTACCAAAACATTGGGATGTTTTTTATACTCAGTCTTTCCTCTAAGACTTTACTAGGGTATTCTAATACAAATCCCAAAAATAACTAAACCTATCCTCTGATACCAACTATGACAACCCCGATTTTATTACAAACTTAAACATGATTTATTACATAAACTATTCACTTGATACAACATGGAAGATTGAGAGGTCTAGTGTCTTTGGGGCTTAGGATCATTACATAAAAACCTAAAACATGAAATACATCATCTTTATATAAAACATCCTTTACATGACCACTACATTCCCTCGTACATAGCATTTCATGGGATAACCTGAGGACATGCATAAGAAAAGGGGTGAGCTATAAAGCCCAGTAAGGGAATAAACATAGAATACATGAGGAGTACAGTACATGTTAGACAATAGTAATATCAATAGAGAACAATATAAACATGAACATAAAGTCATGATAATGCATGGTAATCATAACATGGAAATGTGGAAACAACACTTAACATGGAATTAACATGAGCCAAGGCTCATTGCACATGGAGCATGAGTAATTTCTCATTGCACATGAAGCATGAGTAAACCCTCGTTTCACTTGAATTAGCATGAGTCAATACTCATTTCACATGATGTATCATGATACTATACTTTACCCAATGCATTGGAGCTCTATAAGGGCATACCCTTCTTAAACATTTCATTTCATGCATAAGTGTGCCACATGGATCCAAAAAAATGGATTCATTAAACATAATCATTTATTACATGATAAAGGAATGTGGAATTAATAAACTAAACATTATAATAAATAATTAAATGTGAATAAATGTGAATACCATTGATGGAGAAATGGGCATGGTATTCACTACACAATGTCATTGGCTTAGAAAATAGGTGCAATTTCGGCAGCGTAATGGCGTGACCTAAGAATTCATAAAAATGGTTGATGATAGAGAAATGGGTGTCTCATCATATTTACAAGAAATGGGCTGTAAGTGGGTCATATAGATACATGTCCAAACAATTTTAATGGAATTTAGATTCATGATACAAAAGTATGGCTTGAATGTATATGAGGAGAGAGAAGTTCTTTTCGGAATTTCGGCATAGTAACGTGTGTACATGGGAGAAATTTAATGGGAGATAAAGGGGTCTCCCATCATTAAAACAATAAGAGGTCAGTATGGGAGAGGTGATTAACCATACCCCAGCATTTATAATTGAAATTAAAAGGGCATAACAATTTTAAAAAAATTGGACAAAATGAGAAAGGAAGAAAAACCCCTTACTAGGAAGTGTGCTTCCAAAGGCTTGACAGGGGCTTGAGAGAGGATTCTTGGGAGCTTGGGGCACCTTGAAAGGATTCCAGAGAGATTAGGGAAGAGTTTAGACGAACTCTAAAGGCTTTTAGTGAGGAGGAAGTGGTATCTTGGGATGGTTTATATAGGAAAGGTGAGTGAATTCTTTATTATTTAGGTTTGGGACCCCTTACATTAAACTAATCCAAACCACAAATAAGCTCATGGTTTTTTACCATGTTTTTTGAAAAAGGGATGAGGAAAATATTATTTTATATGGTAAAAGTCCGAAATTATTAAAATAATGGGTTTGCTTACGTGGAGGTGAGTCACAATCCTATGGAAAATAATTTAAAAAGATAATATGTTTAATAAGTCTTGAGGGGTCCATTAATGCTTTGTAAAATAAGTCAAACAAACCCAAAATCACATTATTTTAATGGTAAAACATATATTGGCCGAAAATTAAGCTTATAGTATTTTATTACATCAGTATTGGGTCATTATGATGTCATAAAACACATTATATATTTAAACGGTATTTAATTTTGACCCAAAAATTTGACTGTCTCAGAAAATTATGAAAAATTTACAGTTGGATAATTTTGACGTCCTGATTCCATAAATAAATAAATTCGTTTAAAATTATCTTTGTAGGTAACTTGTACCTTGAAGGCAACCAGGTGAATTCCCGTTCATAACTACCCAATCAGTATAAATTAACATTACGTAGATATTAAATTAAACACATATATATATAACACCTATCACATGTTGTGCCTTAGCTTTACTCCTGCACTATAGTACACGTCTCAAGGGGTTTTATAATATAATAATAAATTTTAATAAATCTATGTAATTTGGATGAGTACACAACATGTAGTTCTAACAACACGGCCTACACTTTTGTTCACTGTCCATCCAAAGTACACGCTCGGGGACAAAGCGTGTAAATGTACTTTGGAATTATTCGGAGTAAATGACTTGTTCAGTGGGACACACTCCATGTAGTATCTGCATTACATGATTTCCAATCAGGAGAGCCATGTACGGGGTACATGGTCCAACCCTAACCCGAAGGGACTACACGCCGTGTTCAGTGGGCCACATGGTGTATAATCTAGAAACTGGGTGCCCCTGTTCCTAGACAACACACAGAGTCTTAAAGACATAGATATGATCCAATGACACTCCCTGGTACGACGAACCGTTCCAGTGCATGTAACCTATACTACACGATATGTACTACCGGATACACACTATGTATTATGGTGTTGTATGACCAGGAACATTAGGAACCTCCATATGAGATCTTCTATTTTATATTAATCAAAAATTAATAGAAAAATGTCATTTTTGTAAGGTGACCGAGAAACAAGAGAGGAGAAACAGATCTCGAGATTCAGATTTTCCGAATAATTAATCTTGAATTGAAACAACTGAATTATTAAATGTGTAAATCATCAAAGAAAAACCTAAATAATTATAATCAACGATATGACCCTTCTGATACCACTTGTAGGTTTCAGGTGCAGCGGAAGCACATTGGTGGGTTTACCCAACTTTAATTTTTCCATTAAAAATGATCAATCTGAGATCCCTCTCATTAATAAAATGCAAGATCTTTGGAATATAACGAAGAATGAATGAAAGGAAGGGAGTCTCGGAACCATAGAGAGTATCATAATATGTTGGTTATAATTAATTTAATTAGGAGACATGAACTAACTTGATGTAATTATTTCTCTGTTGATGTTTCCAGTCACGATCTGATGTGATCTATCATTGCGTCGTAGAATCCTAGTGTCGTATTCCTCTAGCAGTGATCCACATGTGTTCCATGTATCTCTAGACATCTCCAAAGGTATATTTGGGTGCTAGCGTAGAAGAGCCTTCGATTGTGATTTCCACCTTCGATCGCCTTGATCCTGTGGAGGAGGATCTCTCTCTCTCTCTCTCTCTCTCGTTTCTTGAGAGTGTTATTGAAAGAAATGAATTCTCTCTTGGCTTGAGAGCTTTCTCTAGATCTGTTGTTCACAACACCAAAAAATGTCTTGGCTAAAGAGAATGATATAATTGGGATTTTAATTAAAAAAAATAATAAAATTAATTAATTACCCAAAAGAATTTATTCATTTCATTTAATTCTTAGTAATACCCCATTTATGATAATAATAGTTGACTATTATTATTACCTAACATGCACCCAAATAATTACAACTAATATTATTTAATTAAATTAATTATATTATTTCTCATAAATTCCCATAAAAAATACACGGCATGTATGTTAATATAAAAGGAGTGTACTTTTTTTTCAATTCTATTTATTTCCTCACCCACATTTATTAGACCTTGAATAATTGCTATTTATTTCTCAAATAAATATCACTACATTACTCACTAAGAAATATATTATTTCACCCACAATATATTCTATAGAATAACTAGTGTCAAAATAAATACGATCAGGAATCATTGAATAATTATTAAACCATAATCGGGAATAATCTTTATTCAATTTGTTAAATTAATATTTAACTGAGATACTTAGACACAATTAGTGTATGACCGTCCAAGCCTCTTTCTCAGTGGAATTTGGAAGAGATTTCCTAATGTCCAAGGTTAGAATCTAGAAACACACCAAGGAACCCATAGAGAATTAAGTTAACACCACAATGACATGTCACCTCCAGCGAACACTTACCGTGTAATGTAATCCCTTTTTCTTAATATCTCAAATCAAGTGGGTTTTATGCTAGTTCCATCAACCCACGTGGTCAATTATTCTTTATTTTAATTCTTGGAATTGGAATTTCCCATTCCTCACCCTAGACATGGATTTATTTAGGCTATATAAATTTCATCAAAGGGCTTGAGATATCTACTTCCGTTATAGAACATAAGGGAAAAATACTTTCTCGCATTATCAATTAATGTAGTATTACTCATGACGCACCCAACATATCCTACCTCAAAAGGAACAGTGTGTCATCATAGTTTTCATCAATGCATCTAATTGTGCGAGTTTTAATACCCATTAATAATATTATTAATGTCCAAGGACCAACACACACGTCCGCAGATAAGAACATCCAATGTCACTCTGAACTATGAATTTCCAACTGAAGGGTCTCGTTCTCATAATATTCTCATAGATATTACCAAGGGTACACACCATTATAAGGTGCCTCAAAGTATTATGAGTCCTCACCCCTAATGGATTGTATTATTTGTGTCCCTCAAATAACATAATTCGGTCATAGAACATATATTCAAGAACAGTGTTATAAAATTTCTGGGTTCTCATCACAGAAGGGATCCCCTATGACCCTTTAATGCAACAGCTATCATTAAGACATTATCACATGCATTATCATGCAGAAGAACAATCAAGATGTGATAAGAAATTTAGTAATGAATAATGTACAAAGTAGTTGGTTCTAGGCTACCCACTCCAACAGACTCCCACTTGGACTAGATCCAACTACTAACAACCTTTAACCTGCAAGATCTTACATTATAATCATTCTTCTACTGAGATAAGCCTTTAGACATGGGTTCTACCACGTTCTCTTCCATGGATACTCTTCTCACAAAAAATTCACCACTTTGATAAAAATCTCTCAAGATGTGAAACATCCAGAGTACGTACTTTGTCCATTGATGTGACCTTGGTTCTTCTGATAGAGCCACCGCTGCAATATTATCACAATACAATGTGATAGGATCTTTACTGCTAGTCACCACATCAATCTACTTGACAATGTTCTGAAACCATAAGGATTCTATGGCAACATCTGAATCCCCTATATATTCATATTCCGCTGTAGAATTAGAGACAACTAGATTCTTTGAACTCTTCGAGCTCACAACTCCTCCATTGAGACAGAAAACACATCCAGATTGTGACTTCAGATCATTATGATCTGTCTAAAAACCATCATCAGCATACCCTATGATTACAGGCTCCTCTTCTCCTCCATACACCAAGAATATATCCTTATTTCTTCTCAGATACATACGGATAGTCTATACAGCAGTCCAATGTTGTTCTCCGGGATCTGCTTGATATATTCCTACCATTCTCAGTTCATAGGAAACATCAATCATGGTACATAACGTGGAATAAATGATGGATCCAATAGAGATAGATTATGGGATCTTACTCATTATATCGTTCTCTTGTTGTGTCTGAAGATACATTTTCTTTCAAATATGTAGGCCATGTGACATAGGAACCAATCCCCTCTTAGATTATTCTATACTAAATCTCTTTAGTATATGGTAAATATATGTACCCTAACATAGTCCAAGTAGCCTCTTGGATCTATCATGAATGATCTTGATCCTTATAATGTAGGCTACTTCACCCAAGTGCTTCATGGAGAAAAACTTGTTCAACCGGTCCTTAACCGAGTGCAAGACTAATACATAGTTTTCAATAAGAAATATGTCGTCAACATATACTACAATGATAATGATAGAATTCCCATTAAACCTATTATAAACACTTGGCTCAAATTCATTCCTAATGAAACCAAATTCCATTATGGATTCATCAAATCGAATGTTCCATGACCTAGATGCTTGCTTTAATCCATAAATTTATTTCTGCAACTTGAAAACCCATTTGAATTCACCTGGTGTCACAAACCCTTCTGGTTGTTTCATATAGACATCTTTTTGAAGGTTCCCCTTAAGGAATGATATTTTGACATCCATTTTCCAGATCTCATAGTCATGGTATGCTTATATGGAAAGTATGATTCTTATGGATTTAAACATGGAAACTGGAGAGAAGGTTTCATCATAGTCAATTCCATGGTGTTGTCTGAATCATTTATCCACTATCCTTGCATTATATGTGCTAACTTGACCTTCCATGTCCAGTTTTCTCTTGAATAGCCATTTGCATCCAACCATCTTTACATCAACGGGCTCATTGACCAGAACCCAGGATTGGTTTTGATACATGGAATCCATCTCAGAATTCATAGCTTCTAGGCATCATGAAAATTCTGAGCTTTCTAATACTTCCCTTTAGAAGAGAGGTTCATCATTGTCCAACAATAATGATTCACCATCCTCAATGACTAGGAAACCAAATATCTCCGGTTCCCTTACCTCTCTTGAGCTTCTACACAGTAGTTCTATTTCTGGAACCCCTTCCATAGGGACCTGTGGAACTTGTTACTATACCAAATCGTTTGTACCTTGAGCAACGAATTCATCAAAGTCAATCTTGATCCCACTACCCTTTTTTTAGGATGTTCTCCATCTCAAGAAAGAAAACTTTTCTGGAGACAAACACTTTCTTTTCAGAAGGGTTATATAGGTAATATCCTTTAGTTTCCTTGGGATATCCTATAAAGATACACCTCATTCCCCATGGTGCTAATTTGTTCCCTGATAAGGCATTAAATAACACCTTGCATCCCCATTCAAGTGTGTTCAAAAAAATGGGCTTCATTCCATTCCACAACTCAGAGGTAATTCCATTTGCTGCCTTAGTTGATACTCGTTTTAATGTGTATGTTACAGTTTGTAATGCATATTCCCAAAATGATAATGGAAGATCAACATGAAATATCATCAAACTCACCATGTCCAGCAAGGTGAGGTTTCTCCTTTCACTAAAACCATTCCAATGTGGTGTATAATGAGGAGTGAGTTGAGATAGAATACCATAATCCCATAGAATATCGATGAACTCTTGGTTCAGATATTCTCCACATTGATATGATCGATGTTTATTTATATTCTTACCAAGATGATTCTCTACTTCATTATCAAATTCCATAAATTTATCTAATAAATCCGACTTATACCTCATGAAGTATAAATAGGCATATCTACTCAAATTATCAGTAAAAGTAATGAAGTTAGAACATCCACCTCTAGCTTCTACTGGAAATGGTCAACACACATCCGTGTGCACCAATCTAAGAAGATCTATGGTTCTTTCACCATATCCACCAAAAGGAGGCTTGGTCATTTTACCTTGTAAACAAGCATGACATCTATCAAGTGGTTTTAGCTTAGTAGAGTCTAAATAGCCATCTTTGTAGAGATTTGTCAAGAGCTTCCCATTAACATGACAAAGATGGTGATGCCACAACTGGTTGGTGTATGAGTCATGTTAGTTTTTTTCATTATCGATTTCCAAAAATTGGTTTTTTTAATTTAATACATACAAACAATTATTTAAATGTGCCATACCATAACATATGTTGTTCTTATAAAAGAAGAAACCCTTATTTCCAAACATAAAAATAAATCCATCCATATCTGAACCTGATACAAAAATTATTTTTTTGGTAACACTAGGAACATAATAATAGTTATGTAAAACCAAAATCATCCCGGTTGGCAATGAGAGGTGGTAATTTCCAATGGCCAACATAGCCAGACTTGCACCACTAGTAGCTAGAAGATCTAACCCTCTGTCAATATTTCTAAATCTACCTGGTTCTTGCATCTGAATATAGAAGTGATCCCTACAAGCTATATCTAATACCCAATGTGTAGAAATGGAAAGAATACACTCGATAACGAACACACTGTTAGCATCCACACACTTCAGGGTGTTGTTCCTCTTCCAGTTTCCTTGCTTTCCACATGAAAAACATACCGCCGCTTATTCCTTGCCCTGCCTATGGATCATTCCCTTCTAAGATGGATGATTCTTGGGGTCTTTAGACTGTTTATTTGTCCTTGGCCCCTTTTCCTTGTCCTTTATTTTCTTATTCACCATAAGGACTACGGGTTTGTCACGCCCCATGTCCTTATCTACCTGGAGAATTAAGGTCAGATGTTCTGATAGAATCTTCTAATTTTTTTATCATGTTATAGTTGACAATAAAGCTATATAATCTCTTGGGAAGTGATAATTGGTTGAGATCTATACACAACTCATTCGGGAATATAATCCCTAAGATGTCCAGGCCTTCAATGTAGCCAATGAGCTTGACTACATGAGGCCCATCTGGCGCAAACTCTCCAAGATTTGTTGTAAAAAAATAATTAGAGGTCTCATATATATAATTTCTATCCTTATCTTGATAGAGATCCTTAAGGCGAGACATCATTCTATATGCGTCCATGTTTTCATATTATTTCAAGAGCTCATTAGACATGGCTGATAGCATGATACATTTTACATCTATGTCATCATCCAAATTTTTCATATAGAAAGATAGTTCCTCTTCAATGACCTATTTTCCAGGAACAAATGTAATAAGCTCTTCTAGAATATATAATTTCCTCTCGTGGTGAAGGATAACACGTAAATGCCTCTTCCAATCTTCGAAATTGGTGCTGGTACGATGGTTTTCCTTCTCAAGTATGGTACACTGTGATATGTTTGAATTCATTTTTCTTATAGTTACTAAAAATTAAGATGTGCAATGTTTTAGTACTTTATCATGATAAAACTGAGACAAATAAATAATTTAATACTTATTAGTCTCCCACTATTTTATCGAAATCCAATATCCCTCACCATTGACTTCGGAATATTTTGTTTCTTAAATATTCTAGTGTAATGGATCCATATTTCCCTTGGCATTACCCAAACTAGGGTTGGTCAAGAAAATTGAAGGGTTTTAGGCAGGAATTAGAAATGCCAACTGTATTATCCCGAAGCTCCTTGATCCACTAAGTGGACTCCCCAATCCTGAAATCCTTTTATTTTGGATTTCCTCAACCTTTTCCTCTTGGTCACACCAAGTCCTGCTAAGGCAGTCAACCCTTGATGTGAACCAAGCAATTTAAACTCAAAAACGTGAATTATAATTCCCTGATAATTTAAGGCACCCCAACTAGGGTTGGTCAAGCAATTTAAACTATGGTTTGATTCAATCCAAGATTATGGAAGGCTATACCAACTTAATATTTATTTGATGGATTTTATCCTTTTACGTAAATTTCCATTTTATTATCTTTGATTACATGCATGTTAATATTAAGTGGGATAAAATTAAGTGATTAACCATGTTTAAGATAATATTTAAGCATAATCCAGGCTTATTTTAGTTCCATCTTGCAGGATAGTTTAATTCGTTAATTGTGTGATCGTGACAACACACCCACAATAAATAAACCATGTAAGTGACATAAATAAAACAAATGGTATGATCATGACCTTGTTCTATTGGTTAGTTTATCTTGCGGTTTATAAACTAACCCAAGACCTAGGGGAGAAACACCTTGAAACATTTGGGTTTGTGTTTATATATTTCTACCTATCCACCTTTGTATCTCCTTGGATTGGTTTCATCTTGGATCCTAACTTGAGCTACCTCCACTAGCTTAGTTTCTCCATCCACTGCATATGATTTTATCTCACATGAAGTTGAGTGGAAAAATAGGGTTTTACATAAAATAAACCTTTGGCACGCTGGCCCAACATATTAATAAGGAGAAGACTCGCATGACAACAAATTTAATTTAAATAAGTAAATTAAAAGAAACCATTCGCATACAAAGGTCTTGGTCTATATCATGATCATACATACATACAATGTTATTTACACATAAATAAAACAATAATTCAATTATTTAATCATTCTTTTTTATGATAAATCGCACTCGAATCAATTAATTATCATTAATTAATCAATAATTTTATTTTAAACTCCTTTTCATAATTTCCTTGAGATTCTCATCCAAAATAATTTTAAATAAATAAATTCATTTAAAATTATATTTATACAGAACTTGTACCTTTTAGGAAACCCAGTGAATTTCCATTCATAACTACCCAATGAGTATAAATGAACATTACACAGATGTTAAATTAAACACATATATATAAAACACCTATCACGTGTCGTGACTCAACTTTACGCCTACACTATGGTACACGTATAAAGGTTTTGTATAATATAATAATAAATTTTAATAAATCTGCGTAATTTGGATGCGTACACGACATGTAATCCTGAATACACAGTGTGTAATTTTGTTCACCATCCATATAAAGTACACGCTCGACGACATGTCATGTAAATGTACTTTGGAAAACATCGGAGTACACGATGTGTTCAATGGGACACACACCATGTATTATCCATGTTACATGGTTTCTAGCCAGGCGAGTTGTGTACGAGGTACATGGTCTAACCCAAAACTGAAGGGAATACACACCGTGTTTAGTGGACCACATGGCATTTAATACATAAGCTATGTTCCACCTACTCCTGGTCAACACAAAGAGTCTTAAAGACTTAGTTTGGATCCAATTAAATGGCATGGTTTGGCGAACCATCCCGGTGCATGGAACCTATACTACATGGAGTGTACTACTGAATACACACCATTTATTATGGTTTTGTATGTCTAGGAATGTTTGGAACCTCTGAATGAGATCCACTATTTTATTTTAATAAAAAATTGAAAGAAAAAGTTGTTTCTATAAGGTGAATGAGAAACGAGATAGGAAGAACAGATCTCGAGATCTAGATTTGCAGAACAATTAATATTGAATTAAAACAACTAAATTATTAAATGTTTAAATCGTCAACAAAAAAAATAAATAATTATTATCAATGATATGACCCCTCTGACACCACTTGTAGTTTTTGGGCACAGCGAAAGTGCATTGGTGGGTTTACCCAACTTTAATTTTTCTATCAACAACGATCAATCTGAGATCCATCATGATAATAAAATGCCAGATCATCGGAATAGAATGAAGAATTAAAGAAAGGAATGGAGTCCCAAAACCATAGAGAGGATCATCATATTTGGGTTATAATTAATTTAATTAAAAGAAAAGAATTACCTTGATGCAATTCTTTCTCTGTTGAAGTTTCTGTTCACGATCTGATGTGATCCGTCATTGCGTCGTAGAATGCAAGTGTAAGATTCCTCTAGAGGTGATCCACATATGTTCCATGTATCTATGGATGTCGATGAAGGGATCTACGGGTTCTATCATGGAAGTGCCTTCGCTTGCGATGTCCGCCTTCGATCGCATTGATCCGATGGAGGAGGATCTCTCTCTCGTAGCATGAGAGCGTTCTTGGAAGAAAATAATTCTCTCTTGTCTTGAAATATTTTTATAAAACCTTTGTAAACAACACCAAAAAATGGCTAGGATAATGAGAATTATATTATTGTTATTTTAATTACATAGAATAATAAAATTAATTAATTACCTGAAAGCATTTATTCATTTAATATAATTCGTAGTAATACCCCATGTCTTATAATAATAGTTGACTATTAGTATTACACTACAACAAAACCGATAACCACCGCTAAACCTTTTGTAAAACATGTTTCGCGGAGGTTTATAATAAACCGTCGCGAAACATTGTTTTTTTTTTCAACACTCGACCCTTCCCCCCACCCCGATCCTCCTTCACACGCGACCCTGGCCCCCCACTTCCCCCACGACCCTGGCCCCCCGCTTCCCCCGATGACCCCGCGACCCCGACCCCGACGACCCCGGTGACCCCGGAAACCCCGCGACCCCGCGACCCCCAGCCCCCCGCGACCCCAGAAGCTGCACCATCTTCCCCTCTAGGTAGGGTTTTTTCTCCTTCTTTAGGTTTTTTGGTTTTCCAGTACGTAGGTTTTTAGTATATAGTTTGGTATAATCTTCACATTAGTTTACAACCTCCTAGTCTCATGATTTTAAACTGTATGACATTTTTCCTAATTGCATTCAATTAAACATCATAAAAATCATCCCTCATCACATGAGTACTTGTTTTGATGAAATAAAATTCAAGACAATTTTTCCTTTCTATGTGACCCATTACCAATATGAGATCTTCATCCATGTAATGGTATAATGTAGATTATTCCAAACTATATACTGATTGTATAGTTGAATATTTTATTTCTATGGAAAAATGTATCTTATCTATTGGGTATTAGATATAGATCATCACCTTTTTATAATCCCATACAAGGATGAGATATTAAAATCCAAACCCCACTAAATGAGATCTTGATCAATATAGAAGTATTTTCCACATGGTTGACAAGTATATTAGAGAATTAATGCACATATTCCTCACATGTGATATAAATCTATGCAATGAATCATCTATAAGTATAACTACAAGTTGGATTGTCTCCCATCACAGTAGGATATGTAGTGATATCTAGGTACCCTACCATGGAACCAACTACCATATTCCTTGTAAAAATATTATAATTACTATCACCTACATATGTGGTTAATCTATGTAGTAGATTTTTTAATGGGTTATCTTATATATAGACCCATGATGAGAATAAAATTTCCCTTTCCTTTTATATGATTCATATCTTTGACAGAGGGATTTTCATTTCAAGAACTATTTGTGGATTTATTCTAATTCTAATTAAATACATAGTGACAATGATATTTATTTTCAAAGGCATGACCACAAATACATAGTACATGTACTACAAACATAAACATTGTGAATTTACTCATGGGCAAAAATATAGATCAATTGGGATCCCAACTGAAGTTGGATATGTCCTCCCCATTGATGTACTAGTTGTTCTACCTTCCATGTCTAAGTTAAGTGACGTTGAACCTCATAAACATTTTTTCAAATCTGTATGCCGTTAAATTTTAACCCTTTTTCCTAATTAAAATTACATAAACTAAAAATCAAAACAGTGACAACTATTTGTTAGGTCTAAACCCTCTTAAAGAAATCATTAGAGGTGTAATGTTTCACTCCCACTAATCTGTTCCCTTTTATGGATTAGGAAAAATATTTCTTATAAGAATAATATCATAAAAATATCATGGGGTTCACTATGTGATCCTTGATAATTTATTCTTATTCCCCATAAAAGTTTCATCTTTGACAAAGTTATATTGGATATCCCATCCCATTTTCAACTAGACTTAGGAAATTTTAATAGTACATTCTCCTCAATTAAAATACTACCTCTTCAAATCGAATATATCACTACATTAAGTGATTTAATACACAAGAGTCTCATGTTGCATTACATCACACAAGAAACAATTTCAGTACATGGTGGAATAACATATAATGTTTTAAAATTCTTTTTGAATATTTTTTTCTCTATGAAGCCAGTTCATAACTCTGATGTGTGATTCAACACTGATAAATTTTCCAAGTTGATATACTACTCTTAGGATCCCTTAAACTTGATTTAATCAATAATTTTTTCTATATTCAAATAAAAATTGGTTGTGGATGTTGATTTATTTGCAGCTAACCTATTAGGATTTGATACTGAATATCACACCTTTCCTCGAAGCATATAATGTTATCCCTATGGGATATTTCAGTCATGGAAGATAGTTCCACCTAAACCACATAATCAATCAATGGACTTATTGAGAAAATATCCAACCTAATACCATTAGATTCTATTGAATGAGAATGGTATTAGTATTCCACTATTTGTAATGGACATTCTTCACCAGTTGGTCTCTATTTCTTATTGACTCAGGAATTCATAATGTATGTTTTAAACCTTCCAAAATCATTCTATTCAATGTGATTGGTGTACCCTGAAGTTTAAACATTTGAGAACCATTTTAATAGTTAAATAAATTATTAAATTATATTCTTTTTCACCTTCCAATTTGGGTATGAATCTCTTTTGGATACCCCAAATACATAACATTAGATTCTCCTTTTCTAATGTCTTATCAAAACCATGGTCCTTTTCATAGGATATTAAACTTTGTGACACAATGGTCTGAACATCATGAACATAAAATTAATATCCCCTCCAAGGTATTATATGATACTAATAATCCTTAATTCACATCAGGTTGTGTTTTGGAATATCTATGAAGGCTAACCAATCATTGGTTCTATGTTTTTATATATAAAAATGTTAGTAGCTACAGGTCTGAGAACCATGACCATAAAATATCTGAGTCATCCCCTAAGGATATATGAAAATTTGTGTCAAGATCTACATCCATATCATATTTTTATTCCTCTCTTATATCGTTATATATATCACATAATTTTTTTCAAGGATACATTCCCTTAAACTCTATACATAGATTGGTCTATGAACATTGAAATTAAACCTAGTGTGATTATCCATGAGGTTGTTTATATGATCATTGGGATCACAATTCATGTAATTCTCTCATTCCCATTGTTTTATAATATTCCACAAACGCCTATTATATCCATGATATATGAGATTAAAAGACGATAATATTTTTTCAATACATCTGATCCTAAAATATAATAAACATATTTTTATTTTTTTTACATTAAAATATGGGCACAACACCTCATGGTTTTCTATAATAATGAAATTAGGCACCAAACTCACACCATTTTATTCAACACATTTCAAAATTCCAACCACCTCACATTCGATTAAAAATGAATTTCCATAAAAATATAAAAATTGGACTAACATTCAATAATATAAAATACTAATTGAAAGATACATAGTACTAACTATGTTAGAAAAATACAATAAGATCCTGGGGAAATATTTGAGTCCCCCCTTGCTATGAATGAACATTGAAAAACATATGAAAAGTATGATAATTCAATAAAAAGGGTAAATCCATAAAAAGTTTCAAGTTAAACCCCTAAAAAGTGTATCTTTCTATAAATTCGTTTTTATTCCCACTAGAACCCACATTTAATGTCTCATGAAAAAATTACGGTGAAAATAAATAATAAAAATCACATAGGGACAACCATTCAACCATAGAAAAAATAGGGATATAGTCACTAGGCCACTCCAACATGGATAGTGTTAGATCACAAATTTTATACTCATGAACAACCTAAGTGTACTGTTTCTTCATTGCATGGGAAAAAATTGCTTGATATATAGAAAATTCTACATGAACTCAATCTGGTTATTGTATAATAACTTTATTAGCTATAAATATGTACATGAGAGTCAGATAAATAAAATATCTCAATATAAACATGTTCCCCTACCCATTAATCCATGGTATGTTAATGATATCCCTTATCATACATAGGATATATTTCTATATGTTATATTTCACCAGAGTCTTATTCATCAATGTACTTATATTTAAAATTCAGTGCTTTAATGATTGAGCATGATCTATATAGTAGTCCCTTTATCAGAACTAAAAAGAGAATGATTCCTACTCTTATAGTATACATAGATAAATGTAGATATCCTATCTTGTATCAACCTATAAATCTAATTTAAGTATTTAATTGATATAGTTCATTTATATGTTATTGATGTCCACTGTAATTTTCAAAAAGGATTATTTAGTTCTTATTCCGACCTAGAATACGTGTTGATTTGTTGATGTTAAATCATTTTCAATCTCAGACACCATCATAGGATTCCTGAATCACTATCTTCGTTCATTAAGTGTTTTTCAAGGGTCAGTGGAAGCAGTTAGGTAGTTGGAACAAATTGAGGTGATCCTCAATTATCTTAGGGAACCTGATACTTTGTGTGTGAGAATTTTTTAGAACTGGATTTATAGTTTCAGTAGAGTCTTGTGGGAGTCAGTGGTACCTTCTTAACTTTATGAATGTATTAATTGGAATCTCATCAAGATTTATTTTTTTAATGGTTATATCCTAAGGGAATGAATGTATAGAAATAGACTAAGCTCATGAGACTTTTTATTGGTGACAGATCAGTATGGGAGTATGTCAATAACCTTTCAAGGTTTGTTATATATTCTCCAAATATAGGGGTCATCAATTATGAGAAAGATCATTTCTTTGGTGATGGTCTTCACCCAGACCTTGGTACATCTCTTCTTTCTTTGGGCATAACATCCATTTTGGAGGTTGTCACTAGGGACATGTGAATGGAAGCTAAATATTCTTGGAAATCGATGGTTTTTCATTCCATAGTTTTATCACGTATGCAAAAAATTAATAGTGGGAATGAAGAGAATCCAATGTGCAAGGAGTAGTGGCAGGATGAACCATAACATGATGAAAAGACCCATTCTTATAGAAAGAGTTCATCAATTATGAGAAAGATCATTTCTTTGGTGATGGTCTTCACCCAGACCTTGGTACATCTCTTCTCATGTTTGATTCCTTGTTTTTTGTGTAGGAACATTGTGATATACATGGATAAAAGATGGATCACATTACCGAGGAAAACACCTTAGTATGTTAAGGGTTTAAATGATTTTTTAGATTTTTCAATTTCTAATCGATCCGTTGAAGGGAGAATAAAATATCCATGTCCTAAATATAAATCTAGAACATGGTTGAAGAGAGATGAGGTTAATGAACATTTAATACTAAAGCAATTCCCTACTCAATATTTGTGTTGGATTTGGAATGGAGAATCGAACGTTACAGAAAGATTTATCACTAATTTTAATCTGCATAATGAGGTCCCAAGTTTGTCGACAATGGAAAATGAAATGAAAAACCTAATAAATGATGCATTCAGCACTGCAAGACACCACTATCAGCATCAAAACATGTCAGAACAACAAGAAGAGGGTGCTAAAAATTGCAACGTGACAAGTGATGCTTTTGAGACTGTAACACAGGCATATCAAGATTTTCACATATCATTGGATCCTCCTCTTTATTCTGTGGAGCCAAATGTAAGAGAAAACTACACTGAGGAAAATTTGTTTCATGATTTAGTTGATGATGGAAATCAAGAGTTGTATAGTGGGTGTTTGAAATATTCAAGCTTTCATTTTTACTGAAGTTGTACCATATCAAATGTCTATGTGGAATTATAAATAAGGCAATGTCCATGATATTGGAATTGATTCGTGATGCATTTCCGGAAGAAAAAATCTCAGAATCTTTTTATGATATGAAAAAAGATGTTAACAATCTTGGTCTGAATTATACAAAAATACATGTGTGTCCCAATGATTGTATGCTTTATTGGGGAGAGGATTCAAGTAGACAGAATTTTCATAAATTTTCTTCTTCTAGATGGCAGGAAAAGGGTGATGTTGGAAGTCTGAATGAACATAATTTCATGGAGAAGAAGAAAAGGAGCACACCTGCAAAGTTTTTTCGTTACTTTCCTTTGAAACCTCGATTGCAAAGATTATTCATGTCATCTAAAACCTCCGAACACATGAAGTGGCATTATGTAGATAATAACAATGATGGGTTAATGAGACATCCACGAGATTCCAAATCATGGAAGACATTTGATTCATTACATCTCGATTTCTCAGCTAATCCAAGGAATTTTTGATTGGGATTGGCTGCCGATGGATTCAACCCATTTGGGACTTTGAGTACCAATTATAGCATTTGGCCAGTTTTTTATCCCTTATAATCTGCCTCCGTGGATGTGTATGCAACAAACATCTTTTATCCTTTCGATGATTATTCTTGGAAAAAAAATGCCTGGAAATGATATTGATGTATACTTGCAGCCTTTGATTTAAGAATTACAGAAGTTATGGAGCAACGGTGTTGGGACATTTGATGCTTCTTCTAAAATAATGTTCAAAATGCATGTTGCTTTAATGTGGACCATTAGTGACTTCCCTGGGATTGGGAATTTATCTAGTTGGAACATTTAAATGAGTTTGGCTTGTCTCGTTTGTATCTTTGATTTTGAGCCCAAACGGCTACCTCACAGTAGAAAACGGCAATTCTTTTGTTATTGAAGATTTCTCGATGCATCTCATAGATTTCGGCTGAACATATCAAAATTTAATGGTTCCTTTGATCGTAGACCACATCCAAAGTTGTTAAATGGTTTTGAAATATTGGCACAACTTGAAAATGTTGAAACAGAATTTGGGAAGGTTCATCATTTGAATGATAGCGTAAAACGGGTCTGAATTGCATCGTCAAGCAAAACCGGAACGCAACAATGGAAGAAAAAAAGTATATTCTTCAAACTTCTGTATTGGGAATTTAATTTGTTGCGGAATAATATTGATGTGATGCATATTGAGAAGAATGTCTGTGACAATTTGATTTTCACATTGCTTAATGAGCATGGAAAGTCGAAGGATCATCTCAATGCTGAAAAAGACTTACAAGAAATGAACATAAAAAGCGATCTCTGGCCAGATGAGAATGGATAGTATCCTCCGACAATTTTTGCAATGAAAAATAGGAATAAAGATACATTCTTTCGAATGTTAAAGAATATTAAGGTATCCGATGGGTGTTCAAGTAACATCTCGAGGTGTGTTGACTTGAAGAATTGTAAGTTACATGGATTAAAAAACCACGATTCACATATTTTGTTACAAAAGTTACTACCATTGGCATTGCGTACATTATTACCTGAAAAAATTACTACTGTTGTACTCCAGTTCTGCACATTTTTTAGAAAACTATGTGAGAAATCTCTACATCCATTTCAGCTTGACAACCTCGAGGAGAGGTTTGTATTGACCCTTTGCGCAATGGAGATGATATTTCCTCCGACCTTTTTTACTGTAATGATGCATTTAACTGTGCATTTGGTTGATGAAGCTAAATTAGGAGGCCCCGTTCATTATAGATTGATGTATCCAATTGATAGGTACTTTATTTATATGTTTTCCAGTTAAGTAAACAATTTTTGGTGCTTAATTAAATGCTTAATTATGTTTATTTTATTTCACAGATATCTTGGGATTTGAAATCATACGTGAGAAATAAAGCTAAACCAGAAGGCTCAATTGCTGAAGGCTATGTGGCTGAGGAGTGTCTTACCTTTTGTTCTCGATACTTGGATGATATTGAGACATGATTTAATCGATTTGGACGTGTTGATGACACATCAACTCAATCTAAAATACATCAGAAATCCAAAATATTTCCTTCTATTGGCCGGTCAGATGGGAGGACCTCAAATGTGAAACTAACTGAATTGGAATTATAACAGGAACATAGATATGTGCTACTGAATAGTGAAATTGCAGATCCATTTATTGAAGAGTTGAGGATACAAACAAAGAGACGAATGAGAGGCTGAACACGAAATGAGAAAGATATAACTAAAGCTGTTAATAAAGAGCTTGTAGAATGGTTTGCACGACGTGTAAGTTCATAAATATTTAAATAAATATGAATATTATTTTGACACATACATTTTGTAAATATAATAAAGTATATTTCTTTTTTCAGATCATGAATACTGATACTCGAGCATAGGTATCAGAAGATTTGAATTTTCTTTATAGAGGTCCTCTAAAAAAAGTTAGAAAGTTCAACGCTTATAATGTGAATGGTTTTAGATTTCGTACAGTCGATCGAGAAGTTGGTTTGAGAACACAGAATAGTGGTATATTTACATTTTCTGAAGTGGAATACTATGGAAGGCTGCATGATATTATTTAATTAAACTACCACGGAAATTTTTCAGTTGTTTTATTCAAATGAAAATGGGTCGATATTATCAGAGGCGTTAAAAGAGATTCCTTTCAATTTACTTCTGTGAACTTCTCTCGCTTGATGGATGTTGGTGATCGTGAACTACATGATCCATATATCTAGAATCGCAAGCCAAAATGGTATATTATGTGAATTATGTTTCCGATGAAGGGTGGAGTGTAGTTGCTCACTTAATACAAAGAGATTTGTATGATATGGGAGATGAAGTGGAATATTTGACCTCTGAAATTGAATTTAATCAGCAATAAGAAGCATTATTATTTTTCCATCATGATATTGAAAATATTATTCTAGCAAGGATAAATGAAGTGGATGAAGAAATGGAGCAAGAAACTGGCATGATTGAATGGGAAAATTATTGTATTTACAATTATTTATTTATTCAGCAATAACTTGTTTCATTTCTACAGTCCTTCATTATCATTGTTATATATATTTTGTCTGTTAGTACTCCATCTGTTATCATTTTTAATTTTTTTTTCTGCATAATTTTTTTGAAATATATATTCTGAACTTAATATTATTTGATTAAATGACAGGAATTCCAAGGAACAAGCATTAAATTATTTCATCCAGTTCTGCGACAGATGACTATCCATCTGGGTCCCTCCCCACGACATCTAATGCACCAGATTCCGACACCCCTGCACCATCTCCCCCTGCACCATCTCTCACACCATCTGTGGATGTCCCAGTAGAGGCTGAGTCGTCGACTCCCCCTTCAAGAGCCTCAGCAGTGGGGCAGCGACACGCCCCTTCCAGTTCATCCCGGACATACTGGAGTCTCACTATCATAGGTACACATTTTAATTAAATAAATTAATTGCATTTTGTTTATACTAATTGTTTTCTCATTGAAGATGACAAAAATGAAACTGTGGAGAAAAAAATAAAAAGTTCAGATGTTTGGAATCTGAATGATGAGAAAATTTTTGTGCCATTTGATTCTTACGGGGTCCCTACAGATGATGTCGCGGAGTTTCTTGGCCAGATTCTAGGCCAGCTGGCAGCAGAGCCCATTTCCCTTCCCATTTCATATGACGATTGGAGACAAATCCCTCTAATCTAGAAAAATGAAGTGTTTGATTCTCAAATCAAGGTAAATTTATTACATTATGGTTTAATTTAATGTCATGTTACTAATATGTTCAAAATTAATTTCTGTATACAGATGTTCTTCCACTTTACTGTTGCTGATGTGATAGCACGGAAGTAGACGTTGAAAAATCTAGGTAAGAAGTGGAAAGATTTTAAATGGATATTGTGGTGTGATGTAAACAATGCTTCGTTGACCACGCTGCAAATGTATGAGAAGCTACCCAGTGGGGTACCGAAAGAGCAGTGGAAAGTGTTTGTTGACCGGCATCGGGATCAGAAGCGGATGGTATTGAAATATATATATTATTATATTATCTTCATTTTACATTTATACATGTATATGAAAAGGAAATGACATTCAATACATCAGTATTAAATTGAATTTTATTTATTTCAGGATCTATCAATACAGAATGCGTCAAACCGAGCGAAGCAAGTCATCCCGCACACTGCGGGCTCAAAAAGTTTCTCTAGAAATCGAAGTACATTGGTAATCTTTTAATTAGTTTAAATATTTATAAGAAAATATTATCTGTTTAATATATTGAATTGTTTATTTATCTTTGATTAATGCAGTAACAGATTTTTGGCCATGAAGAATCAAGAACTGAACTGTGGTTGGATGTTCACAAGAAATCAGATGGATGTTTTGTTAATGAGCCTGCTAAAGAAGATGGGGTATGAAGTAAATTTTTATCATAATAACTTCTTATCAATTTTTTCTGTGTTAATATATATTGATATTTGATTTATAGGTCAGAATTAAAGAACTATGGGATGCCAATCCTACGCATTCCTACTCTGTCTCCCAGGATGACCCGGTTGCTAAATTCCTTGGGAAGGAGCATCCAGGGAGAGTGCGCGGGATGGGTTTGGGACCCGTGCCATCTGAGGTTTTTAGCAGGCCACCGGGGATAGCTGTTACATATACTCCTGACTTTAATCAGCCCGGAGATGCTAAGAAAGAGATTGTTTCTTTACGAAACACAGTTCACCAGCAGGGGGATTAGATATCTGCATTGCAGAAAGAGTTGACTGAACTACGTCAGCAGATGAGCATATATGCCCCGGGTGGGAGTGCATCGATTGGTGGTATGCAGGTAAATCACAAAAAATCAAAATCATTTAGTTTTCTAACTTTCATTTGTTTTAAGTTTTAATATAAATATGTAACCGTATTTAATTTTCAATATAATGTTCTTACAGGTGACAGCACAAAGTGGAAATGAAGGTGGAGAGGGTGAAGATGCATCATCGGACCCTGAGTAGTTGTACTATTGATGTGTTGAAAAAAATGGAAACAGTTGGTTTGTATATGTAACATTTTTGGCACATAGTTTCCACCACACATTTTCATGTCCTAAAATTTCCTTGATTTATCATGTTTCTTTTTATGCATTTTATTGATTTCTGATGTTTCTTTTTATGTCTTAATTTCTCGAGTGTGGTATATATCATTCCATTTAGGTCTATGTTTGAATTGGTAGTCGAGATTTTGGATGACTAGGAGCTAAACCCATTATTGATGTGTTGAACAAATTGGTTCATTTCATAGTGATCAAGGGGATAGTGTTGTGGACACTTTGGTGAGGACCATTGTTGAAAATGTCTGATTTAAGCATCAAAAGTATCTAAACATGCTCTAGCTCTTCTAAAATTTCATGAGAATGTTCTAAATCATGGGTGGTTCACTAAGATATAGGTGTGACTGAGGGGTGATAAATTACCATAAGTCCATGAATATAGGCAAGAATAATTTATAAATTAAAATATAATCTCGAAGATGGATGTCGACTTGACACACAATTGGTATGTCTTATAAAAAAATGAATTTTAAGAAAAGAACTTCTACCAAATACATCAATATTAGGATGGTTACAATGGACCATTTCCAACCATAACTGTTTTGATCACTGAACTGTTACTGCATGACTTGAACTGCATTCCCAACACAATTTCCACTTAATCATGGTCTGTCTGGTAATTATTACCTATCATTATATCCCTAAATTATTTATATTATGATTCTAAATTCCATTTTTTAATTCATTACAAGCTATCCGGTCATGAAACTTTAATTACTGGAATTTCAGAACTTTCTTCTTTACCATTCATGATTATTCTTTCTACAACCACTCTCCCAAAGGTTACATTTTCCATGACCTGTGTGATTCTCCCCACCATAGGATTTTAATATTCATAATTTTAATAAAAATAGGAATATAATTCCCATGAAAAACACTCTCTCCACCACTAAACATGGTTTCTGGATGTGATTCAACATAATTATACCATTTTCCATCACGACAATCCATCCTTGGCATATGCTGAAGGCTCATCTAGAACTAATATTCCATCCTTAAACAACCTGTGGTTCACTTCCTACCACATATATTTACATCATCCACTTAATAATAAATAGAAATGGTCTATTCATAATCACATGCATTATGAAATCCTCATTCCATGTGCACACATTCAATCAACATCAATAACTATATCTTGAGCTTTAACCCAGATTTATGATGTTATAAAACTTGATCCTCTTACATAGTCATCCATAGAACTAGGATAACATAGCTTTTCTACTAAAAACTCTGGTCTACATCACTCACCACAACATAGTTAATACCTAGGTAACCTCACTTAGGGAGTGATCGGTTAACACAACCTTTTTAGATCCCATAACCCTAAACCAAGTAGTTATTTGATAATACCCCTCAAGGTGTTACCTGTGATTTCATCCCTCAAACTTTCAGAGACTAGAAATTTTTTCACAAAACACCACACAACTCTCTCCACCAAACCTTAGTTAAATAGGAAATTTATATGATAATGAATAGTAAATTGATGTTACATAAATGAAATGGGAACACCCATTTCATATAATTCATAGGACCAATGACACTGTGCATTCTTGGTATTGTCTAGCCTACTCAAAAAATCAAACCCAAGGGTCACGTTATCCTACATAACCATTTAACATGGATGATGACTTCTTGAGTCATACACCTTTGAAATTAAACTCACACAACTAACTAAACTAAATAAAATTAGATTGGCATGTTAGTCCCACTAATCTCAAGCATTAAAGATGCTCATAACACCTAGAAGTTTTACTTATCTCATGATTGCCTACCAACTTGGGGAATCATTCCACAACTAGAGTCCTACTCAGTCCCAAAATACATAAAAAAAATACATTCTATGACCAAAAACTAAAAATATGCATCCAATGATGCTTAATATCTCCAAGGATGCAAGAAAAACTAGGTTAACCCCTCACATAACACGAGCAATCAACTCTAATTCTAGGTTTATTCCTAAAAGGTCACTAGAATCTCCCACCTAACCTATATTCCAACATAAAAAGATGTCAACTAAGACTCACTGGAAATATCTACATTCTTATAAAATCTATATCCCAATGTAACTCTAAAATTATTCCCACAATAGGATTTTTTATTACAATATATTTCTAATGTGTTATTTAAGCTATTTCATTAGTTCAAATTTATTATAAGTATTAAGGATGGTTTCTAGGCCACAAAACCAAAAAACAATCATTATATAAATGGGTTGGTACTAATATAACTACTAATTCATCAATTATCAATTTTTATAAGTAGAGTGCAATCGTTATGGATGATCTATCCTAAGAAAGTGAAGTTATAAGATTTAGTGGAATCCAGTTTGGGATGTTACAATGTTGTATCAATGGAGTTTTATCTTCCTAGTATTTACTATTTAGAATATTTAATACATGAGTATGAGGAATGTGTTGTAACCTTTTATGGATATCTGACTGCTGTGTTAATAAAACTTTCTCCAATAGGAAGTCTTATTTTCCAGAGTTTCAGATTTTTGTTCTATTTTTAAATATTAGAGTTATATATTATTTCTCATTGAGAGAAAAACATGTTTTTTGGATGTTGTGATTTATTCTGGATATGTAGCTCTTGGTCATTGGAGGGAGGTCAGGGATGGTTTTTTCTGGTTTTATTTGTTTTTTAGGGCAGTGGTGTAGCAGAAGCAAAGAATTATTATTTTTATTCTGGGCAGCTTTTCGCGGCGGTTTAAACCGCCGCTAAACTTAAATTAAAATTACTTTTAGTGGCGGTTATAACCACCGCTAAATAGGAGCATCATGGCTGCTTTATTCCGCGGCGGTTCCCGTGACTTTAGTGGCGGTTTTACGGCCGCTGGAATTTGATTTTATTTGTGGAGGTTATAACCGCTGCAAAAAAAGTGATATCCAGGGCTCGTAAAACCGCCGCTAAATTCAGGGGAACCGCCGCGAAATGAGGAAGCGACAACAATTTCCTGAAACCGCCGATAATCGTAAATAACCACCGCTAATATATTTTTGATGCCCTATTAGACGATGGTTTCTGTAAACCTCCTCCAAACAATGTAGCGGTGGTTTAAACCGCCGCTAAACGCAAAGAAAAAACCGCCGCTAAACGGCGATTCTGTTGTAGTGTTACATGACATGGACCTACATAATTACACATAATATTATTTAATTAAATAAATAATATTATTTACCATAAATTCCCTTAAAAAATAAGCAGCGTGTATATTAATATACACGACTTGTAGTTTTGTTTTTTCCGTTCTCTTTATTTTTTCCACCACATTTATTAGACCATGAAATTGGATCTTTATTTCTCAAATAAATATCACTGAATTACTCACTAATAAATATATTGTTTCTCCCACAATATATTCTCTTGAATATCTAGTGTCGAAATAAATTTGAATAGGCGTCCTCAAATAATTATTAAACCACAATCAAAAATAATATTTATTCCATGCGTTAAATTAATATTTAACGGAGATACTTGGAAACACTTATTGTGTGACCCTCTAAGCATCTTTCTCAGTGGCATTAGGTGGAGCCTGCCTAAAGTCCAAGTTTAACATCTAGCAACACGACAAGGAACCCATAGAGAAAAAAGTTAACTTTGTAATGACGTGTCACCTCCTACGAACGCTTACCATGTAAGATAATCACATTGTCTCGATATCTCGAATCAAGCGGGTTGCATGCTAGTGTCATCAACACACGTGCTCAATTATTCTTTCTTTGACTTTCAGGAATTGAACTTTCCCATTCCTCACAATGGCCATGGATTTATTTAAGCTATATCAATTCCATCAAAAGGCCTGAGATATCTACTTCTATTATAGAATAGAAGTAAAAATCCTTTCTCACATTATCTGTTAATGTAGTATTACTCGTGACACACCCAACATATTCTACTTAACTTTGAATAGTGTGTCATCATAGTTTTCATAAATACATCTAAGTGTGTGAGTTGTAATACCCATTAATAATAATCTTAATGTCTAAGGACCAATACAAATTTCCGCAGATAGGAACATCAAATGATAATATGAAATGTGGATTTCCTACTGGGGGTCTCGTTCTCATAATATCCTCATGGATATTACTAAGGGTGCACACCATGAGAAGGTGCCTCAAAGTTTTATGAGTCCCCAACCCTAATGTCCTGTATTATTTGTGTCCCCCAAATAACATCATCCAACCATAGAACATATATTCAAGAATAGTGTTGTGTCATTTCTGGGTTCTCATCATAGCAGGGATTCTCTGTAGCCCTTTAATGCAACAAATATCCTTAGGAAATTATTACATGCATTGTCACGTAGAAGATCAATAAATATGTGATAAAGTATTTATTAATTAATAAATTACAAAGTAGTTGGTTCAAGGCCACAAAATCTAACACTAGTGGATTTTTGAAGCGTGTGTGGATGATCTAGAGGGATCCTGCTATGGATCCTTCAAGCGATGATCGCCGACTACGATTTGCAGTTGAACACTTATTAAGATTTGAAATAGGTATGTTTTTAGTTTATTTTTGTGCTCTTTATAATTTACGTGAGATCCTCAGACCTTACTGGGGCTCGGATCATTGGTTTCGACAAGTTCTATCGATGCGTCGATAAAGTTTTATAAAATTCCCAGCCCACTGGCTTCCATTGTGGGACCCATAACCGTTCAGTGGTATTAGAGGGATTGGGTAGATATTTTGAGCCAAAAAATTGATTTTCATTAAATTATTTAGGCGGTCTGGAATCGGTCACAATGGTTCAAACTGCGCATCGATCCGATGCTGAATGACCGAGTTATGGTCATTTTAAATTTTCGGATTGGATCGAATTCAAAGTTTGATTTATGGTATTAATTTTCATTTATTCTGAAGGACTGGTCATGTTTATATCAGTTCGTCAGAAATAATTAAAATTATATGAAAATTATAAATTTTACAATTTTTCTAATTTTCATTATAAATTTATTATTATAATAATATTTATTTTATTATTATAATAATGCTAAAATAATAAATTATTATTTTGTTATAATAATTTTTTATTATTAAATTAAAAGTAAAAAAATTAGCCTTTGGAATATGGGGGATACCTTGACTAAAATTAAAAAATTAAAAAGGAGAAGACTTTTAAAAAATTAAAAGGTTGAATTCAACAATTCCACACAAGGAAAAAACTGAGATGAGACTTCAAAAAAGGGAGTAGAATTAATAAAAATAAACAAACAAAGGGGTCTGTATATGGACCCCCTATCCTCTCCCCACATGGTGGGGACTATCGGGGTCTCCCCTACCTCCTCCCTGGAACGACGCTGCACTAGGCTTTCGTCGGGCGCCCTCCTCCCGGGAGACCATCGGCTCCCACCGGGTGCGCCGGCTAGATCGGGCCCCCCTCTCCCCTACTGGACAATGACCTCCCCTGTGCCCTCATCCAAAGTGGTCCGGATCCAGCTGCACTAGCCTCCAGTATCCTTCCTTGGCATGCAACAGGCCAAAACCTTGCCACCTGGCATGCCTCCGGTTGCCTCCTCCCTGTTCACGGCACCACCTAGACTGAGCAGCAGCAGCCGGATCTCCCTAAGTCGTAGCGCGCCACATGGCCCTCTTGTCTACCGAACCCATGCCCTCTGGAGACCCACACACTAGTAGCCACACCACCTCCTGCTAAGGGCGTCACCCTGATTCAATTTCACAGGCCATCCCCCCGGCTCACCTAGTACTCGCCTCCCTGACCTGGCAATTCCCCTTTATGAAGCCACAAGCCTGCACCAACCACCTCTTGGAAGCTTGTCTCCCATGACGATGGTCCAACCCAGCTCCACCCCTCCCATTCCCCACCGTTCAAATCTGGCTCCTCCTACGTGCCAGCCACGACCCTACCTCTCGGCGCCCTCTTTCTCAACTGTTACCCACACCACTAGTATCGATGAGTCCTCTGGCCACCTTCCTTGCTTCAGAATCACTCAGTGAAGCCGGATCTCTTTAGTGCAGTCTGTACCAGGTCAGCCGCGACCAATTCGGTCCACAGGTACCCATGAAACAGTGCTACTAAACCTGAATCATTCCAAAGGGGTCCGTGTGGGTCTGCCCAAACCGGAATGAGATTGGGTGGACCTGCCTGGCCCAAAAAAGCCGAATATGGGCTTTTCCTTATGGGTGTGCGCATGTTTGGAGTGACCCACAACGAGATTGTGCTGTGTTTTGGGGCCTGTAAATTAATATTTAAAATCAATTAAATTAAATTAAATTAAATTGAGTAAAATGTTTATTTGTGGTTAATTAATAATTTTAATACATGGGATATAAATTAATTTTATTTTTCAATGTAATTAAATTTATTAATTAATTTTATTTTCACAAAAATAATTAAATTAATTAAAGGTCTGATAATTAATTAAATTATTTTAATTATTTAATTCATTTAATTTTATTTATAACCCTCATATTTGTTTAATGAAAATATTTTTATAGCGTATTATTTTTACCCGCATGCTGGTCTTGAGCATTGACCCATGTATTTTTGTAATTATTTAATTATTTATTTCACTATGTGTAATGATTTTAATTAATTAAATATATTTTCTACACATCATCTTTATTTTTGGTTAAAATGTATAAGGGCATGCACACCCAATTTTATCTGGTTCACATTTATACCCTTAGTCATCCTCACCAACGCGAGTATCTTTTTAATTCGGATGAAGACGGTGAATGGCATGGACGTCTACAAGATGAGTCTGTGTACTTTGATCAAGATGGTGCAAGATGACACATGGATCCCACAATGATAAGTTTGTACTCCAAGATGCGACATGGACCCCTCCAGGAAGAGGTGATACTCCAGATTACTAGTAGACTTACATGACAGGGTGAGATGCATCAAGATTCAAGCTATGGAATAGGTATGATTCCCCTAGGTCGTTTTGATACTCAAGACCAATCATGTAATAGATTAACATTATCCATTTATTTATTATTTTATGCATCTTACAAATAGTGGAAAAATACATAATGTAATAGATAACAAAATGCATAAAAAAGCAGCGTTTGTTTTTCTATTACTGTGCAGTTTTGAGCGCAAAAATATAGATAGACAAGATGAATATAAATGGATCACATTCGCTAAGGGATAAAAAAACAAAAAACTCAAAGAAATATTAACTCACTACAACCTTCCATCATTCAAGTTTCAAAACAAACCGGTTGTTTAGGGGTGTCGGTTAGGGCATAATTGAGGGTGCCTCTTACTACGGGGAAGTTCTTATTAGGGTGGTGGGTTGACTTAACTAAAATTTCAGCAAAGAAATATCCCTAGCTAGCTTGTTCTAATTTTAGGGGCAATCGTTGAGTAAACCAAGTAATGATTTTAGAAGCTGGGACTTCACTCAACAGATCAAGGAACTGTGAGGTAATGAGGTTGGCCTTCCAAAAGCCTATCTTGAACCCTCTGAGTAGTGGAATATCCATAGTTTTTAGACTATGAGACATGTTCATGGATCCTTTACGTTAGAATAACCAAATGATAGAGACTTCTAATTCTAGTACAGAGAGTTCCTAGTATTTGATAAATTATTGGGAGGCATTTCATGATTAAATTATTCGGTAATATCACATTAGTTAATCAACATAATAAGTGATAATCTACTAAATATTATTTTGTAAAAATGGAAAGTACTACCACTATAAAACAGCGATACATATTGGGATAATTTGACGTCTAAACTAGCACAAATTTCAAGTGTAGTATAGGCGCTTTCACTCTTTACTACTGTAATGGAAATTCAAGGTCCTTGTGTCCATAACTATTAAGCCACCTCAGCAAGCGAGGGTTTAAAACTTCTTACAAGAGACTCATGAATTAGGAATATGATGGTTATATCATATAGATGACATCAACGTATGATTTTAGTTGCAGCCACTACATCATGACATGGATGATATTGCATGAAGTCTCATCTCCAAGAACCTTGTGAGGAGAAATTGGAGAATGTTTTGAATGTGATGTTAACACTGGATTGGTGTAAACATGAATGGAAGACTATGATCTTTAATGAAATCTCATTATTGCACAAAATTAATCTAGTTTCATTTAAGAGTACTAATGAACAGGACATAGTAAATGTTTCATTATCTTTTGGAAAGGTTCTCCATGTAATAAAATATTAAAGAAAGTAATGTCCTTAGTTTGTTATGGTGAATAAATTAGAAGAAAAAGAAAAAAGTCCAATGGGATGGGAAATACCAAGGTCACATTCGCAACATCATTTAATGATGAGGTTGGTTATTTAATAGGAGCTTATTTTCATCGCATATAATGAAATAAATTTATGGATGTTTAAAAAAACAATGAACTGAAATACCAGAAGCAAGTACCCTCTTCTCGTTCAAGTATATTCATCAATATAAATTAATTTTTCTAACATAATTATTGGTTATTGAATACAATATTCCAATAAAATATGTGTATTTAAATAAAATAACCGTGTAAGTATAGTAACATTATAAAATGTAAAGTGTCATCTCCATGTAGCTGAGAAAGGGTGATTCCTATGTCAGCGTTGAGAAACACATAACATCAAATTTCTGGGTGAATGATTTTAGTTGAACAAGTTGTTGATTATAACCAAAAAAATTATCTCATGTGCCCATTTGGTCATAAAGAGTATATATTACAAATTCAGGAATGAATGTTGTTTGTTGTGTAATATACTCAGCAAACAGTTCAGACATACATGAATCATATGCAATAGATGTTGAATAAATAATGTAAGACATACCCAGTTATGGAAATATTATTCTTCATCAAGTAAAATTAATAGTGGTCATCAAGAATATACCCAGTAAAGTATTTAGGATCGACACAACTAAACACCTTTGATATTATTAACATATTTAGTTTAGACAATGAAACCATTAGAAATAATTGTATGTTACAAATCATCTGAGGTTAGTTCAAAAAGAGAGTGTGAACTATTCCAAGGGGAATCTGGAGGTAAATATACTTCATAAGATTATTTTAAGAAATTAAGTAATGGGATAGTGAATTACATGCATGGTCAGAAGATATGAGTCTTCAGATCAGTATGTGGAAGAATATCTTGACCAAGTATTCATCGATTATGATAATGTAGGATGGAGTATTTCCTAAATGCATATTACCTTATTGAAATCATGACCTTGGTGTTAATAAGGAGGATTGATGATGATTCTTTACATGCCAACATTGATCAATAGAATGTAGCATGGAGTAATTCTGAAACTCACATTTCATATATCGAAATAGATATGTATGTAGTATCAATGTTACCACCTATAGTTATTTCTATCATATTTCAATATGTGATTAAAAAATACTGGAGAAATATCATAACTAATATGCCAACTAAAAATGAAAAATGGATATCATAAAAGTAATAGTATGATGGAAATACATTATGTCATAGGACATGTGTTACAGATGAAAAGAGTTCATAAGGATTTACACAAACATGCATCAAGCTAAACACATGGTGTATCTAAGGTAATTATCCTAATAGTTTCATATATTATTATATAAATCCCTAATATATAAAAGATGTAGTCATGTATTAGACTACATTTCTATATAAGGGTGAACATCTCTATTAGAGATAGTCAGAGAAATGTTGACTTGGGTTTAGTCAATTATTGAGATGCACAAATGGTTGGAATAGGACCATGTTCCACATGTACATGTGGAATAGGAATTTTCTAGTGACACATACTTCATATGAAGAATGAAACCATGGTGATGGTTTTATATTCACTGCAACTGGTGATAAATTATTCATTGAGAATAAAAAATCCTACAAGTAAGTAGTATATAGAAATTATATATTATTGACATGATTAAATAAAATTCAATAATCTATTCCATGTATCAAAGTGAAAAGGGGCTTATAAATAGAATACTATGGTGGGTATTTAATTTAATTGATACATGGGTGGAACAAGAGAGGTACCAATAAGGCTTGATTTGTTATACCATGTCAGTATGCCTAAATCTATTATAATTTTACTTTTCATATATAACTTCTAAGATCATTTAATTTTTCATTGGATGTCAATATCATCTTTCGTGAAAGGTGTCTGTTCGACACAACTAGAAAAGGGTGATGACATCATATGATTCCAATAAGTGTTACATGTTACTAAAATAAAGTTTTGGATTAAAGTAAGAAACATGATCTTAGATAATTCATTGGGAATGAATCTTCTCCCTGTGTCTACCAAAGTTTAGTGGTAGTGCTAATGTTTTCTAAGAAAAACATGTTTGGTAACATATGGAAAATATATCTTGTCTAACAGTTATATAAGACCAGGTTAAGAGTAATTCTCTAGTGATTGACTTAAAGTAGAAACCTATGTTCTAGGGAACTAGATCTATCTAAGTAGATCTAACAGTTTCTTGGACCTATTAAATCATACATAAAGTGATATTGTATTGAAAAATACAAGTTGGAACAATTCAAGTTCAGAATTATTTCCAATGTCACATGGTATAATCTCTCTGGGTTGACATGTTCAGGATATGGGGAGAGATTAATGTTTTGAGTTGACTGCCATTAGCTTAAGTGATGGATCAATCATGTATTCCAAGTTATTTAAATTAATTGATATTTTTAGGATATACATTATAGTTGGAAAGTATCAATTATATCCAGGAGCACCACAAGAATAGTAGTCAGAACAATCGTCTTGTACTTCGGCTAGTACAAATGATATGTACCTAGTATGTGGAGAAGAAGGATACTAGTCATTATAGGATACAAACTAGTTATCCTAAGATCAATTTGATCTATTATCTCATTTCGGTTATGGATATGAGCGAGTCGAGATCATAAAATCCAGTGGTATCCATATCTACAAATACCGAGTACGTTGAATCTTTTAAGGTAGCTAAGAAGTAGTTAAACACAATGATTTATTCTAGTTCATGGAATCACACCTAGTGAGAAAAGTATTATCATAATATAAATTATGATATTATCACTATCCAAGATTTCAAGTTATGATAATGGAAAAAATGGATTTACACAGTGATAGCATCTTTTGAGAAGTTTTACTCTAGGAGATGAGTTAACACATAGCAGATAAGCCACATTGTGAAAACATGGAAAGCCCAGCAGTTAAAGCCATTATTTAGAAGAAGCATGATCTTTATCATGTGAGTAACTAACATGTTTGGTTAGTAAGTTAGCTCTAGTGAAAGTGGGAGTTTTGAAATAGTGGTTGCCCTGGACCCAACTATGTAGTACTTTTGATTACCATATCGTGTGTAATGTTAGTTAGACATGATGTATTATTACCATTATAGTGTATATATTTTTTAAACCACTATATAATGGTAATTTCCATAGATTAATTGTCATGTCGATAAGTTATATAAGATCTCAGGCTATAATGAGAACCTCGAGATACTATCAGGTGATGGGGGATCACAATCATTGAGACTTCTTCTCATGAAGATCACACTTGGTGACCTCTAGTAGTGATATAATGAGGAAAAACCTTCAAATAGAAACATTACTTGTTTTTGTGTCATTGGTTGTTCTTATCTACGAACATGTGTATTGGTCTCCTGACTTGAGATCATTACCAGTGAGTACCATTTGATTTCATAATTTGATGAAAGGTCAATACTGTGGTATTGAAATAATGGAAAGGTATCTTGTGTTGGGTGCTTCATTAGTGGTATGAAGTTGGTTGCAAGTTCAAGAAAGTATTTGTCACTTCCAAGTTTAGGTAGTTGTATATCACAAGCCTGGTTGATCAGGATGGTGCTAACTTTATAAGTCTTTGTCCAAACCAATCATAATGAAAATCCATCTGGTTAGATAAAAAAATAATAAATCAAAGAAATGATGATGACACGAGTGTGCATCTTGCATTATGGGATATTTAAAGGCAAATATATTATATTAAACAGTCAGTGTTCGTAGGTTGGTTGTTGTTGATATAAAAATCATTATCTCTTTAAGGGCCATGATGGGTTGCTAGACTCCGCTCTTGGTCTGTGGATTTTATTCACTGCTATCGAGATAAGGGCCTAGAGGGTCATACACAATAGTGTATTCAAGAATCTATCATATTCAGTTGAATAGTTACATGGACATGGTGGGCCCCACAATGGGGTTCGAGTGTTTTCCTTTTTTTCGATCACCAAAAGAATTAAATAAATTAATTAGTATTCAAGATAAGAATAATTGGGATTGAATTTATTTACAGTATTTTCAATTTAAGTAAAAATGGGAAAATAATAATCGAACAAATATTATTTTAATATTCAAGATTCCTTTAATGTTAAGCGGGTGAGTTTAGTTAAATGGATCGGTTTTTATCATGTATTATATTATATATATATTATCAGTATGGGATAAAATAATATATAATATCGACGCAGTTTAGTTTGTCAAAATTATTTATTTAGTGGACGTTGAAATAAACAGGGGTTGGGGAACCCAACTAGGTATTTAGAAAAATGGCTGTAAATAAAGGAGGAGGTTCTCTCTCATTTTACTATTCATTCATTTCATGGAATTAAAAATGAGATCCCCTCTCTCCTCCGGCTTCCTATAGAGAGAAGTAGTTGATCTCTGAGCAAGGATCAAGATCTCCCTCAAGCATTGAAGGGATCTCGATGTGGTGATCGTCAGTATATTGAAGATATCATCAGATCTCCACGCTGACACCCAGAATTAGATGATCTACATTCCATCATATTTTTTATGCACATGTTGATGATATAGAGGGATCTTGAAATGGATCCTTTAAGCAACGATCCCCAGTGACAAGTTGAAGTCGACCACAAATTCATATTTGAAACATATATGTCTTCATTTTTTTGTGCTCTTTATAATTTATGTGAGATCCTCAGACCTTTCCGGGGATTAGATCATCGATGTCAACATGTTCTGTCGACAAGTCAATGAAAAAATTTAAAATCCTTTGCCATCCAACTTCTACTGCAGGCCCCATAACCTATCATAATCAAGTCTCCAAAATGGGAAATTATAGATACTTTTAAGTAATAAGGTATAAATATTTCCACTTAATGGTGTTTTAACATGTTTTGAGGTCATTGTTTCACTTATCCTTTTATTTTATACCCTGATAAACCCATTTTTAACTTAATCACAATAAATAAATTTTACTTTTTTTAGTATTCATTATTGTAAAAAGTGAACTTAGCCTTATTAGATAATATAAAATTATTATGATTCCAAGTATTGATTCCATTTGGTCAATTTCAAATAATGTAAGTGAGAAATGTTAATTTAAAAATAATATCACAGACTCAAGGAGAAAGTGGGTTTCTAAAGTGAAAATATTCCAAATTTTAGTATGCTTTTATATAGATAATCAATATTAATTTTTTTCTATTTAAATTATTTTTATTAATAAAAATTTAGTTGAAATAAAAAAATATTCAATTTTTTATGTCATTAATATCATTAAAATAAAGGAAAATTCTTACTAAAAACTCATATTTTTCACTATTCATCGAAAATGTATCATTTCAAGAAAATTCTCAAAAGATAAAAGCTTGATAATTATGAAATTTAGATTTAAATTTTCTTATTTTTTCAAATATGTTTTCTAAAATTGTGAAAAACATTAATTTTAAAACATGAGTGAAAAAGGAAAAAAAATATTTTTTTGAAAAAAATAATTTTTAAGAGTAAAATTGGTATTATTCTTATATATTGTCTATAAAACACAGAAAATGATTGTTATATAATATATAAATTATATTAAAATCATTCAATAAATTTGATTTATTATATATATATATATAACATATTCTTGAGCATAAAATAGTATTTAAAAAAATAATTTTTTTTATTTTAAAATGGTATTTATTTTAATTTCTATTTAATTAGTCAACAAGAATTAATTTCATATACTTGTGTAATGAATGTATTTTTTTTATAATTTATTTAATCATATTCATACACACCATTCCAATAGAAAGGGAATAACATCCATATAAAATGTTAATATTTTAAGTATATGTAATAAATTTTTACAACATTGTGTTGCTCATAATGCAAGCTGAAAATCTGTTTTCATAAAAAACTAATCAAACACAGTGTTTTGTGTAATGAAAAATATAAAAAAATTTAAATTTATTTGAAAAAAAATTACCTGAATCAAGGGATGTTACATTCAACCCCTATTAAAATGAATTTCTCCCTCTAAATTCATTACTCTAGCACTAATAATTGAGGATAATTCATCATTACATTGTCATGTTCCCACATATCTTCCACAATATGGTTGTTTCAATAACAAAAAATCGACAGTGTTAGTGGTTTTCTTTCATGGATCTTTTTATGTTGGATCCATAACCTCTAACTGTTGTTCCTCAAACAAAAGATCACACTCCAGTGGTATGACCTCTGAGTTTAGTACATGTGATAGATAAAGTATGTACATCCTCATGAGAGAGACATGGAACATAGATTGAATCTGAAAGAGGTTCATTTTAATAGGAAAATGATATGCTACTATCCTAACATGATAAATAATTTCAAAGTGCATGAACTTCCCAGGGTGTAGTTTTTCCTACTTTCTTCCATTGTGAAATTTTTAGAAATAAACTCTAACCACATTCAAATTCTATATAACATAAAATATTATCAGCATAACCTATATTTCAATTTTTTTCCTTCCCTTATGAGTTTCTTAATGGATCTAAACTTCTTTGCGATTTAATAAAATAACTCATGTCACAATATCATTCTTTCTACATCTTTACTCTAGTACATTGGAGTTCTACAATTATATCCATAAAGGGATTCTGAAGGATCTATTTGAATGCCTGAGTGAAAGATATTGTTGTATGAAAACTCAATTAGAGGAAAATTTTAAACCCCAAAAAAATAAATCCCTTGAAAATATATATTAGCATATCCTTTAGGATTTTAATTTTTCTCTTAGACAGAACATGTGTTGGAGGATGATACACAATGCTAAAACATAACTCTTTATCAATAACATTGATCTTGACATCAAATCCAGATCAGATACATTAGAATGTTGTAATTCATGCAATCCTTAAAGCATTATTAATTTATATAATGGAAATGTTACCAAAAAATAAATCCACTTTGATATAGATAAAGTGTTATAAGTTTGTATTTTTATCGATTATAACCCATACATCATTGTTTCATTTTGTTGTTTTTGGGTGTCTGATAAAAGACCCATGGAGATGTCTTCCCATTTCTGTTATGGTATGGATAATTTTCATTGAATCATTTTATACATTTTTCTCTTATCCATGACAGGATGACATATTATGTGTCGAGATCTAGAGTAAAAAATATATCTCTTTATGTTTTCTGGCTAGATATAATATTTCATGTAGAGAATTGGTATGGTAAATACCCTATCACCATTTTTTTGTGGGTTCAATACTTGTAGCCTTGTCATATGCAACCGGTTGTCTCCCACATAGTGGGTACTCCTTTTTCCAAAACATTATTAATAAAAACAATTTGAAATTTAAATAACACATACATAACATAACATCAAAGATATGATAAACACTAAATATTTCAAAAAACATTAACCTTATTCCCCCGTGAAGTTAAGGAGTTCTTCTTTAAAACAAATTTTCACTAAAAAAATAAAAACAATGGGTTTTATTGACATAAATGACTCCCAAAATATCCTTAATCTTGATAAAATTCCATGTCGTAAAACCAAGATATGGGGGGTCTAATAAATTTAACATATTATCAAACATAAACATATAAAACCATTATTGAATCCATCACTCATAAAAAATATTACATAGAGACATATATTCTTCCAAAAATAACATAATCCTTTGTTCTTTTGATATTGTTACAACCAAAATAACTTTGGTAAAATACTACTAAAACATAATTTTTGATTACAAATACTTAAATAATTGATCCATTTTACTTAAATGATTTAGTCTAACATAGGTTCATCCTTATTCAAGGGGATAAGCCTTAGTTTACTGAATTAAATTAGATAATTCGCATTTTTTACACTTATAAGACATCAAATTACTTGGTAATGAATTTCTCTATGACCTTAATTTTGATATTGAAAACATATTACCCTCCAATTGAGATATTATTCTAGGTTCTTCTTCCAACATTCAGGAAATTTATGATGTTGAATCTTCTTACCTCTTTATTCACTTCAACATGAATATACACAAACATCCATATTTCTATTATTTTAATTGTTGGGAATATAATTGAGATTCATGTTGTTAATCATGTATCACAATAGCTAATTTGGTATAATTCCAATATCATTATCTATAGTCATTATCCAACTTGGTTTCTCATAGTCATCAAATTTTCTATATGAATTAGGGTTTATATGATTCCTTATTCTCCCAAATATTGAATTAGACTGAAAATAATACTATAAGAAACAATAATAATATGGATAACCACATAATCACAAAAAATATCTTATAGGATATATTAATCATGCAAAACTATTTTTACTTTATGAAACCTTAGTCTTAGCCTAGGTCATACATAGTAATTATTTAAATATTTCATGATGGATTGTAAAGTGATTGTGAATTTTCAATGAATACCCCCAGGGTGTAAAACAAGGTGCGCAACAAGACCCATTATCATAATCTACATGATGATAAATCCCATCTCACAGTTCCCATTTCAGAGTTATTACCCTTTAGTACCTCTGTACATGAGCCTGATCCACCTGTACTAATCATATAGGGATGCACTTTCATAGAAACCACTCACTTTATACTTTACAAAATTTATGGGAAATTTTCCTATACTTTGTATCATACTTATACTGAACCTTATATGTACCCCCATACATATCATAGAAATATATCTAGGTAAATCAATAAGTTTTTCTCATCCTTGTTTCAAAAGTTTAAATAATACCATCCTCTGATCCCAACTATATAGTCCCAAAATTCTCATACATATATATATCACATATTCTTAATAAATATTCATCATATTACAAAAACACATTCCTAAGGATCATAATTGTTTAGTTCATTAAAAAAATATGTAAATAATTTTCTTATTTATTGAAGGATCTCCAATATCCCCCATAAAGTTATATCCCCTTTACACTCTTGATATACATACCATACTTAAAACCCATGTTCATAACCTCAAAAAGGAAACATAAGAAAGGGATATGTCAGATTCTCGTTAAGGGTAAACAAGGGTGATATCCACATATAAAGAGTATAAGGGTATGAAAACACAAGAATAAAAATTAAAAACCATACCCTTTATATGATAGATCATAAGCATGAGTCTTGGAAAAAATCTTGGCAGTTTATAAAATATGAATTGTAATTAAATTAAAGAACATGAACCATGATAACATAGCATTATCATAAAGAGATTAATTTTGGAATACACATAAAAATATATAATATTCTTCTTAGTAGTTCCAGACTCATTTCCAATACTATCATAGTAAATTTTTTTGACTCTTTGTACCAACATTGTAGTCATGGTAAACTCACAAGAATGTAATAGAGGACGAAATCCCTTAATAAACGTTGTTCACTCCCCATTAAAGTTCTATATATATCATGATATACCAATATTTACAATATCAATTGGAGGTAGATATATGTATTAATAATCATATACGTAAAATCATACATATGTGTTCCAAAATATCATTAAACATGAATCGTATTTGAACCCATGAAAAGAAATGGGATTTATAAAAAAAAATTTATATCATAACCTAAGAAAAATAAAAAAGGTTTCAAAATAATGTCATCATATCATATCCCATAGAAAATGAAACAGGTTTCATTATCATTTTATCAGGGTATAACCCTTGGAAGAAAATGGTTTTCATAAAAACCTTTATATCCTAAAGATAAACCATTTAGATAAAGAATAAGAATTTTATCCTTTAATCATATTGGATGTAAAGTATAAGAAACATAAAATGATGTCATACTTGATATTAATGTTATTTTAAAAGATTTATTGGAATATTTATTGAGGAAAATATCCTTTCCACTTTGAAAAAAAATTTATAAAATATAAAACATTTTAAAAATAATTTTATTTGAAAATAAACTATGAAAATTATAAAGGAATATTTGAAAATAATCAAAACATTTCATGAGGAAAATATACTGTAAATTTTGGATTTTTTTAAAACTAAATAATTCATTAAAAAAATTTTAATCCTTTTATTGGTGTATAAAAATTGAAAATCATAAAGGAAGGTTTAAAATAACAAGTTGGGAATGATTGTAGAAAATGAATTTTCTGTCGTACAAGTTAAAACAAAGAATTATTTCACATTTTCGGTGAAATACAAATAAGAATTATTTGATTTAAATTGATAAGAATATTCTATTTTAATTTTTTTAATAAAAAAACATGGGTAGTAATTACTATAATATATAAATTTTAGAATGTTAAAAATGGTTTTGAAAACAATTCTAGAAAACATGGTTTTGATGAAAAGGGTTTTTTGGACCGAAGACTGAAAAAAAGATGACTTCTATTAAAGACATTTTTTTGAACATATGAGTTATAATGATGGGAAAAAGAAGTTTAAACACTTATTATCAATACGTAAACATATGAAATCCTAATTCATTAGTTTCATGAGAGTTATATTATAATATTTTATTATCAGAAACCTAAATATAAACAATCTCGATAGAAGATGTGATAGTGTCGTAAAACCCTTAAAATATTGGTGACAATGAATCATAAGAACTTTGAAAGAATAAAATTTAATGAATCTTATAATATAATTATTATATGAAAATTCAAGATATATAAATTTCAATGGGGTTGAATATAACCATCGTAGATTACGATGGGTGAAAAACATAACATATATCTCGATGAAGGGAAACTCAGACAAAAACCCCTAACCACTTAAGTATATTTTGAACTGTAAAACCCATGATAGAGAGATAAGAAATAGATATTTCAATAACAATAATATTTAGGATAATGATAATAATGCACATTCATGGGAATTATATACACTATATAAAAGATATTGGTGGTGATTGTGGCATGTGTCTTACAGAAGATAAATCATAGACAGAAATCCATTACCTTAAGTATGGACTTATTTTTTCATGTTTTAACCTCTTGTATAATAAATAATATATAATTATAATACTATTAATGAACCATAATTATTTATATTATACCATATATGGTTTACTTATGACCTTTTTTTTGTTTATTGACAATTCTATGTTGATATCACATTTTGGATATTAACTTCTTTGTTTTTCATGTATGTTTTTAATTTTTATTTTTTGGTCCACATAAATTGTTCATGGTTACATAATATTAACAGTGTTAAACAAGATATAAATGGCATATATATTTTTTATATTTTTATCCAGATTAATCCATAAAATTTGGATATAGAAAATGAAATATATTATTCATGGTGAAGGTTGGTCCTATGTACGAATGATCGTTATTTCCATTTTCTCGATGGATTAAAAGAAATATAGTTGAATAATTTATTTACATTAAAAATATTTATTATTCAATATATATATAACATATTTTTATTTAAACATATAAATATTTCATTAAATGTAATGCATATGTTAAGAAATGAATCACGTCGCTTGGTCAGGAGGTAGTCTGCCTTACACTAGAGCAACGTTATCATATTCCCACTAAATAGAATATGAAGATGTATATGTGATATTATAATTAAATCATTTTAAATATTTTACCAATATTATAAATATTTATTTAATCCATCCTTATTAATATCCAAGTAATATTGAAATGAAAAACACATCACTTCGGTTCATCAGGTAGTTGTCTTCCGTACACATGAGCAACGATATTTCATTCCCATCAGTTTCAAGGAAAGAGTGTAGAGGTTATTTTATAATTAAATATGAAGAATAATATGATGAATATCATATATAAATAATAAATCCATCATTATATCTAGCCGTGAAATGTGGTGATGGAAAAAATAACATCATTTTGTGAGGTGGGTTTCCACGGTACACATGAATGATGATTTCATCTCCCATTTGATAGAAGAGGATAATTATTTTAGTTATTAAATTAAAATAATAAAATATTAGTATATTTATGATACTAATGTTCTTATAAAAATATTTTTTAATAATTATTTAAGAAGGTGGAGTAAGAAATAAAATAAAATGCTCGATTAGGGACGTTACTTCTTCTAGGAGATTTTTTTTATTTATCAAACCAGCTTCATAGGTTTTATTTATGGTTATAATTAGAAATGTATGATGATATGATGAAAGTAAGTATATTATTTGGGAAGGTATTGTCTGAAAAAGTTCTTTTGAATGACTGAAGTAGAGAGGATAAGGGGATTCCTTTTATAAGTTAGGTGACTAGAACACTTATAATTTTTTAAAATAAGAACTGGGTTCCCATGTTTTTCACATTACAAAAGGATCCAAAATGTGTAATTATCAAGATTTATAGGTTATAAAGACCATATATGTCCCGAAAATTTATTTTTTATATCTTTATATGTAACATCCCCATCCCAGACCCACTAAACAATTTTCTCAAGCTAGGTCACCACATGACCTAAGGCGCTCCTACCCATATGCCAGATGCAACCAACTACTAATGAGGGTAAAATAATTCATGTGTGGAGATTATAACCTATTTTTCACATTAAGCCACATAATGTAAAATATGATATAAAGGAAACAATAAAAAATTAACATGAATATCCAACAATTTCCCAAAACTAGGTAAAAGCCCACAACCAGATAGTATATATGCTATGTCATGTCATATGGGGTTAAAAGTGAAGAAAACTCAAGATAAATAGAAAAATAAGTATCCCTAGAATTGGTCCCGACTCAAAGTTAATATCACTCATAAATTTACATCACAATACCAAATCTACCCTCTAGCATAGGGACTTTTCCCCTATTTTTACCTGCAACCATGAAATATGCTATTGTACCCAATCGAATCCTAAGAAGGGTGTGAGGAAAACTCAGTAGGCAACCACCATTGGTGTCTAAAAAATATAAATTATAAAAATATAGTGTATGAGTATACTAAATGAATAAAAAATTAAAAAAGGTAAAAAAAAATTTCATCAGTTAACATTATTTAGTAAAATCATTTTCATCATTTAATTCATTGGTTAGTAATTTACATCAACAAAAATATGGACTATTCTGGTAAACCACTATACATAAGGTAATAAATAATTATCCCTATCTGAGTAGGGAAAACATTTAACATGATATATTCATCACACCTAACTTGGAGCCTCAGTATATGTAGTCTCATCCAATGAAACCATTAGGGGTGGTGAACCTTAGTCCAACTCCCTATCCCATGAGTTATAGTAGTGGGGTTTAAAGCCTCAGTCTAACCCGACCTGTGGGCGTAAAACCTCATTCAATACCACAAAAACCACAAAGCCATGTGCATATGTCCCATTAATATTTTACCACATTTACTTTAGAAAAAACATACATAATCAATATGTATAATATTCATATTTTAATATTATACAAATATATAAATTGTAACACCCCGTGATTTTATGGTATGCCTCTTCATAAATACACTACATTTCTTCAATTGTATATTTTGAACATAACACCTAACCCAAATGAACCATGATACTCTATCAAATGTTATCATTTTAGCGCTAGATGTTAATTTGGAGGCTGTGAATAAGATTATATAATTTATGAAAATATATTTTACACATTAATTTATGGATTACCAATTAATTGGAAATGAAAAGAAAAACAAATTCAATATAAAATATGTGTTTTTATTAAAAAATAATTTTATACCCACAAGGAAGTTTAATCATAAAAAAATAAATTAATCACATTTATTGAATTATAATAATGAAATATATATTTTATATATTAAAAAAAGTTTTTATATTCATCCAATATGTTACATAGTATTAATATAAGAATAAAACCAATTTTAAGCATAAAATGATATATTTTTCTAATGAACCTTTTGCTAGCTTTTGATGGTGCACTTGTTTTAATACAAAATTTTGAAACTTTTACCAATTATATTCAACAAGATAAAATTATTATTCTAAATAATAATGTAAAATTTAACATTGTTTTTTTATTTTTTTTGATACTTTTCATGTTTTGGTGAATAGTGTAAAAATACTTCATTTTAATTAAAACCAGTTTTTTCATCCAAATAATTTATATTGTTAAAATATATTTTTTAATTATTTTAATGTATAATTAGATAAAATTTTCACCATTTAATATAATTTAGGTCATTTAAATCAATTTCACAATGAACATGGATTTGAAAAAAATTCAATATTTTGAATGTTTTCACTTTAAAAACACCTCTTCTCATTCCATCCACTGTATCAATTTTAAAATAATTACTACAATTTTTTTGAATTTTGAAAAACAGATTCATTATTTTGAATATTTGAGGCACAATTATGTAAATAATTTCCTTTTATTTTTTAAAATTATGATTAATAACTGTAATAATTTTTATTAACATAATAAAAGGTAAATTGAGATATTATTAGTAAAAATAATATTATAAATATTTAGAAATTTCCTTAACACTTTCCAAATTTTAATGGATAAATAATTTTTGAATAGAATCATTCTTGGACCAATTTTGTGGCCTCTTGGAAAAAAAATATATGACGTAAATACATTTATAGTATTTTATTCTATGGAATGCAATATTTTTCATGATCATGTTTTTAATAATTATTTCATTATTTATATATGATTATTCAAAATATATATTGGAATACAAATATTTAACAGAATGATAAAAATTTTATCTTCATAATTATAATCTAATTTTAATTTTTAGTAAAAAATTAATTATATCAAAGTAATTCCCAATGATGATGAAGTAATTGTTTAATTAATGGACTAATAAAATAAATTTTATTAAAAATATTAAAATAAATACAATTTGAAAAAATTAATGGCATACATGAATTTTTTATATGACCTGGACATATTAGTGATCCATAAAAGGTTTTTTCTAGGTTTTCTTCTTAATTTATTTTTTAAAAAAAACCATGAGAAAAATAATGACAAAATAGACATTAATGAAAATATAAAATAAATATTATTTTATTAAATTATAAAAAATTATAGAAAATTTAAACACCTGCCAAATGATTGGGATAGGGTTTAAAACTTCATCCATTACTCATTTGTGGTTTTTTTCCTTTTATAGTAACTATATTAACCTTTAATGGTCAAAACCCCTGATTTTCATGGTAAGAGTTAAAGGGTTTAACTCAGGGTTAAAGCTAAAAGATAAGGGTACAAATGTGACCTAGAGTTATCTAAAAATTACTGGATAAGTGAATTTCAAAAAATAATAATATTATATTTTATATTACTCTATTTGAAGCCATTTTTAATTCAAAACTAAATTATATTTATTTAATATTTTTTGAGTTTCCAAAAGTACCCATCACATAAATTATAAGAGGGAACCTCCTCCCTCACATCCACACACCACATTAAACATTCTTGATTAAAAAAACCCTACCCAATCTTCTTCCAACTTCTCTAACTTCATCCAACAAGCCTTAATTTTGGAAATAAAAAACCAATGAATTTATTTTTGGAAAATCATAAATAGATGCCCAAAGAAGAGGAAATGTCCATCAATTAACATGTTTGTTATATTTAACCATTAAACCACCTATAATATTTTTATTTCATGTTAATATAATAACATAAGTATCATAAATACACTATGTTATATTTATATTAAGATTTTTACCTATACTCACACACACTTCCACCAAATGGGAGAAACAATAATCCTTCGTGTGTATAGAAGGTGATCACATCATGAACTGATGTCATTCAGTCATCCAAATCCAGCTTTCATGGTTGGAAATAATACTGTAATTTCAGTTTTTATATGATATTTTTTATATTTATTTTTTATTTTTTCTTCTATAGTTATTATACAACACATACATTCATGTGTTCAATTTTTTTAAATATGATTACTTCGTTTGTGGACATGTGGACTATCGCCTCCTAAAAACATTGTGATTTTTTAACCCTTTACATGGAATGTTTTAAGGATTGTTTTAGTGAACATATATGATATATATGACATAATATTAGAACATAAATTATATTAATTACTTTATTTCTATCAAAACGTGATGAAAAATGGAAACATTATTAATGCTTACGTACGACCTACCATCTCCACGAATGGTGAGGTTTATTTTCTATTTCAATTTTTTATATATTACTATAAATACATATATACTGAATAAATATGATATTTATTTCATTGTTATGATTTTGGATATGATGAAATCATGATATAATTAATATGATTAAAAATATAACCAATCAAAACAAAAGGGAAAAACAAAGTGGTTATTACCTGAAATGTAACATTAACATGGAATTTTTAATAAAAAAGTTATATCTAACATCCCAAACCAAGTAAAAAATAAGAGGATAGGTGGACTGGTGGGTTACAAGTCCTCAAGAGCACCTCCAAATATAACAAAGGCCACTGAATAGCACTGAGGGTGTAATAGTGGTATAGTTGGGAGACTATACCCTCATAATCTGAGTTTTCACCAGTATAACTGATAAAAAATAATAGAAACTAATAGAAGAAGTTGTAAATGAAATATCGAGCAGTGGAATAATATTGTAAACTGAATGTAACTGATTCATGCATGTTCTAATGATGATACATAATATAAATAAATAGTCATATAGAATTCTACAAGACACAATACAATACAAAATAAGGAAGAAAAAAATCCCCAAGGGTGACCTCCACGAGCATCATGAGCTCCAGGTTGGACTTGTGATCCTAAATCCAATGTATAATCCAAACAGAATAAGAAAAAATCCATGTTCATATGGACCTAAAGTTCTACTCAGGTACCATAGTGCAATGGCGGTTCGATCAAGGTGTGAGATATAAATCCAAGTAGGTTACCACCCATGGTGTCTATGAGTTAATATAAATAAAATAGTTAGTAGGTAATATGAAAAAAATATACAATGTTGAGTAATTAATTACCAGCCCTCTCAGATTCTTGAAGGGCACCTGTAAGTTTTAACTACTTCAGCTCACTTCTAGAAAAAAATGTCTAACCCGAAACTATATATATAGTAACAATATATATATGTGTATGTATTGTATAGTTATATATTGAATCCACATATGTGACCCATGTTTATATCGATGCCTGATGTCCATATACCTATAATAATAGATGTTGACTGCACTGGGGCGTAACTCAATCATCCATAACATGTGTAAATGATATAGTAAGCTCAAGAAATATGGTATATTCCATATATCTCAACATAGTATGGAGTGTCAATTCCTTCCCTCGATATGGTGAGTGAACCTCCATGGAAATACTCTAATCATGGAACATGGAGCATAAATCATAATGCCCATATAGTATCACCAGTGTGAGATTTCATGCTCCACACCTGATATAAGGGAGCGTGATACTACCATGCTAAACAAAACCCTTACCATTATTCCACATCCTATGTATAAGGTCTATTAATATTTATAATAAATGTCCATGAGGCAATACCACTAATGCATTACATTTATCAGGCCCATATAAGGGTATCATCGCATTTATATTACAATCCCTGAGACAATACCTCTCATGCATGTAATTTAACAACCAAATTAAATAGAAGGGCATTCCATTTCCTATGAATAAAAAATTAACTTAAGCCTATAATAATTGGAATGGCCTTAACACCCTTTACATTTCATTCATTGAAAACATTTAATTCATCCCTGGAGAGGTACCTATAATTAATATTGAAATCCATATAAATACATGACATTCATATTTAGAAGGAATCAATATTTTATAATCCATTATCAATACATTTTATTCCATTTATATAAAAAAACTAAATTATTGGAAAACCCATCAAGAATAAATATTTGATTTATAATATCCCATTGAATCGATCAAAACATATAAATTCACTCATCAAGTCTCAAGAGGTAATTATAAGGTACTATGGTCCATTTTGAAATTATCTACATGGGTAATTCCATTTATTAAACAAGCCACACCCTTAGAATAAGATTGGTTCTTCTGTTATTTTGATAGAACTGGTTATTCCATCCACCTTGGTGGTACTATAGTTAAAAAAAATTATATAAAAGAGGGAAACTACATTTATCAAGGTCATTCGAAGGAATGCACAAAACACACATTTTCTAATAAAACAAAGGCAGAAGAAGAACACCAATTCCAAATGGAAAATCATGCATTAAATCACCAATAAATCTATTGTAATTTAGAATATAACACACCGCAACTGTGGTGTTTTATTATAAAAACATGCCATTATTCTTAAAATAGTTCATTGAGAATATTTGAACATCCATTCTAGGTCATATATCAATTTATCAAAAGAAGAATTTTAAATTATCTAAAAACCATGAAAAATCGGTTCATAATGTTTCAAATTGAATTAATTGGGTCCGAATATAATTTATATATTTACATACAATGGGGAAGTCCATTTATATTCTTAGTCTAACTCTCATAAGGAATTATGAGCTTTTAATAATTTATTTTTTAATGGAAAACATAAGTCGGCATACTCATGGGGTGTCTGCCATTGAGGTTGACATCCTTGATTTACTAAAAATTATAACTGGGAGAATAATATGTTATGATGATCAATTTAATATGTAGGTTTTTTTAAAGAATCATGAAACAAAGTACATCTTGTTGGGAAATAATTTTACTCATAAAATGATATAAAATTGAGAATAAAACTATAGAACACCTACCCCATTCTTTGGATGCTTTAGGAATCCAATATCGATGTCTTATTTTCTCCAGTTGTGATGAAATAAAAAACATACATTTACCTGAAAATAGGGAAAATGATCACACATGAAAAATAGTGAAACTAATACCAAACTAAAGAAAGAAATGTTCAATATAAATCAATATATTACCAATACATATCCATAGAGACTGACAAAGATTGATTCAGACTATGGACAATGATGAAATCTTGAATACTAGATTAGGAATTAAGGTAACCCACAAAGGAAAAGGAGAGGGATGCACACACTATAGGTGTAGGATGAAATGAGAAAAGACAAAATAAAGGTTTATTAATGGAAAACATGTAATTTTACCCTAAAACCTGGATTTCCGGTTTTGTCCATAGAATTTGGAAAAACCATGCACCAACCGTGAAACACCCATTGCCTTAGAAACCCACCTCATAGGGTTTTACCACATAGTTTGGCCTAACTGTGCACCAACCAAGTAGTGAATAGTTCTTAGGTACTACATAAGTGGCCCTAACCAAGTCGACTAGGTGGATGGTTTGGTTAGACAATGCACAGACCATGAGCTTCACATCAACACCATTCCATAGGATGCATGGTTTTCTACTGGGGGCCACACGATTTCAAAAAAACCTGTACGCCTTTGTTAGGCCACCCAAACTATTGATTTTACGGCCGGATGCTTTTGAATCCCAATAAGAACCCTGAGTGACCTTTATGACCTTTAACCATGAAAAAAAAACCACATTGAAGTGTCAAAACTATCAAAATTGTGTTCTACAGATTTAATTATAAAACAACCCATATAGTAAACACCAGAATAAAAAATTCACTTGGAATTTCACCTTGCTCAAATCACGGGTGGTTACAACCTCCCCACCTTGTAACTTATTTCCCTCAAGAATCCTTAGGGAATATTGAAAACCTCAACTGAACTACAAGGGTTGTGAATCCACGTTCAAATGGTATATTTTCATTCCAAAATTCCCAACACACCTCAATGAATTAATTGAACATACAACACGTATATTGTTAGTACTGGACCCAACACTCATTTTCTGATTAAAACAGTGAAACTGTGATTACTTGAGCTTATCTATCTAGAGACACAATCAAATATTCTATTCTATAACATTTGGCCAATGGTTCTATATAACATAGGAGTTATCATTAACTAACCATTTCCAAAACACTATACAACCCAATATCTGAATTTCCTTAAAAATAATGCCTCTAAGGGTTCTAGTGACACTCCTGGAGTGATTTTGAACCAGTTACAAAATTTATTCCCCATTGAACTCAATGCCCAGTGAAGATAGTTTTCCAAGATAAAACATGACTGAATGATGGGTCACTCAAATCCTACTTATGATGTCCAACAAACAGTCCTTCATTAACTATACACATTAAAAAAATAAGAATGTCAAGTCAATTCACCTCTGACTGACCATTTCCAAAATCCTCAACTTAGACGATATACATATTACAATAGAACTGCATCACCTTCATCCAAGGCATTTGTCATTTACAACGAACACCTCCACCAAATCTCTTACTTGACCTATAGTGACTGTCTAAGATCAAACCGTAAACTACACATTTAAACTGATATTCCTCAACTAGAATAATGGAATAAATCGATCCAATCTACTTGGATCTTTACTATTTTAACAATCACCTCTCATCTTGACTACATATCCAGTATAACCACGAATTCAATGAAATATAGTCTAAGGAACTAACCCAACATAGTATATAACCCATGTTTACAAGAGAAACATTGGTTGAAAGATAATACATAAAAATTAATACATTGAATGAGCCTAGAGGTATCCTCCCGGCGGTCACACCAGAAGAAAATAGTCAGTGTCCAAGATTCCATCATTGGAATTTCTACACTAGAACCCATTTATCACTCTGAACCAACCAAAACATTATTGAAACCATGCATCTAGTGTGAAACTCAGGTAGATATCACAAAACAAGCCATGACCTTTTAAAACTTATCCTGACATATAACTGATGTTCTCTTAGTTTATCAATGATGGTGTAATGATAGAGGACATTATTTTCTTTGAGAAGAGTACATTAGTAGGGTTTAAGATTACCAAGAAGGTCATTATAACCACTACTGGTTGACATCACTTTAAAGAAACTTAGATTCACTTTATTATGCATAAAAAACTGATACATTACTCCTTCAACACACAACACAACACATTATAATTCATGATTAACAACCAAAGTCCATTCAAGACAATTGATGTTTATCAAGGGTAGCACACACAACCAACCTACATGTTGTTGTGATACTATGTATGCACCAAAATGATATGACTTGGAAGCCTCAAAGTCATACAAGAAATACTGACCATTTCCATTGGTCCTCATTGGTCCTGCTCTTTATGCTTGGAAGGAAATGTTTACTAGATATGAAACGATGCTCCCCATCATAGGAGTGTTCTAGGAGGTGAAAGAAGAGACACACCAGCAACAAACAATCATGCTAGATCATATTCACCTATGACTAATGTGTGAAGATCCACCGAGCCTCACTCGCAACATCAAAGCATTTTCCTTAAAAACCAAATCCAAACCAACCAATATGTCAATACACCCTAGTCTCTAGATGGACCTCCCAAACATTGGGATGAACTTCATTCCATTAACACATAGGTCACTCCACTCTTGAGATGACTAGAGAATATACTTAAAAACACATGGCTCAATGGTTGCACTAAACATAAGTAGTTCATTAAAAAATTTAGCAATTAGATAGGCATAGAGTATTTCAATGACTACTACCTCTAGACTACATTAGAAAATTGTGCATCCTCGATACTATCAATAGGTTGTGAACCCTATGATTTCAAGTATCAGAACGTGAATTTTGAAAAATGGATCAAAAGGTCATTGCCCCAAAATATTGTAAAACAAACTGAAGACCACACTAGTATACCAAGGGAAAAATAGGGCCATAAGACCTAGTGAGCAGCCAAACATTCCATAGGAATTCCCAACTGAATGAAAATGATAATCACTCGATGTTCATACCTATAAATAGGATCAATAATACCATGACCACCCATCCGAAAATGGGATTCATATAGAATATAAGATTAATAAATTGGGCAATAGAACCCTAACAACACCAAAAGATAGAAATATCACTACATTATTATTGAATTCAAGAACGTAGGGTGCTACCCACAATGGGTTAGCCCCTTAGAAAATCATAATAATCGGACCATATAACTAGGTCATTCAAAAGAGATAGTCACTAGGATCAAAATTCAATCATTAATCCATTGATAAAAAGGAAAAATGATTTTGAAAAATGATTTTGAAAAATGCTCATGTTTTCTTTCAAAGGCAGCACTAAAGAATGTTTTAATTACCCCTGCACAAGGGTTCAAATAAAGAAAACCACTATAGTATCCACCATAGAAAAATCACATTGATTCACATTCAATCATTAAACTTATAAAAAATTTAAAACAAAACATAAAGTATCATTTTTGAAACAACATCGCTGGGTACATTATTTTACTAACATCTCAATGAAAAAATATAAGACTTATCAAAAATCCTTTTAAAACATAAACTATTTTTTGAAATCCTATAATAATTAATAAATTTATTAAATAAATTCCTTTTTAAATAATAATAGATAAACCATCCTACAAGGGTCCTGCTAAGCCAACATAGGATCATCATAATTGAACCCACAAGCAGTTTCTTAATTATTTTTGTTTTAAAACACCTACCACGGGTTATCATTTAAGGCCCCAACTATCATAATTTTTTCCATTTGTGCATTTTATAATTTAACAAACCAACTTTAGATGAAAACTATACAAATTTTAAATTAATAAAAATTTGAAAATATACGATGGTCATAAAAAACAATGGGTTTGATTACTTGAGTTTATACCACATCAATATATAATGCACTCATAGACATTATTGATCGAAGTATAACTCCCATTAAATTGAAACCAATTTTATTTTAGAATAATCATGCTCATATATAAGGCCTCAATAATATGGGTGGACAACTAATAATCCATAAATCACCACTACAATTTATAGTTTAGAATTTGGATGATATTAATCAAACCCAAAACACATTAAAATATTCACTTCAGTAGCCTTTTACATTTTAACAAGGGTCTAGATGTATATAAAAGGTTAAGAGATGGTTCAAGTATATAGGTTACCTTTTTTTTAAATCATTAGGGACCCATACATCTTATAACTAAAAATCAATTCGCGTTTAATTGAAACCAATAAATTTAACCCATGTGAAAAATTTTATACCAAAAAAAATATACTATGTCATTATAAGTATAAAACACTGAGAACATATTATAAACACATAATAAAGATACATGAGAAAAAAATTATAAATAAAATAGGCAGCATGACATAAAATCACATCAGCAAGGAATCAAATTTACATACTAAATAAATAGCCCAATCATGTTAAAAAAATCATGCATGATAATGAATTACCTAAACATGTGGAAAACTAAGCATGGAATAACACCCATGGCACATAATAAAATCTCTAAGCAATCTATAAATGAAACTTCACGGAATGACATATGAATGTCATGTGATTTTCTATATTCTTGAAATGATTCATCATTGCCTTACTAGACCAAGGGGAAAATACCAAAATCTCATGAATCAGTAAGAAATGGAATTTACACCAATCACCTGAGGTGAAATGAAATCAAATATAATAAAAAATATAATGAACATCAATCCCATCCCTAGACACTTGGTATTTTCCTTGTCGTGGGGTGGTTATTCTAAAACATGATAATTTAACAAACACTAAAACCTTCCTACTGTCCTGTATACTAGCCCAAAAATAGTAATACAATAGGGAAAAAAGGCATTGATACCAATTTTTATCATCCTGATCCGATTGACCACTAAGAAGATAGCTGATCTGTTGGGTTACATTGTCTCAAGCATTCTACCTCATATACCGGAGGCTGCTGACTAGCAGGGAGTGTGTAGAGGAGGAACAATGGGGAGAATTTATACACATAATCAGAGTTCCACAATGGTATAACATATAATAAATAACAAACAATAGCAGAAGAATAAATAAATGAATGATAAAGAAGCTGAAGAATAATGTAAACTAAAATAAAAGATACATGAATTTTTTGATGATGATGCATAATATAATGAAACATACATAATAATTATTTTAAGATACAATAATATACAATAACATAAAGGAAGAAAAATACAATGGTGAACTCCATGATGATCTTGAGCTCCAACTCAATCCTATGCTCCGAAATTACTGGTACAAGGAAAACAAAAGAAGCAACAACCCATACTCCAGTGAACATGATGGTGTACTCGGGTACCCCATGAAATGGAATCCAGAGAAGGATATGAGATTAAAATCCCAGTAGGTTACCAAAAATGGTGTTTACAACTGAATATCAATAAAATAGTTCTCAGGTAATATGAATAAATAAGCAGTGTTGAATAAATAATTTCCACCAGGCTCATGTTCTAGAATGTCACCCTGCAGATCTACCTTCTTCTGCTCCCTATTGGAATGAATTTCTGATCAGAAACTATATATATAGTAATAATATTTATATATTATAGTTATATAATTCATCCATATATTTGAACCAAGTTATTACCGACACATAATGTTCATATACCTGGAATAGTAGTTGTTGGCCTGACTAGGGCGTAACTCAGTAATCCATAAACAATCTAAATGAGCTTATAAGTTCATGAAATAGGGTACCTTTCCTACATACCAATATAGTAGGGAATAGTAGGCCCATAATGCTAGGTGGAGAGTGTGTCGTCATGGAAACCCTCTAATCTTGGAACAAGGTGCATAAATCCCAACACCTATATAGTATCACAAGTGTGAGGCGCCATGCTCAACACCCTATATAAGGGAGCGTGATACCACTATTCTCAACAGAATCCTTACCATCAATCCACATCCTATGTATAAAGTGTAATCATATTTATAATAAATTCCTAGGATGAAATTCCTCTCATTCCTTAAATTTAGAATTCCCATTTAAAGGAATCATCATATTTATTATAAAATCCATAAGGAAATACCTATCATTATTTTTATTTAACGAGCCCATTTTATTCAATGGTGCTCCATTTTCTATAAATATAAAAAAAATGAACTTAACTCTATAATAATTTTTGTGACCTTAACATCATTTATATTTCGTTCATTTAAAACTTTTAATTCATCCATGGAGAGGCAACCATATTTAATATGCCAATCCATATAAATAAATGGAATTCATATTAATAAGTTATCCATCATATATAATCAATTCTCTTTATATTTCATTCCATTTATATCAAAAAACTCAATTAAAAAAATAAGCCCCATAAATAACTATTTAATTTGTAATTTTTTATTGAATCTATAAAAACATGGAAATTCACTCAATAAGGATCAATAGGTAACTAGAAGGTATCATGGTCCATTGGAAAATTACGTGCATAGGTAATCCCATTTATTATACATGAAAACCACTTATAACAATGTTGGTTCATTTCTTATTTAGATAATACTAATCATTCCATTCATTTAGTTAGTTCTGTGGTTAAAATAAAATCTATATTGAAGAGGGACACTCCATTTCATAAGGTCATTTGAGGAAATTAAAGAAACATATCCTAGCTAAAAAAACAAAGGGATAACAAAAACACCAATACCAAACAACCAAGCATGCATTAAATAATTAATGAACACTTTTAAATTTTGAATATAGATCATCTCAACTAAGGATATTCATTATAAAAATATGACATTTTTCTTCAAAAAATTAATTAATCATATTAAAACATCCACCACGAGGCATGTCTTAATTTATCAATAGAATCATTTTAAATTAACAAATATCCATGGTAATTAAATTAATAATGGTTAAAATGGTATTAATATGATTCATTTATAATTATGACATTTACATATGAGTAGAAAATCCATTTATATTGTAACTAGATTTCTTAAAAATAATTTTTGGATTTTAATCATTTCTTTATGAAGGGAAAACATAAGATGAAAAACCCATAGGGTGTCTGTACTTGAGGTTGAAAACCTTGAATTTCATAACAAAATCAACAAGAGAATAATATGATATGTTGATCAGTATAATAAAAAGGAAAAAAATTAATGTAGTGCTCAAAAAAGGTTGACATGTATTAAAACTACTCTATTCATAAAATAATGGATTTTTTTTTTTGAGAAATCAATTGACCATGTACCCCATTCATTGGATTATTCACTCATCCGATATCAAGGTCTAATTGGTCTTTTTTGAAAAATAGAGGAAATGAGTGTTTTCCCCTAAAAAATGACATATGATCTCATAAAAAACATTGTTGTCGATACCACAAAAAACTAATAATGGTTCAAAATTAATTGGGAGATTACTGATACACATCTATTGAGACTGACGACAATCGATTTTTAAAAATGGATAAATAATATCTCTTGAAACCTAGATTAGGAGTTGGAGGAAGAAATGAAGTAAGAGGATAGGGTTGTACATGCTAAAGGGGGAGGAATAAAGGAGAAAAGAATACATAAATATTCATTGAGGAAAAATATGTAATTTCATCATAAAAACCAGGCAAATAGTTTGGTTGCATGGTTTGGAAAAAAATTTCACCAACCATGAGGCACCCACTACCTTATAAACCCACTTCGCATGGTTGTCCCGCATGGTTTGGTCTAACTATGTGCCAATAGTGTAGTGAATAGTGCACAGGTACTGGCACTTTTTCACTAATCATGATCGCTAGATAGATGGTTTGGCCAAACCATGTGCATCCAATTCACTTCACATCATCACCCATCCGTTGATCATATGGTTTTCTACTGAGGGCCACACAATTTCAAATGAACTGTGTGCCAAAATTAAGCCACTTAAACATTTGATTGTTTGGACCCATGCTCTCCTGAAACCCAACAGGACACTCTAGTGACCTTTTATAACTTCATCAATGCCTAAAAAACTCATTGAACTATTCTAACTCTTGTAATTACATTATGAAGTTGTCTTTATAAAATGACCAATATAGTAAACACTGAAAAATCAAATTCCCTCAGAATTTCACCTTGGCGCAAAACACGAGTTGTTACAGAATATAAATTCATAAGTAAATTATACATGGTATTATAGAGATGTGTATGGTTCTGTGATAGATTTATAATAAAACTATATTTATTATAAATGAGTTTAAATATCTTTTGACTAAAGGAAGCATAAGGTAAGGTACATCATGTTAACATCCTTTCATTGAGGCATTGTTTTATGTTATACAAACACCATGTTTTATGAGGATTAAATAAATCCCCATCGACTTATCACATCACCAATTTATTTATTATTATGTTATTTAATGTTTTTCTAAATTTTATCCTTTCATGTGGATTATGATTTTAATGTTCAAAGTGGTAAACGACACCTAGAATTTTTATAGATTTAATTATCAAATCATTTTGTCCATTTCAATGTTCATGAAGTTATTTTACATATTTATTTATATGGATATAAAATAATTATAAAGGAAATTTTATGTCTATTTCAATTTTAATAGTGTTTTTTTAAGTAATATTTTTACAGGTTTTATTCATAGCATTTTGAGAAACAACAGAATGAATGTTCTATTATTAACATATACAATGATAATTATATTTCTGCAAATGTGGAATTTTTTTTATATTCCATATAATGATTTCATGTTACCTTAAAAGAAAATATATCTTTTAATCATTTTCTTATTTTTTTGGAAAATGTGTTTTCAATGAAAATGGTGTTTTGGTATAGAAATGTTTTTCCTAAATGAAAATGTATTTTTATTCGAATGCTTTTTTTGTATGGGTTTATTAAGAGTTTTCAAAAATAATTTTTTCCATGATTTAATTTAAAATATTTTCACCTATTTCAAAATTATTTTTTGAATATTGTAATTCATTGAGTTTTATCTCCTATGATACCATATTTCATACTTTTATAAATTGTTTAAAGTTTTCTTTAATGGGGATGTATTGATATACTATATGACTGGTTACTGATTTTGTTAAGACATATTGATTCAGTTGTATTACTTATTCATGTGAGGAAATCATTTTTCAGGAATGAACAGGTGGGGAACATATATAGAAAAATACCCTCTATGTATGAGTATTCTCTTGGGATGAAATTAGTTGATGATAAACCCTTTGAGTTTGCATCGAAGTAGTTTTAAATTTTTATGATGATATATCTAGAACCAAATCAGATGGGTTTCTACCAATAGAAATAAACTACATTTTGGATAGATCTGAATAGTAACTATCATGGGTTTAGATCTTAATAGTTCATACATACAAAAATATTCATTCTATAATTTTTATTATTCTATGTGATAATTTGATTAGTTATAATTTCCATAGTCATGTTTTAAGCTCATCTGATTATTTATATCGAATTATTCAACCATCTTTTATTATTTCCATATTAATTATTCATTATTAATTTAAGTTACCTAACTCTATACTTTACCCTTACATAAAATTTTATCCCACCCCTTTCATATGTTTTATTTTCCCCCACGATTCCATGTATTATATTATGATTCATATGTAGGGTTAAGCTAAGGGAATAAATGGTGTTCTAAATGAAAATTCATCTGTATTTTATATTATAAATATAATTTGAATTTTAAGATATGTATCTAGTTTACCATGACTACTACCCTGTTTGGTTATATGGGATGAAATTTAGTGTATCTTATGCCAATTTAGTGGTAGTAGACATGTGATCTGGGATGATTGATGTCGAGTCTCTATAGTTTTTAATAGATGATTTTTAGTAGAAACATTTGGAACTAGATTTTGGAAAATATATATTATGTAACATAAACCTACAGATAACATTGATGTTATGTATATTTATTGGAGATCATCTTATACATTTTAATTACCAAGGATAACATAGGTTAAAACTATGGAATCATCGATTGAGAAGAATATTTCATAATCTTAACATGATTTAAATGATTTTAAATGACAATATAACTATGATTAGTGTTTCTAAAATTGTGCTTTCGATTTTGGTCAATGGTTTTAATTAGTAAGTATATACATGTAATGGATAGAAATTAGATTATTAAGAGGCTAAATAACAAAAAATGAAAGGAATGTGGTATTAAGGAATAAAATGATGAAGCATATGTTTAAGAATGAAGTAAATGGATTAATGTTCTTGTGTATTTGTATTCAAGAATTAGTTAATCAATGATTATCATATTATTAGAATTAGTATATATATAAGGATTTTAGTGATGCCATTATTATTTCAGGATTTAGAAGAATTAATGTTTTAATTATGTTTTGTACGGTGATCTTGGTATTAAAATACTTGGTATTTGATAATAAGGGAAACATTACATTATTTTGATAATCTATTGTTACTTTTATTTTGTAAATTTAGTGACCTTCCATTTTAATCTTTGGTTATTGAATTTGGATAGGTGTATTTTGGGTGAGTCTTAATGTAACTAAATCAAGAATGGGTTCGTTGAACATTGGATATTTATATTTATGGTTAAAGTATGATCTTCTAGGTACTATGTGATAATATTATTGGATTTAGTAAAAAATTAAAGGATGATTAAATAAATTGGGTATGTTATGATTCGGTATAAAAAAATGTTTTCTAATATCCATCTCATAGTTTAAGAAATAAAGTAGATATAGATATAAGGACAACCAAAGGATGAGATTATTCTTATAAAATTGAAATGAATCAAGTAATTTTCCTTGAGTACATTAATTAAAGAGTAAATTAATTCCTCAACTTTCAGAAAAGGATCTTGAAACAAACTTTTTACCCTATTTCCTTTATATATAATTAAATATATAGTCTTCTTGAGGATCTTAACATTTCTTTGATGATTTAATTTTAATGATAAATTATTTTTATTATTCTTTATAATTATTTATCTGCATTTTCACATGAAACCAATTTACTCCTATTTGAAATCATAATTTTTGTGACATTCTCATTTCCCTTTCCCTCTTATTAATAGGATATTTTATTAACCCTATTTCCGATGTGGTTTTCCCACAATGGTATTTGATATTATCAACCCTTGATTTTTGAAGTGAAATTTAAAATTGTGAGGAAGTAATTTATTGAAGGAGGGGAGAATGTATCACCCCAATATTTTATTGTATTTTTCTTCCAAGAAAAATTCTACTTATTTGATAGTATACATTGAAAGAAACAAAAATCTTTAACGAACTATGATTTACTATTAAATATTATTATTTTCACAATGGTTTTTATGTTCGCAATTGTGAATAGAATCAACTAAATTATTAATGTATAGTTTACACACAAATTCATTTATTATAAATTAATATGAAATTAATATAAAAACTAATTGAATATAACAGATGTGTTTTTATTTAAAAAATATGCCCACTATGACATTTTTTCATAATAAATTAATTAATAATTAATAATAAAAGATAATAATGAAATATATATGTTATATGTTACAAAATATCTTTAAATTCCTCCAATACATTTTATAGAATTAAGATAAGAATAATTCTAATTAGAATCATAAAATGGTATATTTTTCTAAAGGTAGTTTTGTCACCATTTGATAGCACACTTTTTTAAAACTAAACTTTGACGCCTCTATATAATATATTTGAAAAAATAAACTTATTATTTTAAATAATAATATAAAAATTTACTTTTTTTTTAAGTTTTGGTATTTTTATAATACGATTCACGTATTGATGAATAGTAAAAAATACTACATTTTAATTGAAAAAAGTCATTTCATCTAAATAATTTATAGTTATATAATATAATTTTTAATGGTTTTAATGTGTAATTATATATTTTTTTATCATTTAATATAATTAATTTCATTTGAAATAATTTCACATATAATTTTGATATAAAAATTTTTCAATCATTTTAATGATTTCACTTTAAAAAACTCGTCTTCTCGTTCCATCCACGAGGTTAATTTTAAATTAAATACTGCAACTTATGTGTTTTTAATTTTTTTTCAAAAATGAATTTCATTTTTTTAATATATGGGTCAAAATTATTGAAATAATTTCCCTTTATTTTTGGACAACATGAATAGTAGCTATAATAATTTTATTAACACGGTTAAAGGTAAAACATTCAATTAAGAGGAAAAATAATATTATAAATATAATAAAATTAACCTAATAGTGTTCATAATTCTGTTGGATGAGTTATTTACAAACCAAATTATCCTTGGATCTATTTTATGTCCTATTTTATCCACTTTTTCGAATTAATGTCTTTTGTAGTATTTTATTCTATGGAAATTCAAATATGTCATACTGATGTTTTTAGTAAGTTTTAGTTTTTTTTTATAAATGGTTATTCATATGATATCATCGACTATATATTTTCATTTGAATTCTGAAATTTTTATCTTCATAATGAATATTTATTTCTAATATTTAAGGGAAAAATAATTAAATTAAATTCTTTCCAAATGCCAATGAAGTAATTTTTTAATTAATGTACATGTCAAATAAATGTTGTTAAAATTATTAAAATAAATAATATTTGATATTATTAATATTATCCAGGAATTTTATACATAACCTAGAAATATTAGGTATGCATTATAGTTTTTTTCTTAGTTATCTTGTTTATTGATATTTTTAAACAAATCATGAAATGAATAGTGTCAAAATTGACATTAATGATATTTAAAAATAAATCATATTTTATTAAATTTTTTATAATTCATAAAAATATAAAATTTTTCAAAATGATTTTTATAATTTCGGAAATTTCATCAATGAATCATTTATGTATCTTTGGGATTTTTATTGTAACTATATTAACCCATGATGAATCAGAGTCTATATTTCCATGGTAAGTGTTAAATGGTTTAATTAAGGGTTATATCCAAAAGATAATGGAATGAATGTGACCTAAACATGTCTAAAAATTATTGGTTTATAGTATATAGAACCATAATCATATCCGATTTGAAATAAAACACATTGGAGAAATTTTGAATTGATAATTAAATTATATTAATTTAATATGTTTTTTTGGGTTTCCAAAAGTTCCCCCCACCAACATTATAAAAGGGAACTTCCACCCTAACTTCCTCACTCCAAGTTTAACATTCTAACTCAAATTAAACCTACCTATATCTTCTCCAAACTTCCTTAACATAATCCTTGAACCCTTAATTTGGGCCTAAATCCATCCAAGGATGTCCTTTTGTGAAATTAAAAAAGAGATACCTAAAGAATAGATAACGTTCATCAACGAAAATTTTTGTTTTATTTATTTCATATAACATTTCAAATAATTTTAGATAATGATTATATAATAACCCCATTATTATAAATATACTAATATGTTTCTATATTATTGTTTATACCTACAACCACACACAATTACATCAAATAGGATATATAATCATCATTCGTGTGTATGATGAACTACCGCCACAGGAACTGATGTTTTTTCTTCAACATTCACCATTAATGGTTTGTAATACTGATGTAATTTCTATTTTTATATGATATATATTCTATTTAGGATTTATTTATGATTATAAAAATATTATATAGCACAAAACTTCATGATTTGTATTTTTTGTAAATATAATAACTTCGTTTGTGGATGTGTGGACTACCACCTCATGGAAATGATGTGATTCATTCACACATTACATAAAACGTATTAAGGATGGTTTTAGTGAATTTATATGACATATATTTCATAATAGAAAAACATGAATTGTATTAATTTATTGATTTATTTCAATATGACATGAAAAATGGAAACAATGTTCATGAGTATGTATGACCTACTATCTCCATGAACGGTGTATTTCATTTCATATCTCTATATTTAATAGATTATTATAAATACATATACATTGAATATATATTATATTTATTTAATGGATATAATTATTGTTATTATTAAATCATGATATTAATAAGAGGAACAAAAATATTACAAATCCAAACCCACGTGAATAATAAAGTGGTTATTACCTGAAATGTAACTTTAACATGGAATTGTTAATAAACTAGTTCTATATAATCAAAAGCTAATAATATATGGTATTATATAATTTAATATGGTTATGAGATAGATTTATATTAAAAATATATTTATTATACTGTAGGTTAAATCATATTTTACTAAAGGATTCTCATGGTAAGGGACTTTGTCTCAATCTCCATTCATTGAGGAACAATTTGATGTTATACAACCATATTATTCTTTGAGGAGTATATAAATCCCATTTTACTTATCATGTCATTAATTTATTTATTATCATGATATTTATTGTTTTTTAAATGTTATCCTTTAATGGGGATTATTATTTAAATGTTCAAAGTGGTATGAGACACCTTGATTGTTTAATGATTTAATTATGAAATCTATTTCTCCATTTCAATATTATTGATATTATTTTAAATATTTATTAATAATAATATAAGAGGATTATAAATCAAATTTTATTTCTACATTTTATTTCATTAAACAGTTTTAAAAAAATATTCTTTTTTCATGTTTTATATGTTACGTTTTAACAAACCACAAATGGAATGGTCTATTCTTAATGTATATGACGACAAGGACTTTTCCAACATCATTTCCATTATTTTATTTTCATATTCCTTCTCAAGATTTGATGTTACCTTATATAAAAATCCAAATTTATTCTTTTTTGTATTTTGGTATTGAAAATGGTTCTTCAAATAAGAGGGTGTTTTGTTATTTAAAATTGGTTCTTAAAATAGAAGGTTATTTTTGTATGAAATTGAATTTTTATATAGGTTTAATAAAGTTTTTCCTCAAAAAAATTTCAATGATCAGATTTATAATATTTTCATCCAGGTTAACAACCATTTTTTATTATTTTTCTTTATTAAGGTTTATACCATATGATACCATCTTCTATACTTTAGTTAATTGGTTATGGTCAGTTTTAATGTGGGATGTATTTATATACCATATAACTAGTTACTAATTTTGGTAAGAAATATTTATTTAGCTGAATTTTTTTTCATGTGATGAAATTTTTAGGCATAAATGAACTAGTGGGGAAAGTATATATAAAATCCCCTTGATTCATTGTAAGTCTCTTGAGATGAAATCAGTTGGAGGAAAACTCTTACAGTTTTCTTCCAAGTGGTTTTAAATTTTCATGAGGATATATCTTGGCACAAATTAGATGGGAATCTACAAGAAACATAATGTTACTTGGGGATAAAACTTGATATTAACTATAATGAGGATATATATTGATAGTGTAGAAACCCAAAATTAAGAATTATATCATTATTATCATTCCACGTGATTATTAGATTAGTTAGAAGGTCTATAATAAAGTTATAAGATCATGTGTTCATCTATATAGTATTATTAGATCATATTTTATTTTTTCATATTTATTATTCATTATTATTTCATGTTCGATTCCACGGTAATTTACCTATAAAGAGAATTTTAGCTTAGCATTGTATTATGTTTTATTTTACCCTAGGATTCCAAGAAGTATATTATGACAGATATGTTGGGTTAAGAAAGTATAATAAAGGTGTTCTCAAAGAAAATAATTTTTTATTTTTTTTAAATATAATTTTAATTTTAAAAATTTTACCTAGTTTACAAGGACTAATAAACTCTTTTTTCCTTTGGAATACAATTTATTTTATCATATTCTAATGTAATGGTAGTAGACATTGACTTTGAGCTAACTGGGGTTGGGTCTCTATAGTTGGTACCAGGGGAAGATTAGTATAATATTTAGGAAGTGGATTTATAAAAATACGGATTATAGAATATAACCCTTTGACCAACTTTGAGGATATATATAACTATTGGATATCATATTATAGGTTTTTTATATCATGTATATCCAAGGTTAAACATTTTTAATAATATATTGAGAATAATATTTCACAATTTAGACATGATTTAAATGAATCTTCATGAATATATAACTATGATTCATGTTCCTTGAATTGTGTCATGGGTATTGGTCACTGGTTAGAAATAGTAAGGATATGCATGTAACGGTTATACTACTGATGATGAAGAGACTACAAAAGAAAAATGAAAGTAATATGGTATTAAGGAATATAATGATCGTTTAAGAATGAAGTAGAATGATAAAATTTATTGGGTATCTGGATTCAATCATTATTTCCATAGTGGTTATTTGATGATAAGAATCATGATATATAAAAGGATTTTAGTGTAATAGTTATTCTTTAACGATTTGGAATATTTCATGTTTTCATTATGGGTTTAAGGTGGTAAATGTATTCAAATATTTTGTATGTGAAAACAAGAGAAACATTATGTTGTTTGGATAATTTAATGTTATGTTGATTTTTGAAATTTAGTGGCATTCCCTTTAAATTTTCTATATTTGAATTTGTGAATATTTTTTTGGATGATTCTCAAGGTAACTACTTATGGAATGGAATAAGTTGAACATTGGATATTATTTTTTTGATTTTAAAGTATGATTAATTGTGTACCATGTGATAAAATATTTTGTTTTAGTAAAAATTTAGTGGATAAACAAATGAATTGTAGACCTTATGATATGGTATAAAAAATTTATTTCGAATGTGTGTCTCTTGGATTAATATGTGATGAAGATATTGATCGAAGAACAATCAAAGGATGAGATTATGCATATGAAATTGAAATAAATCAAGTAATTTTTCTCGAGTGCTTCCTATAAATAGTAAAATAATTCCTTAACTTCCAAAAAAGGATAGTGAAACAAAAATTTTACCCTATTATCTTTATATATGATGAATGAGGAAGTCTTCTAAATCAACAAATGTTTCTTTATTTAATGATCTTAACTTTTCATTGATCATCAAATTTATTATGATAAATGATCTCTATCATTATCTACAATTATTTTTTCTACATCTTAGCTTTATGCCAATGTTCTCCTATCTAAAAGCCTAATATGGTGGTGATATTCTCATTTCCCTTTCCCTCTTATTTTTAAGATATTTATTTAACTCTATTTTTGATGTGGGTTTCCCACAAAAGTATTTTCTAGTATCACCCATTTATTTTTTATGTTCAATTTCAAATTACGAAGAAACAATTTATTAATATCGGAGAGAATATGACACCGTAATATTTTATATTATGTCTCTTCAAAAGAAAATTAAATTTCATTAACAGTATACATTTCAAGAAACAATAAGGTTTAATGAAGTAGATATACAATTTAATATTATTATTTAAACACTAGTCGTTAATTTGGAGATTTTTAATAGGAATAACTAAAATTTTAAAATATACTTTACACATAAATTCATTTATTACCAATTATCACTACTAGGAAATTAACCTATACCAACGGTTTGGAACCGTTGGTATAGGCCTCCAAACCGTTGGTATAGCCTATACCAACGGTTTGGAGAACCGTTTCCAAGTAAGCCGTTGGGATAGGTCTATACCAACGGTTTTGGGAAAACCGTTGGTATAGACCTATAGCAACGGTTTTGGAAACAGTTGGTATAAGTAATATGGAAATATATACCAACGGTTATGGAACCGTTGGTATATGTATTTCAAAAAAAACATCTGCTGGGATTTGATCCCAGGACCCCTAGTTTATCATTGAACGACTTAACCACTAACCTAACATGACTTTTGTGAACATAATTACATAAATATATATATATATATATATGTATTCTCATAATTATTTTAAAGTTTTATTTATATAATGTTCTCGGTAAGAAGAACTGATAAAAAATCAAAGGATCTATACCAACGGTTGTCAAAACCATTGGTATAGGTCTATACCAACGGTTTTGACAACCGTTGGTATAGATTTTGAGTTTGGAATTTCATTCTGGGTGAAGGTTGATCCATGGGGGGCCCTTTCCCAATGGTTTGGCCAAACTGTTGGGAAAGGGTATGGCTTTCCCAATGGTTTGGCCAAACCGTTGGGAAAAGTGGCCTCAAAGTGGGCTTTCCCAATGGTTTGGACAAACCGTTGGGAAAGGGAACCTATACCAATGGTTTTTACAAACCGTTGGTATAGAAGCATTGGGAAATGTCATATTTCCAGTAGTGTATTTGGAAATTTAAATAAAAACCAATTGAATATAAAATATGTGATATAATTAAAAAACAAATTTTATGCCCACAATGACATTTTATCATTATAAATTACATTAATCTGTTTTGGTGAAAGTTATTAAGGAAATATTTATGTTATATATTAAAAGAAATTTAATTCATACATTATGTTTTATAGGATAAAGATAAGAGTAAAACCAATTTTATGTATTAAAGGCTATATTATTCTAAAGGAAGTTTTGTTCCCTTTATATGGTGCACTTGTTTTAAATATTAATTTTAAAATTTTTATATATTTTATTTGAAAAAATAAACTTCTTATTTTAAATTATCATATAAAAATTTACTTTCATTTATTTTTTTGGTATTTTTCTAATACGTTTTATCTTTTTATGAATAGTGAAAAAATAATGCATTTTAGTTGAAAATAGTTTTTTTATCTAAATAATTTACAGTGTTAAATTATATTTTTATTGGTTTTAATATATAATTAAATAATTTTTTTATCATTTAATCTAATTATATTCATTGTAATTAATCTCATTTGAATTTTGATAATAAAAATTTTCAATAAGTTGAACATTTTGACATTAAAAACTCATCTTCTCATTCCATTAACGAGATAATTTTCAAATTAATTACTTAAACTTATGTTCTTTGAATTTCTAAAAAATTTATTCTATATTTTTAATTAGTGGGTCCAAATTATGTAACTTTTTTCCTTCTATTTTTAAACAATATTAACAGTAACTTTAGTAATTTTTATTAATGTGATTAAAGGTACAAAAAGACATCAAGAGTAAATTTAATATTATAAATTTTAATAAATTACCCTAGAACATTAAATATAATTATTGGATGAGTTACTGTCAACAAAAATCTTCCCTTAGCTGAATTTTTTTCCTCTTGGATCCACTTTTTATGACTTTCTGTCTTTTATATTATTTTATTATAAGGAATGTAAAAAATGTCATACTCATGTTTTTGTTAAGTACTACATTTCAAATATATGGTTATTAAGAAGATATCACCCAATATAAATATTATTTTTAATGATAAATTGTTTATATTCATCATGAAAATTTATTTTTTATTTTTCAGGAATGAAGAATCAAATTAATGGACTGCACAATGTTGATGAAATAATCGTTTAATTAATTGACATATCAAATATATGTTATTAAATATATTAAAATAAATAAAATTGTATTCAACTAATTTAATCCAATAATTTTCATGATGACCTAGGCATGTTATGAATTCATTAATGGTTTTTTTTTCATAGTTATATTGTGTATTGATATTTTTTAAAAATGTTAGCAAATGAATATTGTCAAAATTGACATTAATGATATCTTTAAATAAAACATATTTTATTAAAAGTTATAAAATTTATAAAAATATAAAAATAGGAAAAAAATATTAAGACAGGTTTTAAAATTTCTTCCATGAATCATTTATGGTTCTTTTGTTATTTTATATTAACAATATTAACCCTTAAATATTCAAAAGCCAAATTTTCACAATATGGGTTTAAGTGTTTAACTAAGGGTTAAATAAAATATTTAATGGTATGAACGTGATATAAAAATTTACAAAAATTATTTTATGATATTATTTTGAACCATAATCATCCTATATTCTAAATAAATCACTTTGGATCCATTTTGAATAGTAAATTATTTTATATTAATTTAATATTTTTGGAGTTTCTAAAAGTTCCCCTCACCTAAATTATAAAAGGGAACCTCCTCCCTCAATTCCTGACTCCTAATTGAATATTATATATTGAACAAAACCTAAATATTTATACTAAAAAATTTTATTAATTAATATTATAATCCTTAATTTGGTTAGAAGTCCAACCAAGGAATTGTTTTGGTGCAAATCATATAGAGATTGCCAAAGAAGGGGTAATGTTCATCAAAAAATAGTTTTGTTTTTGATTCTTTAATACCATGAAGTATTTTTATTTAATGTTTTTATAATAATCTTAGTATCATAAATATATTGAGATGTTGTTATATTAATGGTTATAACAATACCCAGAAACACTTCCATCAAATGGGATACACAATCATCGTTCGTTTGTACAGTGGACTACTGCCTTACGAACTGATGTCCTTCGTTCTTTCATTGAAACCTTTAATGGTATGGAATAATAATATCATTTATCTTTTTATATTATATATATTATATTTATGATTTTTTTATTCTTAAATAATTTTTATATAACACATACCGTTAGGTTTTTAGTTTTGTGTAAATATAGTAACTTCATTTGTGGGCGTGCGGACTACCTCCTCCTCAAAAAATGTGATTCACTCACACATTACACAGATTGAATTAAGTACCGGTTTAGTAAACATACATTATATATTTTATATAATAATTCATCCTCAATTATATCAATGACTATTTTTGTTAAATATGACATCAAAAATGGAAAGAACATTCATGCATGCGTACACCAACTGTCTTCATGAACAATATAATTCATTTTCTTTTACTATCATTTATAGATGATTAAAAATACATATATAATTAATATATATGATGTTTTTCATAGTTATACTTTGGGTGATTATGAAATCATTATATAATTAAGAGGATATAGAATATAACAAATCAAAACACATGAAAAAACCAATGTGGTTATTACCCAAAACGTAACTTTAACATGGAGTTATTAACAAATGAGAAATATAAATTCATAAGGTAATAATATATGGTGTTATAGTAATTAATAATGTTCATTGATAAATGAATATTATAAAAATATTTTTATTTGAGAGGTTAAATAATTTTTTACTAACGGACGTATAATGTTATGGAATTAATAAACATCTCCTTTCAGTGAGGCTTAGTTTGATGTTATACACCCAATATATTTTAAGAAGAGTATATACAGACCCTTTGACTTATCATGTCATTAATTTATTTGTTTTCATGTTATTTTGTTTTCCATTAAATGTTATCATTTCATGGGGTTTATGATTTTAAAATTCAAATTGGTTTGGGACACTATGAATGCTTAAATATTTAATTATCAAATATTTTTCTCTATTTCAATTTTATTGATATTTATTAAAATATATAGTAATAAGGATATAAATGGATTAAAAAGGAAATTTTTATATATTTTTAATTTCCACCAGTGTGGCCATTATTTTATTTTCATCTTCCTTATCAACACTTCATGTTACCATAAATGAAAATCAAAATTTATATTTTTTGTTATTCTGGTATTAAAAATTTTTATTCAAAGAAAAAGGTGTTTTGGTATTGAAAATGGGTTCTTAAAATAAAATGGTATTTTTATAATAAATTGTTTTTTATATTGGTTTAAAAGGCGTTTTTACTTAATAAATTTTCGGAGATCTTATTAGTATTTTCAACTATATCAGCATCCATTGTGGAATATTTTACTTCATTGTTGTTTAAATTTTTTGATAACATCTTCCATACTTTAGAAAATGGTTTATGGTTAACTTCACTATGGAAGCATTGATATACCATATGACTAGTCACTAAATTTTTTAAGACATATTGATACAATTGTATTATTTTTTATTTGAGTAATGAATTGGAAGTCAATGAATGTGTGGGGACCATATATAGAAAATCCCCTAGATGAATTTGTAGTCTCTTGAGATGAAATTATCTGGAGACAAACCATTCTTGTTTTATTTAAAGCTATTTTAAATTATCAGGATGATAGATATTAATAAAAATCATATGATTTTATACCCAAATAAATAAACTGTGTTGGGGATAGATCTTGAAAGTTACATTCATGAGGATGTATCATGATAATTAAAACATCCAAAAATAGGAATTCTATCATTATTATTATTCCATTTGATTATTTTATTAGTTATAATATCCATGGTCTATTTTTACGATGATATGTCTATTTATATGGAATTTTCATATCATATTTTATTATTTCCATATTTATTATTCATCATTAATTTAGGTTATATTTCTATATAATTTACCCTTATTGATAATTTTATCTCACCCCTTTCTTATGTTTTATTTCCCCCCAGATTACAATAACTCTATTAGGACTAATATTAATGGTTAATCTATGAGAATAACTGTTGTCTTAAAGAAAATACATTTGTATTTTTTAAAAAAATATAATTTGAATTTTAAATTATGTATCTATTTTATCATTACTACTAATCCATTTAGTCATTTGGGATGCAATTTATTTTTTCTTATTCCAATGTAATGGTATTAGACAACAGGTTTGGGATAATTTGGGTTGTTTCTCTACTTAAATTCATACTCATTCCTTAATCCATTAGAAAAGTTACCATTTAAATTTCACATCTCATTAACATATTTCCATTCCAACCCATAAGTTTTTTTTATCACAATCACATTAATTATTTTAACCTATTCAAAACATTAAAACCAATACTTTATTCCATTATCAACGACTAGACATAAGAACTATAAGATATTTTTTAAAATTAAATCAAACATGTCAAAAACATTATCCTAGGAAATATATCATCACAAATAATTCTAGTCATTTAATAACAATTTTACATGTTCAGAATGATGGAACATCCTATGGGTGGCCTTAAAACATTTCTAATCAAACAAAATATATCCCATATGGATCATGAGGGGTTAAATTTATCATTTATCCAACTAATTTACCAAATCATACAAAAGGAATCAAATACACTACAAAATGACACTATAGTAAAAATACATGAACATAGACTAAACATTATGATTGTGAGATATAAATTTAGACCACATACCTTGATTCTGAAGATAAATGCTCAATTTACCTTACCCTTTGATTCATATTTGAACAGCCTTTGAATCCCTAACCTAGGATCCTTCAAAAAAAGATTGTTTTAGGGCTTCATAAGGAGAATAAAAAATCTAAAATCCCTAATTTAGAAAAAATGGGAAAAGGGGAGTGTTAGAATAACCAGGTGCTTCGATCCACAGCCAATGGTTCCCAAAATAGATTATAGATGAAGGATATTGACCCTTGGGATGCTTGGGGTGATTCTGCTCATCAAATTGATTCTAGAAGAATATTGGAGGTAAATACGATGTTAGAACACTTAATGAATGATAGGAAAAATGGTAAAATTCCACTTTTAAAGGTGTATGAGGTTTGGCTGCATCGTTGGCCAAACCATATGATAACTGTGCACCATCCTCTATTAATGAGGGGGACAAATCGGATGGATTCCTATGGATTATGCATGGTTTGAAATACAATTCGATTACAATGTGGGATGGGTATATACAAGACCACACTATTTATCATTTCCCCAACCATGGTTTCATCAAAATGCGAACCCCACATCTAGGAATGCACATTTTTTGTGAACAATTACTATTAACCATGATACAACCATGAAACATGCACTGGATGCCACAATTCTACCTTATTTTGTGTCCCATGCCCATGGAAGACACATGAGCCTCCTCATACACTCAGTAAACATTTAATTATCTGAATTTAAGGGATTTAAATAAAACATAAATAGTAACCCACCATTATGAAGTAAAAGATCTTAAAACCTCCCTAGAATATAATTTTCCATCCTTGAGATCCTATCTCAAGAATAATTTAGCTTCCAAGGTAAAAATATTGGGCTCATGGGCTAGTATATATGTCTCTCTCTATCCCATGTTTTTCCTGAAAAATATCATATTTTCAGAAAAACCAAACCAAAGGCACAATATTTCCCCGTAAGACTTTGTCACTATGATCCAAAATACAAACTTGATTATACTTAAAGGAAACATGATCCTCAAACTCAAAATCTTCAACATAAATCTTATAAGATGGGTTGGGGTGATACTACTAAAGCTAAACATGTGAATTTCTTTTTCATACCATTTTACCAAGGTGGAAGATCCAATCAGTAAGCCACCAGTCTGATTAAATCCACAATTTCAAATGGTCCCATGTATCTGAATGCCAAATTACCCTATTTTTTAATCTGATGGAAACCCAACCATTGAGACACCCTAAGAAACAAAATATCACCCACCATGAGCTCATAAGGTCTACTATGCCAATCCACATATGAATTCCTTATAATATTGGATGTATCTATATGTTTTTTAATTTATTGAATATTTTCTGAAGTCTCAATAAAAATAATTGATCCCAACATCTCTAATTCTCCACCCTCTATCCAATATAATAGTGTAATACATGGTAGTCCATTGAGTTCCTCAAATGGTTCCATCAGAATCATATCCTCAAAAATATTTTTATTTGAAAACTCAACCAATTCCAAATGCTTCTCCCATAATCCACCAAAGTCTAGGACACATGCCCTCAACATGTCCTATAGTATAGAAATGGTATTCTCTAATTTTCTATAACTTTAATACTATAAAACCATACTAAAAATAGATAGGTAACAAGAACCTTCTATAGTCCCAACTAGAAGCTAAATTTCAAATAAAGATCATGATCTGAAACTATTGTCCATTGAACCCCATGCAACTATGATATCTCTTGAACTTACAACACACCCAAATGATAAAAGGTGAAGGTCTATCAAATCAGTAAAAAATGAACCACATTAGTTTACCAATCTACAACTACCCAAATCTAAACATTATTTTGAGTCATCCAGGGAAGAACCATAACAAAATCCATCTTTAAATCATTTAAATTACATTTTTTAATGAAAATGGAAGTAACAAACTACAGATTCATTGATTCTAAACATTCACTTTATTATAGGTACAAAATCACATCATGAAACCTACAACCACTTTCTTCATCCATGTCCACTAATACTGCCTAGCAATATGGCGATACATTTTGTTCAAATAAGGATGCACCACCGAATTTGATGCATGAAATTCACGCATTGACTCTTCCCTCATACATTTATGCTCTAAGACATGGCCAAAAACAAAAACTATCTCATCATCACTATCAGTCCAAATGGAAGGTGACTCCCCACCATCAAGACATTCCATGAAATCCAAACATGATGGATCCTTATAACGAACCTCCTTGATCTATCCTAGAAGCATATACTCAACTGCCAAGGATTTAAGGGTAATATTCCTTATCTATCCCCCACCTATAGATGCATCTCAATAAACAACACCATCATCAACCATCAAAACTAGATTCATGAAATTCCTGACTATGATCATTCTCAGTCAAAGCATCTACAACACTATTTCCCTTTCCATGTGTATAATCCAACTCAATGTCAAGGAATTTCATATACTCAACTCATCTATGCTTCTGATAATTCAGATCACACTAAGAGAATATGTACATAAGGATTTTATTATTGGTATATACAATAAACCATTCCCAAAAAATATAATTCCTCAAAAATATTAAAGCATAATCCACTACGGCCAATTCAATGTCACACATAGGGTAATTTCATTCACGAGGGCTCAACTGCAGTGACCCATATGTAAAAATTGTTCACAATGAATCAACAATACCCCAATAACCACACTAGAAGGAAAGTAAAATAAGTTATACTCTTTACCTGGAATGGGAAAGATTAAAATCGATGTGACTGTTAACCACTACATTAACTCCTAAAAATAATCTTCACATGCCTCAAACCAATCAAACATGATTCACTTATTGTTCAAGTCCAAAATTAGTGCTATAAAATTGGGAAAGTATTTTATGAATATTTAGTAATATCCCCCAAATCACAGAAAACATAAAAAATAATAAAAAATCTTAAGCTCATCCCAAGATATAACTCCATACTTATTCTTTGGGTTCGCTGACACACCTACCTAAGAGATGATGTGAGAAAATAAATGCTCCATGTATATCCATAAAGGGAACTTGGATAGATTTTTTTAGTAGCCTATTCTATCTTCATGTACTCAGGATGATGTCAATCTTTTTGACATGATCATCAGGAGTCAGGGAGTATACTATTATGTCATCAAAAAAGACAACTAAAAATTGATAAAAGTATGGGTGATTGATTTATTTCATTATCCCCACAAACACTGTTGACATATTGGCCAACCCAAAAAACATCACACTAAACTCATATAGGCCATTATTTCCACTAATGGTAGTCTTCTGTACATCATAAGGTATAACCCGTAGCTGGTTATAACCCGATCTCAAATCAATCTTGGATAACACAGAAGAACCTCTTAACTGGTAAAAAAGATTATTGATTCATGGAAGAGGGTATCAATTCTTAACCATCATCTGATTCTGCTTCCTATAATCAACTTATTATACCAAGGATCTATTAGCCTTATTCGGAAATAGAATTAGAGATCGCCAATATGAATAACTCTAATGAATTAACCCTTTATTATCCAAATATTCCATTTGAGTTTTAATCTATGTGATTTATTCCGATTACATTCAATATCATGGGATGGAAACTTGTTTCTATTTCGAAAGAAAATCTATCATAAACCCAAAATAATTATCGGGTGGTATCCCCAAAAATTCCTCAAGAATAACTAATCCACAGTAAGATGAAATACAAGTTGTTCTACTCCCCATTCATCAATCATAAGATAAGCCACTTGGTTATGAGTTCTCCAAACTGTTGACAGACAGGCCTGACACGGCCTGCTAAGATTTCCCATTCTCCATGATGAACCTAAGTATTACCTTATTGGGAAATGAACATTACCCTATCATGGTAGAGTTAAATATGAGCTTGGTATGAAACTATCCATTCTAGACCTAAAATTATATAAAAAACTAAATTCGCAAGAACAAACAAGTCCCATAGAAAATAGTACCCCCAACATCAAGAAAACACCCTTTATATTACCAGACATTTCTACTCTCACACGTAATGGTGTATAAATAAACATAACCACACATATATGTTCCAATGATAGTCTCAACACAACCCTGTGTATATAATATATAAATAAATATGAGGAAAATATATCAAATAATGCACTTGAATGAATGGAAGCTACACGAATCGTACCTGAAACTATTTACGGTTCGACCTCGCCACCTAAAAATGTAGGATGAACTACATGAAGTTGAATTTTTACTCTACCATAGGCTCTGGTATGAGTTCATGGTTCATTACTACCCTACATGTATGGATTCCCATGTCCTAGAGCACCACATCCACTACCCTCATCATTACGGCTGGTAGATCTCTGAATGCCTACCTGATATGGGGTAACCAATCCCATTCTTGCACTCTACTATGTCCTTGGTCACCCAAAATTTCCCAATAGTCAAGGTTTCCATGATAACCTTTGAATGGGCCCCATCATAACACATGCTTAGCACTCAAAATTTGGCTAGGGACACTGGCCTCACATGTTTCCTAGCCTACCACACTGATATCAAAAGACTTAATCACTATCCTAAGAAACTTGTTCTCTTTTCTGAGTAAAAATTCCACCAAAACCCTAGTAGAGGATCCCAATGTAACAATTCCTACCATTACAAGTCATGACACTAGATCACCCAATGATAACTTCATGTCAACCAACAGAAGCCTCCTTAATATTTCCTTCTAAGATTAAGAAAAATATATTCACATGTGATTAAATCTCATGCATATTTTAATCATGAAAACATATCCCTTTATCTTCCTCATTCCCTTCCAAATCTAGAAAAGATCTTTACAAGTTGGTGAAGAAGATAACATAATCCATCACCATCGTAGTCCCCCAAGTCAAACTCATAAACTTTGTATACTTCTACTTCCTAAAGGTATCTGGATAGAAATTCTCTAAATAATTTTCATTGAAACACTTTAACAACATACCCTTTACCTTCTCATTTTGGACCAAGATTTCCCACCAATTCTTTGCCTATTCTTACAACATATAGGCCTCCATCTTGACTATCTTCTCATGGAGAGTCTCTATGTGATCATAGATTATATGGATAGAATCTATACATAACTCAGCAGCCTGAGTTCCACCCACTCTAGTAAGTGTCGGAGGGTGTTATAACAAAAACCCTCTATTCATCTCAAACTTTCTTTAAAAACCCCACACTATGTCTTTCTTTATCATCTTCATAAAATGAGAAAAATTATCATGGAACTACTCTCCTAACTTGTCACTATGGATAAATGGGGTCTCTCACTCCACTTCTGAAGGAATATTTTCAATTATATCCTCTTATCTCCCAAAAGGAACACATCACTATGGTGGAATTTATCTACAATTACAAACAAACATCTCGGAATACATAACAAAAAACATCCACAGTTTTTTACAAAAGAAGGTTTTCTAGTAGCCAAAAACAACCCATCATGAATACACTATCCGAATGGATATCGTCATATTTTTATCTCACCCCTTATCCATCCCAAAATTGGGTTAAATTTAACATGGATTAAACAACTCACACAACCATAAGACTCTTATAAAACATCCTTTTTAACCATTTTAACTTCTGCTTGTAAATATTTCTCTTTTTGGAACCATTCCATCATTAAAACTTGTTAAAAACAAAATTTTATCTCATTTATAATTATTTATCATGAAATTTTTTTAACCATTCATTCAAATTATTTCTAGTTACACATTTTAATTATATATATTAGACACCCCTTCCTTTAAATTTTAACGAAAAAGAAATGCATTCTACCTACATGAATCACATATCCTTACCATGTGTTCCCATCATGATGCATGTAATATATAATCCAAGGGTCCTAAAATAATGCATTAATAAAAAACCTCATACCAATTCATCCATGAAAAATTAATAATAAAATAGTCACACTACACAACAAGTGCATCTCCCATTTGTGAAATATCATTCAACTATAACAATACATATAAAGAATGAAAATCCATGCCCTATGTGATTGGTTTTCCCCCATACATGGGTCAGATACTCCCTTGAACAAGCTCATTGTAAAGGGATAACACTTCCTATTATCCTTTATAACATTCCCAAATAGTAATTCAACAAAAAGAACCCATTTGATACCACTTTGTATCGTTCCAAACTCAGAGTCACTAAACTGGGTCCCTGAGTCAGGTTGCCACGATTCCTCATAAATTCGTCCCCATATGATAGAGGTTTCGGACATGCAGTGAAGGTATAATAGTTCATGTGGGGGGGGGGGGTACTATACCAACTTGTTTAGAGTAATCCACAACAAATAAAATATGAATTAAATGAAGCAAAAAAAAACATACATTACCAAAATTTCCGAAAACTAGGTACATGCCCACAACCCGAGGGTAAATATGTTATGTCATGTCATAATGTTCCAAAAGTGATGAAAACCAAAAATAATTACAAATGGAAGAATCCCCAAAATATTTTTTCCGACTCAATGTTTGGATCCCTCATCCATGTACATCCAAAAACAAAATCAAACTTTTAGCATGGGGACTATTCCCATGTCCTGACCTGCAGCCATGAAATATTTTTGGTTCCCTAATGGAGGCCTGACCATGGTTTGTGTACAACTTAGTAGGCCACCACCAACTGTTTCTAAAAAATATCCAGTCTAAATAGATTGTGTATGCATGTACTAAATAAATAAGAAGGTAAACAAGTAAATAATTGAATACCATCAGTTAAAATTATTTAGTTAAATAATTTTCATCATTTAATACATGGGGTAAGGATTTAAATAAATTAAATTTCAGACTATTATAGTCAACCACTATGCATAAAGAAATTAATAAAATTCCATACATCACAAGTGAATACATTTAACATGATATTTTCGTCACCCTTACCTTGGATCCTCAGTACTAGTAGTCTAATCCAATGAAACCATTAGCGGCCCAGATCCTCAGTCTGACTCCCAAAACTGTGCATTATAGGGTTGGGGTTTAGAGCATCAGTCCACCCCAACCCATGGGCGTAGAAAATCTATCAATTCTAAAAAAACCACTAATCTATTTTCACATTATTATTTAAACATTTACTGAATTTAGAATATCCCCACCCATACATAATCAATAAACATAACATTCTTAATTTAGTATTTTATAAATACATCAATTTGTCCTCATTCCTTAATCCATTAGAACATTTACCATTTAAATTTCATATACCATTAGAATATTTCCTTTCCAACCCATAAGTCATTTATCACAGTCACTTTAATTCATTTAAAATATTCACAATATTCCAAAAAAATCCCTTATGCAATTATTAATGACTAGACAAAACCACCATTAGGGAATTTTTATAACTCAGGCTAACATGTCAAGATATTTATCATGTGATATAACTCATCATAAATAATTTTATACCTTTATTTACAATTTTCCATGTTTATAATTAATGAACACCACATGGGTGTCCCAAAAATTGGTCAAATCAACCCCAATACGTCGCATGGGGATCATGAGGGCTTCAATTAATCAATTAGGAAACCAATTTAGAGAATGCATATAATGTAATCAAATGAAAAACAAAAATAAACCAAGCATAACCACATTCAGATATACTATACATCATGACTATGAGATATAACTTTTTGAACACCTACCTTGATTATGATGATGAACACTCTCTTAACCGTATCCATTTATTCTAATTTGACGAGCCTTTGAAGCCCCATCCTATGATCTAATGAAAATTAAGGTTCTAGGTCTTCGAAAGGGGAAGAACAATTCTCAATTCCTAAATCCCAAAAAAAAAGATTAAAGAGGGTTATTAGACTCACCCTAAGATTTTATCTACCCATAAAAGTGCTACAAACGGCTTTGAAATGAAGGAGATGGACCCTTGGGAATCTTTTGGTGATTTGGATCATCATTATGGTCATTAGTGAAATAATAGAGGTAAATCCTAAGTTAGAACAATTAAGGAATGAGGGTAAAAAATTGTAAAATTACACTCTTAATGATCCACATGGGTTGAGAATCAATGTAGCAATAGTATGTGACCCTCTTTCCATGATGGGTCCATGTCACATTGTTTCTTGGGGATCCCTCGCAATTTAGAAAACCATGTGATGACTGTGTAGGATTGCTCTATTTAGGACCAGAAAATTTTTCCTTTCCCCTTTCAGGGTTTCATCAATCCATGCACCCCTCATCTAAGAATTCACAGTTTGGGTGAATAGTTACTACTAATCATGTGCCAACTATGCAACATGCATTAGATGGCCACACTCTCCCTTCATTCGGGTCCCGAACCCCGGAACACACCCAAGACTCCTCATAAACCTGGTAAAAATTTAAATAACCATCATTAAGGGACTTAATCCAAAACATATAGAGGAAAACACCTTCATGAATTACAGGATCTTACATTCTAGGCTATTTTATCCCTTATCCTTTTAGTTTAACCCCTAGTAAACCCATTTTCAACTTGACCACATTAATTAATATTTACCGATTTTATTAAAAATTATGGTTAAAAATTATGTTTACACTATTTGAAAATATAAATTATTTTCATTCCTAATATGGAAACCATATTTACAAATTGCTCTAATAGAATTGGATAAATTTTAATTTAAAATTACTCTCACAGACATGGCGATAAAGTGGTTTTTTAAAGAGAAAATTTTGAAATTTTTAGAAATTAATTATATCAAAATTCAATATGAAATATATTAAAATGATAAAAATAGTAAATATATATATATATAACTGAAATAAAAAATATTCTTAAAATAATTTGGAATATTTTAAAATCATTGAAAGAAATGAAAATTCTGAATAAAAATAAATATTTTCCTCTATTCACTAACAAAATACTTTTTTAGAAATCTCACACAAATGAACTCCGAGATAATTTTTACAATATGATTTCGAAAATGAAGTTTATTTCTTCAAATAATTATATTTAAATTAGACAAATATTAATTTTAAAATAACTTTTCTACATTAGACAATACTGTTTTTAAGAAAAATAATGATTTTAAGCATGAAATTAGGTTTAATTTTATCTCATGCCTAGAAAAAATTCAGGATGAATTTTATATAATATAAAGATTTCATTAAAAATAGACTAAAAACATTTATTTAATTTGTTAAGATAAAATATTTTTTTGTGCAAAAAAATATTTTTTTGTGCATAAAAATATTTTTTCAGTTAAATATTGTTTTAATTTTTATATGTTTTTAATATTAACTTGTAGTTAATTTATACCAAGGAAATTATTTTAAAAACATGTTTACAGCATATATTTTCATAATTTAGTTAATCTTTTTCTTACCTGAAATTCAAACATCTAGGTGAAAACTGTCATATAAAACAATAATATTTTAATAGTTTCACGTGTTTCCTTAAAACATGGTGGTGCATGTAACCTAAGCTAAACTCAGTGTTGAATATAGCACAATTCTAGAATTATTGTTTGATGTAATAGAAAATATTAATGTAATTAAATATATTTGAAGAAAAAATAATCCTCAAATATCTTGGGGTGTTATATGTTTTATATCAACTAATTCAATAATTCCCTTAATATATTAAAATCTTAGTCGTGTTATCTTCAAAAATTACATGTCATGATACCTTTTATTCTTCATGAATTGTGTTTTCATTTAAATAGTTTATCTCCAATCATGAATATAATTTTTTTTAAAATAGTATAAAAGACTAACAATAATTCATACTTACAACAGGTTCTCTAATGAAACAAATTCATTCCTATAACATGCATCTCGCCTACCATATATTAGAAGTTAAACATAGAAATTGAAGGAAAATTAAGTTTGGGAAATTCAAAATACCAAATCATAATGATTCAAAACCTCTTAATTTATGTTAATGGTATAATTACATACCAGTACAAAATTTATCATTAAGAAACACAGAATTTGGAAGCACTTTAAAATTAAATAAATAGTATAAAAAGAAATGAAATGAAAAATCATTACTATACCACAATTTATTTTATGAAACACATCACAAGATAGTTACTTAAGAAAATTTATAGGATTTCATATTAACATCATCTTCATATATCTAAAGTATCTTAATTAAGTTAGTTAAAATATCATTATATGGATAAAACCACGATGTATCAGCCTAATAATGTAAAATGCATCGTAATACTAAACATAATCCGATGATAGTGATCTGTATTCACATATTATTATTTATAACTTGAAAAGGGTATATATTCACCTAAAAATATGTTTTTGGCTATCAATGTTGGATCCCATCATAGGGGCCCTCTACATCTTATCCAATATCTTTATCCAGTACCATATATTAAGCTGAAATAACATTTTCTCCCAAACAAAACCATGAAATTCCGACTTAATTATAATTCCAAAATATATCTTAACTCTCAATCAATGATTTGATAACATTATATCACAAATCCTCCCTACTAGAACCTCTCCAAGACGTTTATTAAAATAGATCCTAACCACTAAATCCTCCCTCTAATAGGTCGTAATATATAAACTTTCACCAATGTTTTAAAATTAAATTATGGGATTAATTATTATTATTATAAACCACAATAGAAAAAAATTAATCTACTAGTAAACATTAGGGTTATCATAAAATAAACAAATCACATAACATGTTTTGTCACTATTTATCGATAATTATCAACAAACTTATGATGGAATGTACAAAATGACCTCCAAAACCCCTAAAATATCCACCAAAATCCACTTGATCCACCATAATATTATCCCTAAGACTCTGTTTCCCTATCCATGGAAGGTAACTAAAAAATACTATGTAGGGTTGAACACATGGGAATACTATACAGGGTCATCTTTTTAAAAAAAAACTATGTGAAATAAAAATGAAAAAGCATACATTTGTGATATCAACCCTGAAAATCAAAACTAAGAATTATAAATATAATATATAGAAATATTTGGAATAATTTATATAATTTCCCAACTACACATTCAATATTTATCTCTACAACTACTCCAATTCAATAAATCATTTATAACCATAACTCCTAACCATATATCAATACCAACTTCCAAAAAAACTCCAAGAATAAGAATATGTATAATCATTGGTCAATATTCAATAAAATAAATATCATTAAACAAGATTCCTTTCAGAACCATGTATTCATGTATTTATTCCTTATGTCACTGATGTTACAACAATAAGAGTAGTTTATATAGATTTATCAATGGGTTATTAGTGAGTTACTACTCCACATGTTTTTATGTAAATATTATGGGTTTTCTTCTATTATATTGAATGGATGACCAAATAGACTGTAGTGTTGATATTTTCCTCCAACTAGATTTTAGGAACTATGTGAGGATGTTCAATAAGATTTTAGATTATGATGTTGTTCGATATTCTCTTACCACAACGAATGAATTCATGGGGGATAGTATGTTGGGTTACCTTAAATTTACTAGTGTCTTATTTGTGGAAATTTAGGTGGTTATAGTGGTTCCACATAATTTGATGGTAAGAGGAGGTCAGATGATGTTGATAGGGTCAGTGAGAGGAACTTAGTATAAAGTATATGTTATTTACTTATTCCATTAGGGTGATAAATTTTTGGGTTTTTAAAATGTGGGTGGCCAGTCCATTATCATAGATCATATAATATGAAGTTGAAGTAGGGTCAAGTATTTGGTTGGATTGGGATTATCCAGTAATGTTTTATGAGTATACCTCCGCAAGGTATTTTAAGAGGTTCAAGGATAACCTAATATTCATGGGGTTTCTCTTGGGGTACTTAAAAAAATAATAAGTAATTTTTTAGGTAATTGTAAAATAGATATAGTTAGGGGTCTTTGGGGAAGTAGTATCCACAGACACCTCAGCGGTTAGTTCCTCAGGAAGTAATTGATCATGTGTTCAGGGTTACAGATATGATGTAGAAATTATTTCGGTATTGGACCAATTTTAAAATTAAGGGGAAATAGTCCTTCTCTCATGATAGGTATTTTTATTCTTGGCTATTCTTTTAATATTATTGTCTTAATATTTTATAAATTCTCCTTCAGTAACTTGGTTTCGGCTTCTAGTGTAGTTATCCCTCAGTATGTTGGTTCTTTTTATTCCTATATGTAAGAGTGTGTACTATATTAATAGATTCTTTGAGTGTGATATAGTGGTGATAGAATATGGAATCCTAGGGGATTTATTCATCTTGTATTTGGTGAAATTTTATTTCATCATCAGGATAGATTGGATGATGATATTCTAGGTACGTATTGATTTCTACTAGAAGAAGGTTTCATTCTTAACATAGGATATTAATTTGTAAAAATTAAGGGGGGAATGAGATATTTTGGTAGGTCTAGCTAGAAATAAACTATGTTAGTTGGGATCCATTGTAGTACAAATAATATGAATGGCCCATATAGAAAATTATGTGTAAATTATATCTAATTTTCCCAATATAAAATCAATTTTTAGATATATTTCATGATGATTTAATAGGGTTTACTCATGAGAGGGAGGAAAAGTTCACAATTGATATTTTACCAAGTGTAAAGCCCATATTTATACCTTATAATATCAAAGATCTATCAAATATGAGGGAGGAAAATATAAATCAAAATGATCATGAGGTGAAGGTTTTTATTCATTCGAGTACCTCTCCTTGAGGTGCTCCAATTTTTTTTCTTAGAAGGGTGATGGTAGATTGATATTTTTGGTGGATTACCATATGCTAAATTGGGTCATGATAGATAACATATATACATTTCATATTTAAAAAATATATTTGATTAGTTAAAGGTGTAAAGTCTCAGAATATTCATGAATTTTTTTTTCTTAAATACATGGGAATTTTACGAGTACATGAAAATTGACGATGCGTGATTCTGAGGCCCAATGTGCCCGAAATCAATTTCTAAAGTTTCTTTAGGTACGTTCAGTAAACATACGAGCAGGTTTTTATAACTTTTGAACCAGTGCTCGGAATTGAAATCTGAGGGCACCGTTGAACTCGCAGCACCGATATTCTCTTAAGGAGACTTTCACCTCGACGGCAGTTGGTCGAGAATAAAAGTTAGTTTTTGGGTTTTTAGAGAATGAATTAAATAAAAATAAAGTGTGTGGATTTATTTTTATTTATTGGTTAAAATCTCCTCATGGAAATTGGAGGTGAGACCAACACACCTTAACCTCCCATGAGAGGTTACGGTGGTGGGCCCCACCCGAACCTAACCTTATCTTCATGATAATTGAGGTAGGGACCACCCAGGGTTAAACCCCCTTGAAACTCCCCATCAATGGGAGAAACCCTCCACCTTCCATTATATGTAGGGAGCCTCTTCAACCCCCCTAACACTAAATGTGCCAAATCCTCCACATTAATTAGTTTGTGGCAACCTTAGGAATTAATTAGGTGGATCCAATTCAATTAATTCACCCTTTTTTAATTTTGTGAAAACGATTAAAATAATAGACAAACTATTTTTTTGGGATTGGAATATTCATTTTGGTGGAAACATTGGGAGAAGAAATAGCACTTGGAGAAACTTTTTCTCTCCAATGAAGAAAGCTCCTCTCAACGAAGAATGACCATTGAAGAATGAGGAACACTTCATCTGCCACCGATAGACATCTTTTCCTTTTATTTTCAACCGAAACAAGGGAGGAAGCGTCGTCCTTGAAGAACATCGATGATGTCATCCTCGACTTCTTCACCTTCTTTCCTGACGTCAACGAATCTGAGGTAGGGGTTTAATTTTCATTTAAGTGTCATGTTATTCCTTTCTATTAAAAATGAATAATGATGATGATTACCTTTTGTGAGTGGGATGATGTTCTTTGTTCTTCAGAACCAATTGCTACCACCCTAAACACAGAGGGTGCGGGCCAAACCAACATGGCCTGACCCCTCTGCCGTTATTGTTTGTGATAATCTTCAGCATGGCGATGAGGCGACGGGATGACAAAGGCAACGACCGCTCTCCCCGCGGCCTCTAGGAATTGCGCCACCCACGTGGCTCTCTGGCTGAATCGGCTCCGCCGCCTCGGGCCAAGCCGCACTGCCGCCGACCGCGCCTCCCGTCAACCCAAGCCATGTCGCGCCCTGACCTCCCAGCCTCGCCCCACCGGCCAGCCCAACCGCCCCCGGCCTCCCCGTCCAGGCTGTTGGCCTGGTCGTGCCCTGCCGGACTGCCTGGTCGCCCGCTGGCCCACCTAGCACCCTGACCGACCCACTCCCGGCCTGTTCGGCCGCCTGCCGGCCTGGTCGCGCCCTGCCCAGCCGCCTGTCGGCCTGCCCGGATGCCTCCTGTGCGCCCAGCCGCACCGCGCCGGCCCGCACGCCTTGTGCCGCCCGAGCCGAGCCCCTCGCGGCGCTGGTCGAACCTGTCTCGGCCATCCAGGCCAAGACGCCGAACTGGCCCCGATCCCGGGCCAAATCGCCCACACGGCCCGCTGGGCGAGGCCCAGCAGGCCGGGCCGAACCTAATGGGATGACCCACCCAACGGCCCGGGCCAGACCCAATAGGTTTGACCAGGTTGACCCAGACTGGTTCGGCCCAAACTGGGTGGGGCTGGGTCGATCCGGACCCAGGCCCACTACGGCCCTTTAATTTCTTTCTTCAATCCCTTTGGCACCGGGCGTCCATTTGACAAACCGTCAGCGACCCTGGTAATCTTGGAGCATGAAGGGCCCTTGGTTTTTACCCCACTGGAGTTTGGGGTATAGTTTAGATACGGTCAGGTTGGATTGTGCACGAATCCAACCAGGCCCCCGGGACTAAAAGACTAATAAATCTCAGACCGGGCGTCTGATTGATGGTCCGTTTGTCGCGTTTAGTATCTTATGGCAAGACGAATCTTTTGGATACATCTACTCGAGACTTCATGTAAGTTGATTTATTGACACTTGGATTGAGAACTAGACCCTCTCGGAATCAACTGTGCTCTCTGTAGAAACCTTGTGTCTGGCTTCTCTCTAACCACTGTTTCTGGATCCTGTGTGGGTTCAATAGCTCCAACTACTGTTCCTGGATCCTGTGTGGGTTCGACAGCTCTGACGACTATTCCTGGATTCTGTGTGGGTTTGACAGCTCCGATTATTGTTCCTAGATCCTGTGTGGGTTTGACAGCTCTGACTATTGTTCCTAGATCCTGTGTGGGTTCGACAGTTCTGTTTTCTATTCTAGGATCCTGTGTGGGTTCGACAGAATAAATGATTCTGTGGCTACATCTGATCATCTCAAACTCTCTACAAAATATGTATACTTGTGTGAGCTGAGTCAGTGAATTTTGTGTTTTCCTCATGATTGAGAAGGATTACTTGATAACTTGGGTGTATGTATGGGCATACACCTAAGTGGGGTTATCTGTTGTTTTCATACCTTATGGTTTATCCTTGTTGGATGTTGTGATACCTTGAAGGTCTTGGGGTCCCTACAGAGTATCTTTATACTCACCCCTGCATAGGCTATGCCTGCACCTCGTTGTCTTGGATGCAGATGAAGGATAGAACGGATGGAGGCTGAGAGCACCAGGACTGGACAGTACCCAGAGGTGTACCTTACGTCGAGTTGGTACACGGAGGTGACTGACAGACTTAGAGTGCTGAGGAGGCTATCTATACCTACCCTTCAGGTAGGATCCATGGGGGATGATCCGAGAGATGCTTTTACACTTCAGTTGTTTTGTTTTTTTAGTTGTACTCATATTTTCCAATTAGGCTTGTATTCAGGCCCTTTTTACTTACATTACTCTTCTTTTTTATACAGTTTTACTTTGTGTTTTCATATCCATCTGTGTGCTCTATTGTGTTTATTTATAGTTATAAAGTCAATGCCTTCCCAGTTTTTGGGAATTACGCCTGGGTGCTAGTTTCCAGCCCCTGGCCTATGGAAGGCGGGCTTGGGGTAGTCACGGCACAGGCCCCGGGGGATGAATCGTGACAAATTGGTATTAGAGGAGTCCGTTCTACCACAGAACATAGGACTCTGATCTTTCCTATGAAGCAATAGTTGTAAGGGTGTTGGGTCTGGTTTTTACTTCGGGGAGTCCAGTGTTGGTGCGACGGCTGATGTATCCATACACCAGGACCCTGACTTCTGATTTCCGACACAGTTCACGAAAACACTAATTGCGTGTGTGTTACAAGATTTTTCTTTTTTGATCTCTTTGAGCCAGCTCACAAGGTATAACTTATTGATCGTAGTGCACCTGTATCTTTTTAGGATGGACCCACGCAGACATCCATCCAGGGTTCTAGGCTTTGTACGAGATGGCATCCCACAGAGTGACGATGCCTCAGTGCAGGTCCCCATAACAGCGGAGGATCCAGCGGTACCACTACCTGTTGAGCCACTGATCCCACCAGCCCCAGCAGCAGATGGTGCATGCTGCTTGAGCGCGTTACATGATTTCTAGCGCCAGAGGCCACCCAGGATTAGGGGTGAGACGGACCCGCAGGTAGCTGAGGATTGGCTGGAGGCTGTGGTGAGAGTCTTCAGACTGGTAGGGACACCAGTCGACCTTATAGTAATCCTTGCCTCGAGTATCCTTCAGGCAGCAGTAGGCAGATAGTGGAGCATGATGCTCCAAGTGCATGACGAGGTGACACTCCTCTCGGCAGACTTCAAGATCCTATTTCGGGCAGAGTCTGTCCCAGCTACCCTACATGTGGTGCACATACAGGAGCTACTTCACCTTCAGCAGGGTAACAAGACTGTCGCTCAGTACTCAGCGAGGTTCACCGACCTCTCGCGCTACTTCACATATATTGTGTGGGAACCTTTCTTCAGAGCCCAGACCTTCGAGTAGGGGCTCAGGTGAGAGATCATGGATTCAATGATCTCCCTCAGCATCCCGATGTAGGAAGTGGTGTTGGAGTGAGCCCTATTAGTGGATATTTTCCTTGCTTAGTAGACACCAGTAGCGAGACCCACCACCGGTCGACATGTAGAAAATTCTTCTAAAACTGGCACAAGACAGATGTCGCAGACATCCAACCGGACCAGGCCATCTGGGGGATGACCTTAGGACACAGGTTCGGTTGTGCGAGGCACACGAGACAGAGCCAGTCATATGAGGAACAAGCAGTGTCTCACATGCGGAAGGTAGGGCCACATGGATCGTGACTATCTGACCCACCATTCAGATGATCAGCATACGGTCTAAGGACCACCCAGGCAGAGACAAATATTCGATCGAGGCAATCCGCATGTGGTAGGCGGACATGGCATAGGAGCTAGCTATGCATCTAGCGGTGGATGACATTTTGAGGTGTTACCACCACCACCACCAGGAGGTCTACCCCGACCACAGGGAGAAGGTGGAGAGGGGAAATCTCAGCTCCATGCAGCTGAGGCCTATGACCATGGCACTCCGGATATGATACGAGGTATGATCTACGTCTATTCCACCCTAGCTGCAGTTCTTATAGAGACAGGTGTCAGTCACTCTTTCATTGCCACTTCCCTCGTTCGGAGATCGGAGATTCCAACGGAGCTTTTGGATCGATACTTACGGCTAAATACTCCTACGGGAGCAGACGTGAAGATTATGCACTGGTGCCGGCAGGGTGAGCTTACTCTAAGAGGTGAGAGCTTCGGCTGGGATCTCCTCGTAGCGGCATCGAGGCCTTACGACTTCATCTTGGGTATGGACTGGTTATCTTCAGCCCATGCTCATATAGACTGTATTAGGTGAAAAGTGCAGTGTGTCTGCATGGATGGGACATGTTTTACCTTCACCGATGAGATGTGAGCCTTTCCAGCACAGGACGGACTTACTCAGAGGAGGGTTAAATCGGTCACTAATCAGTTGGGATGCCTTAACCTCAGAGCAATTGATGTGGGGAGTCCAAGATATCCTGTAGTGGTGGACCAGTATGCAACTGTTTTTCCTAATGATGTCCCAGGTCTACCTCTTCATAGAGAGGTGGAATTTTACATTGAATTGTACCATGGGAAGACACCGATATCTGCTCCAGCATATCAGATGGCTTCCACGGAGCATCACGAGCAGTGGGTACAACATGATGACTTGTTGGGGAAGGGATTCATCTGGATCAGTGTTTCTCCCTGGGAAGCCCCAATTCTGTTCGCCAAGAAGGTGGATGGGAGCTTGAGGATCTATGTTGACTATCATGACTTTAACCAAGATACTGTGAAGAACAAGTACCCACTCCAATGGATTAATTAACTCTTCGATCAGATGAAGGGAGCATGATGGTTCTCAAAGATAGACCTCAGATCAGGCTATCACCAGCTCAGAGTTCGAGAAGAGGATGTGCAGAAGATGGCCTTTAGGTGTCGGTATGGCCACTACGAGTTCTTGGTTATTCCATTTGGTGTAACCAATGCTCCAACAATGTTCGTGGGACTCATGAAAATGATATTTCAACAATACATCGATCATTTTTTCATAGTCTTCATCAATGAAATCCTGATCTACTCGACTACTGAGGAGGAGCATGCCTATCAATTTTGGGTAGTACTGGACACACTCTGAGAGAACCAACATTATAGTAAGCTCTCGAAGTTCTAGTTTTGGATCCAAGAGGTTCACTTTCTTAGACATGTCATTTCTGAGGCTGGAGTTGCAGTAGATCCAGCGAAGATTGAGGTAGTGATTTCTTGGGAGTCACCCAGGAGTGTGACGGAGATACGGAGTTTCCTTGGTTTGGCTGGATACTATCGGAGGTTCATACCAGACTTCTCTAGAGTTTCAGCAACACTATCAGCCTTGACGAAGAATGGGAAAACCTTTTTGTGGTCGGAGAGATTCCAGCAGAGCTTTCAGGAGCTGAGGTAGAGGCTGACTAGTGCCCCCATCTTGAGGCTTCCAGAGGAAGGCGTAGGTTACGTAGTCAACTACGAAACATCTGGGACCAGACTCGGATGTTTCCTCATGCCGGAGAAAGTTGTGATCGCATATGGTTCTCGGCAGCTGAGGCACCATGAGCATAACTACACTACCCATGACCTGGAGTTAGCGGCAGTGGTCTTCGCCTTGAAGATGTGGCGGCACTATCTAATGGGAGAACGTTTTACCGTATACTCTGATCACAAGAGTCTCAGGTATATCTTCTCTCAGAAGGACCTGAACCTGAGACAGTGATGTTGGATTGAGTTCCTCCAGGACTATGACTTTGAGATATTCTATACCCTTGGGAAGGGAAACATTGTTGTGGTTGCGATCAGCAGGAGATCTGGTATACAGCTTCTAGGAGAGGTGACAGAGCAGCTAGCTACTTTACAGGTATCCTTTGTGGATAGAGACAGAGCATATTTTCTTCAGTCTCCCACAGTCACTCCTCTACTTCTTCAGCGAGTCGGGGAGGTGCAGCATGGAGACGCTGACTGCGAGACACGGCGTGGTCAGATATCCACAGGGCAGGCACCTGATGAATTTTCTGAAGGTGGGGAGCATTCCATCCTCTTCAGAGGACGTACCATGGTACTAGTGTCACTTCAGGAGGAAGTGTTGAAGATATTTCCACACATTCCTTCTAGTGGTACATCCCGGAATGGCGAAGATGTTTCAGGACCTTCAACCACAACACTGGTGACCAGGTATGAAGAAAAAAGTTGCAGAGTCTGTTTCTCAGTGCCTCACTTGTCAGCAAGTGAAGGCGGAGCATCATGTACCAGTAGTCTTGGTTTATCCATTAGAGGTCCTAGAGTGTAAGTGGGATGGGATATCCATGGACTTCGTGACAGGACTTCCATGTACGTTCAGGGGACATGACTCTATCTGGGTGATCGTCAACCGACTCACAAAGTCAGCCAACTTCCTACTAATCCGAGAGCAGGGTTCAGTAGAGAGCTTGGGACGCCTCTATGAGCAAGAGATTATGTGACTACTTGGAGTAATCTTGATGACCATCTCCGATCGTGATGCACGATTTAATTCCCGGCTATGGAAGGCGATTCATGAAGCTTTCGGGACGCAGCTTTGTTTGAGCACCACCTTCCATCCTCATATGGATGGACAGACTAAGCGGACCATTCAGACCCTCTAGGACATGATCCATGCATGTTTCCTCAACTTCAGTCATAGTTGGGAGGATCAATTACCTTTGGTGGAGTTTTCATACAACAGAAACTATCACACCACCATAGGGATGGCACATTTTGAGGTGTTCTACGGGTGACCTTTTAGATCACCTCTGTGTTGGACTGACCCAGGGGAGTCAGCACTAGTGGGACCAGAGATGGTACAAGCTACCAAAGAGAAGGTGAAGATCATCTAGGTGCGGATGAAGACTGCACGGAGTAGGTAGAAGTCGTATGATGATAGGAGATGGAGACCTCTGGAGTTTGAGGATAGAGACCATTTCTTTCTATGGGTCTCACCCCAATGAGGTCTACGGAGATTTGATTGAGGTAGCAAGCTATATATGAGATTCATCAGACCTTTCTATCTCCTCAGCAGATTTGGAGAGGTGGATTACTGCTTAGCTCTTCCACCTCAGTTGCACCAGGTGCACAACGTCTTCCACGTATCCCAGCTGAGGAGATGCATGCACGATCCTTCCCACATCATCGACCATAGAGAGCTGGACGTTGACGATTGGGTGACTTTTGCGGAGGTTCCAGTGGAGATTGAGGATCGATAGGAGTGGTTCCTTCGTGGATGGTCGATACCTCTGGTGCGTGTTCGCTGGCAGCACATAAACCTCCAGGAGAGCACCTGGGAGCGAGAGGCTCAGATGCGTGCTCCGTACCCCCACTTGTTCCCTTATTTCTAGTTATAGCTTACGGTGACGTAAATCCCTAAGGTGGGGAGAATGTAATGAACCGGAATTTTCGTGGAATTTTTTTTCATAAATACATTGGAATTTTATGAATCCTCGAAAATTGAGGGCGTGTGATTTCGTGGCCCGGTGTGCCCGGAATCAATTTCTGAAGTTTTGTTCAGGTACATTCAGTAAACTTACGAGCGGGTTTTTATAACTTTTGAACCGGTGCTCGGAATTGAAATCCAAGGGCACCGTTGAACTCACAACGCTGATATTCACTTATGAAGACTTTCACCTCAACAACAGTTGGTCGAGAATAAGAGTTAGTTTCTAGGTTTATAGAGAATGAATTAAATAAAAATAAAGGGTGTGTATTTATTTTTATTTGTTGGTTAAAACCTCCACATGGAAGTTGGAGGTGGTACCACCACACCTTAACCTCCCATGAGAGGTTATGGTGGTGGGCCCCACCCGAACCTAAACTTATCTTCATGATAATTGAGGTGGGGACCACCTGGGGTTAAACTCCCCATCAATGGGAGAAACCCTCCACCTTCCATTAAGTGTAGGGGAGCCTCTTCAACTCCCCTAACACTTAATGTGTCAAATCCTCCACATTAATTTGTTTGTGCCAACCTTATGAATTAATTAGGTGTAGTTAATTCAATTAATTAACCCTTTTAAATTGTGTGCCAATGATTAAAATAATAAACAAACTATTATTTTGGGCTTGGCATATTTATTTTTGTGAAAAATTTGGGAGAAGAAAGAGCACTTGGAGAAACTTATTCTCTCCAAAGAAGAACGCTCCTATTAATGAAGAACAGCCATTGAAGAATGAGGAAAACTTCATCTGCCAACAAAGTATATCTTCTTCTTTGATCTCCAACCGGAACAAGGGAGGAAGCGCCGTATTTGAAGAACACTGACGACGTCGTCCTCGACTTCTTCACCTTCATTCTCGATGTCAAAGAATCTGAAGTAGGGGTTTAATTTTAATTTAAGTGCCATGTTCTTCCTTTATTTTAAAAATGAAGAATGGTGATGATTACCTTTTGCAGGTGGGATGTTGTGCTTCGTTCTTGAGAACAAATTGCTACCACCATAAACGTGGAGGGTGCAGGCCAAACCAACATGGCCTAACCCTCCGCCGTTCTTGTTTGTAATAATCTTCGGCATGGCGATGAGGCGACAGGACGACAAAGGCAACGGTCGCGCTCCCCACGGCCTCCGCGAATCGTGCCGCCCTCACGGCGCTTTGGCCGAATCGGCTCTGCCGCCTTGGGCCGCACCGCACTGCCGCTGGCCGCGCCACCCACCGGCCCGAGCCGCGCCACACCCCGGCCTCCCGGTCACGCCCCGCATGCCTGGGCGCGCCCCGCTGGCCTGGCCGCACCCCACCGGCCCTAGTCTCGCCCCGCCGGCCTGGTCCCGCCCCACCGGCCTGCCCGCACCCTTCTGACCTGCTCGCCGGCCTGGCCGCACCCCGAAAGTCTGCCCAGCCGCCTGCGTGGTCGCCCGCCTGGCACCCTACCCGGCCACCTCCCAGCCTTTCCGGCCACCTTCCGGCCTAGGCGCGCCCTGGTCGGCCCCCCGTCGGCCCACCTGCTGGCCTTCTCGGCTGCCACATGGCCTGTCCGGCCTGCCCGGTCGCCTCACGTGCGCCTGGCCGAACTGCATCGGCCGACACGCCCAAATGGTCTAACAGGGTCGACCTAGACCGGGTCGGCCCATACTGGGTCGGGCCGGATGGGTCCGACTGGGGAAGACCGGACCCGGGCCCACTATGACCCTTTACTTTCTTTTGGACATACCTTTGGCACCAGGCGTCTGTTAGACGAACCGTCAGTGGCCCTGGTAATCTTGGAGCGTAACGGTCCCTTTGTGTATACCCCACCAGAGTTTGGGGTATAGTTGAGATACGATCAGGTTAGATTGTGCACGAATCCAACCAGGCCCCCGGGACTAAAAGGCTAATAACTCTCATAACAGGCGTTCGATTAACGCGCCATTTGTCGTGTTGAGTATCTTATGGAACGATGGATATTTTGAATACATAAACATAGGACTTAGTAGAGGTTGATGTATTGATACTTGGCTTGAAGAGCGGACCCCATCCTGGAAGCAAGCGTGCTCTATGTGGAAACCCAGTTGTTGGCTGCTCTCTGACGATTGTTCCTGGATCCTGTGTGTAACACCCCGAGCTTCCACGATATGCTTCTCTTTCAATAATGCAATAGCTTGCATTGTACGCAAGTTCGATTTCTAACACACCGCGACTAATCAAAGTAGTCGTTATGAATAGTAATACCCACTTTTTAAAATTATAGAAATTTTATATTTCAAAATGGACTTAATTTTTGTATTCGTAATATCGAAATTATCCTAAGTTGATTTTTTTGTAATTTTCTGAGAACTTCCAATTTTTTATGAATAGTGAAAAATACTTAAAACAACTTTTTTAATCAAAATAATTTATAGTGATAAATTATACTATTTATTGGTTTTAAAGTATAATTAGAATATATTTTTGCCATTTTATCCAATGGTGGTCATTAGAATTAGTTTAACATTGAATTTGGACATAAACAATTATCAATCTTTTAATATATATTGTTTCTTAAAAACACGCTATTTGCTGTGACAGTGGGAATTAATTATAAAATTAATTAATGCAACATATATGCTTGGAATTTTTTAAAATAGAAATTATTTTTGAATTCGGAATATCAATTATAGCTTAGGGTGAAATTTTGGCATTGTTCTGAAAAACTTCAATTCTTGATGAATAGTGAAACCACTAAGTGGTAGTTAAAAAACTGATTTTTTGTTTAAATGAAACATTACCACTTCTGTGATTTGATTTTCAAAAATACGACATACATGGTTGTCATTAGGAAGTAAAATGTGGTTCAATGGGATTAAAATAATTTTTTGGTGAATAGTAACTTTTAAGTTTAATTAATTGCAATTAAAGGTAATTAGTGAAATTTAAGGTAAAAATGATATTATAAAAATATGAAAATACCTTTACACCTGTCCTACCCCTATTGGATGAGTCCTGGCCAACCAAGAAAATCCATGGGTCAACTTGGGGACCCCATGGAGCCACTTGGGTAAGAAAATGACAATAATAACTTTTTATTTAAAGAAAAAATAAAATTGCCACAGACATGAGTTGTTTTACTAAAACAATTATTACATGGGGTGATATAAGGAAACTTTTCAACTATAAATTTTCATTGGAACGACAAAAATACTTCCTACATTATGATTTTTTTTTATAATTTTTAGACATTATATAAATTAAATATTTTATGACACAATGATGATGCAGTGATTACCTCATTAATTAACGATTTAAATAAAATGAAAAGATAATGTAAAATCTAAGACTTAAACTTGTCAAAAACCTATTGTATGGGTATATTTAGAAACCTTATCACCTTATCCTAGAAATATATAAGTGTGGGACCTTTAAAATCTGAAACTCATTATATAATAAAGTAACATTTCATGACTTTCCAAGAGTGCCCCTCCTCTCCTCTTATAAAAGGCCCCCACCACTACCACCTTATTCACACCATCAAAGTCTTTTGGCTCGGCCAACCTCTACCCAAATACTCTCTCAAATTCCCTCTCTTACTCCTAGAAGCCTCACTTTGGGCAGAATTCTTCCCAAGTAATCCTTTGTCTCAAATCAAAAAAGAGTTACACGATTTTAAGGTAATGTCTTATCTTATGTTATTTTGTTTTATTTTGCTTCTCCAACCCCCTAAACTCTTGTTATTAAATTTTTTTGTAACAACAACAGTATCCTAAATATACTAGTATGTTGTTATAATAATTATTAGAGATAAACTTACACACACCTACATCTAATGGTTAAAGAACATACTGTTTCTGTGGATGGCGAATTTCTGCCTCACGAAACGATGAGTGTTCAACACTCATATAACACCTTCAAAGGTGGCCATTAAGATGTCACTATATTTATATATGATATATAATATGTTTATGTTTTACTTATGCTTCTTTATTTTTCATTTATGTCATACATTTATGGTTTCCATTATGGGTAAACGTGATATCTTCATTTTAGGAAGTGTGGACTACCGCCCCCTCAAAGTGATTTGAATCATTAATGCCATATGTGGGATTTCTAGAGGATGGAATAAATGGTATTATACATTATATTATACTGGAATTATATTATAACTTTATATAATTATAACTTCATTCCATTAAATACAAAATATAAATGAAAGTAGCGTTCATGTGTACGTACGGCTTACCGTCTCCATGAACGGTGCATTTCATTTCTTACCTCTAAATGTTATGTAATATTATAAATGCATGTATATACTGGATATATATGATATATATAATATCTACATCATTAATATAATTCTGGATATAATGGATATTTTACCACATGAACAAATTGTAATTATAAGAAGTTTATTTTTGACTCAAGTACATAAGATCGAAAAAACGACCGTTATTAACTTAAATAATTACATAATGTTCATAACATGGTAATAAGTGATATAAAAGGAATAATGAACTTTAAAAAGGTTCTTAAGCAGGTAGAGATTAACTCTAGTTTATTATTCAGGAGGTTAAAGAGCGGTTTAGTCAAGTCGGACGCGAGGTAAGGGAACTTCTTAACCCAATTTCCATTCTTTGGGTTAATCTCCTACTTTTAAATTATGTCATTATATTATTAAGTCCTATCTTTTATTTGTACTTTCTTTATGTGTACCTATAGTGAATACACATAATAGATCTATTTTATTTAAAAAATGATCTTTGTAAGGGACTTCGTCTCAATCTCCTTTCATTGAGGCATATTTGGTTTTATACAAAACTTTCCTTTATACGGTGTATAAACCCCTTTGACTTTTAATTTTATTCAAAAGGAATCTTTTTATACGAAGTTTTTTTACTAAACGAAAAAAGGAATGTTTTTTTCTTACGTATGCGGCAACAACGACTTCTCCGCCGCTGTGACTATTATTTGAGTTTCGGATTCCTCTATAAGCCATAGTTTTTTTAAATGAAAAATAAATACAATGTTTTAATTTTCTTTTATTTTGGTATTGAAAATGGTTTTGAAAGTGTTTTTATTATATCAATGTGTTGTATTGATATCTGGTGATTGAAATGTGGAAATGTTATGTTTCCATTATGCATATTTTATGTGATATGATTATGTTATGGTTTATGATATTATTAAACCTGTTCATATGAGGAATGCATTGGACTTAATGAGTGACGGGTGGAGCCTGCTATAGCTCCTCAATGAATTGGTAGGTCTCATGAGACAAACTAGTGTCTTGGAATGAGGCCTTGACAAAATCTTATTTGTAGTCTTGGCACGAGGCCTTGGCTATGTGGTTATGATAGTCTGGCATTATGCATTCCATCATTATGAAGGGAGGTATTGATACTTCATGTGATTATTCGACTAGTAGAATATCCATGTGAGTAAGTAAATGGAATTATTTAATTTTATTCTTTTCATATTATGCTGAAGTTCAAGTATAAAAAGGCTTTTGTTTAATTTATACATTGCCTTAAATGTTAATGTTTATTTATGAAATCTTCCGCGATATTTTTATCCTTATTGAGCATCTAAGCTCACCCCTTTCAATGTTTTAATATTTTCCAGGATGTGAAGAAGTATTTTATGAATGACCTGCAGGGATAGTCAGAAGAGGATATGAGTATGGACTAAGGAGACTTTGTTATTGTAGTTGTTAACTTTATGATGTAATGTAACATTTATGAATGTATCTAGTGTTTCCAAGGCTACTAAACTAATCAGTCTTTCGAGACTTGATCTTTTGTTTTCATGCCAATGTTACGCAATAATGCACCGACTCTAGGTAACTGGGGTCGGGGCGTTATAGTTGGTATCAGAGGCAGTTTAGTACTAACCTTGGAAGCTAGATTTAAATAAAATCTGATTAGGGCACATAGCCCAAAGATAGACTTTAATGATTAGTATAGAAGAACTTCTTAGAATTTTGGTATTATAGAGATTTTGTGAGTTTTCCGAGCAATACATCCCTTTCTGGATACGAACAGGTAGAGGTGGCTCTGGCCCATATGTACCTAGGGGTAAAACCAGAAAACACCGCTTTGAGCTAGAATCGAACGGGAACTGGTGCACGACAACGGGCCTTGCTTGACTCTTGGTTAAGACACTCCCAGGGCATATGCTTAGGATAATTATCATTTTATTTACAAACCATTATGAAGGGCTTATGAGTACATACTTCCTCAAAGAAAACATTTTTATGATTATGGATTATATCCATAAATAGTTCAATTTATGTTAAGTTTTTTACAAGTATGGAATTATGTATTTTAATTCATAAACTAATCTATTTTATGCCATTGTTTTGAAATGGTGCCTAGTGGAAGGAATGGAAACCGTATCAATACACGCACTCCATGTAGGGATTTCCCTCCTGCTCAAGATAATTATTGTGGAGTTGGAGATACAACTGGTGTTGATCAACTTATTACCATTCTGGGACAACTCACTCAGGTTATGAATAATAACCTTACTCATATGGAGAACCCTGATCCGCAACGTGGAGGATCAATGTTAGACCGCTTCATGAGGTAACAACAGCCAACATTTAATGGTGGTAAAAATCCATTAGTAGCTGAGAAATGGATAAACTCCTTAGAGAAAATATTCCACGCCTTGGGGAGTAGCGAAAGGGAGAAGGTTGTCATGGCAGTCTACTGCCTCACTCGAGATTCCGATCAATGGTGGTCGCTGATTCAAAACACAATGGAAGATGAATAAGTATCAAGTATGGAATTGAGGGAGTTTAAGGAAATTTTCTTAGAAAAATACTTTCCACATGACCATCGAGCAGATATGGAAAGGCAATTTCTGAGTCTGAGGCAGAAGGAGGATGAGAATGTCGCAAAGTATGAGGCTAACTTTACAAGGTTAGCGAAGCATGCTGCAGGTTATATACGTAACCCAAGAAGTAATATTGATAGTTTCTTTGATTGGTTAAAACCATTTCTCTGTCGATCATTAGTCTCACAAACCTTCTCGTCATACGAAGATATAGTCTCGTGTGCTATCAAGACAGAAAAGGAATTCTCTAAATCTTATGACAATAAAGTAAAGAAAGAGAAGAAGAGAATGGGGGAACAAGAGATAGATAAAGGGAAAAAGGGAAAGAAGGATTTTCCATTATGCGATAATTGTGGGAAGAATCACCCCGGTACTTGCCTAAAAGGAATGGGATTTTGTTATAAATTTGGAGAAAATGGTCACCAGGCTCGTGAATGCAAGGGAAAGAAAGAGGATATCAATGTTGAATGCTAAAATTTTAGGGAAAGGGGGAATTGTGAAAATAAATTTCCTAAGCGTGAGGGAACCTTATCTCAGAAAAGGCCAAGGGATCAAGGAAAATCTTATGTTGTTTCTACAGTTGAAGTGGAATAATTAATGTATTGGTGATTTTGGAAACAAGGATTATATTCTGGTTATAAGAATAATGTGATATATATAAGGATTGTACTGCAGTACTTTTTGTTATCATTAAGGTTTTAATATGATGAAGGTAATCATATTTTTTTATGTGACAATAATAGAAACTTTACTTTGTTTGGGGAATCTAATGTTACAATTGATTTTTGAATTTAAGGACCTTTTAGAGAAAGTCTGGACGGAGGTATTTTGGATAACTATAATGGTTGGAATGGATTAAGTTGAACATTAGATATTATTTTTTAAGGTTAAAACATTTATGAAGATTATTTTTGGAATATTATAATATTATAGTATAGGAAAAGGACAACCTGCAGGTTGGGGGATAACCCGTCGTGTCGGACAAAGCTGCAGGAATCGAACCCACAATCATAGTGAGATAGGCCTTTATTACCTACCACTAGCCTACAAGAAGTCCCTAGTTATTACAAAAAAGTTTTCCTAATCTAAATGGTATGTGTTAATATTTAAAACCTTATACAATTAGGATAAATAGAATATTTTTGAGTTCTATTACCTTTTGGGGTGAATGATGGGTTTGTGGTAAAAATTTATTAAAGAATGAAAGTCTACATGACAAGTAAGTATATTTCCTTAAGTTCTTAGTAAATCTCCTAAATAAATTCCTCAACTTTATAAAAGGTAACTTAAAAAAAACGTTGTCGGTTAACTTTTCCAACTGGGGATTCAAAGACCATTTAACCAATCACAATTTTCTGATTTTCTTGTGGCTAACTTTCTCTTAATCCTATTTTCTACAACTCTCCATCAGACCTTGATGGTTTATTTTTCTTCCATATCCATATTTTCATAGAATCCTAGTATGGGCTATCTCGGGTGACCTTTGTACTTCTCTTTATTTCTTTTAAAGATATATTTTTATTAACCTTATTTCCGATGTGGGTTTTCCACAAAGGTATTTTCTATTTTCAACCTTTTATTTTCCAAGAAAAATTGCAAATTGTGAGGATGAAATTTATTGAAGGAGGGGAGAATGTAACACCCCGAGCTTCCACGATATGCTTCTCTTTTAATAATGCAATAGCTTGCATTGTACGCAAGTTCGAGTTCTAACACACCGTGACTAATCAAAGTAGTCGTTATGAATAGTAATACCCACTTTTTAAAATTATAGAAATTTTATATTTCAAAATGGACTTAATTTTTGTATTCGTAATATCGAAATTATCCTAAGTTGATTTTTTTGTAATTTTCTGAGAACTTCCAGTTTTTTATGAATAGTGAAAAATACTTAAAACAAGTTTTAATCAAAATAATTTATAGTGATAAATTATAATATTTAGTGGTTTTAAAGTATAATTAGAATATATTTTTACCATTTTATCCAATGGTGGTCATTAGAATTAATTTAACATTGAAATTGGACATAAACAATTGTCAATCTTTTGATATATATTGTTTCTTAAAAACACGCTATTTGTTGTGACAGCGAGAATTAGTTATAAAATTAATTAATGCAACTTATATGTTTGGAATTTTTTAAAATAGACATAATTTTTGAATTCGGAATATCAATTATAGCTTAGGGTGAAATTTTGGCATTGTTCTGAAAAACATCAATTTTTGATGAATAGTGAAACCACTAAGTGGTGGTTAAAAAACTGATTTTTTGTTTAAATGAAAAATTACCACTTCAGTGATTTGATTTTCAAAAATCCAACATACATGGTTGTCATTAGGAAGTAAAATGTGGTTCAATGGGATTAAAATAATTTTTTGGTGAATAGTAACTTTTAAGTTTAATTAATCGCGATTAAAGGTAATTAGTGAAATTTAAGGTAAAAATGATATTAAAAAAATATGAAAATAAATTTACACTTGTCCTACTCCTATTGGATGAGTCATTTCCGACCAAGAAAATCCATGGGTCAACTTGGGGACCCCATGGATCCACTTGGGTAAAAAAATGACAATAATAACTTTTTATTTAACGAAAAAATAAAATTGTCACAAATATGAGTTGTTTTACTAAAACAATTATTACATGGTGTTATATAAGGTAAAATTTAGACTATAAATATTCATTGGAAAAACAAAAAGATTTCCTAAATTATGATATTTTTTTTATAATTTTTAGACATTAAATAAATTAAATAGTTTATAACACAGTGATGATGCAGCGATTACCTCATTAATTAACAATTTAAATAAAATGAAAAGATAATGTAAAATCTAAGACTTACACTTGTAAAAAACCTATTGTATGGGTAGCTTTATAACCCTTATCACCTTATCCTAGGAATATATAAGTGTGGGACCTTTAAAATCCGAAACTCATTATATAATAAAGTAGCATTTCATGACTTTCCAAGAGTGCCCCTCCTCTCCTCTTATAAAAGGCCCCCACCACTACCACATTATTCACACCTTCAAAGTCTTTTGGCTCGGCCAAACTCAGCCCAAATACTCTATAAACATTCCACTATTACTCTTATAAGCCTCACTTTGGGCAGAATTCTTCCCAAGGAAGCCATTGGCTCAAATCAAAAAAGAGTTACCTGATTTTAAGGTAATTTCTTCTGTTATGTTATTTTGTTTTATTTTTCTTCTCCAACCCCATAAACTCTTGTTATTAATTTCTTTTGTAACAACACCAGTATCCTAAATATACTAGGATGTTTTTATAATAATTATTCGAGCTATACTTACACACACCTACATCTAATGGTTAAAGAACATACTGTTTCTGTGGATGGCGAATTTCTGCCTCACGAAATGATGATTGTTCAACACTCATATAACACCTTTAAAGGTGGCCATTAAGATGTCACTATATTTATATATGATATATAATATGTTTATGTTTTACTTAAGCTTATGTTTTTTCCATTTATGGCATACCTTTATTTTTTCCATTATGGGTAAACGCAATATCTTCATTTTAGGAAGTGCGGACTACCGCCCCCCTCAAAGTGATTTGAATCGTTAATGCCATATGTGGGATGTATAGAGGATGGATTAAATGGTATTATAAATTATATTATACTGGAATTATATTATACCTTTATATAATTATAACTTCATTCCATTAAATAAAAAATATAAATGAAAGTAGTGTTCATTCGTACGTACGGCTTACCGTCTCCATGAACGGTGCATTTCATTTCTTACCTCTAAATGTTATGTAATATTATAAATGCATGTATATACTGGATATATATGATATATATAATATCTACATAATTAATATAATTCTGGATATAATGGATATTTTACCACATGAACAAAGTGTAATTATAAGAAGTTTATTTTTGACTCAAGTACCTAAGATCGACGAAACGACCATTATTAACTTAAATAATTACATAATGTTCATAACATTGTAATAAGAGATATAAAAGGAATAATGAACTTGAAAAGGTTCTTAAGTAGGTATAGATTAACTCTAGTTTATTATTCATGAGGTTAAAGAGTGGTCGAGTCAAGTCGGACACGAGGTAAGGGAACTTCTTACCCCAATTTCCATTCTTTGGGTTAATCTCATACTTTCAAATTATGTCATTATATTATTATGTCCTATCTTGTATTTGTACATTCTTTACGTGTACCTATAGTGAATACACATAATAGATCTATTTTATTTAAAAATGATCTTTGTAAGGGACTTCGTCTCAATCTCCTTTCATTGAGGCATATTTGGTTTTATACACAGCTTTCCTTTATACGGTGTATAAACCCCTTTGACTTTTAATTTTATTCAAAAGGAATCTTTTTATACGAAGCATTTTTACTAAACTACAAAAGGAATGTTTTTTTCTTACTTATGCGGCGACAATGACTTCTCCGCCGCCGTGAATTTTATTTGAGTTTCGGTTTCCTCTATAAACCATAATTTTTTTAAATGAAAAATAAATACAAAATTTTAATTTTCTTTTATTTTGGTATTGAAAATGGTTTTGAAAGTGTTTTTATTATATCAATGTATTGTATTGATATTTGGTGATTGAAATGTGGAAATTTTATGTTTCCTTTATGCATGTTTTATGTGATATGATTATGTTATGGTTTATGATATGTTTAAACCTGTTCATATGAGGAATGCATTGGACTTAATAAGTGATGGGTGGAGCCCGCTATAGCTCCTCGATGCATCGGTAGGTCTCATGAGACAAACTAGTGTCTTGGCACGAGGCCTTGACAAAATCTTATTTGTAGTCTTGGCATGAGGTCTTGGCTACGTGGTTATGATAGTCTGGCATTATGTATTCCATCATTATGAAGGTAGTTATTGATATTGCATGTGATTATTCGACTAGTAGAATATCCATGTGAGTAAGTAAATGGAATTATTTAATTTTATTTTTTCTATATTATGCTGAAGTTCAAGTTTAAAAAGGCTTTTGTTTTAGTTATACATTGCCTTAAATGTTAATGTTTATTTATGAAAGCTTCTGCGATATTGTTATCCTTACTGAACATCTGAGCTCACCCCTTTCAATGTTTAAATATTTTCCAAGATGTGAAGAATTATTTTATGAATGACCTGCAAGGATAGTCAGAAGAGGATATGAGTGTGGACTAAGGAGACTTTGTTATTATAGTTTTTCACTTTATGATGTAATGTAACATTTATGAATGTATCTAGTGTTTCCAAGGCTACTAAACTAATCGGTCTTTCAAGACTTGATCTTTTGTGATCATGCCAATGTTACGCAATAATGCACCAACTCTGGGTAATTGGGGTCAGGGCATTACACTGTGTGGGTTCGACAGCTCTGACTACAGTTCCTAGATCCCATGTGGGTTCGACAGATTACTATTACTGGATCCTGTGTGGGTTCGACAACTCTGACTACTGTTCTTGGATCCAGTGTGGGTTCGATAGTTCTGTTTTCTATTCCAGGATCCTGTGTGGTTTCTACAGAATAAATGATTCAGTGGCTACATATGATCATCTAAAAATCTCAATAAAAGTTGTATACTTGTGTGAGCTGAGTCAGTGACTTTTGTGTTTTCCTCATGATTGAGAAGGATTACTTGATAACTTAGGTGTATGTATGGGCAAACACCTAAGTGGGGTTATAATTTGTTTTCATACCTTTGGTTTATCCTTGCTGGATTTTGTTATTCCTTGAAGGTCTCGGGGTCCCTACTTAGTATCGTTATTCTCACCCCTACACGGGCAATGCCCACACCTCGTTTTGTTGGATGCAGACGATGGACAACGCTGACGGAGACTGAGAGCACCAAGACTAGACAGTACCTGGAGGTGGACCTTACATTGATTCGGTACACGTAGGAGACTGACGGACTTGGAGTGTTGAGGAGTCTATCTGTACGTACCCTTCAGGTAGGATCCATGGTGGAAGATCCTAGAGCTGCTTTTACATTTCAGTTGTTTTTTTCAGTTGTACTCATATTTTACAGTAGGTCTTGTATTCTGGCCTTTTTTACATACAGTACTCTCCATTGTTATACAGTTTTACATAGTGTTTTCATATCCAGTTGTGTTCTCTATTGTGTTTGTTTACATTTATAATGGAAATTACTTCCTAGTTTTAGGGAATTACGCCTTGGTGCTAGTCGCCAGCCCCTGGCCTATGGAAGGCGGGCTTGGGGTAGTCACGGCACGGGCCCCAGGGGATGGGTCGTGACAAAAGGGATATTAATCATTCTAAAATATTGATATATTATTGGTATATCATTAATTATGGGACATGTAATTGGATTTACTAAAAACAATGTTTCATAGAATGTATGTGATATATGTGTACATTGTGATTTCATTCAGTATTACAAAAGTCATGAAATTTTTCTTGGATCTCATGAATTATATTTCACAACCCAACCTAGAATACAAAATTATAGTATTAATTGATATTAGTTATGTATATTCTCAAAAAAACAGTCGAATGTTGAGGTTTGTGATGTTTTTTTGGGAATGCTTCGAGCACAATGGCTGGATGTTATGTTATTAAAGTGTGACTGCTAGATTAATGATTTATATTTTCATGGTCATGTTGCATTAGTGGTTGGATTTTATATTGATCAAAAAATGTTGTAGGAATTGAAATTTTGGTATAGGATCAGTATTGTGTTTGATATTTTTGGTTTTCTTATCTTGGTTAAGTATATGAGGCTATTTATTTTGTATTTCTCTACATTGGATGACCATGTGATTCCAAAAAATGAGGTGAAATTAGAGTGAAACAATCAGTTATGTGAAATATTAGGATTTTAATATAATATTTAAATTTTCAACAATTCTATGTTTTCCAAGATTAGGGATTGGTTATACCATGTATCTTGATGCATATTGGGTTAGTATTAGGGATATGTTGATCTAGGGTGGTCGAGGGGTCAATTCGGGGTCTCATAAACTATAACCCGATGAGTGAAAATATACTTCCAATTATTTGGATCTAGTATAAGTATTACATGAATTAAGGTGTTGTAAAAATTATCTCTTTTTTTAGAGTTTTTTCATCTTTATATAACACAATATCTTATGGTACATCATATCCCTTCTGTTCTTGAAAAAGTTACAAGGGTATTGGCGGGAGTATCTATAGAGGTATAGTTTTGAGATAGTGTATACCCTAGGGTTGAAGCGTTTTGTGGAAAACACTTTAAGAAGAAATAATATAGATTGGATTGTTTGGTAATCTAGTTAGAATGGTGTTTAATGAACCTTTTCATAAAATTGAAACTAGATACGATAATGGGGCAGGAGGCCACGACTTTTTCTCTCCTAGTTATTTAATTCATTGTAATAGATTTGGAAAAGGCCTTCCAAAAATCTAATATAGGTTTTTTCATGTTGTAGAAATGGATATGGGTGATAACCTACTTCAAGGATAGTATTAGTAGGAGGAAGGGGTGTTGTGTGTCCGTGGAAGAGTGGTTTTTTTTAATTCTATGAGAGAAGAGTTTTTTTGGGATTCCCACACCTTGATTTAGGTAGTTTTCCCATGGCTGACAACAATACACCATTTTTAGGCATAACATATGATGTCTTGTAATTAGGTAAATCTTCATGGGTTTTTTTTATTTTTTCACTTACCTTTGGTAAGATAAATATAATGAATTATTGACTCTGAGGGTTACATCATCAACATAGAGCTCCAATATAGAAGTTGGAGGAGGTGATTATATAAATATTTTCTAAATTTATAATGAACCTAAAGGATTATTGTGCGGTGTGTATTTTGGATTACTAGATGAAAATTATCCCATATATGTTTTCAATTTTAGAGACCCAATTTGATAGATTAATATGGGAATTTGTACATCTGAAAGATATTATGACTTCATAAGATAAATATGATCATATTATTTGATGAGGATTCCCATTTCATAGCCTTTTTCCTATTGATTTTTAAGAAAGATATTGTTCTTAGTTTAATTTTAGTACACTGTATCGCCCATAGATATAGATATAATAGAAGAAGATGACTTATATATTTGAAGATATGCTCAAAGAAAGTTGGTTATATTATGATGGATAATGGGATGACCCTATGACATTGGAAGAGTTTTTTTTATAATAATAACATTTAGGATATGATGTAGATAAATTTATATAAGGAATTGTATGGTCAATCATGTCTCTAAAACTTCTACTACTTAGAGGCAAGTGAGTTGGTGATCATTTGACCAAGCATATAAAGGGATACCACATAGTGTGATTAGTTTATAAATAAGTGGTTAGATACTTTCCAAGTAGATAGTTCCATGGTAATGATTTGTGATAGTGACCACATATGTTCATAGTTGGGGATCAAGTATTTTAATTGGTACTATTTGTTTTAGGTAATTTGTATTTATAAAATAGAGGAAATATTGCATCATGGTTCATCGGTCCATTCCAAGTCACTAAGCATGTTGGAACAATTACAAATCAACAGTAAATTCCTACATGAAATCAAAAAATGAATGATGTGTTTCACATAGCACATATCCAGAAGTATGATTCAGACATTATGTACAAGATTGAAAACAATGATGTCATGTTGTATGTGGATGTATCATTTAAGTATAACCCACTGTGTATCTTGGAAGAAATCCAAACGTATTAGGAATTTGACAGTGACTCTTATTTGGGTGTTCTAATAGGATAATAAATCTATGAGGATGTATAATAGAAAGAGGAATATGTACGAGCCTAGTGGATGGATAAATTCAATGAGAAATCTATGATATGATTCTATATAACATAAATCACTTAGGTGAGACTTTGTAATAACCCTTGAATTTTTATATATGATTATGAGATCATTATGGTTTATTAAATATATATTCTTGGATGTTTTGAAATGTGTTCGGTTGGTGCTGGGTATTGGTGTTTCATTAGAGAGGGGTATTGGGACACTCTTTTTGATAAATGTAGTTGGAGGGAACTGTGTACTTGATAAGGTTAAAAGAGTCCCTACATGGACTGAATCCCCACTAGGTGGCCAATGGGGGTGTTCTTAGTGGATGGTGGACCATTGGGTACCTGGTATATGTAGATTGGGTAGACAATGGTATTCCATATTATTTTGTAATTTTTTTTTGATATTTACCCTAAACAACCAATTTGTACCTCCACCCATTATATTATACTCTATCACTAACATTATCCCCCTTGGACTCACTTCTTGGATTCTAAACTCATTCAGTATGTATCAGTTAATTGTTTAAAGTTTCATTAGTTGGGCGAGATTATATTTGGTATGTTTAAACCTATCTAATCCCATGGTGTCAGATTCTCTCAATTTTTATTTCTCACGAATGTTAAATGTAACACCCAATGATTTTATGTTATGTATCTTGTTAAAAAAATTCAATTTCATTTATAATATACATTGCATAAAGCACTGGTCTTAAACGAACCGCGATATACAGTTGAATGTAATTACTTAAACCACCATACATTAACTCAAAGGTTTTCAATAGGATTAAATAAATTTTGGATATATATTTTACACATGAATTCATTGATTACCAATTAATTGGAAATTAAAATAAAAACCAAATGAATATAACTGATGTGATTTTATTAAAAAATAATTTTTATACCCTCAATGGAATTTTAAGATAATAAATTAAATTAATAAAAATTAGTAAATATATTAATCAAATATATGTGTAATATATTCAAAACAAATTTTTTTAAACTCATCCAATAAATTTTACATTCTTATGATAACAATAAATTCAATTTTATGAATAAAAGACAATTTTTCTAAAAGCAGTTTTGCCGCCTATTGATGGTTCGCTTATTTTAAAAATAAATATAGAAAATTTTGGAATTTTATTTGAAAAAACAAACATTATTTTTATATAATAATATAAAAATTTAGTTTCATTTAATATTTTTTATTTTCTGGATAAGTTTCATGTTTTGATTTATAGTAAAAAAATACATTTTAATTAAAAATATTTTTTATATTTAAATATTTTATACTGTAAAATTATATATATTTTTGGTTTTATAGTATAATTAGATCAAGATTATATTATATATTCTAATTTATTTCATTTAAATCAATTAAACATTTTATCTGGATATAAAAATATTTTATTCTTCTGAACATTTTCACATTAAAAACTCGTCTTTACATTCCATCAATGTGATTAATTTTAAATTAATTACTTCAATTTTTTTGTTTTGAATTTTGAAAAATAGATTCCATATTTTGAAGCACTGGGAAAAAACTACGTAAATATGTTTCTTTCGATTTTTGGAGAATATGAATACTAACATTAGTAATTTTTATTAACATAGTTAATTGTATAATGAGTAATTAAGAGTAAAAATAATGTTATATCTAATAATAAATTACAATAATTTTTTAATAATTTTATTTTATGAGTTATTTTATACCAAAATCACATCTTGGTGGATTATATGGACTCTTGAAGCCACTTATATGACTTTATGCCTTTTATAGTATTATAATCGAAGGAGAGTCAAATATTACATACTAATGTTTTTAAAGAGTACTACATTTTTTATAAATGGTTATTAAGAGTCTATCTTTAAAAATAAATAATAATTTGAAACCTAAGTGTTTATCTTAATCAAAATAATTTATTATTAATTTCCAGGGAAAAAAATTAAATTAAAGGCTTTCACAATGATGATAAAGTAATTGTTTAATTAATGGATATATCAAATAAATGTTGTTAAAAATAATAAAATAAATTAAATTTTAAAAAGTTATTGTCATATACGAATTTTATAGATGACATAGACATATTTTTTATTTTTTAATGGTTCTTTTTTTGAGTTATATTTTGTATTGATATTTTTTAAAATTCATGAAATGAATAGAAAGAATTTGGCATTAATGATATTTTAAAGTAACTAATATTTTATTACATGTTAAAAAATTAATTGAAATATAAAATTCATATAGATGATTAATATATGGTCTCCAATTTCATTCATGAATCATTTATAGTTCGTTTTTAATTTTATTGTACCTATATTAACCCTTAAATAGTAAAAAAGAAAAGTTATCACAATAATAGTTAAAGGGTTTAACTAAGGGTTGAAGCCAAAATATAAGTGTATTAATTCAACCTAAACATGTTTAAAAATTATTAAATAAGTGGATTTAGACCCACCCCCATCCTTGTTTTTAAATAAATAAAATTTGACCCATTTTAATTTGAAAATTAATTTATACTAATTTAATATTTTTTGAGTTTACAAAAGGGCCCCTCAACTCAGTTATAAAAGGGCACATACACCCTCACTTATTCCCACCACGTTGAACCTATTATCTTGACCAAAACATGAAAATTTATCCTTCGAACTTACCTAATTTCATTATAGAATCCCTAATTTGGTTATAGAGCCACCCAGAGAAGTCCATTTGTAAAATACAAGTAACCCAAAGAAGAGGCAACAATCATCAACATACATTTTTATTTTATTTCTTTCTTAAACCCCTTAAAATATTTTTCTACTATGTTTATATAAAAACCATATTATCTAAAATATACTTATATATATTTATATTATGTATTTGACATAAAATTTTTCATACGTCAATCAGAATGGATATGAAATTATTGTTCATGTGCGTGGAAGACAACTGCCATGTGAACCAATGTCGTTTGTTCTTCAATTTCCACCTTTCATGGTTAAAAATAATGATGGAATTTCTGTTTTTATATTATATATATTATATTTAATACTTATTTATGCATATTTAATTATTATATATGACATACCATCATTACTTTCATTTTTTTAAGTACTCTAACTTTTTTTTAATTCCAAAATCCACGTTTATTGAAAATAATTTTTTTTATAGTAATAGTTCTATGAACCTTATAAATATTTCATTTTTATTTGAAAAATTAATTTATAATTTTTATTTAACAAATAATATTTTTATTTTAATATTTTATTAATGTATCATTTACATTAAAAATTCTCAAATTTATAAAAAATCGTTTCTTCATAAAAATGTTATATTTCCAAAAAATACAATTTGTGTTACATCGTATCAATTTTAAAAAATCATTTCCAATACATTTATAAATTAATAATAAAAATGAATAAATATAATAATTATGTTATTAAAATAACCCATACAAACTCATACTATTACTGTTTAGATACAATCCATTTATTACACCAGCAAATATTGTAAGGGTAAGGTGTGCAATGGTGAGAATTTTTATGGTTGGTTCGACTGAAAATGATTGGTTCATGATCTCAATGATCTTTAAATTATCCTATAATAGATTTATCTTGTGTTTATGTTTTTTATTATATGATTGGTCTTGGTAAATTTCAAATCTCAGTAAACTATATCCCTCAGAAGATCTAATAAATGGATGTCATAGGGTACAATCCCGAGGGACAAGGCCATCACCCCTTCATTAAATGTAAATTGGAATTTATTATGACCCGTAATATACGAATCGTAATGGTCATTGTAAAATTCCAATGTTATCAATGGTAATGTTGATTAATGGGATACTAAATCAATATACCATATAACAGTACAAAATAACAAAAGTATGTCATGCATTATTTGTTAAAAATTTAATTAATAATGCCATTTATTCATTCAATAAGTGAGTTTAACTTATAAAAGTTTGTGTTTCTATAATTTTTATTGACATTAATAACATATATGATGTCATTAAATCCCCAAATAAGAAAATTATGGAATCTTATATAAATTCTTGTGACCAAGATGATGAATCAAAGATTATTTGATCTCATTCATGTAAAAAATGCGGGAAGAATAACCTCAGGAAACACAGTCAAAGAATTGGAATATGTTTTTTGTGAGGAAAAGGATATAAATTTTGAAACTAAGTTTTCATTTAAAATTATGGATGAATAAAAATTATTCCTAGTGATACTTATGATATTAATACAGTCACCTCATTTGAAAATATATCTTCAGTTATATCAATATTTTATATTCCCTTAAATAATATTATTAGAAAGTGATAATTAAAAGTGTGAGGACTAAATTTATTTTATGTAGGGAGAATGTAACACCTTGATATCTTTATATATTATTAACATTAAATAATTCAATGTGTTATATATATTTTCTCCACACGTGATAATGAACATAAACAAAACTGTGATATATTTATATAAAATATTAATATTTATCAAAAACTATTAAATCTGAGACACTGAATTAGTAGTAATTAATAAGAGTAATCAACATAATAAATATATGTATAATTAAAATAAATACTAATTTTAATATAAATTAAATTTAATTATTTTACAAATATTTAATAATAAGATCATTTATTTTTTAGAAAATTATTTTTCTAAAAAATTACATTTTGATGCGATATTATTTTTCTATATACACAAATATATTATTATTCATAATTTATTTTTGATATTTATAATAGGTTAAAACCATTATAGTTATAATTTATATGAAATAAGTAAAATATTAGCTACTATTTGAAAATATCATTATCCAATAAAAATAGTTTTTATTGTAATTTATCATTTTATTCAAAAATTGAATTTCTAAATAATAGAATTTGAAATTAATAAATATTAATTTTTTTAATTCCTCATTTAAAAATGTAATTACAAGGATGTTTTGATATTTTTTCCTAAAAGGTTTGTTTTTAGTTGAAAAAGATTGTTTTCATGAAACGTGTACTTAATATGAGTTAATAATTATATAAGAATGATATATAAGATTAAAGACCCTTTAAAGTGATCAAATGTGAATATATGGAAAAACATTATTAATTTAATAACATTATTTGACCTTAAAAATCCTATTTAAAACATTTTTATATGTAAATTTAAATGATAGTTTAATTAAAAATATTTTTTTGGTATTTTCATTAAATCTAGTATGTTAATGGGTGATTCGGTTATATATTTAATAGAAATATTCATAAATTATATTAGTATTATAATAATTAAATTTATTTAATTATATTATGAATCCAAGATAAGTTTATATTATATATAAATTTAATTATTAAAAATTTTATTTTTTAAAAAATTATTTTTACATGATTTAGTGTGTTTTTTATAAAATTTTTTTGACACATTTAAATATTTTAATGAATAAAATGATATTCAAAATAAGAAAAATAAGGATCTAATTTGTTAAAAGTGGAAAAATTGATATTTATTTTATTAAACTTAAATAATAATGTTAGAAATTAAAAACCAAGGTAAAAGTAATTTTGTTGAAATGTTAAAATGGAAATCAAAAAAATTATCAATGATGTATAAAAAGGACCTTTTTAGGTGAGTTTGAACACACAATCATTTTCCCCTCCCCTTTTTACATTTTTTAGACTTTAAAACATTCATAGTAACCTCAAATTATGGATAAAGTAAGGGTTACTCTCAAAACAACCCTTCTCCACACTTATAAAGGAGTAACATCTCTAACACTTCAAGACAAACCAACTTATAAAAATCCATCTTCAAAATCTACCAATTTCCCCCATATAACCTATCCAATGTTAAAAATATTCTTTTCATCATTAGTTTTCTTAAGTCCTTCATTTAAAATGACACATTTAAGGGAAATTCAAGTCCCTGATGTGAGTATTATCAACTATAAAACTTTTCTCCATCAATCGATTCATTAAAATATACTTCATCCGAAGAAATATAATTACATTGTGATTTAGTAAAAAATTACTATATTAGTTTTATTATCATTTTATATTCATCTATCACATTCATTAAAAAATGAAACATTCATTCATGTTGAATACCACCAATATGAGGAATAAAAATAAATTTTCATCACCACACATGATGGAGGGTTCCTAGAAATTTTTAATGATGAAATATGTTTTTTATAATTTTATTAATGATATTTAATGAAAATTTTTATAAGTAATTAAATATATGATTAAATAACAGATCTTCATTAATTCAATTGTTTAAAACAAGTGTGCTAAGGGTAAATTATTTTATTCACATTAGGTAATACTTTGATATTACTTAATTTTTGTTATAATTTATTTATAATTTCGACATAACACACTAATAAACCCTAAAAAGATCATTATTATTATGGTATATTGATATTACAAGTAAAGCACCTCATAATCATCAATTAATCATGGTAGGTTGAGGATTGGATCAGTTCAACCACATACATGTACAATACTATAAATTTATATTATAAATGACTATGAGAAAATATTTTCTATTATAATATTATATATATATATATATATATAATTAATTTTTTTTTTTGTTTTGGTATGGTTGTACAAATATTTAACTTATTATTTAAGGAAACAAGTTTTGTTCAAAAAATACCCCAAATCATTATCATCTCCAATTTCATGTTAATGTTTTATAACAAAAAAATAATATATAATAAATTTTAAACATTTTTAATATAATTAAACGTCTATTATAGCACCTTTAGTTATCATTTAATGATGATCTTGGTAACAATAATGGATTCCAGCACTATTTTTAGAAAACTAGCTCCAAACAATAATGATTACCTGCATCTACTGTTGAAAATATGTAATGTCTATCTATGATATATATAGGGTGATTATAAATGTAGTTTATAGATGAAAATTTTCATTTATAAGGTTCTTTGGTAAGTACTAAATTAAGTGAATTTAATTGTCCCGGATTTTTGGTGGAAATGCCGAATCGATTTGGAAACAATTAAGCATTTTTTATTTAAAATTTATATCTTTGAGTCATAATTTGTATTATACACCTAATCTCATTTACTTGGAGTATATAAAACCTATTGGAGATATTATATCATTAATTTTATTTTCATAATATTATTTTAAATTCAACTAAAATCTCCTCTTGCATTTTTTTTACTCAAACCGTAAGAGTTTTCTAGATCCCAATTCTTATTATTTGAGACTTATTAAGGAAAATTTTATATTTTTTTAGTTTATTCATTTCACATATATATATTTTTCTCATAATAATTTTATTTTACAAGATTTAGTATCCATATCATGTTCTCTAATTCAAGTGTCTATAGATGATGTTTTTTCCCATTAGTAATGGTTTTTTTCTAACCCAAATCACCTTCTTTGAGTTATAATGTTTCATCTTGAACATTTTCATTCCATGATTGGGTTCTCCAAATATATTATTTTATTTTATTTTATAATAATTTTTTGGATAATTATGTTTTAATAAAAATAATGTTCTAATATTCTTCATAAAATTTTAATTTTGTACAAGGAGTTTTTTACAATATAAAAATGGGGGTTTCCATTTAATGTTCATATGTTTTGTCTTCCTATATACATTTCTCCAATAAAAAATGTTTGTATTTTATGGGACATATTATTGAATATTATTTTTAAATTTTATAATTTTCTAAGACTTTTTACATAATATTTTGAAAAATACTTTGAGATTTTACCCATAACCTCCTATTTTACATGGAGGTTAAAAATGTTTTTGAAATTATCATTTATGTTTCAAAATCTATTTAAAATTTAATTAAAATATTATTTACCCAAATAGTGTTTATGTTTCACTATATATTCTCTACTGTATATTTACCTTTTAGGGGGAGTTAACTTGAATTTCCAAACAATCTAATTCTGGATTCCTTATTTCATGCTATCGTTCAAGCATTATTTTGTATGGTGGTTTTTTGTCCATATCAAAATAATTATGTGTTTCATTTTTTGAAATATGTGTTTGTTATCTTGAAACCATCCCCATTATATCTATGTGTGAATTATTATCATGTTATTCTAGAATTGATATATTAGTATACTCATATTTGTATAAAGAGTCAACATCACATTTTAGATAATATAGATTCGATGATATTCTCCTAGAAATAATGTTATTTTACTAAAATGAGGAAAATTGGTAGAGTTTCATATATTTTTATTCCAATACACATGATTATTGGAAAGTTTAAAATGTAATGTTAGACCATCATATTTCTTTGTATATATGAGTTAGGATAATTTTATCATTTTTATTAACGTGGTGAAATGTTTAATAATTCATTATTATTATTTGCTATTGAAAAGGGTTGATTATCTATTTGATTAATTTATTTATCATTATATATATAACCACATTTTGTTGAGAAAGTGGTTCCTAATATAATGGTATGAATATTATTGATGAAAAGTATGATGAATGAATTTTACATAATTACGTGATAGGTGTGGGATAGAATTATAAAGCACCCTGATGCATTGATTGGTTGTGTGTGACAAACATATTTAGTTATTTGGTTTATGTATTCCCAATTTAAAAATTTATCTGGATTGCGGTCTTGATGACAAGTATCTTTGCAAGCTTTGAGAGTTGTTCATTTGTGTCTCAAATTATGAATTTCATTATTATTATATCAATATTATTTATATCCATGTTTTAATTTTTTTATCATTGATACAACATGCTCTTAGTTTCAATTTGAATATGTATTCTTGTTGTTTACAAAATCCTTCAATAATATATTTTCAATTTTTTCCAAGATTTCATCAGTTTTATATTTTTCCTTGCTGATATTTGGACTCACCCTTATTATATTTCCATTTCCTCAAGTTATTATGAAATATATTACATGAATCATGTTTTTAATGATAACATACATGAATTAATTGATGGTATATTTTTAATATTCAATATGGATTAAGTCGTTTCATATATATTGGATCAAAAATATCTGCTTGACATAAATTTATTTATTTTTCTAGTTTATGTTTTCTATTAATTAAATTAATATTTAAACATTATAATATACTTAGAATGTATTATATGAAATAATAATTTTTAATTTTTTAATTAATGATGGTTATACAGAGAATTTTACAAGTTTTATCAAAGTTATTGTGGATAGTTTTTGTTTGTGAGCACCAAATTTTAGAGGGCGGGCTTGAGGAATAACATTCCAATATAATACTAGTAAAATATGGGACCATTATTTTGAAAAAGATATAAGTTCACAAGATACAAAATAGGTAAACAAATAATATTATGAATGATCCATACTACCCCCCCCCCCCCCCGCATTCAATTCCCCAACAAAACACAAAGACTTTAGCTCATGCACTGGTTATGCCTCAATCCTCCATTTTCCATCAGTTTACATCCTTATAACTATCCTTATAGTATATCTTACTCATAAATATTATATTTTTTTTCAAATTAATAATACCTTATCAATTACAATGATAATAGTGTTTTTGTCTTTGGATATAATGAAATTTATTAACCCATGATGAAGTAATAAGAGACAAAAAACCCATATTAACCATTAAATATTCCCAAAACATTCTATTATATAAAATAAAAAACATGAAGAATGTAGACCATATAATGCATACATTTTACATGATTTCACATTAATATTGAATTAATCTTACAATAAATCTCTCCTCAAACCCTATATGTTTAGTGTTTTTGGATATTAGATGCATAAACAACTTATCTTACAAACAATAATCAATATCTCCCAAAAATATTCTCAATTGATAACATTATAAATAAATTATACATAAAATATTCTTTTTGACCTGGATACATTGAAACATAAGAAAGGGTGAGATTAGATTCTTAGTAAGGCGTGAAAATATGTGATATCAATCAATGATCATAAGTGATCATAAAATGAACTTGTTAGTATGAGAATATAATCATGGTACATGAACACAATATAATGAAATAATAATCAATAAAAGATTAATAATAAATCATGAATCATGAGATAAATATTTTGGCAAAATATATGTAACAACCTGATATTTTATGAATAAAATTCTATTTCTTTTAAAGACTTATAGATATATCAAACACATGCAATCTTTGTTGTTTTAATTTTTTATTGAGTTTAAATAATGATTATGTGTCATTAATGTTGATAATATAGTTGTTAAACAATGATCACATGACTGATAGAAATATAAGGCTTTTGAAAAAATTATTTTGACATAGAAAAAGTTGAGGATTACCTCATCCAGCAGACTCAGGCTATACGAAGCTCTTTTGTCAGAGCTCGGAAAGGAGGTATCATAACTAGGCTTTGTTCTTGACCCATCCCAAGCCAAGATTCAACACGTTAATCTTAAATGGAATCACCTATAGTATATGATCGAGTTAATAGAGATTACCACTCGAGTGATATTATCTGAGCCACCCCAAGATTTTTTCACCGTTGTACACCTTACCCTTAGGTCTTATGAAAGTTCTATAGGGGGTTATGTAATAAGGTATTAATTTCTTATTGTGTAATCTATTTTAATAAATAATTGTCTTATTCCATCAATTCTTTTATATGAATAGTCCTTCCTAAAAGATGATGAATTTGATAAAGTGATTTTGAGGTAAAAATTGTACTTTTGAGAAATATATACATTATTATATTAAAAATGGTTTTTATTAATAATATAATAAAAAAATTCTTATAAAAGATCATTATATCAGTTCTGTATCTATAAATTATTTGGTAATCAATTTGATAAGAGTAATATTTTTATACGATAAAACAGAAAGTGTATATTTTATAAAAATAATAAATTTTTGAAATAATTAATATTTTAATAAAATATTATTATCAAATTAATTTTTTGAATTAAAAATGAGTACATAATTTTTATGAAGTCAAATTTAATATTTATTATGGTTTAAAATTATTTTTTTCAAAACCTGTGAATTTTCAATAAATGTTGGTTTTCATTTTAAAAGTAAAAAATTCTTATATTTAAAAATTTATTTAGATAAAATGAATATTATTTTTGGAATCAGGATGTAAAAATTATCATACAGTGAATTTTTCATAATTTTCTAAGGCTGTAGAATTTTTTGGTAAAAATTAAATCCCGTATAAATAAAATAGGTGTTTTATGACATCATAATGACCCCAAAATGTTGTAATAAATACTATAATGGGTATTATAGAACAAATATATGTTTTCCGATTAAAATAATTTGATGTTATATTTATTTTACATATTTTATAATACCTTATTGAATCATCCAAAGTGTATAATATATTTTTTGAATTTAAATTCATTTCCATGAGGGTGTGACTCACCTCCACATAAGAAACTATAATATTTTAATATGATCATCAATTGGCCTTATAAATTAATTCTTCCACTCCAATTTGGAAAACCCCATGGGAAAAAACCAGGGGAAGGTTTTTGGTTTTAAATATTTAATTATATAGATTCCAAAACCTATGTTTGTGAAATATTAAAGAATTCCCCTTTCATTTCCTATATAAACCCACCCAAGTTCCCACATCTCTACACTAAAAATATTTAGACCACATCTATACTCTTCAATACCCTCTCTATAATCCTCCCAAGGTTCCCCAATCTCTCAATAATCTCCTCATAGATATTTTGAAGTCACACACTCAAGTAAGGGATCCTCACTTTCATTCCTTTCTCATTTTTATCCAAGTTTCCTTATGTTGTTATACCCTTTTAATTTCAATTACAAATGTTGGGGTATGATTCCTCACCTAACCCATACTGTCCTCATTATGTTTGAATGATGATATACCCCATTATCTCTCATTAATTCCTTCCATGTACACCCATTAGCGTACCAAAATTTAATAAGGGTTTTATCTCTACTTATTTCCATTCAAGAATTTCTTCAATATTATGTATTAAATAGCATTTCATTTGTTTTGATATTATGTTACGTGATACCTTACTATATATTTCATTTATAAATTATGATACACCCCTTTCTCTCTCATCAACCAAATTTATGAATTTCCATATGACATTGTTATGCTACGGAAATTACACTACGATTTTCCAAGCCAAAATCATCATGTAGTGAATACCATACCCATTTATCTATCAAGGGTATTCACCAATATGCACATATACTTATGGTATGTTACTTACTTTTATTTATTCCACATTCTTTGATCTTGGAATAAATTATGATGATTGAATGAATCCCTGTTATTTGATATATGTGGCACAATTAGCATGATATTGAAATGATTTTGAAGGGTGCACCATGATAGTTCTCCAATGAATTGGTTAATGTTTATTATCATGATAATCCATGTGAAATGAAGGTTTAATCATGATAATTCACATGTAATAATGTTTTACTCATGCTAATCCATGTGTAATGAGCCTTTGATCATTCTAATACCATGATGTATGTTGTTTCCATATTTTCATGTTATGATAACCATGCTATATCATTCTTATATGTTCATGTTTCTCTTGTTTTCTATTGATATTAATATTTCCTAACATGTATTATATTCTTCATGTTATGCATTTTTTACTCCCTTATTGGTCTCTATATCTCACCTATTTCTTATGTATGTCCTCAAGTTATCTCTTGCACTGTAATATACGAAGGAATGGGTTGGTCATGTCAAAGATGTTTGAAATAATGAAGTTATATTTCATGTTTCAAGATGTCATGTAATGATCATAATTTCCAAAGACACTATACCTCTCTATCCTTTTATTTGAAAAAAGTGTAAGCTTATGTAATAAATAATGTTTAAGTGTGTAAAAAAGATGAGGGTTGTTATAATTGGTATCAGAGGATAGGTTTAGTTATTTTTAGGAATAAGGTTATAAAACTCTAGTGAAAGCCTTATCGATAATACTAAGTATAACAAAATATTCCCAAAATTTTGGTTAGTATATAGTAAGTGATGTATCAATAAAATACATCCCTATATGGATATGAACATGTATAGGTGGCTATGGTATAGATGTATATAGGGATAAAACTCGAAAGCAATGCTTTGAGCAAGACTCGAACAGGAAATGGTGCACGAAAATGGGCCTTGTAGTAATCTTGGTTAGACACTCCTAGGGGATATGCCTTGGTAAATTCATAATCTTAGCATGAACCATTATTAATGGAATAAAAAATTCCCCTAAGAATATATGTTTGGATGTAGAACATGGATAACTTAGATTGAAGCCTATAAATTCATAAGTTAAAGAAATCGATGTAATTTATAAGTTATCATTTTTTTCATTGCATTACCCTTTATGTGTTTAATAGTTTAAAATATTTACCCCTAACTTTAATTTTATTCTAATCAGTGGTTCGTAGTAGGAGGACTCACGTTGACTAATGATGTGAAGATCAATGTGATGACTTTTCTAATGAGATTCCCAATCTGATGGAAGAAGGAATCACAAACATTATCATGATACTCTCTCAATTAATGCATGTATTCAATAGAAACATGTTACAAGAGGAACTTCCACCCCCCCCCCCCCCAAAGAAAGAAAAAGCCGCAATCAAGAGCTTCATGAGACAAAGGAATCCTACTTTTAATGGATCATCTGATCTCTCAATCACCGAACAATGGATCAACTTTATTTAGAAGATCTTCTCCACCCTTCAATGTTACCAATGAGAGATGGTTTTTCTGGATACATATCATATTCATGGTGAAGCTGATCAATAGTGGATATTGATAATAAAATATGAATACCAAGGAAGTGATCGGGGATTTATAATGGAAGGATTTCTAGAAACAAAAATTTGATAAATATTTTCCTCGCAACCTCCGAGATAATATGGAAAGGGAATTACTTTACCTCAAGAAAAAAGATGATGAATCCATCATAGAATACAAGGTAAACTTCACAAGGCTTGCATGATGCACCTTAGGATTTGTCGTTACCCCCAAATTCAAGTTTAACCACTTCTTTGGTGGGATAAAACCTAGGCTACAGAAAGACATAGAAATCCATGACATTGATAGCTATGAGATAATTGTTCAATGTTCCCACAATATTAAAATGAAGATAGGGGAATCTCAGGGGTATCATGGGGATAAGAAGCGGGATATAGAAATTAATTCTGGCAGTCTGATGGATAAATCCTGTAGTGCTATGAAATTTTAGCACCCCACTTGTCAAAGGTGCAGAAAGAAGCACCCCCAAAATTTCCAGAAGGGGATGAGGAAATGATTTAGGTTTAGAAGAGAAGGGAACCTAGACAATAGCTAGTGATAAGAAAATAACGCTGATTTGACAGAGAAGAGGAACACTCCATTCAACCCTCAACGTATTGTTCAATGCTACAACTGCAAATAACCATGGAAATTTCAGTACCAGTGCCCTAATCCAAGTGTTTTTTGAGGCAACCAATAACCTCAAAGGATGAAAGGGTGATCTTTTCCCATCACTAATGGTAAATTGAATCCTTAAAATGAAGTGGAAATAGGTATGCTAGTTATTCATTCAAGAATAGTGAACTTACTTTTGGATTATGGTTCTACGCCTTCATTTATATCCTAAAAGTTTATTAGAATAATATAAACACCTTGAATAATTGTGGAAGTAATGATGTGAGTGAGAATGAAAAAACGGGAAATTATTTCTTCCCATCATTATAACTCCTCCCCTATCAAAATTTGGGGATTGAACATCTCGGAAAACCTCATCATAACCCCTATGGTGTAATTTGATGAAATTATTGGCATGGATTGGATTTCCCTATATATAGCCAACCAAAATTTACATGAGATGGAAATCACACTCCATATAGTGAATTGACCCCAGATTATATACAAGTGCAAGGAGGATAATGAATTTTATTTTCCACCATAACCTCAAGTGTAAATATTACTGCCCTATGAGCATGTGTATATTTCTTAGATGAATGAGTCTATGGAAGGAACCCTCCTCAAATACATGCCTTTTCTGAGGGAATTCTCCGATGTGTTTCATGAAGAATTTATATGTCATCATCCTAGAATAGATGTATAATAATCAATTGTTCTTATTCCTGGGGAATTCCCAATATCCAAGATTCCAAATAGAATGGCTGTTATAGATCTTATGAAGCTAACGAAAAACTACAGGAGAATCTAGATAAAGGGTTTATACACCCAAGTGCTTCACCTGAGGGTGCACAAGTCCTATTCATCAAGAATAAGGATGTGTCAATGAGTCTTGGAATTGATTATCGTGAGAAAAAAATAGTGATAATGAACAAGTATCCTTTTCCACGAATTGATGACTTGTTTGATCATCTATGTGGAGCACAATACTTCTCCAAGGTGGATCTGTGATCGGGATATTACCATGTAAGCATAAATAAGAAGGATATACCTAAGAATGCATGTTGTATAAGGTATGAGCTCTTTGAATTCATAGTAATGCCTTTCTGACTTACTAATTCTCTATAAATCATCATGGACTTGATTAATAGAGTCTTTAGAGATTACCTCAAAAACATTGTGGTATTTTTTATAGCAGATATTTTAATATACTCCAATACAAAGGATGAGAATAACGAGCATCTATTCACTATACTAGAGACCTTTCAAAAGGATAAGCTCTATGAAAAGTAGAAAAAGTGTGAGTTCTAGTTAAAGGTAGTCTCATTCTTGGAGCATATCATTAGAAGAAATTGGATATATGTGGGTCCCTCCTTAAAAAATGCAATTAAGGGATGATCGAAACCAACATCTGTGATAGATATCCATAACGTCCTTTGGTTGGCTGGATATTATTAGGGATTTTTGAGAAAATTTCTCATGATTGTGAAAACATCTTACCAAGAATACTTGTAAGGGAGTCAAGTTAGTTTGGAATGATGAATGGAAAGAGAGCATTAAGGAGTTGAAAAGAAGGATTATCACTATGCCCGTGCTCACACTACCCACAAGGGGATATATTTTTTGGTTTTCAGTGATTATTTGAAGAAGGGAATAAGACTTTTGTTAATGAAAAATGAAAAAATCATTTCATATTCTTTAAGGTAATTGAAATTTCAGTTGGAGAACTATCCAACATTAGATCTGGAGTTGGTTGTAGTGATCTTCACTTTGAAAATTTGCTGACATTACCTATTTGGGGAAAAGTATGAAATATATATAAATCACAAAATCTTAAAGTATATATTCACACCAAAAGAGTTGAATATGCTCCAATGAATATGGTTACAGATGATCAAAGACTATGACTGCTCAATTCATTACCATCCGAGGAAAGCGAATAAAGTTGAAGATGCTCTAAGTAGAAAGTATCCAGAAACTCTTCCATTTATGAGAATTTAAAAGGATATAATCATATATGATTTTCTAAACATGTAGATGGGAAAAATAAATAACGGAAAATAATAAATCCTTTCACAAATTATTGCTCGGCCATCTCTTTTGGAAAGGTTAAAATATGCTTAAAAGGATGATGTGGGAATTCAGAAGAAAGTGGAGACTATCAGAAATGGGAAATACTTGGACTTAAATTTTAATAAAGAAGATGTTGTGATATTTGGGTCAAGACTACGCATTACATCAAATATGGAGTTATAGAAAGATATTTTGGATTATGCACATAGTTCAAATTTCTCTATTCACTGAGGTAGAAAAAAGATGTATCAAGATCTACGAGATCTTTATTGGTGAGATAACATGAATAATGAGATCACTTAGTATACATCAAAGTGCCTAGTATGTCATTAAGTGAAGGCTAAGAGGGAGAAGTCTATGGGGATAATGCTACAATTATCCATACCAACATAGAAATGGGATAACATCACCATTGGCATTTTCACTGGACTTCTAAAGACATCCAAAGAAAACAATGCTATCTGGGTTGTTGTGGATTGTCTTATAAAGACTAAACACTTCATTTCAATTCAAGAGGATTTATAATTAGATCAACTGGAATAGATATAAATCAGAGAAGTGGTAAGGCTGAATTGAGTTCAACTATCAATTGTATCCGATCGAGATCCATGATTCACCTTTAAGTTCTAAAAGAGTCTCAAACATGCTCTGAATAATGATCTGAACTACAATATGAATTTTCATCCCCAAAATGATGTCTAATATTAGTGGAATATCCAATCACTAGGGGATATTTTGAGAACATTCTCAATGGACTTAGAAGGAGGATGGGACCAACATCTTCCTCTATTGGAGTTCTAACAAAAAATGGTTTCCACTCAAGCATCCAAATGGATTCTTATGAATACATTTATGGGAAGAGGTGCATGACACTGAATTTTTGGGATTAAGTTGGGGAATGAAAACATATAGGTCCAAAAATGGCCTAAGTAATGGTGGAGATGGTTTGGACCATAAAAAACATAACAAAGCTACTCAGAGACGAAAAATGAGCTATGCTGACAACCGTCAACGACCCCTAGAGTTTGATATTTGAAATATATTTTTCATCTAAATATCTCCATGGAAGAGAGTGATGATATTTGGGAAGAAGGGAACGATTTGTCAATGGAACATCAGCCCTTTTTAGATCCTTGATCATATCGTAGTAGTGGCCTATCAATTAGCACTTTCACCAAACCTATCTCAAGTACATGATGTATTCTATGTATAAATCTCTAGGAAGTACATACTTAACCAATCATAGGTACTCTATTTAGAGGTGTTACCATTGGAGAATGAACTCTCCTATGAAGAGAATCCATCCAAGATCTTAGATCATAGATAAAAACTTCTACAAAATAAGACGATGCCCCTCATCAAGGTGTATTTCTGAAACCAAAAGTTTGAAGATAAATTTGGGAACCAGAGGAAGTGAGGGGGCAGAGTTACCCCAATCTATTTTAGTGTGGGAAAAGGAAATTTCACGGGTGAAATTTATTAAAGGGGAATTTAGTAACTACCATATCTTTATTGAATAAAATTTCATTTTTTAATGACTTATATATATAGAAAATACATGCACTCTATTTTTGATTTTTATTATTGAGTTTAAATGACTGTTATGAATCATTACTGTTAATAATATATTATTTGAACATTGATCACATGACTCATATAAATATATGTTTTTTGAAAAAATCATTTCAACACAGAAAAATGAGAGGATGACTATATCTGTTAGACTTGATCCATATAATGCTCATTTTTCAGAGCTCGAAAAATAGGTAGAATCACTAGGCCTCTCTCTTTACCAATCCCAATCTATGCTTCAACATGGTAAGATTGAACGAAATCGCCTATGGTAGAAGTTAAAGTTAATAGAGATTACCACCCAAGCGATGTTATTTGTGCCGGCCAAGAGTCTGTCACCAATGCACACCGTATCCTTAGGCTATATGAGGGTGTTATAAGAGTCTATGTTATAAGTTATTAGTTACTTATTATGTAATCCATTTTTATAAATAAATGTCTTATTCCATAAAATCCTTTATAAGAATAAATTTTCTTCAAAAATCACAAACATGATAAATTGATATTTCAGGTAAAAATGGTACTTTTGAGAAATATATACATTATTATATTAAACAAATTTTTTATTAATAATATTATAAAAAATTATTATAAAAGATGATTATATCTGTTCCTTATCTATAAATGATTAGGTTATCAGTTGGATAAAATTTATATATACGATAAAACAAAAATTATATATTTTAAGGATTTTTTTTGAAATAATTAATATTTAAATAAAATATTATTTTCAAATTAATTTTAGGTACAATAAATGAGTATATAATTTTTATGAAGTCAAATGTAATTTTTATTACGGTTTGAAACTTATTTTTGTTACAACCTCTGAATTTTCCATAAAAGTATATTTTCATTTTAAAAGTTAAAATTCACATATTTAGTAAATTATTTTGATAAAATGAATATTAATTTTTGAATCAGGATATCGAAATTACCTAATTTTTGGTTTTTCATAATTTTCTAAGAAAATTGAATTTTTGGGTAAAAAGTTAAATACCATATAAATAAAATATGTGTTGTATGAAATCATAATGACCCAAAAATTATTTAATAAATACTATAATGGGTATTATCATCCCAATAAAAATCTTCCCATTAAAATAATTTCATTTTAGAATTTTTTACTTATTTTATAATGCCTTATTGAAACCTCCAAAGTGTATAATATATTTTATGATTTTAAATTCATTTCCTCAAGGGTGTGACTCACCTCCACATAAGAAAGGATAATATTTTTATATTTTCGTCAATTGGATTTATAAAATAAAAAATCCACTCCTCTATGGAAAAAAACATGTGAAAAACAGTGGACAGAATTTTGGTTTTTATTATTTAATTAGATAGATTCCAAAACCTAATTTTGTGAAATATTAAAGAATTCCCCTTTAATTTCCCATATAAACCCATCCATGATCCAAATTATCTTCACTAAAAATCCTTTTAGTATGTCACTAATCTTCCCACCCATCCACAGAGTCCTCCTAAGGTTCCCCAACCTCCCAATAATCCCATCTTCAGATTTTGAAGTCGCATACTCAAGTAAGATATCCTCATTTTCCTTCCTTTCTTATTTTATCCAAGTTTTCTTATGTTGTTATACACTTTTATTTTAAATTAAAAATGTTGTGGTATGATTTTTATCCTCACCCTTACCACCCTAGTTATGTTTTATTGATGATAGACCCATTTATCTGTCATTAATTATTTTTGTGTACACCTCTTACCATGCCAAAATTCTGTGAGGGGTTTCTCTCTTCTTATTTCCATTCAAGCATTTCTTCTATATTATGTTTCTAAATTCCATTTAATATGTTGGGATATTATGTTACATGATCCCCTTACTATCTATTTCATGTATATATGATTATATAACCCTTTCTCTATCATCATATCAATTTTTGATCTTCTATATGACGCTGTTATGCAGCCGAAATTGCACCGCAATTTTAAAAGCCAAAATATTCGTGTAGTGAATACCATACCCATTTCCCTATCAAGGGTATTCATGCATATGAATGTTTACTTATGTAATAGTACTTACATGTATGTATTCCAACTTCCTTTATCATGGAATAAAGAATTTTAATTTAATGAATCCATGTTATATGATCTATGTGGCACACTTAAGCATGAGATTGAAATGATTGTGAAGTGTGCGCCCTGATAGCACTCCAATGCATTGGGTAATCTATAGTATCATGATACTTCATTTGAAATGAGGGTTTAATCATGATAATTAATCTTCAATAAGTTTTTACTAATTCTAATCCATGTGCAATTATCCTTGGGGCATGCTAATACCATCTTTTATGTTGTTTCCACATTTCCATGTTATGATAACCATGCTACCTCACAACATTTTGTTTTTGTTTCTCTTGTGCTATATTGATATGCCTATTTCCTAACATGTATTATACTCTTCATTTTATGAATTTTTTACTCCCTTAATTGGATTTATATGTCACACCTTTATTATGTATGTCCTAAGGTTATCCCACACAGTGTTAAGTACGAATGAATGAGTTGGTCATGTCAAAAATGTTTGAAATAATGAGTTTGTATTTCATGTTTTAATGTGTTATGTAATGTTCCTAATTTACCAATACACTATACCTATCAATATTTATTGTTTTCTTAAAAAATTTATGCCTTGTCCCAAAACTCCCAAAGAACAAATATTATTAGAAGAAAAAATTACAGGAGTCTAAAATAGGGATCATATTAAAATATTTTTCATGAAAGGAAATAAGAGCAGAAGGAAGGCCTTTGAACCAAGTAATCTCTTGATTTAATCCCATGTTTTCCAGACCATATGTAACCATGTTTTCTTCTCGATAAACATGTGTGATGAGATAGTTAAGATCGGTAAGTGAATGGGTGTATTCCATCCAACGGGTGGTAATTGGCCAAGAAATATGTGTATAAATATGGCAGAAACAAAAGTATAAAAATAATACCATATTTTATGGTTAATTACTAATACATTTATATAGTAATATGCTCAGAAGATCACATGCTTATAACATAGTGTACTGGGACTAACCACCCACCCCCACAACATTTTGGACTTGGACTAAATATTCATGTCTCATCCTGATCTTCTGAGATATTAAACATTACCAAATTGATTAGATAGATATTATAGAAATACCCATCATATAATTATAAACCGTACATATGTGTCCTAGATAGACATGAATACATTAGTAGTCCAATTATAGTGTAATTTCCTATGATAAATAAATGGGTTTCATGAATATTTCTACAAAATAATGATCATAAATCATCCAAAGAAAGATAGAAGATGGTTTCATTTTATCATATAACCTGAGAATTATAATAAATATTAAATGATATTTTAAATAGAATATAAAATAAATGTCATTAATAATTATATTTTGAAATAATTTGAAATACCCAATATATTTTTGAATGTTTTTATTTAAAAATAAAATAAAATATAAAAAATGGAATTGAAATTAGTTTGGAAACCCGCAAAAACATATAAATGATAATTCTTAAAGAAAATTGATTATATTTTTGGAAATATTATTTCATGATTATATTGTTTAAAATATTATTCCCTTAAAACATTTTTAAATAAGGTCAATGACAGAAAAATCCCCTTGCATAAATCTTTAAAAATTGATTTTTTAAAAAAAATTAATAGAAACTAAAGGCCAATAAAAATTTTACATGTAAAAACATTGAATTATAGTGAATGATATTTATAAAAAATATATAATATGAACATTGAGTATAAATATTCCCTGTAAAAAAAATAAGGTTTGATCCACGTGGAAATATCCTTTTAGTTGAATTACAAACCAAAAGGTGTGGACTTTTTTAGAACACATGTAAACCCAATAAATAAAAAAGGAGAATAAAGTATATGCTGTTTTAAAGAGTAATAACATAAATTTTTCCATAATGGATGTTTAATCATAAAAAATATTTATTTTAAATCGATATTGGAAAATAAACTTTTATAATTAGACTCTAGTTCTTCAAAATCACTTTATCCCCTTGTAGAATTAATATAACCATCTAAATTACTTATTTCCTATCTTTATTCATATATATTAACCTTTATAATATACTATTATAATCATTAAATTGACATATATTTGTTAGTTATTAGGATTATTCATCATCAAATATTTTTATTTATAATTTTTTCATAAAAGTTTAATAATTTTGATGTTGATACCCATTCATCGACACCAAGTCCATCATTTATATATTTTCTTAAAAAAGTGGAATCATTAAAATATATTTACCATATAATGATCATTTTTAAGTCAAAAATATATATCCGTGTTAATAACATAAATTAATATATAATATCATATAATAAAAATATTAATTTATTTATATTAAATCATTTTAGAAATTATGATGATTATATGTCTTCTTTCATGTTGGTGGTTGAACCGACCCAAACAAGAACATGTTATACTAAATAAGGAGTAAGAGTGTATGGTTATATAATATTAATATCAATTTATTAAAAGAAAAATGATTAAAATATGACATCATTGCAATAGAGAATGTAATTTATAAAGAGATTATACAATAAGATAATCAAATAAGATAGTGAAGAACTATGTACATTGATAAATGCTTTCCTTATTAAAATTGGTTCCTACATAATTAAGGATTTTGGAATCCTTCTTGAGACCATAAGATAGAAAAGGTCTAAAAATAAATTATGAGATGAACATGGGGTGGGGTTTTAAGTGATAATTGAAGGAAATTTGTGTATTGGGAGGGGTAGGTGAGGGTTCCTTCTATAGGTGAGTTTTGACTTGAATTTCAACACTAACCATTTATAATGTATATAGTTTTCATTTAAAAAGGAATTTGGAATGAGATAGGTAAATTATAAAAAAATGGATGATTTTTGGTAAATCATGCACTCATTTGTTCATACAAAGATAATGTTTTAATATATTTTATGTATTTACCCCTTAATTTAACCTATTTACCTTTAGCATGGTAACTTAGTTTTTACCCCTATAATTTATTTATATGCGTGAAAAATAAATTTAAATCATACATAATTTCAAAATGAATATTAATGTATTGGATTTTATTTAATATAATTCAATATTAAAATATAAAATTTTAACTTTTTAAATGAAAACATAATATATATAGGAAAACAACTTTTTATAGAAAAATGAATTGTTCAACATTAAATGTTATTAATATTATTTCATAAATAATAATAATTAAATATGTGTTAATAGATTTTTAATTCATAGGAAAATTAATGATGATTCATCAATTTATTTTTTTTCAATTTAATTTAGTAAGATAAAAATACACAAGAATTACGGAAAGATTTATTTGAAAAATATCTCTTTTTAACATTAAATGATTATTTCCACATCTCATTAAGAATATGTTTATTTATATTGGATATATTCTTATTTCCACACCTTGATGAAATGTTTAGTGGGGATTAATTACATTTAAATAAATAATAAAAAAATAAATAATAATAATCATGGAATGGTAAATGAACAAACACATGCCAATTAATCAATAACTTGAGCATAAAATGTTTCGAATAGAAGATGATCAAATAATGTTGTATAATTATTCACATGAGCTTGAAACATGTCCATTATGTTTCTAACTAATTGAATAATCACATGTAATGAAAATAATAATTTAATTAATAATCATATACATCTAAACTATCAATACACATCCTCAATATTGTTAGTGTCAAGATCTATCTTCAAGACATGTAGTGGTTGTGGGTAGAAACCTCTCTAATTTGGCCTACTAATTAGTCTCATGATACTACTGATGCATCTAGGGGAATGGATTAACTGGTCCCCAACCCATTACATACTAGTCCATATCATTCCTTTTATAGCAAATAATTTATTTAATTTGAAAACAATGTTCACATCATCAAGTATCTATATTGAGTAAAGGATGTAAATTTATCAATATTTTTCCAGTTAATCAAATAACTGTCAAAGTAGACACTATATGTAAACTTTCTATATGGTTACAAAATAATATGTATATTTAATATGATTTTAATGTACAAATAATTTTTTTACAAAATAGTAATTATTTTAAGAGAAATTTGACAATCTCAAAATAATGTGAGATTTCACAATAACTTTTACCATTTCTCAATTTTCATGTCAGTTTCCCTTAGATGAGAAATTTCAAACTAAATCATAAAATACCATTAAGAATAAATTATTCATGATATTATATTTTAAGGGGTTAGTATATGTACTACATAAAAGTTAATTGGTTCATAATATCAAATATGTCTCAATGGAATTTAAATTGAGATGAAATCCCTAAACTTACAATTATTATTATTTTAATTATATTTAAAATATGGTGTAATGTTTTTATAATTTTTTTTATATTATTCAAAAACCATATTAATATTTATTTTATTATATTCGATCCTTTAATAACATCATATCACATGTTTATAACATAACATTATTTTCATTGGTTCGGGTGTTAATTGACATGTTTTTCGAGTATGTTTTAACATGTTATTTTTTCCCTCTTATATAGATCATAATTTCACCATCTATAGAATATAAACCATAATTTAAATATAATATATATTAAATTTATATAAAATTATCAAAATAAATAATATTTTTTATAGGAAATGAAATACAACATTCATGGAAATAGTAGGTTTAACATACTCATGGACATTGTTTCAATTTTATTATAATATTGAAAGAAAGAAAAATAAATTCATTATTTATGTTATCATTCAAGTGTAATTATTATTTCATATATATATATAATATGTTTATTAAAATAATCCTTAATACAATAAATTTAAACCATGAGCGAATCACATCACTTTGTGAGGCGGTATTCGGACGCACCCACGAATGACGTTATCATTTTCCCACCATGTAAAATGAATGAAGGTATGTGTTATTAAATAAGTCCAAATGAATAAATAAATCATAATTAACATATATATCTTATAAAAATATTATTTAATTCTTTATTCCCATTCTTTAAATGTGGTAATAGAAAGAAAAACTACATTGGTTGGCGAGGCGTAGTCCACCAAACACATGAATGATGATTTCCTAACACATTTGATGGAATTGTGTAAAGATTTATTAAATAAATTAATGTAACAACATCTCATTATATTTAAAAAAATGTTTTTATTATATATTTATGATATAAAAATAATTTTATGTGGTGGAGAAGAAATTAAAAGAAAAATGTTTTTAGAGAAACATTACATCTTATTGAAGTATCCTCCTAAGGGACTCTCTAATGACTTATTAAGTTGGATTTAATCCAATGTTAAGGATTATAGGTTTATAATAGGAAAAAAAATTATTTATTTGGGTTGGGAATGTCTAAACTAAAGTGGATTTAGAGGATTAAATAAATAGGAGAGGGGCTAGCCTTTTATAATTTTGGGAGTATAAATACCTAGAATTTTGTCTGTCATTGTATTGGTTGAAAAATCTAGATGACCATGAATGAGCATGGCCAGTGTTGGCGGAAGACAAGTTTTTATGGTGGCACAGTTTCCTAGTGGTTGTCAAATTTTTGGGCCTCAAAATCTGTAATTTTTTATTGGAAATTTAAGGTTTTCTTCATTGGAAAAAATGGTGTGAAAATCAGAGAATGAATTTGGAAAATGAAGAGAAACACGGAGCTTGGGACATGGACCGCTTACCATGTTCAGGAACAATGCGCGGTTGCATACTAGAAAGTGGGAACGGTACATGGAGTATAGTAAATGGTTCGTGGAAATGGTTTGTAGTGAAGGGTGAGCAGTATGAGGAAGGTGTGACAATTCGTGGGATGATGTAAGAGAATGGCGCCATATAGGAGTAAAGGAAGTATGCGAACCGTGTATGAAAAATTGTTTGCTGGAAGGCTTTTGGTTTGTAGTGGTAAAAGTAGTATGCGGTGAAGACAGCGCTAAATCAAAGATTTGGTAAATCTCGATTTAGAAGATTTAACAAATATCTTTTATTATATAAGGAGCTCTAATCCCATCAATTAGAAGTGAGAGAGAATATCTTTAGAGAACATCTCTTTTCTATGGGAATTCGGTGGAATCCTAAAGTGGTTCGTGAGGAGGATTTCTGCGTTGAGAAGTGGTTCATATGGAAGCAATTCAACCGAATGTTTTTACAGGGAAATAAAACCTAAAAAGCAATTAGTACGTATAGGAGGAAGTTTGGTACATGGATATGGAAGTCTAATACCTTAAGGGGAGATGGTCTGCATATGTGAAGGTGTTCCACGAACAGAGAATAGTTTTCGGACAGTGGGTGATTCACGGAGGAGGTTCTCGAAATCAGTATGCGGAGGCGGTACATGATAGTGAAGGTGGAGGCATTCTGCAAATGAAGGAAGGTTCACGGAAGCATAAGAGGTACGCGACGGAGGTGTTACGTGTACCATAACCTATTACACACTACATAGGAGGTTCAAGTGATTTTCAAAACACTCAAGGAAACTTGAATAAGCTTAAAATCATTTTTCAAAAGTATCATCCAGTGTCTAACCGTATCTGTGATGGTGGAATTCAACTACGGGAGAGAAGGGGACTTCAACAAAGCATCTACCTAAAGTTGAGGATGTAGGAATTCAATAAAATGAATGGACCTACATGTCCATAAACTATGTTAAACCTACAAGTCTATAAACAATGAGTGGATTCCTTTCCAAGAGTAGTGACTGAAGGAAGAGGAAGACAGTGACCCATTCCACTGGCAGTGAGCCAAAGAAAGAGGAATAGGGTGTAACACTTGGGAATGTAGTAAGAAGACCCTAAACCTTGTGAAGGTAGTGATCTTGGGCATAGAATATCTAGCCTGAACTTTCTACTCATTTTTGGAAGTGAACCTTAGTGAATTTCGTACATTAGAACACCATCGTTGTATGCTCCTTGGATGTATCGCAGTGAGGGTTAACCAAGTAAAAATTATTGTGTATCATGCATGATTTAAATTCTATTCATAAATTTCAATGGAAACGAGAGAGAAGAGCTTTTTCTATGTGAAACAAGATCTAAAGGGGAAGAAATTTATCTATCATACCTTGATTCACCCCCCCCCCCCCCCTCAGGGTATTCGACCTAGTAGACCAAACCATTGGTATCAGATCAAAGGATTGAAATTCAGTGGATCTCTCTCAAAAGAATAAATGGAGGTGATCAATCATAAAGGAATTCTGATCTTCAATGAAAATAATTTTCATCCATGGAATAATCGGATGCAGCACCACTTTCGATCAGTAGGAATTGATGTCTTCACATCAGTTATACATGGAATATCAGCTGACATCAATAGTGGTGCTTTATCAGAAGGTGAAATAAGGGAATTGGATGCTGATTCTAAAGGGATCAATGCTTTAGTGGGATCCCTATAAAATTCAATTTATACAAAGGATATTTACTATAAAACATCACATGTTATTTGTGAAAATTTGATGAACATTTATAAGGTAGACACAAAATTCTGAGAAGAAATGATGCAGGTTTTATGGAACAAGTATGAGGATCTCAAAACAAACCCCAAGGAGACTGTTGAATCATTCTTCGATAGGGTAAATATTATTGTAGAAGAAATAAGGGGTCATGAAGATGTTATTAAAGATATAACAATTTTTATATGTATCTTGAGGAATGATGATAACGATGCAGTGGAAAAGGGGATGTACAATGAAGTGGAATTCAAGGCCATGAAGAATCTTTCTATGGAAGATAGTCCTGAGGATGTCAATTTGGATAATGTCATGTTATTTCTCTCCTCAAATCTACAAAGGGGAAAAGGGAAGTTCAAAGGTAAGCTTCGATTTTCATGATTTTAATGCAGAAAGATTAGGGATTTTTTAGTAAAATGTCATAAGAATTTTTATGATGAAAATGAAGACATCGATGAAATTCCCCAAAAGAATCATTCGTCAAATGTGAAGGTAGGAGAAGTAATAAAAGAATGTTCTTCAAAAAGAAGAATCTGCTTTAAAAAATGAATGTTTAGAAGAATTTGAGGGAGAAGATTTGGAATACTGCAAGTATCATAAAGTATATGCTTTGGTGGCAGTTGTTGGAAATTATTTGACAAGAGAATAAAGTGACAAAAAATATGGAGAAATTGAAGGAAGAGTTGATCTTCAAGCTGAATTAGAATCGTCCTTTGAAGAGGTAGATATTTGGAGAGAAAAAATAATTAATTCTAACAAAAGTTTTCATGATTAAAAAATATATATGCAGTAGTAGAAAGAAGATAATTCTGAGCTGAATATAGAAGTTGAAAAGATGAGGTCTTCAATACCAGAAATCTCAAAAAAGGTGATTGGGTAGAAAATCAAAATTGAAGAATAGAAAATAGAAATTGACAATTTGATTGAAAATGGAAATGATCAAATCAAGCATATCGAAGAACTAGAAGAGGAATTTTTTGGCCTGTGATGAACAGTTGAAGATCAGGAAAAACTGATGACTCTCATTTCGACATTAGGAAAGAAGATCATATAGGAAACATAGAAGATGATATTTGAGCATAGTTTTCCATCAAAACCAAAGAAACAATCAACTATAAATGATAATGCTGGTATGGGAATTCATCTAAAATATAAAGTATTTATGGTTCAATTCATAGCACAAGCACCCACTTTAAGTGTGATGATTGATTTGGCTATGAAGTAGAATTAGAAGATTCAGAGAACCCAAGGCACGACTAGTAGAGCATCATTTCCACATAGAAATGTACATCACATAAGGTGCTATTGTTGTGGTAAGATGGGACACTTTAAAAATGCATGTTCTGTAGAAAAGAGGTACCAAAGGGAAAATTACCAATATAGGTGGTTGTATATAGCTCAAAATTCTAGGTCACTAATTATGGTCTTTGTTTTAGTTAGAAAGGAGTCAAACATATGGATAGATATTTCACATCAACAATAAAAAGTAATGTGCTGAGGCAGACTGAATTTTTTCATAATAATCAATCTAATGTATCATCAAGAGAGTTGAAAAATTCAAAATCGATTTGCAGATCTGTAGGTTGAATATGGTCCTTCATATACTGAGGAAGATCAAGATTTTCATTCCATGTCATGTATGAAGTCAAAGACTTGGGTCAAGAATAAAAGGACCGAGTAGGTAGTGTTTGCCAAAATTGTGTTCAAGGCATTAGATTGCATTGGGATATGGATCATTGATAGTGGATGCACTTTTACTATAATGTGAAATAAGGATCTAGTGACCGGAATCTGATATGATAAAGAAGGTATAATAAGATTGGGTAATGATGAGATCTTGAAAATTACTGTTTTTAGGAAAATCCAAGTTTGGAGGAAAAGATATGAGACGAGCAGATGTCTTGGTTGTTGAGGGGATCAGTCAAAACTTGCTTAGTTCCAATTAATTGTGTGACTCAGGGCATGCCATAAGTTTTTTAAGAAATTATGTATCATCAAGGCAAAGGATGGTGCTGTTTGTTTTTTTGAAGGAAATCATACAAAAGAAAATCTCTACCTCATGATTGGAGAAGAATATATCTGCTTTCTGTCTAAGGATGAAGAAAACAGGTTATGGAATAAGCATCTTGGCCACCTAAGCCAAGCATCCTTGGATGATCTAGTGAAATATAATGCTTCTAGAAATCTCCCTAGATTATCACATGATTGTAATCATATGTGTGATGCCTTCCAACAAGGAAAGATCATTCGAAATACATATTATCCAAAGGAGAAAAAGTCAACAATATTTATTGAGTTAGTGAAAATTGATCTGTGTGGGCCAATTTCACTGAGGACGATTCATGGGAGGAGATATTATGTTCCCTTCATTGATAACTATTGTAGAATGGAATGAGTTTCCATAATCACCCCCAAATATAAAGTGTTTAGTTGCATTACAAGATATCTATGGGAATCTGAAAAAAGTATTGGTCAGAAAATCTAGACAATTCGAATAGATAATAGAATATGGTTCACAAATATCCATGTGGTGTATTATCTCGAAAAAAATGGTATAAGGCATCAAGTTTTAGTAGTAAGAACTCCACAACAGAATGGAGTATTTGAGATAATAAATCGGATTTTCAACAACATGGCCAGAACTATGCTCATTGAGAATGAAATTCTAGAGAAATTTTGGAAAGAAGTAGTGATTACAGCATCCTACACTTCAAATAGATATTTACTTTGTCCAAAATAGGAGAAGACTCTATACGAGTTATGGTATAGAAAGATGCCATCATGGATGTACTTTCGAGTCTTCGGAAGTAAATGTTTTATTATCAATAAGAAGAAACACATGAAGTTTGAATCTCATGGGGATGAAAGGGTATTTATTGGATACTCAATGAAAAAAAAGCATATAAATTCTTCAATAAGAGGGTAGGAAAGATAGATGAAATTCATGATGTGACTATAGTGGAGAATGAAAAATATATTCATCAAATACATGATCATACATAGGAGGATAGTGATGAAGATATGAGCGAGTCAAGATATGATCTATCTCCATAGGTTGACTCAGAATAAGACTCAAATTATGAGAATAAATCAGTGTCTTCCCAAATAATAGTGAGAAGAGATGAAATTTATAGGTAGAACACAATTGGTGATCAAACAACACTAGTGCAGACAAGGATGATAGAGTATCTACAAAAAATATCATACTTATCACAAGGGGAGCCTAAATTCTTTAATGAAGCAGTTGGAGATGAGAATTGGGTTTATAAAATGAATGAAGAGCTTGACCAAATTGAATAGAATTAGACATGGGAAATTGTTTCGAGACCATCTGACAATAATGTCATCGGGAAAAATGGGTATTTCACAAAAAAATGAATGAAGATGGTATTTTGATTCAAAAAAAGTACGAATGTTGTGCAAAGGGTACTCCCAGATAGAGGGTATTGATGTTTATGAGACATTTTCACCTATTTCAGGGCTAGAGACAATCACGTTATTCTTTCCCATTGCAGTGAAAAGAATGTTTAATGTTTTCTAGATGGATGTCAAGTCATCATTTCTAAATGGAATTATAGAAGAAGAAGTTTATATCGAGCAACCAGATAGTTTTATCATTCATGAAGTTGTGAACAAAGTTTTCAACTAAAGAAGGCTTTATATGGTTTGAAGCAAGCACCAAGATCGTGGTATTAAATACTTGATAAGTTTCTAAATAAGCTCAGTTTCCAACGTGGTGGAGTTGATTACAATCTATATTTTAACAATGGAAGCATTCAAAGGATGATGGTGCTAGTTTATGTCGATGACATAATATTAGGTGGATTAGATAAAGCACAATGTAGATAGTTTTCTGAATTCATGAAAAGAGAGTTCGAAATGTCGATGATTGGTGAGATGAAATTTTTCCTTGTCTTATCGGTGACACATGGATGTAATTTAAATTTTATTTATCAATATAAATTTTACAAGGAAATTTCGAGAATATTTGGAATTGAAAATTCCAAGGAGATGAAGACTCTGGTTGCTACCAGGTTGAATCTATCATGAGATAATGAAGGCAAGGCAGTTATTATCACAGAATACAAGAAAATCTCTAGAATTCTATTGTATCTAATAGAGACAAATCCTGATATTGTATTTTCCACATGATAAGCATGGATATATCAAAGCAATCCAAAGGATATCCACATGGTCGGAGTGAAAAGAATACTTTGGTATATCGAGGGAATAATGGATTTTGGTTTAATGTATAATGAAAAATCTTAGCCACAATTATTGGGATATGCATATGCAGATTGGTCCAGATTAGAAAATGATAGGAAGTCAACATTATGAGGTTCCTTTTATCTTGGAGTATTGTTTATTTCTTGGTTGAGAAAGAAAGAAGATTTAATTTCATTAACCACTACAGAAGCTGATTACATTGTTTCTACTCTAGCATGCACATAGTTACTATGGATGAAGCAACAACTTGATGATATGGGAGTTGAAGTGAAGTCTCTGATTGGGATCTGTTTTGTTACTTCAAGTGCTATAAATTTGAGAAAAAATAAATTTCATCACTCAAGTAAAAAGCACATTTAAATAAAATATCATTTTATCAAGGAGAAAGTGGATCAAGTGCTTGTGATGTTGGAGTATGTTCCAACAGAACAATGAGTTACAGATATTCATATGAAGGACTTACCCAAAGGAGCATTTGAAAGACACTAACTGGTTCTAGGATTCTAGTTGAATCCACACACTTTAAAAAGTGTGTATGTGGTACTCCCTCTCCCCTATGTTTGATGGGTCTTTCATTAATATGATGATTTGTGTTCTTTAACCTGTTTCAGACAACCTTGAAGTGCCCTTAGGGTTTGTTGACAAAGGGGGAGAAAGTGTGACTAGTTCAGGGGTAGAAAAGACATGGGGAAAATCTATTAGGTGTAGCAATGATATAGGGGGAGTTGACACTAAGATGAAGTTGTTTGGAGGAGATGTAACATATGGGGAGTATTAGATTTGGCGATGCTATAGGTGGTCGATCAAAGATTACATATCATGACAACTGAGTTGAGTGATAAAATCAGATTTTTGGTTTCAAGAATTGGTGTCAGGAATAAAGTGACTCATTGATGAACATTTCATTATAATCTTGTTTCTCACACTGATCATGGATCATGTGGTATTAGATTATGTGTTGAGTAAATCTGTGATCACTATTTTAATCACATGAAGCGAATGCTGATTGAAGAAAGATGGAGCCTTAACAATGTATCAAAATGTGAAGAATTATTATGAGAAGACATGTAAACAAACCCAAAGGGGGAGATTGTTGGGTAAATCTCCCTCAATGAATCCTATCGGTATGTTTTGAGTGTGGTTGTGTTTTTTGACAAAGCCCGATGAACATGAATGAGCATGGATGGGGTTTCTTGAAGACAAGTTTTTAAGGTGGCGCAGTTTCTTAGTGTTTGATAAATTTTTTGGCCTCAAAATATGGAATTTTTTTTTTGTAAATGTAAGATTTTATTCATAGGACTATATGGTGAGAAGTCAGGGAATGAATTAAAAAAAGGAAGAGAAATGTGAAGCCCGAGACATGGACCACATACCATATCCAGGAACAATGTGTGGCCACATACCAGACAGCGGGAACAGTATGCGGTGTGGCAGAAACAGTTCTCGACAATGGTTTGCAGTGAATGGTGTGTGGTATGTGGAAGGTCTGACTATTCATGGTATGGTAGAAGATAATGGTGCCACATAGGAGTAAAGGAAGTATGCAAACCGCATATGAAAAATGGTTCGTTGAAAGGCTTGTGGTTCGTGGTGGAAGAAGCAGATTGCGGTGAAGACGGTGTTGAATTAAAGATTTGGTAAATCACAATTTAGTGGATTAAGTGGATATATTTTTTTATATAAGGAGTAATAATCCCACTAATTATAAGTGAGAAAGAATATCATTAGAGAACATATCTTTTCTTCAGGAATTAAGTGAAATCAGAAAGTGGTTCGCAAGGAGGATTTTTGTGAGGAGAAGTTGTTCGTGCTGAAGCAATTCCACTGAAGGTTTTTGCAGGGAACTCAAAATTGCAGAGGAATTATTACATGGAGTAGGAAGTCCAATATGCATAGAAGGAATTATAGTTTTTTAAGGAGATATGGTCTTCAAATGTGACGGAATTCTGTGAACATAGAATAGTTCGCGAACAGAGGGTGATTCACATAGGAGGTTCGTTAAGTCGGTACGCGTAGGTGGTATGCGATAGAAAGGGAGGAGGCATTCTGCGGACAAAGAGAGGTTCACATAAGAAGAAGTGGTATGATAAGGAGGTTTCCCGTGTACCATAACTGGAACACAGTATGTGGTAGGAGAATGTGGTTCGTGAAACACTCAAGGAAGCTTTGAATAATCCTCAAATCGGTTTTTGAATGTATTTTCTAGTATCTATCTATATTTGGGATGGTGGTATTCATCTGTGGGTGAAAAAGGGACTTCAACATAGTATCTACATGAAGTTGAGGATGTATGAATTCATGAAAATGAAGTTACCTACATGTCCATAAATTTTGTTCTACCTACAAGTCTATAAAGTATTAGTTTATTACTTTCCCAGAGCAGTGAGCAAAGGAAGAGGAAGGCGATGACCCTTTCCACTGGCAGTGAGCTATAGAAAGAGGCATAGGGAGTTACCATTGGAAATTCAGTGATCCGACCCTAAACCTTGTAAAGGTAGTGAGTCGGGGCATAGAATACCTAGCCTAAACGTTGTACTCATTATTGGTATTGATCCTTATTGAATTTGGTACATCGGGACACCGTCGTCGTATACTTCTTGGAGGGAGACCAGTGAGGGTGAACCAAGTGAAAATTCTTGTGTCTCATACATGATTTAAATACTCTTCATACTTTTAAATAGTAACGAGAGAGAAGATATTTTTGTTTAATGATGAAACAAGATTTGAAGGGGGGAATTTTAATCTGTCATGCCCTGATTCACCCCCCTTAGGGTATTCAACATAGTGGACCTAACAGTACCAAGCTAGTGAATCCAAACTTCTCATTACATAGTTTCATAGAGATAGTGAATGTATTCCCCTATATGTTATCAACCCATGCACCTCTATAAACACTTTCAAAACACCCAATTACATTCCAAAATGTCCTAAAACCCAACTGTGGAATTATATATCTTCAAAATTAGATAATAAAATGGTAAATAACATTATACTATGGGTGTCACATTCTCACTACCATTGGTATTTCCATCCTCAGAATGATGGAGATTGGAATTTCTTTTGAAAAGATTAGGCCACTATTCAAATATCTCCTTCTCATGTTCCTATGTCTCTTCCTGAATCTAGAAATGCTACCATATGACTCATACCAAATCGATATTTTTCCCATGAAATAATCTTGTTTCTATCCGCAATAATTATTCTCACATGATTAAATGTAGAATTTTTTTAAAGATCAATACAGTCTCATCGAAGAACATTTTCTATGACAGGCTAGTACTTCATTAATTGAGATACATAAAAAACATTAATCACGGGACGAAATATTGGTGGTAAATCCAAATGATAATACATATCACTAACTAATTAAATTATATTAAAAGGTACAATGTATTGATGATATAATTTTCCTTTATTAATAAAATGATAGTTCCCTATCCTTAGAGAGATTCTTAAGAAAACATGATCACCCATAGAAAATGATAATGGTTAATTACAATGATCCACATATAATTTCTGAGGTCTCTGAGCCATCACCCCAATTTTTTTCATCATATAAATATAATCTATTATCTCGTGAAAATTTACAGTTATGATAAATTAATTCTCAACCATTTTAACCCAATAAAGTGGAGAATGACAAGGATAGTCATACAAAGCTTTGAAAGGATCCATAATTATCAACGCCCAAAAACTATTATTTTATGAGAACTCTACTAATGGTATATAATCCTCCCATCATCCAGAAAAAAACCAAAACATAATCTCTAATAATGTCTTACAATGTTTGGATATTCTACTCAGATTTGAAATTTTTTTGAGGATGATAATTTGTGGTCACGATCAACTAGGTTCTGAGGTCTTACTGTAAGGAATTCCAAAAATGAAAAGTAAACTTGGGATCCCGGTTAGACATAATTAAAACTGGAACCCCATGAAACATGTTAATTTCCTAAATTTAGGATTTCAATAAGTCTTCCACCATATTTTATTCATGAATATTAATGATGTGAGTAGACCACATGATTCAATCTATAATCACTTTTATGGAATCGTGTTTCCAAACCTTATTTGGTATAACTATGAAAAATCCATAGCTATATTCTCCAATTTTCATAGGGAAATATGTAAATAATGTAACATAAAAGATACCCATTGGTGCTCCTCCTTGACCTACTAATAGATGAGGCATCTCAATAAATACAATGCAACCTTTATTTTTCCTCTCATCCCACCAAAACTATGTTCTCATTGCCTTAGACATATTATGAATGTCAGGGTGAATAGACCATCTTGAATGGTGGTGGGAAGAAATAAAATTTTCTTAATAAGTTGGAGGAACCACTATCTAATCTCTAAAACACAACACAAATATCTCACCAAGCATACATACCTCAGTGGTATCCCCCCCCCCCATTGAGTTATAACCTCATGGTGAGACATTTAGGATCAGTTGTTTGAACATATTTAACCTGATCGATAAAATCAAGATGAAAGGAAATTTGAAATAAAACTGCAACATCACCTTGATCAACATAATCCATAATCATGTCAACTATGACCATTATCAGTTACCACTAATCTGAAGCCTCTTTATCCAACTAACTATTTGAATTAATGTTCAATGCATCATCCAAGAAATTCATATTACTTAATGTATAGATCAAGTAAAATTAAAACATCTAAAAGTATAAGATCCATCATTATTTCCTTAGGTTTAAATATATTTGTGATAAAATTTGTTTCAAGCTTTTATGATTTGTGAATATCATAATTTTCACACTAAAAATATAATAACACCAAGTTTTTAAGGCAGGTACTAGATCAACTAACTCCAAATCATTTATCGGGTAATTATTCTTATGCACCTATAACTAGAAAGAGCCATAAGTTATAACATGTCCTCCCTACATGATAACACATCTTAAAACAAATTTTAATGAATTAAAATATACAACATATCCTTGTACCAACTTTGGCATCGTAAGGATAAGTTCTAATGTACATAAAATCGTAAGTTCTTAAAAAATATTTTTAGAACTCATTAATCCTTTGTAAAGTAATGCCTTTCCTTATCAAATATTTCATTGGTGAACAAAGTAATGAAAACTCTTGAACAAATTGTTTGAAATATTTTGACAATCTAAGAAAATTGTGTATCACAAATAATTTGTTAAATGGTTTCAAAGAGATAACGTTTACTATTTTTCTAGAACTATGGATACTCCTCTTTCAGAAATGACATATCCAAGGAAGCATACCTCTTGTATCTAGAAATAACACTTTTAAATATTAACATAAAGGTGATGTTCTCTTATAATAATTGAATCTATGGAAAATGGTTCTTCATGATTGAAAGTTTTCCTAGAATACACTAGAATATCATCGATGAATACCACCACAAATGAGTCAATATACCTCTAAAAGATATGATTCTTTAATTACATAAACAAATTTGGTGATTTATCTGACCAAAGGGAATAACCACATATTCATAATGGTCAAAATGACTCCATAAATCTATCTTTGGAATATCCTCCTTCCTAACTAAAAGTTAGTGATAACCTGATCATAAATCAATCTTAAAGAACCATTGTTCTCCCCTAAATCCATCAAAGAGAATAGTAATTCATGGAAGAGTATATAGAAGATTTTTTAACTAGTTTTATATTATGATAATCCATAAAAATATGAAGACGTCCATCCTCCATCTTTACAAAAAGAATAGGTGTTCCCCATGGAGACATACATGGTGGAATGAACCATTTTATTTCCATTTATTCTGATTAAAATTTAAATTCCCTTAATCTCATTGGTTCCATCATATAGGATGTAAGTGAAATAGGACTGGTCCCTAGTAGGAGATCAATCATAAATTCCACTTCTCTTTCAGATGAAAACCCATATAAATTATTAGTAAATACATTAGGAAATTTGGGAATGATGGTAAAAAAAAATATATGTTTGATTCCATCATTATATTCAGAAGTAACTACTTCCAACAGGTAAGTGATAGTCCTGACCATCGATACCAAAGGTTATTCTCTACAATAATTCATATCCTAATATCTCTTGAATATATGTGAAACACCATTGAAATATAGAAAAATAATCTATCAGAAATAATAGTTGATGTAGGCCTTGAAGGATTCCAACCAAACCATTCCACAAATAAGGTCATAGATATCTTTATCAAGGATAGATAAGTCTCATAAAAACTCATCAGCATCTATTTTTTTAGAACATGCTACACACTTAAGGTCTTGACACTCCCATTGGCCCATGGGTGTTTTAAGTTTCAAGACATTAGGCATCAATTCAACATAAAAATCCATGTGATTCATAATAGGAGTAATAAAAAAAGTATGCCCTACTAGTATAAAATAGAACATGCATGAGAGTAGAATTGAAGACAATAAAACCTTGTACCATCAAAGAACATGATTGATTCCACATGATCATCTTCTCAATGTAGTATAACTACATATTATCTCCCCCTTGATCCTTTCTTCCTAGCTGATATTACATATCCTGATGAGTCGTGGTGTTCCTAGAATCACATTAGCTTAATTAGTTCTGAGGATAATTCTTATTCTAATGATATATTCCAATAAAAGCATAATATTTATGAGAAACATGAGATGTATTCCCAATAGGCGACTTAGTAGTACTACGACAGTAATTCCAGAGATGTCTCATATGATTACAATTGTGACATGTTATGGGTGGTGTTATACAATCTCACATGATATGCTCGAGTGAACCACATTGGAAACATCTAGGATTACTTTTGGGTCCTGAAGGATATTTGACTAATCATATGGATGGATTATGAGATGTTCCACCATATTGGGATTATGTTTCCCTCTTCTTCTTGTTTCAAGCATTAGAGTTCATATCCATTCTCATAGAGACGGGCATACTTCCTCCAATTGGATTTCCATATATATCTCTTACCAACACTATTTATTATTTAATCATCTTCATATAATCTATAATAGAAAGTATAGTTATTTTAGAGAAAATATTTGGTCACAACCCATACTGAAATACACATTCCTTCAAGGATGAACTAGCAACTACCTTATTAGAAAAGTGAACTAAGTTGAAAAACATAGCTACATACTCAATCACTGATAGATTCTCATATTGTAGGATGAAGAAATATATTGTAATTTCTATCTTAATGGTGTGTGGATAGAATTATATATTGAAAAATTAATCAAATTATTCACATTTAAGGCCTTAGTCAAATTTATCATGGATAGATAAATCCTGCCTTTGGCATGAAAGATCCTCCAATATATAGATTTCTAACTTGACCTATATCTTGACTAGTTTACCGATAAAATCTAAAATTAAATTAATTTTATTGATCTACACTTCATCCATTTCAAGTTTTGAATCCCCTTGGAATATTGGTAGAATCTGTTAGTAAAGAATGAATGAGTAATCCACCTATCGAGGTTCTCACTTGTGCAGAAAATGTTATTTACGTCACCATTTTTTACGTCGGTTATATATAACCGACGTGATAATCTGTGAAACATGGTTTTTTACGTCGGTTATTTTATAACCGACGTAAAAAATGCGGTGAGTAACTTTTTAACGTTGGTTATTTTAAGAACTGGCATTACAAATCGCGCGCGTTCGTTTTTTACGTCGGTTATAAATTTACCGACATAAAAAACCAAAACGCGGTGTTTTTTACGTCGATTATTTGATAACCGACGTCAAAAACGAGATATCTACGAATTTTTTACGTCGGTTATAAAATAACCGACCTAAAAAACAGCTTTTGAGGCCTTTTTGAGGTCGGTTATTTGATAACCGACGTAAAAAAACAAACTGCAGAATTTTTCACATCGATTATAAAATAACCAACGTAAAAAACTGTAATTTTTGATGTATTTTTTACATCGGTTATTCTATAACTGACGTAAAAAAATCCATATCTGATACATTTATAACATCGGTTATTATAATAACCGACGTTATAAATTTAAAAAAACAGTTTATAACGTCTGTTATTAAATAACCGGTGTTATAAAACATTTAAAAAATTAACAAGCCCCGTGGAATGTCATTTATGATTTTTCGATCGACAGTCCGGCGACTCGTCTCTCTCCCGCAGTAAACCCTAATCGACTTGTTGATCTCGTTGCGTTAAACTCATTTTACCATCATCGTTTACCATCTTTATTCTCCTCGGATCTATCATCTCAACTCGCAACACTCAAGTAAGCCTTCCATGACTTTATTTCGTTCATTTTTTTTGGATAGTATATATTTATGTTTTGCGATTTTTTTGTATAAACTAGGAAAGATTCTTCGATTTAGAACTCTCTTGCCTCTTTTTTCCATCATCATCTTATTTATCGTCCCCAAATCTATTAGATCGACTCGCAATATTCACGTAAACCTCAACTACTTCTATTTAGTTTGTTTTTGTTTCGTGAATGCCTGACATTGATGGTAATTTTTGTTGTCATTGACAACTAATGATCTCATTCACCTATATTACTGCATATAATGGTTATTAATTAAATGTATGAATTCAGAAATGATTTTTCATGTGTTGTTGTTTCTTATGTTTATCCTCTTTTATATGAGAATCTATTAGACATATAATGTAATGGTTGTTGACCTCTATGGCCCTTCGATGCATCACTATGTCTCATGATTCCAAATAAAATTGGGTTCTGCTGAGGGCTTACCCTAGTATTTTTTGATGCCTTGGCCAAGGCCTTGACAATATCTTTAAGATTTCTAGAATTATCCATTACCTCATTTTGATATTAGTTATTGAGAAAACATGTGATCATTTGACTAGTTGAATATCAATGGTTATTTTTAATTATCATACGATCACTTAAGTATCCATATATAATAATATTTAATTTTATCTATTTCATGATGAAGTATATATTAAATTCATGTGTTTTTAGTTGTTCACCATGCCTAGTTTTTATATGTAAACCATTGTTTGGGGGGTTGTCCGGGGGGTGGGGGCTGTCCAAAGGGTTGGGGGTGTTCAAGGGGGTGTCCAAGGGGGTGGAGGCCTCTCCAGAGGGTTTTGGGGGTTGTTCGGGGGTAAGGGTTGTCCAGAGGGTTAGGGGGGTCCAGGGGGTGTCCAAGGGGGTCGGGGGTGGGGGTGGTGTCTAGGAGGGGTGGGGGGTGGTGTCTGGAGGGTTGGGGTGCTGTCTAGGGTTGGGGGGGCTGTCCAAAGGGTTGGGGGTGTCCATGGGGTGTCCAAGGGGGGTAAGGGTGGGGGTAGTGTCCAGGAGGGGTGGGGGTTGTTTTCTAGAGGGGTGGGGGCTGTCCAAGGGGTGGGGGGGATTTCCAGAGGGTTGGGGGGTGTCCAGGGAGGTGTCCAAGGGTGTGGGTGGGTGTGGGGGCTGTCCAATGGGGTGGGGGCCTGTCCAGAGGGTTTTGGGAGTTGTCCGGGGGGGTGGGGACAGTCCAGAGGGTTGGGGGTGTCCAGGGGGGTGGTGTCCAGGAGGGGTGGGGTGCTATCTAGAGGGGTGGGGGCTGTCCAGGGGGTGGGGGTTATCCAGAGGGTTGGGGGTGTCTAGGGGTGTCCAAGGGGGTAGGGGTGGGGGTGGTGTCCAGGAGGGGTGGGGGTGCTGTCTATAGGGGTGGAGGCCGTCCAGGGGGTGGGGGTACAGAGGGTTGGGGGGTGTCCGGCGGGGTGTCCAAGGGGGTGGGTGGGTGTGGGTGGCTGTCCACAGGGGTGGGGGCATATCCAGAGGGTTTTGGGGGTTGTTTGGGGGGTGGGGAGCTGTCCAGAGGTTTGGGGGAGTCCAGGGAGATTGACTACTGCATCATGGTTTCTGAGATTATGACATGATGATTGTGCCGTGATTATTGGCTTTACATTTTGATTTTCTCCATCTTAATTTTTATTTTAAATATGATTTGATTCTCAGGTTTACTCCATTTTCTCCAATTTTCTATCAACCACTGTAGGCCCCATGGTTTTCTTTGATTCAATGGAATTTAAAACTGTTATATCTAACTATATTTTGTTTTAAAAATAATATTCAAGCATATTTTTTAAAATACGCATAGATTTGTTTTATATTTCAAAATTGTTTAACATTCAAATTATGATTTTTTTCATATAAACATATATTCGTCTTATCTTAAAAATATATATATTTTTGATATTTGTTATAGGTAATAATTATTCTAAGTTGGATTACAGCACATCAAATGAGCAATGAATATGAGGAAGGTGTTGATGCTGTTTTGGAATTTGCTAAATGAAATTTTCCAAGTAGTGAAATTTTTATCTGTCCATGCCAAAAATGTTTGAATATGAAGAAGTTGAAAAAGTAGAGAGATAATAGATCATCTGATTTGTCATGGTTTCAATCTGAGTTATAGCCCTTGGATTTGTCATGGTGAAACTGGACGGAATGTCACTGATGATGATGATTCACAAGATGGTAACTCCGATGGAATTGAATAAATGATTCACGATATTGTAGCAGAACAAATTGAGATAGAACTGATAGTTGCGCGTCTATATAGTGATGCTGAAAAACCATTATATCTTGGTTGTATAGATTTTACGGTTTTGTCGGTGGTGTTAAGATTGATTAACCTGAAGGCGAAACATGGATGGTGTGACAGAAGTTTTACAGAGCTGCTACAATTGATGAAAGACATTCTTCCTAAAGATAACGATCTTCCAAATTCACATTATGAGGCCAAGAAAATATTATGCCCGATGGGATTGGGATATAAGAAAATACATGCATGTCCGAATGACTACATTATATATAGGAAAGAATATGAATTTATGTCAGAGTGTCCTAAATGTGGGACATCACGGTATAAGGTGAAAGAAAAATCACAGGCTGATGTAGAGATTACAAAGCTCCCTTCAAAGGTATTTTGGTATCTTCTTATAATTCATCGTTTCAAACGCTTATTTGCTAATTCACATGATGAAAAAAGGTTAAGATTACATGCTGATGAGCGGGTATGTGATGGAAAAATACGCCATCCAGTTGATTGTCCACAATGGACAAAAATTGATGCGCAATATTCTACATTTGGAAATGAAAATAGAAATCTCAGACTAGGGTTGTGCACAGATGGAATGAATCTATACCAAACCCTCAGTAGCACACATAGTTCATGGCCTGTTTTATTGGTAATTTACAACCTCTCTCCTAAAGTTTGTATGAAGCGCAAATATGTAATGTTGAGTATAATGATCTCTGGTCCAAATCAACCCGGAAATGATATTTATGTTTACTTGTCACCGTTGATTGATGATTTGAAAATGTTATGGGCTGATGGTATTAGGGTGTATGATTCTTATAAAATGGAATATTTTCAACTACATGCAGTGCTTATGTTCACTATAAATGACTTCCCAGTGTATGGAAATTTGTCTGGATACAGTGTTAAAGGGCATAAAGTATGTCCAATTTGCGAACAACAGACGTCATATTGTCAATTGCATCATGGGAGGAAAACAGTGTACATGGGTCATCGAAAGTTTCTACCTATGGATCACCCTTATAGAAGACTAGAAAAAGCATTCAATGGCTCAAAAGAATTTGATACTGCTCCAAAACCTTTATCCCCTGATCTGTATTTTGAGAGGGTGAAAAACCTTGATGTGACATTGGGAAAGACACAGAAATCTGGTAATGATAGACATATTTGGAAGAAAAGGTCAATATTTTTTGAGCTGCCATATTGGAGGTATCATGGAGTTAAACATAATATTGATGTCATGCACGTGGAGAAGAATATCTGTGATTGTTTGATTGGAACATTGTTAGATATTAAAGGAAAGACAAAAGATGGGTTGAATGCAAGATTAGACTTACTATCAATGGGAATACGTTTGGAGTTAGCTCCCACTCCTAAAGGAAGATGATCATTTCTTCCCCCGGCTTTTCATACATTATCGAAGAGGGATAAAATTAGCTTTTGTCAGTGTCTTCATGATATCAAAGTGCCTCAAGGTTATTCTTAAAATGTAAAAAAGTTTGTCTCATTGAAGGACTTCAAGCTGTTAGGTATGAAATCACATGATTGTCACGTCATGATGCAACAAATTCTACTAGTTTCATTGCATGGAATATTGCCCATTCATGTTAGAAAGACTATAATGATGTTGTGTTATTTTTTCAAATCAATTTGTAATAATGCGATTGATGTGAATTCTTTGAACATTTTGGAAAATGATGAAATTTTTATACTTTGTCAATTGGAAATGTATTCTCCTCCAACTTTTTTTTGATATAATGGTTCATTTAATGATTCATCTAGGTCGAGAAATAATGCTTTGTAGACTTGTATATCTTTGTTGGATGTATCCTTTTGAAAGATATATGAAAATATTAAATGGGTATGTTAGAAATCCATATCGAACTGAATCCTCTATTATTGAAAAGTATATTTCTGAGGAGGTAGCAGAGTTTTGCATGAGGTACTTGGATGCGGCGCAACACATAGGTTTTCCTCCATCTCTCCATGAACGAGTTAATAATGAGGGGAAGGGGATTCATGGCTTGAAAGTCAAATCATTTTCAGCTGAACATATGAAGAAGTTAGAATCATACATCTTGAATAACATAGCTGATGCTCAACCGTATATCACATTGCATATTAATGAGTTGAAACAATGTCATCCAAAGAAGAAAGAAATGTGTATTTTTAATGAGCACAACAAAGCTTTTTTGTCATGGATTAAAAAGACCTTTCTTGGTAGATCAGATGTATCAGATACATTAAAATGGATAGTGGGTGGTCCATGTTTAAATGTGATAAAATGGTCCGGTTATGAAATTAATGGCTATACATTTCATACGAAAGCTCAGGACAACAGAAGTGCAGTTCAGAATAGTGGTGTATTGGTGTTTGAAGAACCAATGCATTTTTCGAGTGCTAAGGACAAAAACCCAATTTCTGCATCAAGTGCATATTATGGAGTGATTGAAGACATATGGGAGGTTGATTAATTTAAAATTAAAGTTCATGTTTTTAACTGTAAATGGTTTATGGGTAACAACAGTGTCAGACACGATGAATTTGGAATGACACTTGTTAATCTGAATAGATTGAAGACATAGCTGATTCTTTTATAATGGCAACACATGCAAAACAAATTTTCTATGTAGTAGGTCAATCAGATATGCAGTGGGTTGTTAATTTTCAAGGGAAAAAAATATGTTGGTGAGGATGAACTTGATGAAGATTATGATTTATGTGATATCCCTACTTCCATGGAAAGATTAACAGAACATAATGATGAGCATGTTGAAGACATGGTTTGTGCCATAATGAACGATCACGACGAAGGAATTTGGGAAAACAATCCATTTGTACATTCCTAAAATTATAGGTAACATATGTTTATTTCTTGTTTACATTTATTTTTTTCATAAAATGTTAGATATTGTAAGTTTTTTATTTATTAAAACATGTATTAAAACAAAATAAGTATAAGTTTTTGTTTCTTTTGAGTTTTTTTAGTTTACTTTATCATGTTTACCATTACATGAATTATATATCTATTATTTTTGTTCAGTGACAATTACTTTACCATGTTTACCAGGTTTACCATGTTTACCATGTTTACCATGTTTACCATCTTGACCATCTTTACCATCTTTACCATTTTTTAACATGCTTACCATATTACCAATGTTTACTATTATGTAACTTAGTACACTTTTCTATTTTATGATTACAGTAGTATTAAAATATTTGAATTTTTATATTTGTGAACTAACATTTGTTTTTTTGATTTGAAGGATAATGACAGATCATTCAGTTAATCAACTGCATGATTCTGGAGTTGAGAATATTGGTCATACCTCTGGGGAGGAACATTCACATGCTCCTATTATGACAAAGAGTTCAAAGGTTGGTAAACATGGGTTCCCATGTTTACCAAAATTAGCACTTTCCCGTACGCAGGATCAGAGGATACTCGTTGAGTTTGATGATGATGATATTCCTAGAGGTCCACATGCAAAAGATTTTAAGATTTTGGTAGCAACTTAGGCTAAGAGAAAAGTAAGCATTCTGTATGATGGCTGGAGAAGTGTGGATAAAGCGATAATCTCTTAGTTTTGGGAGACGATTTTGGTAAGATCTTTTTCTATTGTTTTAATATTCATTAAATATTTATAGTATATATAATATTTTTAACCTCTTCTTTATCAGATGTCATTTGATATTCCTGACACCGGAGGAGTCAGGAAAAAATGCTTATCGTTGGCTGCCAGGAGATGGAGGTATTTCAAATCAACCCTCTCATCTGATTTCATTTATGGTCATAGGAGTCATGACAACCCATGTCATATATATCCTTTTATAGATGAAGACACATGGAGACAGTTTTTTGAATGTAGAAGAAAAGAGTCATTTTTGGTAAGGGCAATGTAAACTTTTATAAGCATTCTTATATAAATGATCTTATTAATGTTTTGTTAATGATTTCTTATTCTTAATTTACATAAAAAATGAAACCTCATCAGGAGATCCACTCTAAAAATGTATACCCTCATAGTTTATCTCGGGGATGGTATGAATTTTTGGAATAACAAATGATGGCGGAAAAATTTCAACAACTAAGAGCTGATTCTTCAAGCTCTGGAGAGGTGGCCCCTCCATCCCCTCCATCTAGACATGAAAAATGGAAGAGATCTCGCAAGAGAAATAAAGGGCAATATCTTTCAGAATAATCGATAATCATAGCTAAGAGGATTGTAGGATATCTATTTTATTTATTTAAGTTAACTATTTTCTTCATATAATTTCAATCATTACAAAAATTTTCAATTAATTAATATATGACTCTCTTGAGGAGCAGAGTTCACAGGGGACATTTACAGCTACTGGGAGGGAAGATATTTTATCTATAGTATTGGGAAAGCCCGAACATCCTGGTCATGTAAGAGGATATCTGGAAGGTTTATCAGTAAGAAAAGTGTTTCCACGTTCTTCAACTTCTAACGTTGAGGGGGTTTATAAAAAAAATAGAATCCTTGGAGGCTGAAGTTCATAATATTAATGCGACGATGGAGGACAATATTAGAGCGTCGGTGAAGTCTATGTTTGCAGACATGCAAAGACAATTTCAGACTGCAGCTCCCACTCCTCCACCTCCTCTTGTAGACCCCATTATTTATCCTCCACCTCTACCAGTAGCTCCCACTCCCCCACCTCAGCCTGCGGACCCCATTTTTTATCATACACCTCCGCTGCAGCTTCCTACTTATTGCGAGTTGTATGTTGATGATCCTCAACATCATATAGTATAATATGGGTTGGTATATTGTATAGGAGATACATTTCATCATAAAAAATTAGTGGTAGAGAATCAGAGGGTCACTGTATAGGATATTATATATAGATCAGCTCGGGTACCATTACCTACTGATGAGGTGGCGATAGTTGGACCTAGTATCGGCCATTTTTTAATTTGGCCATCCAGACTTCTTTGACTCATTACCATAGAGGTATAAATGTTATATCTTTTATTTTATTTTTTATTAAAGTTGTTTTATCATTTGAAAACTAAAATATTTTTCAATTTATTTTTACAAGAATACTTCAAAGGTAAAGAAATACTGTATAGACAACAACAAAGACAAATGGATATGACATTAGATATAGATTCTAGTAGTCTTGACAGATTGTCAAGATATTCAAATTTGTTGGAGGGTCATTATGAGTTTCCAGTAGAAGCTCATGTTTTTGGACGTGAAATAAGTGTGGGGATTATGAAAACCGATATCATGGAGCTTGTTACTGGAGATAGGTTGGGAATCAACGTGGTACAAATTTTTTCCATGTAAGTCTTAACACCTTTTCCCTACGTTATATTTATTAAAAATCTATACTTATTTCTGTTTTGTATTAGGTATCTTTATAAAATTTATGAGAGGAATGAGCTGACAGATGTATATGGATTCATGGACCCGTAATTGATTTCCCCTGAAGCATGTGCATTGGATGAGGAACAAAGAATGATTTATATTACTGAAATACTTGAAAAGAATATAGTCACACAATGTTGGATGATGCCTTTTTGTGAGAGGTATGAAACACATCTCTCTCAAAGAGTTAATTATATTTTAACATAAAAAATCACTAACGTTAAATTTCCTTTTATCAGTGATCATTGGATGTTAGGGGTTTTTTTCCCAAGGGAGAAAGCACTTTATTGGATATGCTTTGTCCATGATGATGTGCGTGAAAGTTTTAAGAATATATTGGAAAAGTAATTTTCAATTTCTCAATAGTTTTATATATTGTAATGAATTTTAAATTTACCCCATTCATATTATTTTCTGGGCATGGGCCTACTTTCGAAAAAACACAAATAAAAGGAGTGCAAAGATCAAATATGTAAATGCGAAGGTAAATATCCATTTATAATTTGTACTTTTGGATTTATTACATAAAAATAATATATTTATTTTACAGTCATTCAAACAGAATTGTCATGAACAACAAGGCGTCATCGAATGCGGATATTATATGTTAAGATTTATGTATAAAATAATAACAACTGGGACAGTTGTGAATTTTGACCTAGTAATATTTCCTCTTAAACATTACCATAATATTTCAATTTGATTTATTCATTATACACGTTAACTACTATCCTTTTCATTTGTAGCTTTTTGATGACCCCCAACCCTATACTGCTGAACACATCAAACACTTACAAGTGGAGTGGTAAAAATATTTTATAGGTTTGATTGAATTTTAGTTGTTTGTAATGTAAAATGTAATTTTGAATATTGTCGTTGTAATTGTGTATTTGGTAATCCTTTAGGTTTTATTTAATTTTTTATTGAAGTTGACAATGTAAGTTTTGAATGTTATATATGTGAATGTTTAATTTTGCTCTACTTCTTGTTTTGGTCTACTAATGATGGTTTTTTTGGTATGGATTCTGGTCTGGGGGGGAGGGGTTCCAAGGGTGTGGGGGTGTTCAGTGGGGTTGGGGTGTCCAAGGGTCTGAGAGGGATGTCCAGGGGTGTGGGAAGGCTGTCCAGGGGTGTGGGAGGGCTGTCTAGGGGTGTGGAAGTATTGTCCAGGGGGTGGGGGTATACATGAGGGTGGGGGGTTGTCCAGGGGTGTTTGGGGATGTCCAGGGGGTCGGGGGTAGTCCAGGGATGTGTTGGGGGCTCCAATGGGGTGGGAGAGGGCTTTCCAGGGGGGGTGAGGGGGTGCTGTTCAGGAGGGTGGGGGGTTGTCCTGGGGTGTTTGGGGATGTTCAGGGGGTCGGGGGGCAGTCCAGGGGTGTGGTGAGGGCTCCAATGGGGTGGGGCTGTCAAGTGGGGTGAGGGGGTGTTGTTCAGGAGGGTGGGGGGTTTTCCAGGGGTGTTTGGGGCTGTCTAGGGGGTCAGGGCAGTCCATGGGTGTGGTGGGGGCTTCAATGGGGTGGAGGGTTGTCGATGGTGTGGGGGTATACATGGGGGGGTGTCCCGGGGTGTTTGGGGCTGTCCAGGGGGTATACATGAGGGTGGGTGTCAAGGGTGTTGTTCAGGAGGGTGGGGGGTTTTCCCAGGGTGTTTGGGGATGTCCTGGGGGTCGGGGGGCAGTCTAGGTGTGTGGTGGGGGCTCCAATGGGGTGGGGGCTGTCAAGTGGGGTGAGGGGGTGAGGGGGTGAGGGGGTGCTATTTAGGAGGGTGAGGGGTTGTCCAAGGGTATTTGGGGATGTCCAGGGGGTCGGGGGGCAGTCCAGGGGTGTAGTGGGGGATCCAATGGGGTGGGGGAGGGTTGTCCAGGGTGTGGGGGTATACATGAGGGTGGGGGGGAGGTTGTCCCGGGGTGTTTGGGGCTATCCAGGGGGTATACATGAGGGTGGGGGCTGTCAAGTGGGTTAAGTTTTATATTTTATCAATGTAAATGATTAAATTTTCTTTAGTTCTTGTTTTGATCTCCTGTTTTTGTGGTACGAATTCCTGATTTGGTTTCTGGGGGAGAGCAAAGGACTGCATTCGATTATTTTTTAAAAAAAATTTGTCTTCCACGTCAGTTATTTTATAACCTACGTGATAAAGAAATCGGGAAGGTTTTATCACGTCGGTTTTTTTAATAACCTATGTGATAAACACTTGTGGTATGGTTTATCACATCGTTTATTTAAGAACCGACGTCATAAAAGTCCTGGGAAATGGTTTATCACGTCGGTTATTTAATAACTGACGTGATAAACTCCCCCACATGTGTTTATAACGTTGGTTATTATATAACCGGCGTGATAAACCCCCACCCCTGGTTTATCATGGCGGTTATATAATAACCGACGATATAACCCCCCCCCCCCCCCGGTTTTTTCACGTCAGTTATTAATTAACCGAAGTTATAAACACTGCGATGTTAGGTTTTTTACGTCGATTTTTAAATAACTGACGTAAAAAACATTATTTATAACGTCGTCTGTATAAACGTCGGCTAAAAACCGATGTAAAAAATGAAAAAAAACCGACGTAAATAACGTTTTCTGTACTAGTGTCTTCATTCTGATTTCCTATATCAATGGCTTGGAAAGCATTAATTATTCTTTGGAAATGTTTTTGGTTCAACTATGGTTTAGGTACAGCCACATCTTCTATAGCCTCTTCTTGATAATTTCTACAGCATCTACCGAGTAGAATTTTTCCATAGATAGAATAAGACACCACTTAGTCATTATTCATTAGAAATTGGGGTCCTAGAATCTTCCAAATCACATATTTAATAACCACTACAACCAAAATATTAAAAAAAAGAATTTAATAAATTTTATAAACCCTGAAACACATTATGATAAATATATTCCTAGATGTAATTCTCAGTAATAATTCATGATATGTCACACTCATTAGCTAAACTGATGACAATGATATGAAAACACACATAGAATTGTATTAGAAAACATTTATGCTTGTAACTCCATTAAAACTTGAGTTTTATCATAAATATTTTAGCTACATATTTTTATTCTATACATTTCATGTTCTGAAATTCTTATCTCCTTACTAACATCCCAAAAAAGACAAATGAAAATCCAATATTGAAACCATTTATAACGTCTCACCAAAAACACATCCACCTAAGAGGAGGAGGAGTTACACTTACCTTAGGTGAAATACCCAAGACACTAGATTCTAGAAATAAATTCCAAGGGCTTAATAGAATTTTTGGGTGATGATTTTCCCTTTATGAACGAAATATATTTCCACAAAAAAAATTATAAACAACCAAACCATATATATAATGCATGAGTATAAAGAATAAAACTCAAAGGTAGAGCCAATAAAAAAAATCAACATGAGAGTTATAATGGAAATAAGAGACATCAAATAACCAAGAATAATAGATGATATAACACTTTGACACAAAAGTGGAATCTTCTCAAGCGTCACCTGAACTAGCTCCATACTCCAACTCCATGTGCCTCATCAATGGAATCAAGATGCATCATTGGAGAAATAAGATACATTTTCTTTTCCCATGTATTGGTAAATACAACTGTAAACACACCAAATTTACCAAGCATGGTTGAGTATATCACCCAGTACGAAGTCCCCAAATACTTCCCAACACACACCACTAGGACAAGAAATGGTTATCACAATTTATATAAAATAGTTGAAAAGTATCTAAACAGTAATATAAAATCCATAAAGTAAATCCATGAGAGATATAAATAAGAAAATTTATTTCCATTTATTATTTTTTTGGAATAACCTTTTCATGTTCACGCACACATACACATATTCATACACTCTAGATTTTTGTTTCATAATGACAATGGTACTTCACGACTATTATCTATCCCTGGAGAACTCATTCCAACACAATTATGCCTAATTATATATCAATTAAAACCATATAAACAAATATTTCCTTTTGTAACATTTCAAAAAAAACATTTCTTATATTAAAAAAACTATAATTTTAAACAATTATTTAAATTTAAAAATTGAGGGGGGTTTTCAAAATCATTTAAATTTCTATGTTCCCAAAATATAAACCCAAATGGATTCCACTAATAAATTACACAATATTTCCTTTTAAAATCCAAGAAAAACACATTGAAAAAACTAATCATTAAATTTCAAGAACAAGTGGAGGTGATGGAGAAGCCACCAACTTCTCAATAGATGAATAAAATAGAGAAAAAAACAATAAAAAATATATATACTGCCTCAAAATATCTTCCCTTTAAAAGTTCCAACAATATATCATTAAGATACGCATAATAGCACATAGATCTATTCCTGAAAAATTAGATCTATGGTTCTAATAGTGAGAAGAATATTATATCTAGATATATCAAGAAAGAATGAGCACATACTAATTATTGTGGAGATCCAACACACTTTGATTTGTCAAAATATTATTCCAAATCAAATGGAATTGCCAAAGTTCATATGGGATAAAGAGGAGTTAAAGAACCTAATAAAGGATAATAGAAATGAGGTTTTGAAGGCCTAAAACTAATTTAAGAATTATTTTTTGAAACATTTAATGTACATCACATGGTTACAATACATGGTTTAGAAAATTGTGAACTAACTATGTTCATGATACTATCTCCAAAATAGGGATCTATATGGTTCTATCGTAGTTTGGAAAATTGTGTACCAATCGTGAAGTGATGATGTCTATCAACCAAAGGTCCACATGGGTTTGGTCAAAATGTGTGCTAACTTTTCACCTACCTAGTGACTCCCAGAACTTCTTTGCATGGTTCTTAGAGATATTTCATTGTTTCCCCTAACCATTATCAAAACTTGAACCTTCAGAAACACTTCGCAGTCACCCCAAAACACTCAAAAAACTCCTGAAAATCAACCCAAGTTTTATAAATGTTTTAAAATACATAATAAAATGTTAAAGTTCCTAAAAATAGGGATATAACATTCTACACTCCATTTTCCTTTCCAACTAGGTAAATTGGGAAACTGGTGTTGCTTTTGAAGAGCTCGAGCCACTATTCTAACATCCCCTTCTCATGTTCCCATGTATCATTTTGAATATTATCCTAAATTCATACAACTCCTTGTAAACAGATACTTATCAAGTGCATTATCTTCTCATGTCTATCAACATTCTATTATATCACATTAATCAATATATCATATGGCACAATATCAACATGGTCCCATCAAATCACACGGTCAGGATCAGGTTGGTACTTCTTTAAATGAGATTAATGAAAAACATTGTACATAGAACTAAATATTGGTGGTAAATCAAAATGAAAATTCATATCACTAACTCATTCAAGTATCTCTAAAGGACTAACATACTAAGGATATAATTTTTATTACTGTCCAAAATGATGATTCCCTTTCCATAGAGTGATTCTTAAGAAAACATGATCACCCATAGAAAATGGTAAAGGTCAATGATGATGGTCCATATATTATTTATGAAAACTCTTAGATACCACCATTATTCTCCTAATAATTTAAGTATTCTTTATTGCCTCATGTAAAAGGTTTGGTTCGTTAAGTGAATTCTCAACCATTTCCATCCAATAAAGTGGAGAATTGAAAGGATGTCTATACAAATATTTGAAATGATCCATTAATATTAAGGCCTAAAAATATTTATTATATGAGAACTTCACTAATTGTATATGGTCCTACCATAATCCTCCTAATTACATAACACAATATTTAAGCATCTCTTCCAATATTTGGATTGTCCACTTAGACTGGTCATCTATTTGAGAACGGTAAGATGTTCTTGGGGTCAAATGGGTTCTAATAGATTACTTCAAGGACTTCCAAAAATGATAAGTAAACATGGGGTCTTGGTTAGGAACTATTGAAAATGGAACTCATGCAACTTGAAAATTTCTCAAATGTAGAGTTTGGAGAAGTATTACACTATATTGGATTCACGAATATAGATGAAGGGAGCTAACTTTGTGATCCAATCCATAATCACCCATATCAAATAATGTTTTCAAAATATATTTGGTAGACCTATGAAAAATTCATAGTTATCTACTCCAATTTCCACATAGGAATAGGTATATAATATAACATACCAATTGGTCATCGGTTCTCCCCCTTGACCTAATGATAGGTGAGTCATCTCAAGAAAAACTATACAATTTTTATTTTCATTCCATTACACCAAAACTATGTTTTAATTACCTTATACATCTTTTAAATACCAAGGTGAAAACCCCATCTTTAAAGGAGGTAGGGATGAAGTATTTATTCTTATTAAGTAGAATGAACTACTATTTGATCTAGAAAATTAAATACAGATGTCTCATAGATCATCCATCCCTAAATGGTCTCCCCACTATTGCATTTTGACCACATGGTGGGACATTAAAAATCAGATGTCTAAGAATCTTTAACCTTCTAAATCAAATTAAGAACAAATGAAAATGGAAAAAAATCAAGAACATCACCTTACCCCACACAATCCAGATGCATATCAGCTATGATCTTCATCAGCTAACATTGATCTAAACCCTTTTTATCAAATTGGGTATATGATTTTATGATCAATGCATTATCCAAAAAATTCCCTATAACCAATGTATGCGTAAATTCAAAGTAAAACATGTGAAGGCATTACATCCATATTTTTTTACTTAAGTTAAAATATATTTGTGAGAAAATGTGTTTCAATATTTTTTTATCATTGAACACCATAAATTTCTCACCAAAAAGAAAATGATGCCAAGTATTCACTACATAGATTACAATAGCTAATTCCAAATCACATGTCAGGTAATTTTTCCCATGAACCCATTATTGATGTGATCCATAAGGTACATCATGATCTCCTTACGTGAGGATTCATTTCAACATTCAGACCCTTATGATTCACAACATGAGTAGAAATAAAAGGGTTTGATTTTCTAGTCTCAAAAAAGACTTTCATGAGAGTAGAATTCATGAGAATCATACCTCACACAATTGAAGGACTATATTCATCCTCCATTATCATATTATCAGCACTGTATAACTACTTACTCACTCCCCCTTTATCCTTTCTACCTTTTTTAGATTTTATAGAATGAGGAGATGTGGTGTTCCTAGAATCACCTTAGATCTCTCGGTTATGAGGAAGATTATTATTCTCAAGAGATCATCCAGTCAAATCATAATATTTCTGAGAAACATGAGATGTATTCCCAAGAGCTAACATTGTAGAACTATGAAAATAACACTAGATAAGTACCATATGATCATAGTTGTGAAATGATCTAGGTGTAACTATACAATCTCACATGATATACTCAAGTGAACCACATTGGAAACATCTACCACCATCAATAACCTCATCCCCCCCCCCACAGGTGACCATCTCCACCAAGACTTGTCACTATCCACCATCATCGATCTCCATCTTCTGCCATCGATATATTTTCACTTCCATTATCCTTTTCCATCACCATCTCCTTCTATTCTTCGGTGGTTTTCCCCATTTTTGTAATGTATCATCTAAATAAACCAAAGATTCAGTAATATTCTATTTATAATTTTTTTAAACTCTAATATACCTATTAATCTCAGTTTTTTATAGATTATTTTCAAAATTTATTTTATATAATAGGTTTTTTAATAATTAATTTAAAATAATTTTCTTTAATAATCTTCCATCAACAATGTCATTCTTATTGTCTAATAATTTAGAAAATTTAGATATATATGTTTTTCATTATGAGTAACTTGATATTATTGTTGTAGTAAACTTGTATATTTTTTTTAAAAAAACACATTCTTTTTTCTATATGTAATTTTCAATTCTATTATAATTTATATTTAAATTTTTTTTGGGTAATTAAAAATGACAAACTTTATTTATTTATGCATTAATTAATATACAAATATAGTAAATTATTAATATTACTTGTAACATTATTGTTATATTTATGAAAAATAAATATCATTTATAGTCTCTTAATCATCATCAACATAAATACTACCCATACAACCTTTCTTATTCTCTTCATGATATTTTCCCTTAGGGAATGGGTTTTCATAATGCCCATACATTCCACATTTAAAACATATAACCGTTGTTGATGTCCTAGAAATACCATTATCCTTATCCATTGTGTTAACTGAAACTTTTCCTTTGAAATTACTAGATTTGTGTCCTTCTTTTCCACACCCAAAGCATCTTCCAGTTCCTTTGAAACACTCTCCTTGATGCATCTTCCCACATGACTTACATGAGGGAAATTGAACTTTCTTTCCTCTATGATCATCATGAAACTCCATCTTTCTCTTATTAGCTGAGTCATGAATCTTACCAAAGTTGAGATTATTGATCATATTATGAGATTGATGATTAGGAATAATAACAATGTTTCACCTTCCAAATTCCATTTCATTTGGTAACTCTTGAAGAATATCATTCCATTGTCCATCATATTCTTCATTAACATGAATCTTCCGGTTTCCATCCATTTTCTAAAACCCAAAAAGAATAGTGTGAGAGGAAAAAATCATACTAAGAAAACAACATAATCAAGGGGGATTACCTTCAATATCTAACATATTAGGTTTAACTCTAAGACTGTTACCATAATTCTAGGACTATAAATTATACTTATACTTAACCTTAGGGACATCCCTAGACATACCTAAGAAATATCTCCAGGGATCTCACTAAAGTTTTTGCATCCTAGTTTCCAAAGGTTAACTAAACCTTTCCTATGATACCAAATATAAATACCCCAAAAATTATGTACATGGACATTAGAATACTTTTTCGGAATACTAAATAAATAACATAAACCAACACTCAAGTACCATAATAGTTTAGTGTCTTTAGAAACTCGGAACATAATCTTCTAATCATGGTGAAAAATCTTCAATATCTCTTACAAAGATATTCCCCTTTTTTCTTACCTAAAACCTTTATTTATATCCTAGGGAAAAGAAAACATATAAAGGGTGAGCTCCAATTCTCAGTAAGGGTAATCATAGAAAAGAATAAAACAAACCATATACATATGAACTTAAAAACATGAACATAATTTTTAAACATCAAAATCTTGAGAAATGAGATAAAACATGGTAGTACATAAGGCATAGATCATAATGAAACATCAATCATGATAAAATAGCATGGGAATAAAACATGTAATTGTGTAAAAACATTAATCACATGATATGATTTCCATAGTATCCAAGGCATTGTTGTTGAGACCATCTTAGTGGAAAAAGTCCCTTACTGAATCAAGTTCACTCCTCGTTCCAGTCCTATATCACTGAACCAGATTAACTTTCCATTCCATCCATGTATATATCATGAGATATAAATCTTTACCCAATGCATTGGAGGGAGATATAGGTCCCACCCATCTCATAATGAAATCATTCTTACTCGCGCCATAAAACAATCATAAATCATTCATCATAACCCAAAGAATAAAATGGGTTTCATAAACATCATACCATCATAACATAATCCATATAAAACAAATGGATATCAATTCATCATAAGAAAAAAAACATTTAAATAATTGATACATTATAATTTAAACATAAACATATTAAATAATGTCATCTTAGATGGAAAATAGCTTTGATAAAACACTTGAAATGAATTCCTGAGGAAAATATCCTTTCTTCTTCAAAATCATTTTCTTTTCTCAAAATGCCATGAAATTTTAAAAGAAAATGATTTTTTGAAAATAATCATTAAATATTTTAGAGTAATATTCATGTAAATAAGGAGTTATGAAACCGTAAAAATCCATTCATGTCGTATAAGTTAAAAAAACATTATTCTCGTACTTTTTTCGGAAAAGTCAAAAAGTACCACATATGGTAAACAAAAGAAAGATTCCTTCCATAACACAAAGTAAAAGTCAAAGAGGGGTAAAAATGACATTAAACATACATGGAAGAATGAAAAACATTTTATGGGAATGGATAAAAAAATAACACCAGAAAATACTTACGTGTAAACAATCTCGGATAAGAATGGGATTGCAAATTATCCCTTCCCTTATGCCTGATATGCTTTATATGTATCCGAAACTCCTGTATAATGATTTAAATAATGTAATTGACTTAATAAAGAATCATATTCATTGTTATGATATCATATATGGTTCACATATGAATTTATATTACCCGTTCTTTTGTAAATTTATTGTTAAAGCGGTGTTTTGGGTAAAATCGTTTCATTTATCGTACGTGTTTCGACTTGTTGTTCTTGATATTATTACTTATATCCTGATTTATTTAATTCCATAATTTAAAACATGATTTATATATAATATATATTCATCATATACATATATATGATTAGTCGATAAATGGAATGAAATACACCGTTCATGGAGACGGTAGGTCATACGTACGCATGAACGCTATTTTGGTTTCCTTATTGAATTGAATGGAATTAAGTAGATGACATAAATATATATATATACATAAATAAAGTATAATTATAATGTCATATATTTAATTATTATTAATTATATATACTTTATAATCATTCATGAATTGTTAACATGGAGAATGAATCTCATCGCGTCATGGAGACGGCAATCCGTACGTACGTACGAGCGATGATATCGTTCCCATATTATTGAATAGAATTGGAGTGGATGATATAATATATCATAATCACTATTATGTTATAATAACTATATATAGTTATTCTTTACACCATTATACCCATCCAAGTAAGGTGGTGGTGGAAAAACTGATTACACCACGGCATGGAGACGGTATTCTGTACGTACGCACGCGCTGTGATTTTGTTTTCCGTAGGATGGATAGAAGGTGAAATGAGGTTGTTTCATATTTATAATATCATATAATTATATTATTGATACTTATTGTATTACTTTAAAATGAAACAACTAAATAATAGGATGTTGAATAAGAAAGAAACTTGAAAGAATCGGTAGAAGAGATTACCTCTTCTTCGACGTACCTCCATTAAGCTTCCTCTTAAGGGACTAGAGTTGGTCTTTTGATAAGACTAGAACCTACAGAATGTTTCTTGGGAAGTGGATAAGAGAAATGGGTAGGTTTTGCCCTAGCTTGAAGGCTCAAAGTGTTGTGAAGAGGAGAAAGAGGAGGTTCCCTTTTATAAGGGAGGATAGGGGCACCTTTGGAAACCTCAAAAATATTAATTTATAATAAATCAAACCCCACTTAAAAACTTCCAAAATGACTCACATCCAAAGATTAGATGATATAGGGTTTTAATATCATCAACCAACAAAATTTAGATATGTTGGAAATTTATTTTAAACATTATCAACTTGATTTATCCTTATTTAATCTATTTAATTTCATTTGTGGTAATAAGATTCTAAATTACAAATTGTTATAAATAATTACTTATGTGTTGTGAATTTTCCATAATTCAATAATTTATTACATTTTATACCATATAAATTTTAATTAATAATTTTTAAATATTTTTTTGATTTTTAAACAATTTTATATTATGATATTTTTATAAAATAACAATTGTGTCAATTTTGACACTATTCATTTATTTGAATTTAAATAAAATCCACACAGAAGATATGTTCGAACTAAAAGATTTAATAGATTCATAACATGTCATATTTATCAATAAAATTAGTGTACCACATTAAATATTTCATATAATATTTATTTTAAAATTTTTAAAACCATTTATTTGATATTTTGGTCAATAAAATAATTTCAACATCACTATTGTGTCACTTTTAATGATAATTATTTAATCCCTAAAAATTATAAATAAATTTACATGATGTAGATAATTTTATTATATTTTTGGAGACTATTCATTTTTTAAGTTTCATGAAGTTTATCACTAAATTAAAATTATTATACTTATAAGATTTAAGAGAGTGATATGTTGTCACTTTCTTTGGTTTTAATAATAATTAAATTATTTTCATGGTACAAAGTCCATAAAATGTATCTATTCCGACCCTTAGGTGATATGGGTCGACTTTTAGTCATCCAATAGAATTTTTTCAGGTGTTAGGTTAATTTTATAATCTTATTTTTACCATTAATTATCTGATTTACCTTTACCTACTGTAAATAAAAATTACCGTAGTTACTATTCATAAGATCAAAAAAATAAAAGTAACATATTAAAATAATTTTGACCCACTGAATTAAAACATGGAATCCATTTTTCAAAATTCAAAACATATAAGTTGTAGTAATTAATTTAAAATTAATCCTGTTATTAAGAAAATGGTTTTAAAAGTTAAAAAATTGCCAAAGATTGAAATGTTTTTACCTATGAATTCAATGTAAAATAAACGATAATGACATAAATTATATTAAATGGTAAAAATATATTCTATTTATACTTTAATACCATTAAATAATATATTTTAACCATAAAAATTATTTTGATGAAAAAGTTGTTTTCAATTAAAAATTAGCGTATTTTTACTATTCATCAAAATATAAAAGTTATCAGAAAAGTATCAAAAATATACCCAATGTAAATTTTTATATCCTGATTCCAAAGAATAATTATATTTTGTCAAATTTAACTTATAAACATTTCAAAAACTAGATTTAAAGTGGGTGTGCCATCAAAAGGCAGCAAAACTGCAATTTTTGAAAAATACGTATTTTACCCAAAAAATTTATTTTGTTCTCATACCATGTTCTATAAAATGTGTAAGATAAATTATAATGTCATAAAATTAAAAATGTAGATACTAATATTCATAACAGATAGTTCAAAATAATATTATAACAATTTATCGTCGTTTAGTGAATGCCGGTATTGCGTACAACACACGCTATCGAGGAAGGTCGTGATTGCGTGTAATTCAAGCCAAGTCAGGGTTGCGTATAGTGCAAGACTCCTTTGTTGTTGTGTATAACAGAATCCAACCATATTTCATTTATACATTTAATATATATATATATACACTCAAAGTTGCATAGAATAACTACAATTAAATGAACTTGAAATTTTGTGTAACACGATCCAAGAATAGTGTTGCATATACTGGAAGCTAATACGGTGTTGCGTATAGCGCAAGATAATATTGGTGTAGCATACAACAAAAGATATTAATGAAATTAAAAAGAATATATCTTATAAAATATCGAGGTGTTACAATTTTCACACTATCATATACTTTTAATTGAAAACTATTAAACTCATGGAAAACCATATCGCGTATTTTCAAACGAACAAAAAAGTTTACATTAAAAAACAGTTGATGTTGAACTTCCTCAGAACATCTCTCAGGGGATTCTATTTAAACAACTCAATCTCACCAAGCCTCTAGCTCAAAATCCCCCAGCGGGGAGTCCACCACCTACTACATAGACAAAGAATGCAATGCCATCTGATAAAGATACCATATTCCATAAAATTCTCCCATATCAAGGTGCATTGCATCAAACTCTTCTATCACTCTCCAAGATCCTCCAGACTCATAAACAACACCATTATGTGACTTCTTTCTCTAAGAATCATCTATAACATTCAATTTACTAGGTGTAAAGGAAATATCTAAATCATAATCCTATAAGGATTCCATCCATCGTCACTTCTAAAAATTTAAGTCATGTTGGGAGATAAAAAAAACTTAAAACTCTTGTGATCTTTAAAGACTATAAATCATTTACAAATGAGGTACTGATACCAAAAAAATCAAGGAAAAACATTTTCATCGATTTTAAGATCATGGTGGCATATTTAAATTCATGAGGAAAAATATATTAGGACCCATAAGAGATAACCACCCTCTTGTTCATCAACATGAAACCCAAGAGAATATGTGAAGAATCACAATAAACCTCAAATGTTATTCCCTCCTTTAAAAAATGAATAACTGGAGAACTGGCCATCTTTTCCATTAAATGATCGAAAGTATCCTAGAACTGGTTAGTTCACATGAATATCTAACCCTTTATTGTAAAAGCTGTAATGGGAGTCAAAAAGAGCATAAGTTGGGAATAAACCACTTATAATAACCAATAAGACCATGGAAAATCCCTACCTTGGTAAAATTATTGGGGGATACACAAGAAACTACTACATCAATCTCCAAAGGATCATTAGCTACTCTATGGTGAGTTACAACATGCCCCATAAAATGAACCTCATGGTTATAGAACTCCCCTTTTATAGCTTCCCAAATAGTTGATTAAACCAAATAAATACCAACATATCTAACTAATTATTTACGTACTCCTCCTCTCACGTAGAAAACACATGGATGTAATTGATAAGGACCATTTTGAACTGGTCCAGAAACTCAAGGAACTATGCATTCATCAGTCCCATGAACTCTTCTGGAGCATTTGTGGCTCCAAAAATCTTCCATATTAATTCATAATGCCTATACCAAAATATAAAAGCAGTATTCAAGATATTCTCATCCCTTACTCACATCTGATAATATCCTAACCAAAAATCGATTTTCAAGAATGTTTAATTTGACTAATTGAATATATCTTCAATCCATGAGGGAGGATATCAATTATTTATTTTCAGTTGATTCAAATGTTTATAATTGATAAATAGACTAAGATAATCATCTTCTTTTTCGCTAACATAACCGGAGCACCCCCATAGTGATACACTAGGTTGAATGAAAACTCTATTCAAGCGATCATAGAATGAAATCCATAGCATGTGAAACTCATAAGGTTACATCCTATACAAAGACGTAAATATTGTAGAAAAACCTAGTTGAAACTCCATACCAAATTTAATCTCTCATCGAGGGTTACCATCACAACCTATTTAGGGAAGTCATTAGGGTACTATTCAACAAACATAGAAACCACCATCAGTTGATCCTCCACAGAACTCAACATCATCCCAATCATCAATGAAGATAGGGACTCAATGTGCCTATAACCCATCTTAGGGTATCTCGCTCTAAAAAGTACTTCCTAGTTTCAATCATCATAGAAAAATAAGACATTCCACTTAAAGTAACCCATGATTTCATAAAAAAAAATATAGCCAATCCATGCTCAGGAACCTCAAACTTGTACTCCCAATTCCAGTTATAAAAACACTTTCATTAATTACTATATTTGATAAAAAGTGAGATAGACCAATATAAATAAATGTATATTTCACATCATTTTCATAATGTAAACATTACATCTCACAATAATATTTTAATCCCACGAATGTAAGGTTTAGTGTCTTTGAGTACTAACCTCATAAGAAACTTATTTTATAAGACTTGTGACAATTTATCTATAAAATATCCATACTAGACTCACTTTTAGATTTCTTATATTTTATTCTCATCTTCAAAACTTGGGAATTGAAATATAGGCAAGGGGTGATCTAAAACCCTCAGTAAGGAGAAACTTTTCAATATTTCATCAAGGGATAGATCATAAGAATATGAGAAAACATGAGCTGGAGAGAAATTAATTATTGAAAATAAGATGTAATAATAAGTTTTTCTATAATGGAAAAGGGTGATCTGGAAATCCTTGTAAGGGAATAATCATAGTAAAGAATTATTATGAGACAACATGTATATGATATGAGGAATAACATGATATATTAAAGGTAATGATCATAAGAATATAAAAATTTCATAATATAATTATATAATAGGTCTATATAATCATAAATATTTGAAAACAATACAAAACATGACATCATAAGAAAAAGATAAGGCTTCTTTCCAAGACATTATAAGATAGTATACTTGGATAACTTCTCGTGCACCATACGTGGTGTATCGTGAGATGAAAACATTTCCAAATGAATTTGATGGATATATAATTATTTTCCCACTTATGAAATCATAATATATACATGTATATGTATTCTACATGTGATAAATTAACTATACACAAATCATAATTTAGATAAAATCCATGAGAAAGAAGTGTGTTTCATAATATTGTCTCGAAGCATAACCAAATTCTATATCATAATGATTCCCAAAATAAGAAAAATTAAATCCTTTTGGATGTTCATATTTGAATAAATAATCATACTTATTTAGAATTAATTTCCAATGTATAAAAAATCATGAGAATTATTGGATGAGTAGGAATAAAAATGAGACACTTGGGTGATGGATTTTGAAATTAGTAAAGGATATTTAAAAGAAATAAATTGTTTATATTTTTACCTTAAAATAAATTAAAATATGGTAGTTTTACATAAAATAATAAGTTTTTAAGATTTTATTAATAGTTAAAACCAATTTAAGTGGGTTGTATTTGGCATGAAATGGGAAATAGGGATGTTCCCATAAATCAGGTTTACATAAAAAGAGGGAATTGAGAAGGGAACTTAAAAGATGTATTATCCCAAAAAAAATTAAAGTAAAATAGGTATATATATATATAAGGAACACACACACACACAGATATATATATATATATATATATTTATGAAACACATGGGAATAATATATAGTAAAAGGGTGAAAAAGAAAGAGAATTTGTAACCCAAAAATAACAAGGGTAGTTAGGAAGATCCATTAACTTAGGTCCTGATTCACTATGACCATGGGCTTAACCTCCTAAAAACATAAATTATGTTTATTAAAAAAAATATTAAGAAAAATTTCCATCTATGTTTCATCTTATTAGGTCTATTTATTACCATGTTTTATTCATTTATTATTTTTTTTTTCTTATGTCGGTTACTTGAGGTGGTTCGGTTAATTCCTATGAAACTTTCACAGTATATTTATTATAGTAAATGTGTTGTAAAATAACTTAATAATATAAAAAATTGAATATTTTTATGCCTTTTATTATTCAATTACCACAAAATTTCTACAATTTCATAATTTTCCCCAAAATGAACTCAAATTAAGAAAGGTACCTTGATATGTTCATTTAAGGTAATTAAATTTACTATGAATGTTTATTGTTAATATCAGTTATATAATTTCCAATATTATAATTACATAATATGAATAGTTTCATATTTATAATTTTTTAAAATTAAATATATAGTTTTTTCATCCATGTTAGGAGGAGATGGAAAATAGAACATTTTATTCATCAAGGTGGTAGTCCGCACATATACATGATAAAATCTATATTTTTCAAATGGATTTAGAGGAATGTGAAAATGGATATTGAATTATTATAATAAAATTTAATCATATTAATAATATAGGTGTTATCATACATCCATGGATATAATTTATTTTAGTTGGTAGTGAAAGAAACAAATTAAGAGAGCTCAGTTTAGAAAATTACCCCTCCCTTTGGATGTTCTACCTTGGGTAACACATTAAGGATACTTATATTGGTATTTTGGAAAGACTAATAATTCTAAGACATGTTGATAGAGTTAAAGAGTGAGTAGGATGTATTTTTTTCAAGATGATTCATTATAATTGATAGATAAATGGGGTAGAGGTGAGCTCCTTTTATATTAGAATAGAATGGTATTTTTGTAAATATAATCTCTTAATATAAAGAGAAAAAATGATTCACATGAAATGTGGATAAAAAGTAAAAAATGATGGATTAGGGTAATGTTTAAGGTTGATAATACCCAAACCATTCATTTAAAAACATTCCATAAACATTTTTTAGGCGTTTTGACTTTTACCATTTTATATCTTATCGTGGTAACTAGATTTTACCTATGTAAGTTATTTTTTATCCTTAAAAATAAAACGTGTTTTATTAAATTATTTTTAATTGATTATTCCAAAGTTGGAATCCATTTTATCAAACAAAAATATTATTTTTAATAAAAATAAATTTTAACATTAGCTCAGGTAACATAAAGACCTATTTTTAGAAAAAGTGTATTTTTAAGCATAAATGTTACATTTAGGAAAAAAATTTAAATATTTTTTATTATAATGAAATTAATTGGTTTATTATTAACCAATTATAGTTATGTGACTTTAAATTAAATCCAAAAACCTAATTTCACCATTAAAAAAATGAAATAAAAAGAATATGCTTAAATATTTTTTATCTAAAAAATATTACATAATTTTTAAAATATTAAACTTGGGTTTTCTAAATTAAACAATTTAATTATAAAATGTGTAATTTTTCATATTAAATATATATTTTTTTAATAAAAAGGTTTTATAAACTTATAGTTTTTCGAATATAATGATAAAGTCATAAAATTCAAAATTTTGGTATAAAACCATCTTTTTAATTATTTTCTTAAAAAGTAATTATTTAAGAAAAATATCAAAAGATTATCTTATGATATTATTTTAACTATAATTAAAAAAAAATTAAATTTTTAAATTAAATTTCACAAATTTGAGAATTTATCATTTAAATTAAAACATAAGAATTTTGAAAACTGTTTTTATAGGAAAATATTTTTTAAAGAAATGTTACTATTATTATTATTATTATTTCTTATTAATGATTAGTTATATTGGTTTTAATATATTATTAATATCAAAAATATATTTAATATATTTTTATTCATTAAATAATGTTCATAAAAATTCCATTTTAGAAAACAATACATTTCTAAGTTTAAAATGACCTCGTTAATTTTATAAATGAATTGTTAAATAATAATTCTTTTCCATTAAAAGTTTAAATGTGAAATGTGTAAAATACATGTGATAAATAACTTATTACTTTAATATTTACATGATTATATTATCCTAATTTCTTATTATATGGAACCTTGAGAACTGTGTGTAAGATCTAAGCATAAGGTAAGATATGGTGTCGATTGTAGGTAATTATACTACTAATATGGATCTCATGGAAATTTCAATCATCTTGAACATCTCACGCATAGTATTTTTATCATACTATAATTTTTGGAGTTTATCTTGGGATTAGTCTAGTTCAAACCCTAGTGAAGCTACCTCCATTCCAAGATCATACAAATGAGCTTCATAAGGGAGACTTCTGCTACCTGATGTCATTTCTTTCCTATTTGTTTATAGATTTCATAATATTGTTACCTCATTTTATACCTAATAGTTTAACTGTTATATTATAATGACAATATTTATTAATTTTATTCTAAATCATCAGGGTTTTGGTTTAGTTTGGTGTTCCGTGTGAAATAATATTTAACACATTGGGTTTTAAAGGAAAAAAATATAGTAAAATCTTTGGGTGTTACAAATGCTAAGAATTTTTTTGTATCACTGTATTTGTAAATATAGGAAGTATCTCTAACAGTGATGTTTCCACAACACAAAATCATAATATCTACACACATCATTCAATAAAGATCAACCTCCACCAAAGTGTATAGCTCCGGAATCAACTAAGGAATGAACCCAAGTAGAAAATAGGCAGATGATGCCTCACATGATTTCTAGATCACCCAGTGTTGGTAACACTGAGGAACACATCTGAAAATGAACTACTCCATGACCCCTCTAGCCTTAATGGATACCAAATTAAAGGGTGTTCTCTACTCATTATTCCTGATATTGAAGGATATTAGGGTTCTTACCTCTACCTTCCTTATCCCCTCTCTACTGATCATAAGTTGTAACACCCAGCAGTTGTCAATTGCTTAGTTGAAATTATTGCAATGATTATGACTGAAATGGGCCTTTAGTCCCATGATGACTATTGAGGAAGGATGTACACTATATCCTTATATGTTCATAACCTCTAAAAAAATAAAACCATTCCCAAACCATAATTAAAAGTAAGGTGTGATCACAAATCCCAGTAGGATACTACCAAATAATCTATTAAAGTCTAAAATCAAGAATGCAAAGCTTTTGGCTTCTTCAAGACTGTCTGTGGTGTTCATCAAGGGGAACCCATGTCCCCATTCCTCTTTGTTCTCACCCAAGATGCGCTTTCAAGAAATTTGAAACATGGGATGGATACAGGCCTTATGCTTCCCTTCCGCAGAAGGAATAGTGTTACCATCTCCCATCTGATGTTTGCGGATGATATCCTAATCTTTATCAATGGAAGGAAAAGGTCGTTGAAGGATCTCATGGATTCCTTATCCACCTACGGCAGATGGAGCGGGCAGAGTGTCAACCCGGCTAAAAGCCATTTCTTCACTTCTGACAAATGCCCGGTTTCAAGGCACAAGGAGTTCCAAAGGATCCTGGGTTGTTGTAGGATGTCGTTTCCCATTTCGTACCTTGGGGTTCTGATCTCCTGTGGCCACATTAATAAGGTGAATTTCTCTGCGATCCTTGATCGCATTCTAGGAAGAATCTACAACTGGAAGAATAAGCTACTCTCCTTCGTTGTACGGATCACATTGATCAACATTGTCCTCACGTCCATCCCCATGAACATCTTCTCGGTGATCCACCCTCATAAGGGTATAGTGGAGAGGATGGAACTTATCCTTAATTCTTTCCTGTGGGACTCCAAGGAGGAGGGATGATTCCACTAGGATTCCTAGAAGTGTCTGTCCAGACTGGTGGAGGCAGGAGGAGTTGGCCTCCGTGATATTCAGGGTATGCTTCAAAGCCTTCAGGCTCGACTCGCTTGGGAAGTTATCGTCAGGGAGTCGCTGTGGGAGAAGTTTTTTAAAGAACGCTACCTGGGGCTTGAAGCACGGGGCATGTACAGTTCCACGAGGCTGGGAAGGTGCATGTTCTCCTCCATTGACACGTTGCCAGGTCATGCGAGGTGGAACATCGGTGCTGAGAATATCAGTTTTTGGGACACCAATTGGTCGGGGGAGCCCTTGCGATACCCCGACTGCCCTTTTCCGGATATCAACATCAGTAGTGCATGTGAGGAGTTCGACTTGATCAATACCTCTTTTAATGCTAATCAGATGTCAGTGTTCGAGAATATTGTGATGAGTGAGGAATCCGATAGTTGTTGATTCTCGGCCACAAGCTCAGGAAGGTTTACCTCGCAAGGCTTCAGGAGTATCGTTCGGCCAGGTAGCAACACCAACGCTTGGGCTCCAGCACTCTGGTGCAATGATATCCTTATTAGAATTAACTTTTTACTATGGAGAATCAGAAATAGGGCGTTACCTATGGAGGACAGCATCCAACACCGAGGCGTTGCTTTTGCCTCTAGGTGTTTCTGTTGCACTAATCACACGTGCGAATAGGCGAAACACCTTTTCTTTCAAAGTCAGTGGGGGCTTCATCTTTGGTCCCTATTCACGTATAATCCATGCAGATCGGTTGGAGAGTATTCAATTCAGGAATACGTGGAGTGTTGGTTTTCTGGCTCGGGGTCTTCTGGCCAGGAGCGAACGGTTAGAACGATCATCATTGTAGTTGTGTGTTGGGTGCTTTGGGAGGCTCGAAACTAGGTTTGGAGGGGTGAAAGTCATTCGTTGCTGTTCCTCCAGGCTAGCCTCAAGTCTCTAATCCTCGAGATTGATTCTCAGTTCAAAGGTGGTTCGACGTCAATTGTGGTTAATAATCTGCTTAATCGTCCCTGTTTTCTGAGAAAGGGGACTGGTCAGTGGGTTAAGTGGCGCCTGCCGGTCATGGGACTCAAACTCAACGTTGATGGATCATGAATGGGGGGGATCATGATGGGGGGAGTCATGCTGCAAGATTCCTCAGGCTCGGTTCTCATATCCTTTAGTGCCTTTTATGGGCCAAGAAATTCTCTTAGTGCGGAGGTCCATGCACTGGCTTCAGGTCTTTCGGTGTGTAGAAGGATGAAGTTGACTGCGTCCGAAATCGAGACGGACTCAGATACTCTTGAGAAGATCATGAAAGGGATGAGTGGGGTTCCTTGGGAGCTCAATTACATTATCATAAGGTGCAAGATCGGAACCTCACATGGGAAACTTATCCATCACAGTTGGATGGAGGCTAATTTCGCGGCGGATTCCCTTGCTCGCTTGGGTAGGCAGGACGAGCCTCTCATCATTTATGACCCTCTCCTTTCCCTTCCTCCAGAATGTGCCTCTTTTGTGCTGGGGGATGCTCTGGGGCTCCACCATTTCTAACCCCCTTGAGGATTCTTGTATCCCTTGTCCTATTCTTTTTGAATAAAAAAAATAAACTACTACTACTACTACTGCATAAGTTCTATCTTTAAAAAAATAATCCAGTTTATAAATTTTTTTCATAAATAAATCCATTTTAATCATTACTTTATCTTACATAAATTCATACCATATTCATCAAATCCAATAATATGTCAAGGATAAAGGAAAAATAGTTAAATTAAACATGTGAGAAAACAACCCTAAAATAAACCATCATGTGAAAAACCATGAATAAAACACAAAGAAAACAATTTGGGATAATGCCTATGGGAATATATATTACACATAAAAGAATCATAAACTAGTAATAAGTTGTTTCAAACTGATATGAAGTCCTACCACAGTCTAAATATACCAAAAAAGCAACCACTAGTGGTTCCACACACATTGGGGACGCCTATATCTATTTCTTAATGCACCCAAGGTCCCCAATGTGCCAATTTTGTTCAAAACCATTTTGAAAATAATTATCACCTTTAATTAAACATTTTTTCACAAAAGAAAATAATTTTCAATAAGAACATATATCAAATAATGAATTTGAAATAATTTTAAAGATCCACCGGCCTCAAAAAATGATGGAAACTTAATTGTATTTGATAGCTGGGATTGAGAAACCACAGATTGACCTTAAAAATACAAGGTCCAAGAAGAAAATGAAAAGTGTCTATATAAAACACCAATCGATCAAAAATCTAAAAAAATGCAGCCAACACCACTGATGCGGCCAAAGACAATGAATAAATAGGAAGATCTCTTACTTAGAGTGGCAAAATGCAACAACCTTGATGATAAATCACCAAACAAAGTAATTTGGAAGGATAAGAGGTCCCCAAAAATCACCTAGGAGAAGTATGAGGTTAATATAGACGAGTCTTTAGATGAATAAGAAATAAAATAATCTATGCATCTCATTAACACGTGTATTCCTTGATCAATACCTCGCATTTAAACCCTTCACATAATGTAATTCCTTATTAAAAATTCATGCTGAAAAACACATCACCTTATATTAAAATATTAATCCTGACCATTTCATGACATGTAAACTTTTAATGGTGTGAATTCTTTTTTGTATTTGAACCAAACCCATGACATCTACTTGATCACCAATACAAGACATGTAAATGGTCCACAATATGTATTATAATGACCCAGAATTTTATCAATGAAAATTCCTCTTGATCTAATTAAGTATATTATTTTGTAAAATGGCTATATAACATATGAAATTCTTTGGTTTTGGATTTCAAAATACCATTAAGAATTGTTATCCTTGCTAATGTAGTCATTGAACATTGACCAATTTATTCGTATAAATATAGGGCTTTAACAAATCCAATTTTCTCAGAAAAAGGAAGTGATGGCCTGATCCAGAAGAATTTATCCATTTGAATTCCATTTTTTGGAGCTCGGAAAGGATGTGGCTTCTTTGGGCTTCACTCTTGTCCAAGACCAAGCTGAGCTTCAACATGTTAAGCTCGAACTGAACCGCCTACGGTAGAATTGGATGTCAATAGAGATTACCACCTGAGCATTGTTATCTGAGCCACCCCAAGAGTATGTCACCATTACACACCTTACCCTTAGGTCATATGTGGGTGTTATAAGGGGTTATTTAACAAGACCCTAGCACTATAATTATGTGCATTATTTTTTTATAAAATAAATAATATAGATTAATTTTATTACTATTACTCTGTAAATAGTTTTAAAAGAACAAATAGTATTTTAGTTAATATTAAATTAAGAGATCTATTTTGATGAATTAATGGATTTTTGAATTAAATAATATATTAATATAATATTATTACTAAATTAATTTTTATTAAATATGAATTATCATATAATTTTTATGAATACATTTTTAATTTTTATTAAGGTTTTAAAGCTGTTTTTATCCAACACCCAAGAATTTTCAATAAATATCAGTTCTTATTTTAAAAGTAAATGAATAAAATATTTAAAAAATTATTTAGATAAAATGAATATTATTTTTGGAATCAGTACGTCGAAATTATCCAACATTGAATTTTTCATAATTTTCTGAGATAATCGAATTTTTGGGTAAAAATTAAATACTGTTTAATTATATAATTTGTTTTATGATATCATAATGACCCAATAGTGATGTAATAAAATAATATAATTTAGATTTTTGGTCCTTTATATGTTTTGCCGTTAAAATAAATTTAATTTAGCTTTGTTTTATTTATTTTAGAAAGCTTTTGTGGACCTTCCAAGATTTATAAAACATTTTAACTTTTTAAAACGATTTCCTTGAGAGTGTGACTCACCTTCACATAAGAAAGCCTAATATTTTAAGAAGTTTGGCCATTGTCCTTATAAAATAATTTTTTCCACTCCCCTTTGGAAAAAATCATGGGAAAAACCATCGTATAGTTTGTGGTTTTGATTAGTTTAATGTGTGGTGTCCAAAACCTAAATCATAAATAATTCCCTCTCTTTTCCTATATAAACCCACCCAATCTATAATTTTCTCTTAACTCAAACCCTTTAGATCTCGATAAACCTCTTCCTTCCTATCCCTAGAATCCTCCCAAGGCACCTAAGCTCCCAATAATCCTCTCTCAAGCCTCTCCCAAGCCTTTGGGCTCACACTTCCAAGTAAGGGATTTCATCCATTCTCATTTATGTCCAAGTTTCTTTATATAGTTATACCATTTTATTTTAAATTAAAAATTTTGGGGTATGATTTATCCCCTACCATATAATTCTTTCCTTATGTTTTAATTATGAGAGACCCCTTTTCTCTCATTAATTCCTCTCATGTACACCCGTTACCATGCCACAATTCTGTAAGGGATTTCTTTTATTCTCATTTTTTCTAAGTTTCTTTATGTTGTTATACCATTTTATTTTCAATTAAAAATGTTAGGGTATGATTTAAAACCTCCCTTATACTTGCCTAATTATGTTTTAATGATTATATACCCATTTTCCCTCATTAATACCTCCCATGTACACCTGTTACCAAGAAAATATTTTGTTAGGGATTTATTCCCTTATATTTTTGTCCACATTTCATTATGTTGTTATACTATTTTGTTTTCAATTAAAAAATTTGGGGTATTATTTTTCACCTCCTCTATACTTCTCAACTTTTGTTTGAATGATGATATACCCCTTTGTCTCTCATTAATTCCTCCCATGTACACCTGTTACCATGCTGAAATTCCGTAAGGAATTTCTCCTTTCTCATTTACATTAAAGAAATTAATTTGTATTACGAATATAAATTCCATTACATATGTTGGGACATGTATATATATAACCCCCTTTCTTACCATTTCATTTACATATGATGAGACATACCTTTATCTCTCATCAACCATTTTTATGAATTCTAATGTCACGTCGTTATGCTGCTGAAATTGCACTGTGATTTTCCAAGCCAGAGTCATTGTGTAGTGAATACCATGCCCATTTCTCTTTCAAGGGTATTAACCTTTAAAAATATTTACTTATTGATTACATAGTTTCATGTATGTATTACACATTCCTTTATCATGAAATAAATGACGATGTTGAATAATTCTGTTTTGTATGATCTATGTGGCACACTTATACATGAAATGAAATGATTACGAAGGGTGCACCCTGATAGCACTCCAATGCATTGGGTAAAGATTAGTATCATGATAAGTCAAGTGCAATGAGGGCTTACTCATGGTAATTAAATTTTAATGAAGGTTTACTCATGCCTTATGTGCAATGATCCTTGGCTCATGCTAGAATCATGTTAAATGCTGTTGCCACATTTCCATGTTATGATAATCATGATATATCATTCCTTTATGTTCGTGTTTCTCTTATGCTCCATTGATATTACTATTTCCTAACATGTACTATATTATTCATGTTATTACTTATTTACTCCCTTATTGGTCATTATAGATGACCCTTTTCTTATTAATTTCCTCATGTTATCCAATGCAATGTTAAGTACGAAGGAATGTGTGTGGTCATGTAAAATAATTTTTCAATAAAGATGTGTATTTTATGTTCTAAGTTTCTATTTAATGTTACTAATTTCCCAAGTTACTAGACCTATCGATCCTTATAGTTTTCTTAATTGAAATTTTATGTAATAAATCATGTCTATGTGTGTAATAAAGGAAAAGGTTGTTATAGTTGGAATCATATGATAAGTTTATTTATTTTTGGGATTAGAATTAGAAAATCCTAGTGAAAGCCTTAGGGGTAAGACTAAATATAATAGTAACATCTGAAAATTATCATGATTATTGAGTGAGTATTTTATCAATAAAATACAACCTTTTCTGGATACGGGTAGGTAGAGGCGGCTCTAGAACAGATGTATCTAGGGGTAAAACCCAAAAACACCACTTTGAGCTAGACTCGAACAGGAACTGGTGCATGAAAAAGGCCTTGATGCACTCTTGGTTACGACACTCCCAGGGTATATTCTTTGGTAAACTCATAAGCTTAGTACTAACCAATATTAAGGGAATAAAAGAAATGCCCCTAAAAAAATATGTTGCGAATTAGATCATGGATAACATATATTGAAGCCTATAAATTCATTATTTAAGGAAATAAAAGTAATTTATAAGTTATCCCTTTTTTCATTGGATTCCCCTTTATGTGTTACCCCTAAATTTCCTTTTATTCCAAAAAATTGCCAGTAATAGGAGGAATCGAGCTAACAACTGATACGAAGATCAATGTGACGATTATTCTAATGAGATACCCAATCCGATTGAAGCGGGAATTGAAAACTTTGTCAGGATAATATCTCAGTTAAATCAAGTTATGAATAGAAAAATGGGTCAATAGGAACATTCACCCCCCCCCCCAAGGAAGAACTAGTCGTAATTGGGAGCTTCATGAGACAAATTCCTTCTACTTTTAATGGATCGTCTGATCTCTCAATCGCCGAAAAATGGATCAACTCCATTGAGAAGATCTTATCCATACATCAATGTTACAAACAAGAGAAGGTTCTTCTGGATGCTTATCATATAGAGGGTGAGGCTAATAAATGGTGGACATTGATCAAAAATAAAAATCCTAGGGAAGAGATCGAGGTGTTGGAATAGAAGGATTTCTGGAAAATGTTTTTCTATAAATATTTTCCTCGCACCCTCGGAATTAAGATTGAAAGGGTCTTCCTTTCCTTTAAGAAAAATAATGAATAATCCATCATAGTGTACGAGGAAAACATAACAAGGCTTGAACGATATGCCTCTGGCTTTGTTGTTACCTCCGAATGCAAGGTTGACCACTTCTTTGGTGGGATAAAACCTAACCTACGGAAATCTATAGAAATATGTGACTTTGAGATCTATGATAAAATTATCTAATGTGCCCTCAAAGTCGAAATAGAGATTGGTGAATCTCAGGGGGATCATGAGGATGAGAAGCGTAAGGTGGAATTTAATTCTAGTGTTCCTATGGATAAATCCAATGGTGAAAAGAAAATACAGAACCCCACTTTCCAAATGTGCAGAAAGAAGAACCCTAGAAATTGCCTAAAGGGGGTGAGAAAATGCTTTATGTGTGGAAGAGAATAGAATCTGGCCATTAACTACCAACAAGAAATATCTGTGGCTGTGACAGAGGAGAGGAACACTCTGTTCGACCCTCAATGTGTTGTCCATTGCTTAAACATCAAAGAACCGGACCACTTTGCAAACTAGTGCCCTAAGACAAGAGTTTTTAGAGGCAACCAACAACCTCCAAGGCATAAAGGGTGATATTTTTCCATCACTACCACCGAAGTGAACCCCAAAAATGAAGTGGTGACAGGTATACTAGTTATTCATTAAAGAATAACGAATGTAATTTTTTATTCTATTTCTACGCATTCTTTTATATCCTGAAAGTTTAGTAAAACAATCCCAACACCACCACAAAATTAGGGAAGTAAATATGCTGGTGAGTATAGAAAATGGGGAAATCATTTCATCACATGAATATAACTCCCCCCTATCATAATTTCTGGATTGAACTTCCCAGCAAACCTCATCAAAATCCCTCTAGTGTAGTTTGATGCGGTTCTTGGAATGGATTGGCTTTCCTTATATAGATCCAAAATAAAATTCTGTGTGAGGTGAATCACTCTCCATATAGATAATCAGCCCCCGATTTTATAAAATTTCAAGGAGGGGGATGAATTAGCACCATCATCTCAAGCATGGATATTACTGCCCTATGAGCCCACGTATATGGATCAGATGATTGTGTCCAAGGAAGAAACCATCCATGAAGACATGTCTATTGTGAGGGAATTTGCGGAAGTGTTTCCCGAATAATGTTTTAGTCTTCTTATTATAAGAGATGTTGAATTCTCAATCGATCTTATACCTGGGGAATTGCCAATATCCAAAACTCTGTATAGAATGGCTATTGTGGGGCTTGAGAAGCAGAATAAATAACTATAGGAGAATTTGGATAAAGGGTTTATATGCCCAAGTGCTTCACCATGGGGTGCACCAGTCCCCTTCTTCAAGAAGAAGGATGGGTAAATGCACCTTTTCATTGATTATTTTGAGCTCAAAAAAATCACGATAAAGAACAAGTATCCTCTACCATGAAATGATTACTTTTTCGATCAGCTATGTGGATCCAAATACTTCTCCAAGGTGGATTTGCAGTCGGGATATTACCAAGTAAGGGTCATGAAGGAGGATATCCCCAAGACAGATTTTAGCACAAGATATAGGCACTATGAATTCATAGTAATTCCTTTCAGACTCACTAAATCTCCAGAAATATTCATGGACTTGATGAATAGAGTCTTTAGAGATTACCTCAACAAATTTTTGGTAGTCTTTATAGACGATATTCTAATATACTCCAAAACCAAGTAGGAGCATGAGGAGAATCTATGAACTGTACTGGAGACCTTTCTAAAAGAGAAGCTCTATGAAAAGTACATAAAGTGTGAGTTCTAGTTGAAGAAGGTATAATTCTTGGGCCATATCATCACAATCAATGGTATATCTATGGATCCCTCCATGATAGCTGCAATTGAGTATTGGTCAAGGCCAACATCGGTAACGGATATCCATAGCTTCCTGGGGTTAGCTGGATATTATTGTTGATTTGTGAGAAATTTCTCACAATTGTATAACCCTCATATGAAGCTAACTCGTAATGGATTAAAGTTTTCATGAAGTGATGAATGCGAAGAGATCTTCAAGGAGTTGAAAAGGAGGCTTATCACTGTTCCCATTCTCAGACAACACACAAGTGGATAACTTTTTATGGTATTTAGTGATTCTTTTAAGAAGGTAATGGGTTGTTTGTTTATGAAAAATAGAAAATTAATTGCCTATGCTTCAAGGAAAGTAAAAGTTCATGAGAAAAACTATCCAACACATGATCTGGAGTTGGCTGCAGTAATCTTCGCTTTAAAAATTTGGCAACATTACCTCTTTGGGGAGAAGTGTGAAATATACATGGATCACAAAAGACTCAAGTATATAGTCACACAGAAAGAGTTGAATATGCGCCAAATAAGATGGATAGAGCTGATCAAATACTAGGAATGCTAAATCCATTACCACCCTGGGAAAGCGAAGAAGGTGGAGAATGCTATAAGGAGAAAGGACCTAGGAATTCTATCATTGATGAGAATTGAAAAGGATCCAATATTCTTAGATTTCATAAAGATAAAAATGGGAATCGTAAATAGGGTAACATCATCAATACTTTTATAGATGATTTCTCTACCATCTATTTTGGAAAGGTTAAAGGATTATCAAATGGATGATGTGGGAATTCCGAAGAAACTGGAAACTATCAGAAAAGAGAAATACATAGAGTTAAATGTTAATGAAGAAGGAATTGTGATATTTGGGTTAAGAATATGTGTTCCATAAAATCCATAGTTAAAGAAAAAAAATTGGATGATTCACATAGTTTGAATTTCTCCATTCACCTAGGAAACACTAAGATGTATCGAGATATCAGAGAGCATTACTGGTAGGATAAAATGAAGAAAGAGGTCACTGAGTATATATTAAAGTGCCTGGTATGTCAGAAAGTGAAGTCTTAGAGGTAAAAGTCTAAGGGTATGATGCAACCATTGCCCATACCAGCATGGAAATGGGATAACATCACCATAGACTTTGTCACCGAACTTCTGAAGGCATCAAAAGGAAACAATGATATCTAGGTTGTTGTGGATTGTCCTACAAAGACTGCACACTTCATTGCAATTCGAGAGGATTTATCATTGGATCAACTGGTACAGATATATATCAGAGAAGTGGTAAGGCTTCACGGAGTACCACTATCTATTGTATCTGATAAAAATCCAAGATTCGCCTCTATGTTTTGGACGAGTCTTAAACAAGCTTTGAATTTTGAGCTGAACTTTAGTATGGTTTATCATCCCCAAACTGAGGGCCAATCTGAGTGAACTATCCAAAAACTTGAGGACATGTTGATAGCATGATAAATGAACACAAAAGGAGGATAAGATCAACATCATCCTTTGGTTGATTTATCTTATAATAATAGTTTCCACTCAAGAATCCAAATGTGTCCTTATGAATCCTTTTATGGGAAGAGGGGTAGAACACTGGTATGTTAGGATGAAGTTGGGCAGTGAAAACTCCTAGGTCCAGAAATGGTTGAAGAAATGGTGGATAAGGTTAAGACCATCCAGCAGCCCATTAAATTTGCTTAGAGTCAAAAAATGATCTATGTTGATAATCATCGATATGACCTAGATTTTGATGTTGGAGACATGATATTCCTCCACATATCACTGTGGAAGAGATTTGTGAGATTTGGGAATAAGGTAAAGCGTATTCCAAGGTATATAGGCCCTTTTGAGATCCTTGATCATATTGGAGCAGTGGACTATCGACTATCACTCCCACCAAACCTATATCAAGTACATGATGTATTCCATGTATCACTCTTGAAAATGTACATACCTGACCCATCACATGTACTCAATCCAGAGGTGGTACCATTGGAGAATGACCACTCCTATGAAGATAAGTCGATGAAGATCTTAGATCATAGGGAAAAGGTTCTACAAAATAATACAATGCCCTTCATCAAGGTGTTATGCTGAAACAAAATGTTTAATCAAGAAAAATGGGATTCAGAGGAAGTGATGAAGCATAGTTACCCGCATCTGTTTTATTGTGGGAAAAGGAAATTTTGAGGGAGAAATTTCTTAAGGGGGGATATTGTAATGACCCAAACTTTTATCAATGAAAATTCCTCTTGATCTAATTAAATGTATTACTGTGTAAAATGGTTGTATAAAATATGCACTTCTTTGGTTTTGGATTTCAAAATACCATTAAGAATTTTTATCATTGCTAATATAGTCATTGAACAGTGACCAGTTGATTAGTATAAATATAGGGCTTTAACAAATCTGATTTTCTCAGACAAAGGAAGTGATAGCCTCATCCAGTAGAATTTCTCTTTAAGAAGCCCATTTTTCAGATCTCAGAAAGGTGGTGGTGTCATTGGGCTTCGCTCTTGACTAAGACCAATTTGAGCTTAAACACGTTAAGCTCGAATGGAACCGCCTATGGTAGAAGTGGAAGTTTATAGAGATTACCACCCGAGAAATGTTATCCGAGCCACCCCAAGAGTCTGTCACCATTGCACACCTTACCCTTAGGTCGTATACGGGTGTTATAAGCGGTTATGTAACAAGACCCTAACACTAGGATTATGTGCATTATTTTTGTATAGAATAAATAATATACATTAATTTTATTATTGTTACTTTGTAAATAGTTTTTAAAGCACAAAGAGTATATTTAGTTTATATTCAATTATGAAATTTATTTTGATGAATTAATAAATTTTTTAATTAAATAATATTTTAATAAAATATTATTACTAAATTAATTTTTATTAAATATAAATGATCGTATAATTTTTATGAATAAAATTGTAATTTTTTTAACGTTTGAAAGACATTTTTATCAAAATCCATGAATTTTTGATAAATGTCAGTTTTTATTTTTTAAATTAAAAAAATCACATATTTAGAAAATTATTTAGATAAAATGAATATTATTTTAGGAATTGGGATGTCCAAATTATCCAACGGTGAATTTTTCATAATTTTCTGAGCATCAAATTTTTGGGTAAAAATTAAATAATGTTTAATTATATAATGGGTTTTATGACATCATAATGACCCAATAGTGATATAATAAAATACTATAAATGATATTTTCGGCCATTATATGTTTTACCATCAAAATAATGTTATTTTAGGTTTGTTTTATTTATTTTAAAATGCTTTTGTGGACCCACCAAGACTTATAAAACATTTTATCTTTTTAAAATGATTTTCTTGGGAGTGTGACTCACCTCCACACAAGAAAGCCTAATATTTTAAGAATTTAGGCCATTTTACTTATAAAATAATGTTTTCCACTACCCTTTGGCAAAAAACATGGGCAAAAACCATGGATTGGTTTTTGGTTTTGATTAGTTTAATGTGTGGCAACCAAAACCTAAATAATAAATAATTGCCTCTCTTTTCCTATATAATCCCACCAAATATCTCACTTACTCTTCACTCAAAGCATTTGGATCTCTATCAACCTCTTTCCTACTCTCTCTATAAACCTCCCAAGGATCCCCAAGCTCCCAAGAGGCCTCTCTCAAGCCTCCCATGTACTTCCCTTATTATGATTTAACACCTCCCCTGTACTTCCCTTATTATGTTTGAATTATTATAGACCACTTTTTCTCTCATTAATGCCTCCCATGTACACCTGTTACCATGCCAAATTTCAAAAGGGATTTCATTCATTCTCATTTCTATCTATGTTCATTTATGTTGTTATACCATTTTATTTTAAATTAAAAATGTTGGGATATGATTTATCACATCCCATATACTTCCCTCCTTATGTTTTAATGATGAGATACCACTTTTTCTATCATTAATGCCTCCCATGTACACCTGTTACCATGCCAAAATTCTGTAAGGGATTTGTTCCTCTCCATTTTTTTCCAAATTTCATTATGTTGTTATACCATTTAATTTTAAATTAAAAATGTTGTGGTATGATTTCACACCTCCCTCATACTAACCTCCTTAAGTTTTAATGATGATATACCCCTTTATATCTCATTAATGTCTCTCATGTACACCTTTTACCATGTCGAAATTATGTAAGGAATTTCTCCTTTCTCATTTACATTCAAGCAATTAGTTTGTATTATGAATATAAATTCCATTAAATATGTTGGGACATGTATATATATTACCCTATTACTGTCCATTTCATTTACATATGATGAGACACCCCTTTCTCTTTCATCAACCATTTTTATTAATTCTTATGTCACATCGTTATGCTTCCGAAATTGCACCACGATTTTCCAAGCCAAAGTAAATGTGTTGTGAATACCATGTCAATTTCTCTTTCAAGGGTATTAACCTTTATAAACATTTACTTATTGATTATATAGTTTCATATATGTATTCCATATTCCTTTATCATGGAATAAATGAAAATTTTGAATGATTTCCTATTGTATGATCCATGTGGCACACTTATACATGAAATGAAATGATTAAGAAGGGTGTGCCCTGATAGCGCTCCAACGCATTGGGTAAAGAGTAGTATCATTATATTTCAATTAAAATGAGGGTTTACTCATGCTCCATGTGCAATGATCCTTCGCTCATGCTAAAATCATGTTAAATATTGTTGCCACATTTCCTTGTTATGATATTCATGCTATATCAAGCCTTTATGTACATGTTTCTCTTATGATCTATTAATATTAATATTGCCTAAAATGTACTATATTATTCATGTTATGTATTTTTTACCCCCTTACTAGTATTTATAGATCACCCTTTTCTTATTCATGTCCCCAAGTTATCCCATGCAATGCTTAGTATGAAGGAATGTGTGTGGTCATCTAAAATAAGTTTTTAATAAAGATGTGTATTTTATGTTCTAAGTTGTTATGTAATGTTCCTAATTTCACAAGACACTAGACCTCTCAATCCTTAGAGTTTTCATAAGTTCATTTTTTTGTAATAAATCACGATTAAGTGTGTAATAAAGAGAAAGGTTTTTATATGTATTTCTCTTATAGATAGTGAACGACCCAGATTCTGAACAAAATCCCAAACCACCTTTAGTGTTCTCCAAACTAGGGAAAACCCCCAAAATCCATTTACAATCCTATAACCAGACCCCTTTTATTTGAAAAAACATACATCCTAAAACTTTTTTTCATCTTCCCTAGCAAAGGAACTCCATTACTGAGAATCCTATAATGCACCCAATACAAAGGGATACCAAAAATTGTCAAGGAATATCTATAGAATGGTGATATGGTGTTTCAATATGCCCACTATAAACTCTTTATATCCCCATAATGTCCTCAACTTACTAGACTCACTGAAATTGAAGTTCACAACTTCCTCATCAACAATTAATGTTCCCACATATCATGGATATCCCATCCTCACTTCCATAGTACACAAACCAAAGGAATCATTTTACTACACAACACATTTTCTCAGCGATCCATAATACGAAAAAGTTTCTCAACCACACTGATTTCTATCTCAAGATCAACATTCTCTCATCCAATCGCATAGTAAGGATCTGGTTGATACCTCCTCATTTGAGAAACATGAAACATGTTGTGTTTGGAAGTCAAACAAAATAGTAATTCCAACTGATAAGAAACCTTTATGAGTCATCCAATGATCCCAAATGAGCCCAAAAAACATGGTACCAACATACCCTTCTTACCCAACTGATGATGTCCCAAGTGAGGTGAAAATATAATAAATACACAATCACTAACCGCAAACTCTAGTGGCTAATGATGACAGTCTTTATATGATTTTTTATTACTATTTGGTGTTATGAATCTCCTTTGGATCAACTGCACCCTCTCCTTCATCTCCTGAATTAGACTTATCCCAACCAAGGTCATCTCTATCAACTATTCCTAGCATAAGGGAGATCTGCATGTCCTCTGATAAAAAGCCTCTAAGGGCTCCATATTTATCAAATATTGATAACTATTTTTATAGGAAAACACAACTAGAGTAAATTTCTTTTCCCAAGATCAACCAAAATAAAGAAAATGGGCACATATCATATCCTCCAGAATTTGGATAACCCACTCTATTTGTTCATCCTTCTACAGATGATATGGTGTGCTTAATTTCAAATGGGAACCTATCACCTCTGGAAAACCTTTCCAAAACGTAGATGTGATCCTCAGGTCCCTATCAGATACAACTATAGGGGGAACCCCACAAAGTCTCACAATCTATTGTATATAAAATTCCCCAAGATATTCCACTTTCATCATCTACCTAATGGGGAAGAAATGTGCCTATTTCGTGATTCAATCAATGATCACCTAAATCAAATCCTTCCCACTAGGATTATATGGTAAAAAATGATGAAATATATGAAAATATCATCTCATTTCCATATCAAAATGTGTAAGGGTTGAAAAAAAATCACAAGACTCTAGTTTTCTACCTTGATTCTCTAAAAAGTAAGATACCACGATACAAAATCTGTAATCAATCACCTCATCACTAGACACCAATACAAACATATCAAATCATGATACATCTTGTTAGTACCTTGGTGTAGGGACCAATAAGAATATTATCCAATACCCATCAACTCCAACCTTAGGGAAATTGAAATATCCAACCTACATTAGAAGCACACAACTCCACTAAGAGACCAAGTCCACTCACCTAAGGTCTCCCCACCATAAAGGCTTTTACTAAATATTTTTCATTTGGTTTATATCACTTAGTAAATCTAAACCCACTCATAAAAAGATGATTTAGCTTTCATAAAAGCTAATAACTCCTTACCACTAACCTATTCCACTAACAAGCTCATCTCAGCAATCAAACCCATCAGATACCACTCTTCGACTGATTCCTTCACGTCTTATGTTGGTATTTTTCTTCTCAATGCATTAGTGACCACATTTCCTTTTCCCAAAGTAAAAGAAATATCAATATCAAAAGTCTACAGATACTCCACCCAATATCTCTATCAATATTTTATATCCCTCAAAGTAAAAATATATCTCAAGATATTATGATAAGTGTATATTGTAAACCACTCCCCAAAGAGATAGTGATGCCATGTTTTGAGTGCATGCATAATTGATGCCAACTCGAGATCATGGCTAGGGTATTTATTCTCATGAGGGTTTAAAATAAAGAACCATATACTACCATCTGTCTCCCCTACATCAAGACATAGCCAAAATCCATTCCTAAGGCATCGCAAGAAACATTATCACCCCTACTCATCTCCATCAGAACCAAATTGTAGTTGAAGTTAATATCACCATCAGTTCCTAAAAATATATCAAAAACATTTAATTTCACTCAAACTTTACAACCTTACAGGTAAGAAATTTCATTGAGGTTGCAAGCTTGTACAATTCTCAAACAAACTGCTTGTAATATCTAGCCAACCCTAAGAAGATTAAGAACTCAAACACATTTCTAGGATTTTATCAAGAGGTAACTAAATGTACCATTTCCAGATCCACTAATATGCCCATCTCATATATAAAATACCCCATAAACATTACTTCTTGAATCAAAAACTCTCACTTGTAAATATTATTATACAAATTATGTTCCCTTAAATTTATAATAATGATATCCAAATGGTGCTTGTGCTCTTCATATAAATTAGAGTAAAAAAATATCATCCATGAAAACCTCAATAATATAGTTAAGAACTGATGAAAGATCTAGTTCATCAAAGCCATAAATACTATAGGGGTTGTTGGTCGGAGTGGACACTCGAGAGGGGGGGGTGAATTGAGTTCCAATTAAAATTTCTGTTAAAAACAATTTCTGTTAAAATCCCCCAATTTCAAAAACAAATTAAAGTGTAGTGAATTTATATAGATTATAAAGGTTCAATTAGTTTCTCAAAGATTGATTAATTCTCAGTTAACTTAATCTTATGATTAAATTAACTTTTGAAACTAACTTACTGATTTATAACAAATATAAACACCTGCGAATTAAATTATCAAAGTAGCTTTGAAGATAGATTATATTTCAAAGTAATAGAAGTGGAATATGAAATAAATATGTATAGTATGGATATAGAGTATAACTATAAACACACAGAATTAACCAAGAGGTTCAGTCTCAAGCCGAGACTTAGTCCTCTCAAAATTTTATATAAGAATGATCCACACCCTGGATCGGGGTTAACAACAGTGAACACACTGTCCAGGTCACAAGACCTCTACCACAGTTCTTCGTGGGAAAACAAACAACAGCAGCAAGCTGTCCAGGTCACAAGACCTCTACCACTATCCACAGTGGGAAATGGAGTGCAAAAAGATTTGCTGAGGATTTACAGATCCTCCAGTGAAAGTACAGGAGTCAATGTGTGTGTTTAATACAGCAGATATCACACACTGCTCAAAATGTAGAAAACTAAAACACAGTAGAGCAATAGATAGAATGAAGAAGGTTTAGAGTGCTCTATAGTGTTGGCAGATCAGTTCTGGACTCGTAGGAATGAGTGACTTGAAGCTTTGGTCCTTTTTCTGTAAGTTGACACTAAAATAGAGTGTCGGGATTTCCAGACTTCCAGATGTTCAAGTGATCAGCTTCTTTGAGTTTGAGTGCTTCACAGCATGGCTTTTAGGAGACGCTTCTTTCAGTCGGTTCACTGAGACTCTTTTGTTCTTCAGAATGAATGCTCGAGAGTTCTTCCTTTTTTGTGTATATGTGTATCTCCTTCTCAGTTGTAGATGTTAGACTCAGTGTAACTGTTCCATTCATATATATCTTCTTGAATGCTTCTCTCTTCTTTTTATACTCCTCCATATATTCCCTTTTTGTTCACCCGAGGCCGACAAGATAAATAATCTGGAGTTTCACGTGCGATCTTCCTCGTACATTGTATTATTTCTTGATATGTCTGCAAATATCAATAAATAATGTTAGATGTATTCATCTTGCTAGACATGACCGTTAGATTAGTATTAATCAAATTGGTACAGAAAAAGTAGAAATATAATAATAATAAACTCGTCGAGAAAGTATGTCACTGTGGACTTCAACTGTGGTCTTCCAACTGTGGACTTCCTTATGTGGACTCCCAACTGTGGACTTCCTTCTGACTGCTGACTTCAACAAAAGGGCTTGCTGTCTGTAGGCTTGCAATGGTAGCTTTTACTCCATGTAACTGTAGCCTTTCTATCTGTAGACTTGTAACATCAAATTTGTAGAGCTGTAACCTTTGTCAACTGTAGACTTCGATCATCTGTAGACTTAGTAGACAGAAGCTGTCTAACTGTAACCTTGACTGTAGACTTATGACTGTAGGCTTGTTCGACTGTGAACTTGAGCAGAGAAAACTTTGAGCAGAAGTCTTGTAACTGTAACCTTCGTCTGTGAGCTTTGACAATAGATAGCAGTAGACTCGTAACTGTAAGCTTGTATTAGTCTTCGACTGTAACCTTGTAACTGTGAACTTAGTGCAACAGTAACTTAAGGTGACAGTTAACTGTAACTGTGACATTGAAAATAAAACTCTGACTGTTGGCTAACAATACCAAACTTATGTAAATACTACTGTAAGCTGTTACAGTAAGGTTATGAGAGTAAGAATATGAACTGTTTAGAATAAAATACATTTAAGCATAGAATAATAAGATTAATGCAAAGGTTTAATACATCATAATCAATGTTTAAGCATGATTTGGGATTATCAAAACAGGTGATACCAACAATCTCCCCCTTTTTGATAATCACAAATTATGTCAGTATGAAATATAGAAGTATCATAGAGAAGTGTGCAAAACACAGTATTAGCAATATGAGCACAAAAATTAGGTATACTCCGCAAGGATTTCTCCTCTTTGTATAGGTTCATTTCTCCCTTTGAGTTTCCTATTTCTCCCCATTTCTCCCCCTATCTATTTCTCTTTATTTCTCCCCCTTTGTGATTAACAAAAAGAAAGACAGAGAGAGAGAAAAGAAACATTGTATTAATAACGAGTACAATACATGACCCAAAACATGAATACATGATCCCTATCAAAAAAAACAGACTCAATCCTCTTCATCTGGAGGTAAGGGATCTTTTCCTTTGGAGGAAGAAGATGGAGCAGGAGGTGAAGGATCAACAGGCTGAGGAATGGCAGCAGGAATGTCTGGAGGGGCAGCAACAGAGGCTCCGGAAGGCCGGTAGTGAGTAGCTTGCCGAGGGATCAGTGGTCTAAGGCTTCTGAGGGCATCAGCAGGAGACATTATGGAAGAACCACTGGGGTTGGAGACAGGTAGGGCAGGAGGAACTATAACAGGTGTGCAGTCCACATGAAGAAAAGGTAGGAGCGGATTCCTGAAATCCATGATAATGTTTCCTCCTCTGTCGATGGCAGATAAGAAGTCATCTTTGTTTTCCAAGAATTTATCCAAAGCCGGGGTCAAATCTCGTAGCTTTCTAACTTGTTCTTTGAAAGCTTGAGTTACAGGAGGCAGCTTCATAGTTTCTAGCATGAGCTTGAAGTGATTGTTCAACTGATGCTTGGTGAAAATCCGATCAAAGTAATAATCCACTTTACTTTTGATGGCCTCCTGAGAAGCAGTAGCAGCCTGCAGGTGCTCACGAACAAAGCCACTGACTTCTCTTGTAGTAGCAAGGATCTGTAGGTCTGATGTGTCATTTGCACGGGCCTGAGTAAGCTCTTCTCTGAGCAGGCTTCTAAACTGCTCAAGGTCCACAGGAGAGCTAGATGAAGGAAGGGACTTGACTGAGAATGCCACTGTCTCCTTGAAAGACTGAGTCAGATTTCCAATCACTTTCTGAATGACAGAATCCTGATTGCTAAAGTGTTCTTTTACTGATTTCTTGAAAGCCTCAAATACTTCCACAAACTGCTTGACCACTTCTTTGATGTATCGAATCTCACTGGCCACTTGTGTCTGAGAACTACTCAGGGCAGTTAAAGAAGCAACTGATTGTCTGAGGGCCACTACTGCTCCAGTCCAGCTTTCAATTTGAGTGTGGCACACTTTCATTTCATCCATCACTTCTTTTATTGGACTTCCCACAACACATCCTAGAGATAGTTCTAAGGATTGTTCTACATTTTTCAGCTCATCAAAAAGACTGGTTTTCAATTCAGCAACAGACTGTCTGATGGTATCCTTCATTTCATTCTTTATGGATTCAAGGTCTTCCTTGGTGGCCAATTTCTCAGTTTCTAACACTGGAGAGCTGTTAGGTAGGATGACTGGATTTCTTGGTGGTTGGTTTTCCTCATCTGAATCCTCATAATTGAGTCCTAGCACCATGTATCCTGGATCTGAGGTCCATCCTTCTATATCATACAGTACAGAGACTGAACCAACACGCTCCCCCTCACTTGGAGGTCCTTCCTGAACACTTTCTACTATCTGCTCAACTCTGGGTAACTCTAGGTTCTCTTCTGTAGCTCTAGCAGGTTCCATACTTGCTTCCTCTGTAGGTTCAGCAGTGAGGTTAGCCTCCTTCTCTGTTGGGTCATCAACCACTTCCATGACAACAGTAGTAGAGACCACTCCTGCTTCCTGGTCAGACACTAACTTGTCTGTATACCCTATCAGAGGGCTCATACTAAGTTCTTCTGCAACAGTTTCTTGATTTTCATTTAAAGCTCCAGCCTCTTCTGCTTCGACTGTATCACCCTCATCAGAGGTGTCCTTGACAAAATATTGAGATTCTTCTTCTTCTTCTTCTGTAGTCTCAGTCTCAATGTCTCTTAGAACAGGTTATCTACTAGGTAGTTCTTTTGGAGGGCTTGCTGCTCCAAACGTCACTGTCCTGACAGGACTGTGAGTAGTATCAGGATCACTCCCTTCATCAATTGGAGTGTTCTCTCTTGCAGAGTTACCAACTACTGCAGTCTGTTCATCATCTGAGTATACAGGTTCAGGCTCATCAGGCTTTAAGCCTGGATCTCTCCTATCTCTCGGTCTAGAGGGATGAGTAGAAGGGCTAAAAATCTCATAGATTCTCTCCTCATCATTCACCCATGATTTCTTCCAGGGATTCCAACGGATCTTCATGAATTTGCAGATTACTTTCGAGATACACACACTGTTCTTTGCCACTATCAACTCTTCCTGACTTCCAGCTGCACCTTTCACTTTCAACATAACCGAAATGAGTTTAGCATGAAACAAGGCACATGATTTTGAGCTTGCCTTTATCATGTCCTCCATCTGAGCCATCAGCAACCTACAAAGGTTGACCTTCCTTCCATGTTTTAATAAGTACATCAAGTAAATATCCTGATGCTTCAGAGTTGCAAAATCTCCTCTTCTAGGACTCAGTACATGCTGGATAAATTTAAACAGAAGCCTGTCCTCTCCATTCATTTCAGTAGCAACAATCTTCCTTACAGTGCCATTGCCTGTCAATTCTTCCAGAGCCGTCTCATGATCAAAGATTCTACTGTTTGGAGGAGCCGCTCCAGAATAGTAGTTGTAAATACCCTCATGAGGAACTCTTAAACATGCAGCCCATTCAACGGATGAAAAACTGACTTCATTGCCGTTTACTCTGGATACCAGTCTATGCAGATCATCCTATTCCTCGAACTGTAGATATTCATAGAACTCCTTCACCAGCTTCGGGTAGTATGGTCCATTATTGTTTGCGAAGCATTCGGTCCATCCTTGATCATTAAGCACTGCCAGCACTAATGATCTGCTCGATAAAATCCACTCTTCACTTAGCTCCTTCTCAGCAACTATTTCTCTCTTAGTCAGATGTGGATTAACAGGTCTTATCGAGGCGTTCCCGGTGCCACTGGATTCGACTTGAGTCCTCTTCGGCATTGGTGCATCTTCGTTGACAGTCGGGGGTCGCTTTGTTCTGGCCATTGGAACTGAATGAGGTTTCGAGGTTCGGTTGAAGGTTTAGGGTTTAGGACTTGAGAGAGCAAGGGTCGAGATGAGTGGATTGAGATATGTTCGATGTTCTCAATTTTATCATTTAGGGATTTAGAAATAAAAGTATAAAGAAAAGAAACGGTTCGAATTCCCGCAAAAATAAAATAAGATTAAACAGCGAAACAGCCTACAGAGAGATGTATCAGTGAGGTACACCGGTGAGGTCTAACTGTGAGGTTTCAACTGTGAGGTTTCAACTGTGAGGTTTCAACTGTGAGGTTTCAACTGTGAGGTTTCAGCTGTGAGGTTTCAACTGTGAGGTTTCAGCTGTGAGGTTTCAACTGTGAGGTTTCAACTGTGAGGTTTCAACTGTGAGGCTCAACTGTGAGGTTTCAACTGTGAGGTTTCAACTGTGAGGTTTCAACTGTGCTATAGTTAATCATACCTAACTCATGTTTTATGTATCTTAATCTCTCAGAATTCAAAGGCTTTGTAAAAATATCAGCTAACTGATGTTCAGTGCCAATGAACTCAAGAGTGATATCACCTTTTTGATAATGATCCCTCAGAAAGTGATGTCTCACATCAATATGTTTTGTCCTAGCATGAGATACTGGATTTTTTGAAATGTTAATAGCACTTGTATTGTCACACCTTATAGAGACATGTTTGAATTGATATCCATAGTCTAGTAAAGTGTGTTTCATCCACAAGATTTGTGCACAACAGCTACCAGCAGCTATATACTCAGCTTCGGTAGTAGACAATGCAACAGAATTCTGCTTCTTACTACACCAAGATACTAGTGACTTGCCTAAAATGTGACATGTTCCAGAGGTGCTCTTTCTATCTAACTTGCAGCCAGAAAAATCAGCATCAGAATAACTTAATAAATCAAATGATTGTCCTTTTGGATAAAATAATCCCAAATTGGGAGTATGTTTTAGATATTTAAAAATCCTTTTAACAGCAGTCAAATGAGACTCTTTTGGATTGGCTTGAAATCGAGCACACATGCATACACTGAACATGATGTCAGGTCTACTGGCAGTAAGGTACAGTAGACTACCTATCATACCTCTGTAATTGGTTTGATCCACTGGTTCACCAGTTTCATCACTGTCCAACTTGCAAGTGGTGCTCATAGGTGTGTCACTGCCTTTGGTGCCATCCAAAGAAAAACGTTTTAGAAGATCTTTAATATATTTACTTTGGTTTAAAATAATACCATTTTTATTTTGAAAGATCTGAAATCCAAGGAAAAATTTGAGTTCTCCCATTAAACTCATTTCAAACTCATTTTGCATTATTTTTGAAAAATCAACACATAAAGAATTTTTTGAAGATCCAAAAATAATATCATCCACATAAATTTGAACTATTAATACATCTTTAGAAATCCATTTAATAAAAAGAGTAGGATCAGCTATCCCTTTAGTAAATCCTTTTGAAATAAGAAAAGAGCTGAGCCTATCATACCAAGCTCTTGGAGCTTGCTTTAAACCATATAAAGCTTTAGATAGTTTAAAAACATGATTAGAAAAATGGGGATTTGTAAAACCAGGAGGTTGTTCCACAAATAAATCCTCAATTATATATCCATTTAGAAAAGCACTTTTAACATCCATTTGATATAGTTTGAAATTCAGATGAGCAGCATAAGCAAGTAATATCCTAATGGCCTCTAGTCTAGCCACAGGTGCAAAGGTTTCCTCATAGTCTATTCCTTCTTCCTGACTATACCCTTGTGCAACTAGCCTAGCTTTGTTTCTGATTATATTACCAAACTCATCAACTTTGTTTCTAAACACCCATTTAGTGCCTATGGTAAGAGTGTCTTTAGGTCTTTCCACTAATTCCCAAACTTTGTTTCTTTCAAACTGATTTAGTTCTTCTTGCATAGCCATTACCCAGAATTCATCACTGATAGCATCATTGACATTTTTGGGTTCAAGCTGTGAAAGAAAAGCTTGATGTTCAACCTGATTTCTTAGAGAAGCTCTAGTTTGTGTTCCTCTATCAAGATTACCAACAACAGCATCTAAAGGATGATTCTTTAGAATCCTAGTTGATTTGGTAAAGGTTGGACTAGAGATTTCAGGTTCATCTATAGGTTCGGGTTCCACAGAGGAAGATTCTGGAAAAAGTCCAGAACTTGATGTTTTTATTACAGGTTCTTTAGATTTGTTATTTAGGTCCAGAACAGATAAGTCTTCTTCAACATCTTCAAGAGAAGTTTTAGACTCATGTAGATCAGTCTCATCAAACTTGATGTGAACAGATTCTTCCACACATTTGGTTTTCTTATTGAACACTCTATAGGCTTTACTAGACATAGAGTAACCTAGGAAAATTCCTTCATCACTTTTTGGAGCAAATTTATCAAGATTATCTTTAGTATTCAGAATAAAGACTTTGCAACCAAAAACTCTAAAGTAATTAACCTTAGGCTTCCTATTGTTCCACAATTCATAAGGGGTTTTCTTAAGAACTGGTCTGATCAAGACTCTATTAATAACATAGCAGGCTGTATTTACAGCTTCAGCCCAAAAGTGAACAGGCAGGTCATATTCATTAAGCATAGTTCTTGCAATTTCTTGCAGGGTTCTGTTTCTTCTTTCCACTACACCATTCTGTTGGGGTGTCCTAGGGGCAGAAAAGTTATGAGAATAGCCATTGAGTGAGCAGTAAGATTCAAATTCTCGATTATCAAACTCACGGCCATGATCACTCCGCAAGGTCTTAATCTTAAGTCCACTAAGATTTTCTACAGACTTAGAGTATTTAACAAAGGAAGAGCAGGCTTCACTTTTGTGAGCTAGAAAATATACCCAAGTATATCTAGAAAAGTCATCTACAAGAACATAGACATAGTGCTTCCCATTTAGACTTGAAATTCTTGATGGTCCAAACAAATCCATGTGAACCAGTTCAAGTGGTTGAGAAGTTGAAACTTCTTTCTTTGGTTTAAAAGAAACTTTGTGTTGTTTTCCCTTTTGACAGGGATTACACACTTTGTCATTTGGGAATTCAAGCTTAGGTAAGTCTCTAACTAGGTGTTTCTTAGAGAGTTTTCTAAGTGAGTGAATGTTGCAGTGTCCTAATCTCCTATGCCACAGCCAAGACTCTTTATGAAAAGCATTTAAGCAAGTAACATTATGTTTAGCTAAAGTGTTTAAGTCAACAGCATAAACATTTTCATTTCTTAAGGCAGAAAATATTAAAGCATTTTTGGAATTATAAAAATCACAAGAATTGTTTTCAAACTTGACATTAAAGCCATCATCACACAATTGAGAAATGCTAAGTAGGTTGTACTTAAGTCCATCAACAAATAAAACTTTGGAAATTAATACTGAGTCAGTGTTACCAATCTGGCCTAGGCCGATGATTTTTCCTTTTGAGTTATCACCAAAAGTGACATATCCTCCATCAACCTTTATTAAGCTTTTGAAGCACGAATAGTCCCCAGACATGTGTCTTGAACATCCACTGTCTAAGTACCATACCTTCTTGTAATTGCTTTTCAAACAGATTTCCTACAAAACAGATTAGACAAGAAATGACTTTGGTACCCAGATTTTCTTGGGTCCAGATATGTTAGAAATCAAGGATTTAGGTACCCAGATTTGTTTTATGGGTCCCATACAATTAATAGATGCAACAGATTTAGAGAGATATACTTTACTTGATCTACAACTATTTAAATAACCAGTTGAGGCATACGAATTTCCAAAATTGGAACTAGCAGGATTTTTTTCAGACTTGGAAATAAATCGGGTTTTAGTAAACTGTCTTTGTCCAGGTTGGTATCCCAATCCAGTAGCATACTTAGGTGCAACTTGCTTTCCTAGCAGTTGGGTTAGAGTATCTTTTCCATTTGTGAATGTTTCTAAGTCCTTTCTAAGTTGTTCATTAGATAGTTTCAGTTCTGTATTCTCCTTTAATAACTGAACATTTTTCTCTTTTTCTACATCAAGTGCAGACTTGACACTTGCAGTAAGAGCATGCTGTTTCTTTAAAGACTTATATTTATCCTTTAGTTCATTACACGTTTCTTCCAGCATATTACAGTATTCAGTCAATTCATCTTTAGACATATTTTCAGAATCAGAACCAGATTCTGCTTCACCTTCAGAATAATAAGAGTTTAAAGTGGGAGTGTCTAAGGTTACCTCAGATGTGTTTGTCATGAAACACATATTAGCACGATTTCTTTCAGAATCACTGGACTCTGATTCACTTGTGCTGTCTTCTGAAGCACTCCAGGTGGCCTTCATAGCTTTCTTATAATTCTTGTCCTTGTACTCATATTTCTTCTTGAATTTTAACTTAGGACAGTCAGATTTGATGTGTCCTTTCCTTTTACATTCATAGCAAACTATGTCTTCTTCTTTATCAGTTTTCTTCCAATCTTTCTTCCACTTACCTTGTCTATCATACTTACCCTTGTAGTTTGGTTTTCTGAAGAACTTCTTCTTCCTATAGAACTTCTTGAATCTCCTTGCTATTTGTGCCATCTCGGCATCACTGTCAGAATCTAAGTCTTCACTAGATGAGCTTTCAGTTGGTATATGCACTTTCTCCTTGTCTTTGCTCTTTGATGCAGTAGACTTAAAAGCTACAGATTTTCGTTTTGGTTCCTCATCTTCCTCTTTATTCACCTTTAGCTCTTCTTCGTACATCATCTGCTTACCAATTAATTCCTTGACAGGCAAAGTTCCAATATCACAGGATTCTCTAATTGAAACGGATGTGCCTCTCCATCTGTCAGGCAGACATCTCAATAAACTCATGATTTGCTCCTTTGCTGGAACAATCTTCCCGAGTGAGCTCATTGTGTTGACTATCTCATTAAACCTGAGATACATATCAGAAATAGGTTCATCAGCTTTCATCTTAAAGTTATCATATTTGATAGTATAAGTGTTTAACCGCATTTCCTTGACATTAGTTGTTCCTTCATGAGAAACAGCTAAGGTGTCCCAGATTTCAAAAGCAGTTTTACATGCAGAAATTCTATTGAATTCCTCATCTCCTAGAGCACAGTAGAGAGCATTCACAGCCTTACAATTATTATTGTAAGCTACTTTAGTAGGTTCATCCCAAGTTATTCTTTCAGTTTCTGGAATCTTGTATTGAGACTCTATAGCAGTCCAAATATCAAAACCCATACTTTCCAAATGAATTTTCATTTTGAGCTTCCATTGGGCATAATTCACACCATTAAAGAAGGGTGGCCTGTTAGTAGCAGCACCTTCTAGTCTATTATCCATAAGGAAATTCTAGAAAATGTTTTAAAGAGATAAAATTTAGAACTAATAGAAATTTAAGATCTTTTAGATAAAACTACAATCACAGTTTAAAAACAGAGAGTTAAAATAAAAACTTTGAGCAAGTATAACAGAGCTAAACACAACCTTTGATACCAAATGTTGGTCGGAGTGGACACTCAAGAGGGGGGGTGAATTGAGATCCAATTAAAATTTCTGTTAAAAACAATTTCTGTTAAAATCCCCCAATTTCAAAAACAAATTAAACTGTAGTGAATTTATATAGATTATAAAGGTTCAATTAGTTTCTCAAAGATTGATTAATTCTCAGTTAACTTAATCTTATGATTAAATTAACTTTTGAAACTAACTTACTGATTTATAACAAATATAAACACTTGCGAATTAAATTATCAAAGTAGCTTTGAAGATAGATTATATTTCAAAGTAATAGCAGCGGAATATGAAATAAATATGTATAGTATGGATATAGAGTATAACTATAAACACACAGAATTAACCAAGAGGTTCAGTCTCAAGCCGAGACTTAGTCCTCTCAAAATTTTATATAAGAATGATCCAAACCCTGGATCGGGGTTAACAACAGTGAACACACTGTCCAGGTCACAAGACCTCTACCACAGTTCTTCGTGGGAAAACAAACAACAGCAGCAAGCTGTCCAGGTCACAAGACCTCTACCACTATCCACAGTGGGAAATGGAGTGCAAAAAGATTTGCTGAGGATTTACAGATCCTCCAGTGAAAGTACAGGAGTCAGTGTGTGTGTTTAATACAGCAGATATCACACACTGCTCAAAATGTAGAAAACTAAAACACAGTAGAGCAATAGATAGAATGAAGAAGGTTTAGAGTGCTCTATAGTGTTGGCAGATCAGTTCTGGACTCGTAGGAATGAGTGACTTGAAGCTTTGGTCCTTTTTCTGTAAGTTGACACTAAAACAGAGTGTCGGAATTTCCAGACTTCCAGATGTTCAAGTGATCAGCTTCTTTGAGTTTGAGTGCTTCACAGCATGGCTTTTAGGAGACGCTTCTTTCAGTCGGTTCACTGAGACTCTTTTGTTCTTCAGAATGAATGCTCGAGAGTTCTTCCTTTTTTGTGTATATGCGTATCTCCTTCTCAGTTGTAGATGTTAGACTCAGTGTAACTGTTCCATTCATATATATCTTCTTGAATGCTTCTCTCTTCTTTTTATACTCCTCCATATATTCCCTTTTTGTTCACCCGAGGCCGACAAGATAAATAGTCTGGATTTGCACGTGCGATCTTCCTCGTACATTGTATTATTTCTTGATATGTCTGCAAATATCAATAAATAATGTTAGATGTATTCATCTTGCTAGACATGACCGTTAGATTAGTATTAATCAAATTGGTACAGAAAAAGTAGAAATATAATAATAATAAACTGGTCGAGAAAGTATGTCACTGTGGACTTCAACTGTGGTCTTCCAACTGTGGACTTCCTTCTGTGGACTCCCAACTGTGGACTTCCTTCTGACTGCTGACTTCAACAAAAGGGCTTGCTGTCTGTAGGCTTGCAATGGTAGCTTTTACTCCATGTAACTGTAGCCTTTCTATCTGTAGACTTGTAACATCAAATTTGTAGAGCTGTAACCTTTGTCAACTGTAGACTTCGATCATCTGTAGACTTAGTAGACAGAAGCTGTCTAACTGTAACCTTGACTGTAGACTTATGACTGTAGGCTTGTTCGACTGTGAACTTGAGCAGAGAAAACTTTGAGCAGAAGTCTTGTAACTGTAACCTTCGTCTGTGAGCTTTGACAATAGATAGCAGTAGACTCGTAACTGTAAGCTTGTATTATTCTTCGACTGTAACCTTGTAACTGTGAACTTAGTGCAACAGTAACTTAAGGTGACAGTTAACTGTAACTGTGACTTTGAAAATAAAACTCTGACTGTTGGCTAACAATACCAAACTTATGTAAATACTACTGTAAGCTGTTACAGTAAGGTTATGAGAGTAAGAATATGAACTGTTTAGAATAAAATACATTTAAGCATAGAATAATAAGATTAATGCAAAGGTTTAATACATCATAATCAATGTTTAAGCATGATTTGGGATTATCAAAACAGGTGATACCAACAGGGGTATTAGTTAGTCTTAATGGCACAACTAGAAACTTAAAATTCCATTATCATCTCCTAAATGTTGTCTTAGATATATTATCTTAATGGAATCTCAACTGGTGGTACCCTGACCATATTTCAATCTTTGAAAACCAACAAACCTCTATAAACTAATCAAAGAGATCATAAAACTAGAAAAAATAGTATTTGTTCTTGAAGTTATCCTTATTTAACTTCTAATAGTCAATAAAAAGTCTAATAATTATGTATACCTTCTTAAAATAGAACATAGGCGAAGCCCACTGGGAATAATTCCCTTATCCATTAAGCCCATAATCTAGACATTTATTTCTGCCAACTCAAAAGGTTCCATATGATAAGATGGAATAGAAATGGACATAGTTTCAAGGAGCAGGTGAATAGTAAACATGACCTCTCTCTATAGTGGTACACTTGAAAAAACATCCAAAAGGACCTCAGGGTACACACACACACTACTTTATGCAGCTGACTACCCAAACAAGGTTCAAAATAATCAAGAAAAATCTCTGACAATTGGCATGATATTACACTGGTATAAGGATAAATAGGACCATGTATTCCCAATCTGGAGTCCCACTCACACTGAAAAACAGGAGCGACCCCATCAGAAGTCAAAAACTGAACCTAATGATAATAAAAATATATTTGGACTTTAACACTAATCATCCAATCCATGTATATAATCAATTATAAATGTCAATATCGAGAACTAAGAAGTCTTGTTTCACTTCATAGTCAACTACCATCACTGGAAACACAAGACACATGAAACCTTGTTTGGACATCTTTCCCAATTCCATGGAAAGATCCAACGAGAATGAAATGTGCTCCAAATGAAATCTCAACACATCAACTAACTTTTATTATTTGAACTAATGAGTAAAACCTCTATAAAAAAAAGCTAAAACCATAGAAGAAAAAATAAACACTATACCTCTAACTATGGCTAGCCCTGCTTCATATTACATAGGTGAATACTCCACTACATAATGAAATCTAGTCTCATTTACCCCCTAATATTTATTATCCACATGAGCATCCCCCTTAGAATGGGGATCCACCACCCTTAGAATCATCACTACAAACATGCGATCCCTTGGTGAATGTGGTTCCAACCTTACTGCCTTGGGGCATCATGACACATGAATGTTTAGATGTACAGACTGTCCATAATGATTAAAAGTCTTGGGAGCCTTCATATAATTAGGCTTAGTTTTATGAGTATTACCACCTTGATGGAAAACAACCTACTACAGTCTAGATAAATTCCATGAAACTGGTCCTAAATAAAATTAGGTACCATTGCGCTTCCTTTTCTGGCTAAAAGATTCACCCTGGCTAACTATGGTACCAACCGAAGCTCCACCCAAACCTATCTTCCCAGCTATGTCTGCATCATCCAAATTTTCTTTGTCAACTACATCTAAAAAGTTCATCAGGAATTGAACAAATATCATGCCATAGTTATAACTCAATCCTCTGAGCCTTTAGGTACCCATTGGTAACAAGATCCGTTGTCAGATACACCAGCTCAGAAAAATGGTTAGAATACTCTGGAATGGTATACTCCTCTTTCTCTATGGTTAGAAATTCTTGGGTATTTACCACATGTAAGTTATCTAGGTAAAACTTTTGATTAAGGATTTTCTTAAAATAAGTTCAACTTAGTTTTTACAATAGATTCATACCATATCATTCCTGATCCTTTAAGAATATACCTGAAAAACCCCACCATAGAGACCTTATGGTTCTTCAAGAAGGTGGAGATCCTCTCAATCCATTCTTCAAATTCCTATGTTCCTTTGTCTCCATGGAAGGTAGATTGATTTTGCATTGTAAATTATGAGTTGAGATCCACTGCACGTTTTAGGTTCCTGACAACTGTATGACCCAAAGTCTAGATAGTATGAATTACAGATTCTATCAAGGAAGGTTCCATCAAAGTATTTTTCATATAGAACCTATCTCGCAACTTCATATCTCATATTTGGAAGGGATATTCTAGTATTCATTATATAAAAATCATAATAGAAAAACTAATCAGTCATGATCCAATTCTAAAATCAAAGGGAACAACTCGAAGTATTGATATAAAATCTTTAAAATGGTAAGAATTTAAAGAAAATAAGAATTATTTGAATAAGTAAAATTACTTGAGAAAATAACATGTCCATTTAAATAAACTTCACATGTAGTTCATTCAAATGACCTCAAACACCAACTCTAAAACATGGTAAAAATATTTTGACCACCCATGGTAACTCGAGTTTGGACAAGAAAATGAGATAGTCAGGCCCCTTACTGCACTTACTACACAAATTCTAATGTTCCTAACTCCTGTCAACCCAAGTCACAGAACCAAATTTAAGCAGTTCTAACAAACTTCAGGCTAAGCATCCCTCCAATATCAATTTGTAACAAACCGACCTGGGTCAACTATAAAAGTCACGCAAGGTGGTTCGCCACGTGGTTAAGTGAAACATGATAATGGAAATAAATCATGAATATAATGAAAACAAAACATACAAATAGAGTACAATTTAAAATAAATAGATTCATTAGGATCCATATAACTTAATGAAAAAATGCTAAAATAGAAATTATGAACATAAAAGACCAAAAAGTCTCCATGTGACCAATAGTAACCTCCAAACGATCCCTATGTGAAAGAAAAAATGATTGTAGAGCATGGCACGCTAAATGATTCCCTTCCCTTTCCTTGAGTCTAGAAAAACAAGGAATACAACCATCCAAATGGTAAATGGATGTTGTGATCACAAATCCCAATAGTATACCACCAAAGAATCTATAAAAGTTATAGTATTAAGAATTCAAAATTTCTACCTTTAAGACAATAATCTAGTTTATAAATAATTTTCTTAAATAAATTCATTTGTAAACATTAATTTATTTTCCATAAATTAATACTATATTCAAAAAATATATGAATATATCAGGTATAAAAAAAATATTTAAATTAAACATTTGATCAAGCATCCATGAAATAAACCATCATTCCATAAAGCATGTATAAAAGACAAATCACACTATTTGGGCTCTACCCAATGGGAATATGTACTAAATCTAAAAAAATCCTAAAATAGGAATATTTTGGTTCCATTTTATATAAATTTTTCCCAAAATATTTCAATACAAAAAAATCAACATATAATGGTGTCATAATCAATAGGGTAACCTATTTCTATTTCTCAATGTAACCAAGGTTCCTAATGTGCCATGTTTGTTAAAACCCCATTTGAAAAACCATGAGCACATATAGTTAAACCCTTTTCACCAAAACAAATCAATTTCAATAAGAAAATATATAAAATAATGAATTATAATAAATTTTATAGATTTTTATAACTCAAAAATTATGGAAACCTAACTACGTTTGGCAACGGGAGTTGAGAAACCAAGGATCAACCTTCGATACTCAAGGTCCAATAAGAAACATCAAATGATAAATTGAAAACACCAATCGATCACAAATCTAAAACAAAAATCCAAATAATTCCACCATTGTGAGAAAAGGAAATGAATAAATAGGTAGATAACTTACCAAAAGAGATTCATCACAACAACCTTGATGATAAATTTTCAAATGAAGCAATCTTGAAGGATAAGAGGTCCCCAAAAACACTTGGGACAGATCCTAATTTTAGAGAGAAGATGTTGTAGCTAAATAATAAATAAAATCAGTTGTGAAACTCTTTAAAAATAACATAACCCAATAAATACAAGGAATTTAAACCCTTCACTTCAAGTAATTATCTATTAAGAATTCCTGCTAAAAAAGATGTCCCCTAGGATTAAAATATTGATCCTAACCATTTAAAAACATGTAAACTAGTCATGGTGTATAAATTTTTCATGCTCTGGACAAGAGTCATGCCATATTCTTAGTGACCAACACATGATTTATAAATAGTTCATGACATATATTTCTCCTGTAGATAGCGAACAACCAGAATTCAACACAAAATACCAAACCACCTCTGTAGTTCTTCAAACTCGGGGAGAACCCCGGAAATCCTTTTACAAGCTTATAATGAGAATCCATTAATTCAAAAAAAAAACATATATCCCTAAACTTGAGGTCATTTCCCCAACAAAGGCCCTATATTCCTAAGAATCCTACAATGAATCCAATAAAAAGCGACAAAAAAATACAGGGCACTCTTAATGGAAGGTAATAGGGTATTACATGAAACCTACTCCCTACTATCTAAAACTTCTTTTGAATATGAAACTAAGAACTCCCAGTAAAAACTATACTCATTGAAGAGTCATGATGGATCCCCTCTAATGATTATCTTGTCCGAGATAATGTCCCCTCGATATATTCTTCCATTTATAGTACCTCAAGATATGACTTTAATATAAATGAGGTGACATGATGCTTGATCTCTAGATGAAAAGACACCTTGAAATGTATCACCCTAGAATCATCATCTGAAATAAGTTCTGAAGCATAACATAGGAGGTTCTTAGTGTGGATACAAAACTACTTCATGCTAGAATCCCCCGTATGAAGGGTGTGAATATTATATTGAAAGGGCACATTAGTGGTCGAAGAGATAAACTCTACATGGAAACGATCTTGAAACTTATCTCATAAAATTGGAAAAACATCACAATCCCCTAGAAACAAGAACCACCATTATTATGATTCCCCGCATAATATCATCACAGCTAATGAATTTGTGTGCTCCTTCCGAGCACATATCGAACTGAAGGCTTTCTCCACTTCTTCAAACCAATATTATTTATCCTAATCTAAAATAGATCCCTCATACTTCTATAGAGCCTACATCTAATACTCTTATAGTTTCCCTCTCTATGTTTCATCATCATCAACCTCCACTCTTCTACAATCCACTCAAATATCCTACTAAACATATTAGGTATGAAACTGACTGAGGCATCGACCTGGAATGAAATTTTTAAAATAAAAAACATTAGTATCACCTAAAACTTGGATATAAAACATTTGAGGTTAATTTATTGATTCATGTTAACCACATTCCCCATTGTCCACCTAATTCAAACAAAAGCACAAAAAATCATGATGCATGATACTTATGTAGGTTTCTACCCATCAAATATAATCACTTCTAATGATATGTTAAGTAAACTTAAAGGCCATTGTGTCAGTTCATAGGGGGGCCTAAAATCCCAAGTCCTAACATGTATCCCTTGTTTATAGGATGTACTAAGCCCAACTGATATCATTTACCTACCAACCCTTTCATCCTCCCCATTTCCTAACTACTAACTCCATCTTATCTCTCAACCATCATCTTTGTTACTAATCAATCTAAACCCCCTCCCTTTAAAGGTACCCCTTTAGAGTTAGTAGTAAATATAGGTAGATAATGACTCATGGATCCCACATATAATAATCCATGGTCTAGAGACTAGCACTGGGGGTGTATAATTCATACAATGAGATGCATTACCCTCAAATAACTTATCAATAAGATATAAGATGAGAAACAGCCAACCAGCACCATGGATAAATAAAGAAGAAATTCCAATAAATAATTTAATGTCCTACAAAACTGAAATGATTTTAAGTACCAAAAATAAATCCTTGGTAGTGACCAAGAAGACTCCAATAGCTCCTGAGAAAATCTTCAAGCTAGTAACACATAGCTCGAGCATCAAACTAGTCCTATAGACATGAAAGTTTTTTAAATATACATAGGGTGAGAATAACAAGTATACTAAGTAGGATACTCTTGGAAACCTCACATGAAAAATGGGAAAGAATCATAATAAGACCAATGAATAATCAAATGAAACTAACTCATCAAATAAATAGGAAATAGTATTTTCCATCCTCACAATGCCTCACTCGCCAAATAACACATAAAAGTAAAACAATATTTATCAATATATATATATACATAGATATCATAAAATGGAACCCCACTTTCACTTCCCCAATGTTGTGTCTCTCTGTCACACCAAAATTCCACATCTTATGCTCATACCTTCCACAAGTCATCATGAAACTCATGAAATCGTATCACTATCATTTCTAATCTTGTATATCCTAGAACTACCTCATCATTATCATAATCTTGTCTGTAACCAGTTAGTATTCTAGAATCCACTACTTCCTATGTAAATGAATTTTTCCTCGAGCATCACAACCCATGCATGTACACCTGTGAAAGACAGATCCACTATGAAAAAATATAAGTATGTGTTATAAATTCAAGACATTACAACCAATACATGAATGTATAGTAACAATGGGATCCACTATAGCATATGTGAGTTTATTCCCTACACATCAAGCCATTACAACCTAAATACATCCACACATAATTCTACAGACGAAGGGAGACTATAGGATAAGGATAGTTTTTCAAACTTCTCCCTTGCCATATTTTTTGTTAGATACAATTCCTCCCAAAACATTTGTGTTTTAGCTTCCCTATTATCTTGGTTGGTAAAGTTTATAAAATTAGAAAATATAAAATATGTCACACACAACTACTCTAAGGTAAATTTCTTAGCTTTATAATCATTTGGAATTTACATTTCACAAGAAAACCTCCTACCATCATTAAATCCTAGGAACTAAAACGCATTAAAGAACACCAAAATTATGTTTCATTAATCATTAAATGTTTTCACATAATAATTAGAAAATTATTATTCATTCATTTTTAAAATCCTTGAAATTTACTCATGCTACATTAACCCGTCATTAAATATGATTTAATCTTTTAATTAATTATACACAACTAAAAATTATCTTGGTTAAAAAAACCATTCCATAATAGTGAATATTATTTAATAACCACATAAAGAATTTATAGATTAAAAAACTATTCTCCTTGGATAATTCCATTCAACCATCCCATGTTTTTCATTAATAAGTAATGATTTTTTATTACCGCCATTAATAAAACCCCATTAGATGGGTTAATTTATTAATTCATTTAAATTTTTTAATTATCTAGGTACACTATGAATCATCATAAACTACCAAAATAAAAGTTTACCTTTCATATGTAGGGTTAAATTTCATCCAGAATTTGGAAACCATAACAAAAAATATTTTTCCAAAAACCCATTTTAAAAAACTACTATGCACACATCGACGATAAATACAAACTATTAATTAATATTCCCCCCAAGTGTCATCCTTGACACCATTATGAATAATGCATTCCACCCCACCATCACCAACATCAACCACTACCATAGGCCTAGGGAAATCCTACCAATTTCTCATCAACATTCCCAACCATTCTGGGTTCACAATAAAAACAAATCAAGGCTCCATGATCTTATATAAATATTACAAAGTATAAAAATTATTTTCAGCACAGAACACTCAATTAGAAACAAAGGCCATAGAATAATTTAATTCAAGCCTTTATCAGTCAGAAATGGGCTCACTCGTCCCCAAACAATTATCTTTAATAAGAAAATATTTTAATTATGGTCCATAATTAACTGATTCTCTATATATAGGTTCAACAATAATAAAAACAATATAGTCAATAGATAAAAAATATCATGGAATCAAACATAACATGATTCAAGCATAACCTCCATATTCCATTAAATTCATGAAATAATAGTTATAAATTTACATTTCTATTCCATTAATCATTTTAATATAATTCCATATTAATTTTTTTAGAAAAATTCGAGCTTATGTTTTATGATAAACAACAAAAACAGACATAGAACATGGATAACATATCGTATAGTAAATCAAGAGGCAATATCATCAATTATAAATCATATGTGGCTAATAATACGCAAATCCAATTCATTCTTACTTTATTTTTTATTATTATATTCATTTAGTTATACCATCATTAACCAAAGAAAAATAATAATTATACGATGAAACTTGAACATATGTAAAATAAATTTAATAAATCACTAACCAAAAAAAGAAAATTTCAACATAATCTAAGAAGGAACGAAACAAAAACAACCAAACATTGATCACCTCTCCTATTAATAACCAAAAATTCCTAAAAAACATCCTAATAAGAATAAAATACCAACCAATGAGGATACACCCAATAAAAAATAGATAGGATGTAACATTCATAGCATGGTACAAATAAATGGGAGATAACAAGACTAACAGGTGAAGAAACTCACATTGAATAACGAAGGAATCAATATCAAAATGTTGGAGGTTAATTCCTATAAAAGGGACATAAAATTATCTAAAAGAGGCCCCCGGGTCACTTAGGGTTTAAGGGTAGAAATAGAAAAATAAGATAATTTGTAAGCATGTAAGAATTTATATTTAATTATAATGTTATTTAACCAGGACACAACCCTCTTTCCCACACCATAATTTGTCAGGTTTTCCCTTGAACTATGAAGTATCAAGGGAGATCATGTTATATAAGTTAAATCCTTTTAATCCATTGAGAAAACCCTATATATCACCATCCAAATCTCACAATCTCAGGTAGGGATATAGTGTGAATTTTATACTAAATCATTTTTACTCTAATGGTCTTCGTGGAACAACCTACAACCACGACATAGTGACCCTTAAAAATTAAATCACATGAACATCAACCCTTAGGTGGCCACAATATAGCATTCTTCCACGCCACAACTACTACTCAAGATGTAGGGACACTAAAACCCTGAACCTACAAACCTTACACTATAGGTACCACTATCATGCTACAAACCAACCCATATGGAATATCCTACTGATCCATGTTTTATAATTTTCCTCTATCTAGAAAGTTATCCCAACTCCACTTATGTCATCAGCTATTTAGAATAACCCTTACAAAAAGCCTCTGTCAGAGAAATGAATCTTATGAAAACTATAATGAATCTTAGAAAATGAGACTTAGTCAATTTTCTTATTTCTACTCTATATAAATCTTAAGAAAAAATATAATGAGTCTTTAATATTTTTGAAAAATACTCAAACATTTTAGGAATTATTTAATTTTCCCATTCACTACTCAAAGTTGCTCTTACTCAACTCCTTTTCCTTAGAGATGTATCTTATGAATTATGGTCATTACCAAATTTCTAGATCCATTATTTAGAGTTACTATTATAAAGCAAGAAATTAGTTTTATTTCCACTGATCTAGAAAAATGACTCTTACAATTGATCATAATTTCTCTAAAAGATTAGGAATTTCCATTTTCATTCCAGATATGATCATCTCCCAAAAAAACATCCAAATTACTTTCAAACTTCTCTGAAAATGTTTAAACATTCCAGAACTTGGAATGTACTTCACCTCACATTATAAAGTTTATTTAATGAGAGTTTGAACATGTTTTATGTATTGATAAAAAAAATCGAACCCATAAACACATACATTCATTTATTTATCCAAATCTTCTTCTCTAGAAAAATATCATATTCTAGTAGATTATTTTTCAACATTATAATCACTAAAAAAAACTCATTGGGTCTTGTAAGATCTCGTCTTTTCTAGGTATATCCCTATTTGAGTTTTGGTTAAACCTTCATATGTTTGGTTAGTTTTGGTTTGAAATTTTGTGGTTTATCCCTTGTATGGTTGGGTTCTATATTAAAAAAAAGCATAAGGGGAGATGAATTCATGCTACAGAGTTAATTCATACCACTAATTATTGATTCACGGTAAGAAGTAATCTAGGAACATCTTATGAAATGTGTACAAGACATGAATGGTTCGATTCAGACCCCATCAACATTATTCACACCATGAGTGGTTATGGGCGGACTCAAAAAATCTGAAACTAATGTTGTGTGTCAGTTTAATGTTGTTAAATGGTTTTTTGGGCTTTTAATCTCAGTTGATGGATTTATCAGCATATGTGGGATCTGATCCACTCATAATGTAAATCCCCTATTCACGTCATGAATGTGCCACACCTAAGGATCCATCACTTTAAAAATTAGGCTTAACTCTTTAAATTAAATTCTCGTCCCCCTGTCCTTATGACACACTTGAAACCTAAAAATATATTTATTTTAAAAACCCTTAAAATTTGTTATATTCATTAAAAATAAAAAATGTCTAAAACCCTTCATTTATTATCTAACCCATTAAAAAAGATCCACATAGTAATTTTTAGAAACACATGGAAAAAACCCAATTAGTTTAAAGTGAATTTCAAATATCCATGAAAAATCTACTTTCACAAGTATAGAAAATAATGAAAACATTTTCTAAACCCATAAACAGTATCATACATTGATATAACTTGATAAAAAATAATTTGAATCCCTCAATCATTTCATGAAATTTCCAGATAAACGAATTACACAAAAACACCTTCCTCAATCAAGGAGAAACAACTCATCCTTGATGGAGGAAGCACACCCTAAATTGGAAATGACCTCTAAAAGCCATAAACAACCAAATCCTAATTATTATACCCATTTCAAACCCTAAATCTAGCTTTCATGGTAATTAGGGTTCCTGGGATGAAATAAATCCTTGGGTAAATTATTAAACCCACTTTGTGTTAAAGTTGTATTTTTTGTCAATAAATTTGTCAATATAAATGATTTCTGTATAAGATGAAGAAGGGAATCTTGGAATGAAGGTATAGAACCCAATATAGTTTATAATAGTGCTTATTTTTTCAAGAAATAAAGATTAGATGTTGTGTTACCATGAGACCCTATGAAATTTATCTACTCGATGGAAAAGTTGTTTTGATGATGTTGTATCTTAGTATTTTACAAGTATATCGGGTTCAATCAGATCTATAAAATAGAAAACTACCATAATTGTGAAAATATACTTGAATTATGTTATAGAGTGATTAAGTATCCTTATGCTTAATTAAAGAGATTTTAATTTGAAATCATTAAAATTTTCAATTATGTAGAGCTATGTAAAGGTAGAAGAAGACTCTCTTAGTTATGTAATGGTAATAAGTAAGTTATGAAGCTATGGAATGGTAACCTGTGACTTTAAATTATTATAAAAATTAAATATTTAGGCTAATTAAATGTTGTAATAGATATGGTCAATATAGACTTGATCATTAGGTTAGTTCAAAAGTTGTTCACATGTTTGATCTTTTTTTTCATGAGGTTGATTTAAAATTCATGTGGTAACTTCACTCATGGTTGATTGAATTTTTTTATACAGTCACATGTGGATCATAGTTGATCCACTGAAAAAGGAATGATTAATGGATATTGGATAATTATAAAATTCATTTATCTTATGTATGTAATATATTTTACAGTGCATTAGATAATCGAGCTATAAAAATGAGAATCAAGAATACATAAGTAAATTTAGTTAAGTGGTGATTCTTTGGAAAATTAATTTCAGATATGTGAGACTCATGTATGATAATTCATCTATGTGAAAGAAGTTTTTCAAAGGAATCATCATATATAAAATTTTTCAGATCCTTGAAAGATAATTCACTAACACATTGTATATTGAAAATTGAAAATATAAAATTTTAGTGGGTTGTAAGATAGTTTAGTTAAACGAAAAAGTCATAAGAAAAACAATCTATGTAAAGAGCCAATGATGATTTACTTAGTGAAACTACGAGAACCCAGAATCAATATTTGTGTGGAATGAAATTGAATGATATATATTCATAAATAAATTTTATGAATAAAAGTGGAACATACCTAGATGATGATTTCATTACATTCCTAATGGATCATACATCATGATAAAATACATGATTTGGATTCAATATGATACGAATATAAAACAAACCAATTGAAATTAATCTCATGCTGAGAGAGTTTCACTCTGCATGCTATAGGATGGAAATCACTATACTTACATATAAATATTAAGAAAACTAAAATCTATGGATTTCATCAAAGATTTAAATTTAGAAGATTCCCACGATAATTAAAATATTAAACCAAGGAAATAAGATGAGTTTTCATCTATATTTTTAGGAAATATTTGAATGATGTTTTGACATGATGATTCTACGAATTGAAGGATGATATTTTAGGGATTTCAAATATGAGAATGATATGATGTTTTTGTAACTATTGTATATATATATAAGTTTATGAAAATATAGGAGGTTTTATAGAATGTAACTACTATACATTCTGAAATTAGAAATAAATAATTAAAGTAATGAATTTATATAATATCCTGTTGAAGATCTTGTGTATTGAATAGAATATTAAGGTGAAATAGTGCTAGTCCATGCACACTAAAGTATGAATAAGATGGAGAGAGTCATCATACATCCTTCACTTTTTGTATAATTTGAAGAAGGACTATTTTAGATGTAATAATGACTATATTTAATGTCAAAGTTATGAGTTAGCAAACCTACAACATCCTTTTTTATAAGTCTAATGAATAGGGAGGAATCCGCCTGACTGTTATGTGTGACAGAATAATATCTATCCATAAATTCCAAGAGGGACATCAGTCAATATTAGTGATATCTAATTGATGAAATACAAGAACATTCTATTTTATGAAGGGATATCAAACCCTCACAATCTTTATTCCTGGTCATTGCAAGGATAGTAGGTTAAAGTTCTCCCCATTTACTAATATTCTTTTTACAATAAGAAGTAAGTTGTGTATGTGTCATAATATTCACATGTCACCAGGGAAATATTCATCCTTAGGGAGGATAATTTCATTGACAAACACCAATTTTCTATTGTTATTTTTATCTACATACTAACCAAAGGAGAGATAAAAAAATCGATATCTGATCAATGAAGAAGTGAAGAGGTAGTAAAAGGGATAAAATTGAAATTGTATTAAACATTTCTATACACTGATTTATCCCCCCACCCTCCTTTATGGGAATATACTAAAGTGATCCAAACAATTGGTATTATAGAAATGTCACACATCTATTTGGGTTTTCTTATTTGAAGTTTGTGTAATAATTTAATAACTCTTTGTAAAGGATATATGAAGTGAATATTTGATGTATCTTGTGAATATATTTTCAAAGATATCATGGAAGATAGGTCTTTCAAGAAACTAAATAATAGTAATTAAAAAAATGAAAATAAAATTATAAAATCATCATCAAATAAAGATAAATCTCCACTATTTAAATTTAATAAAAGTAATAGTATTTATATTAAAATTATTCATAAGTTATCTCTTAAAGATGATGGTGAAATAAGACAACCCTTTTATCAAATGAGGATGAAAAATTAATTCCTTCATGATATTATTCTAAATAGAACAATTATAATCAATAATAATTACACATTACTGATGATATATGGTGCTTGAATCCACCATCATGTAATGATACAATAGTCAGATATCATGTACTTTATAATTTCTATATGAAAAATGGGGATAAAAACTATCTTATCAAAATTATCCTAAAAAATAACCATGTATATGTATGAATGATCACAACTCTTTGGATTCATAAAATGAATCAATTATTTTTATAAAATATATATTTTATAACTAATCCAAATAAATTATGTCATATATTTGTGAAATTTTTTTGGAGTATGCAGAAATAAATCACCCACCATGAGGATCATCATGAAAGTATAGAGAATGATTTAAAAGAAAGTGTATAAACATATTTTAAGCTCTAAAAACAAGTAGTATTCAAAAGTGAAATGAATTAAGAGTTTAAAGAAAGATGCGCCAATTTTTAAAAACGAGATCACTATAATTAAAAAGGGGGAAGATTCCAAGAAATGTGTTGAGGAGAAGACCCATGAATTAAAATAAGTACATATTGTTAAATATGGTCAATTGGAGATTAAATAAAACATGATTAAATATTTTGACTAGCTACTAAAATAAAAAAATCATAATGATCAAAATGAAGTGATAATAAACTTGTGAATAAAAAATTAAAATTGTGAAGGATGTAAAATGAATTATCAATATGGATTTCTTGGAGCTTTATATTAAATTAAAAAAAATCAAAATCTGTACAAGTAATATTTTCCAAATAAGTTAAAAATAATACTACTACAAAAAAACTAAAAAGGATGAATCATTTGTGGAAATACCTCTTTATGGTGGAAAAAATATTATGAGATCATATTATGATCATTCTAAATAAGCCAGAAATGGAAAGGTATCATCCACTTATGATGATATTATTTTTGATAAATCTATTTGCATGTTCACTATAGGATTGAAACCTAAATATTTACATAATTGGTTAAAGTAAAATGATATGGAACTAAAAAAAACGTCCAAGATTGAAGGAATCATGTGAATATAGAGTGTTGCCCATAAATAAGCCAATTTAGTGGATATGAAAGTATAAAAACATGAAAGAAATTTTTTATATATTTTATATCAAAGAAAAATATCACGATTTTTGGAATACTTTTGGTTCTACTATAAGTTTTTGCATATGGATATGGAATGTTGGCATAACATTTCAACCATTAAAAGAAAATTATATCCTATATTTGGGAGGATCAAGACAAATAATTTGGAACATCCATATACTATGAAGAAAAATTAATATATAAAAAATAGATTTAAAAATATTAGAAATATTTGTGATGTTTGTAATGGAATTTTTCACAGTGAAGAGGCATGAAAATATAAATAATTCAATAATAAATATAAATAAATGAGGAGACATGACCATAGAAGTTGAATAATGAAGATAATATAACATTAGGATAGAATCATGAAAAATATTCTTAAAATAAAATTCCCAAGAAGTTTATGAAAAAAGGATGATGAGTTATCCTTGGGTTATAAGTAAAAGAAAATTAGTTAATTTCATAATAAGACTAAGAAGTTAATGATGGAATCTTCACCAAAAAGAAGAATTTTTTTTATTTTTGGAAAAATAAGACATATCAAGGACACCCGAAAGCAATCCAGGAATGTAAGAGTTGAAAAGAATAAGTTTTATCAGAATAGAAAAATATTCCAAGGAATACATGAAATGACTAATTTGGAGGATACCACGTCTATAAATATATGTATAAAACCCAAAAAAGTTGAGAAAATTCATAAATTGTGCTTGGAAATCTATCCATGTAACTTGGAGAAAGCAATAGAATTATAACCCCAAGAGAAGGAAACATACAAAGGGAAATATAATATTCCACATGAATAATAAATTGAATTTCATGAGAGTTTTTCAATTAATGATAACCCAATTATTTCAGAAGTATAGTGTTGGAGCTATAAGAAGGATGGACATAATTTAAATTATTATGTAATAATTATTCCAACATAAGAAAAAATCCTAACTAATATAAAATCTTCACCAAGTGATACATGTTCATTGATGTATCATCATAAAATAAAAATTACGCACAAGGAGAAAGACGATGAAACCATGCTACCCAAAGAATGATTTGATTAAAAGAATGATAATACTAGCACGATCAGTCCTTCTGAACATAGAGATAAATTGAAATGGGAAAAATATTTGAGAATAAATTCCTAATCTAACTTCTCATATTTTTTAACAAGGAGGTTCCACATTATTACCTAATCATTCATGATATATTTTTATGTTAACCATATAGGGAATTGAATTTGATTATATTTCTCAAATGGAGAATTATTTAAGTAAAGTAAGATGGAATAAATATTCCAAATATGATGATTCCACCACTTTGAATTGATCTTGAAATTTTTACCTAAAGGTGCATAAGTTCAAGTGAGTCATTATTAATTAAGAAACTGTGAAGGCTACCAACTTGGTGTTATATCAACAACTATAATCCTAAATCTTATATAGTGATGATATCACTCTCGATAGTTTGAATATGTAGTGTATCCCTTGAGGGGGGGTTTCTTGAGAATCTTTTGGGATCATACAAATCCTATAAATCTAGAATTTTGTGAAGGTTATTGGAAAATAGAAACTAAAATAATCATTGTTTCTCATGTAATTAGTTATAATATTAAGGGGGATAAGTTTCCAATAATCAATGATAAAAAGTTGCTGGAAATTGAAGTGTTCTAGAACTTTTTAAATTAAAACCCTATAACTGAATACAGGAATATAAATTTTAAAAAAGGATTAAGAATATATACAATAACTAGTGTTAAAAGGGGGCATAAACCTTATGAATTCCGATCACTCCCTGAGAATTTATGTTTACAAGTGAAGATAGCTTATATAATTTTATATTGATCAATGGACCACTTTGTTGTCAAATTAAAACCCTTATGTTTTCATCACTAATCATGGATTCTATAGAATTTTAGTGGTATAAATAATGGAAGAATGATTAAGAATTAATTTACCCCACACTCATCCATGGACTTTATATTTATTACCAATAAGGCGGACTGAAGAAAATGAAAGAAGATAATGATAATAAAAGGGCAAAGAATAAGGAAATGAGTTTGCATATTGATATTTCATTTTATAGCATTGGTATTGAAAATAAATAAAAGGGGGGAGATTCGTGAACGTAGTTTGTATTAGAGTTGATTTGTTTTCAATAAATGGGGCAACATTCATGATTTTAATATAATATGAAGATATATGGATTGAAAGTAAAGTGTAGAACCTAATCCAGTTGAGAAGATTCATTAAGTTCCCAAGAAATTAATCTTAGACGTTTTCATGCCCTAAGATTCAAGGAGTTTTATCTACATGATAGAAAATATGGTCTGAATATGTTTTTTCTTATAATTTCATATGTATATAAAATTTTCATCCTTGAGAAAACATACTTGGATGAAGTTTTGAAGTTATTGAGGAATCCTTGGGTTTAATTGAATAGGTTCTTATTTGAAATCATATAAATTTTGAATTCTATAGATCTATATAAAATTAGTAGTAGATTCTACCAACTATGTAAAGGTAATGATAAAATTTAAAAATTATTTAAAGGTAACCTATAATTATGAAAGGGTAAATATTGAGGATGCATGACGTTAGGAAGATATGTGGTCAGTCTAGACTCATTTATTTGTTCAATCCAAAAGTTGGTCATATAGTTGATCTGCTTTATTCTTTTTGTCAATCTAAAGGTATTATGGTCACTTCACTCATGGTTGGTTGAATTTTTTTATACTATATCATGTGACTCATGGTTTATCCGTTGATAAAGGAACAATATATGGATATTAGAGAATTGTTAAAGGAATTTATCTTATGTGGATAAGATATTTTGTTCCACTTAAGATAACTGATCTTTGCAAATGAGAATGAAGACCATATAAGTAAATTCAGATATGTGGAGATGTTTAGGAAAAGTAAATTCAGATATATGAGACTAATATATGATAATTCGTCTATAAGAATGAAAATAAAAAATTAAATCATCATATGGTGAGTTTTCATAGCCCCATAATATTAATCACATACATGTTGGATATTAAAAATTGTAAAATTAAATTTGAGAGGCTATAAGATGATTTATTTACATGACCAACTTGTAAAATAATTTATCTACATAGACTGTATATTATTATTTATAGGTGATGTTCTAAGAACCCAAAATCAATATTTCTATAGAAATAAATTAAATGAGATATATTCAAACTTGAATTTTATGAATAGAATTAGAATAAATATAGACAATTCTTATGTGATGTTCTTCATGTATTTTACATCATGATCAAACACAAGACCATGATTCAGGATGAGATGAAGATAGAACCATCTAAGGGAGAATAATTTGATACTTATAGGGTTTCATGTCGCATGCTACAATATGCATGTCACTATGCTTACATGGAAATATCAAGGAAACATAAAGATGTGGATTTAATGGGAGATTTAAATAGAGAATAAGTTTTTGATAATTTCAATATTGAAACAAGTAAATAAGTTAATTATTCAACTATATTTATAATAATATTTGAATGAGGCTTTAACTCAAGGATTCTAGGAATTGAAGGATGGGATTTATGGGAGTTTGAATATGAGAAAGATTTTATGTTTCTATAACTATTCTATATATATATATATCAAGGTCAAAGAAATTATATGGGGTGTTCTAAACTATGATTACTACACATTATACAGGTAAAAAAATAAATAATGAAAAGGAATAACTGATAAAATAACCCATTTTAGATCTTATGTGTTGAAGAGAAGAAGAAGGGGTCTCGGTGCTAGTACTCTCAAACTGAAGTAAGAAGAATGAGTGAACCATCATACATCCATAACTTGATATAGAAGTCTGGATAAGGAAGAGTTTGAATGATCTATTTTTTATTATATTCAAATCTAAAGTTTTAGGGAGTCTTCATATAGAATCTTGTTATATAAGTCTAAATAATGTTGAGGTAGACATATGACTTCTATGAGTAAGGGAATAAGATCTATCAATACAGTACAATAGGGACTTGATTCAATACCAATGATCATTATTTGAGGAAATACATTATTATTTTCTAGTATTATGGTACAACAATCACTTGCTTTCCTTATACATGGTTGATGCTGGGATAAATGGTTCGAGGTTATACCCTTTCCTAAGATTCTTTTGACAATAAGAAGAATGTTGTGAGTGTGACATAATAAACACATGTCACTAGTGACATGGTCATAATTATGGAGGAAAACATTGCTAAAAAACTCTAGTTTTATCTTATGATCTATATTTATATATCAACCAAATGATATATAAAGAAAGAGAGATCTGATCAATCAATAAGTGAAGAGATAATAAAAGTGATAAAAGTGAAATTAGATAAAAAATATCTCCACACTGATTCACCCCCTCCTCCACCCCTATTAGTGTGATAATATCCCAAATTGATCATAAAAAATAGAGAAAAGGAGAAATAAGAAATGATGAAAAATGGATTTACCTCAAAGAACCACTTGAAACTGAAGGAGGAGGCCAATATACAAGGGGTAAGAGGTTAGGAGCTCCCTTGATCCCTCATAAGCATTAACCGAATGAGATTAGAAGTAATATTATTAAAATATAATGGGTTATGATCTAGAAAATCATAAAAAATAATATAAGGAATAGGCATGTTGTGATGTGACCTTCTGAGTCATGGCATGACATGCCTTCCCTAAAGAGGCATAGAATCATGGGCCTACTAACCCAAGCACATAATGGGGAGATATTCCCTCATCAAAACATGAACTCCCTCTAGGTAGGCCTTCTTATTACAACACACACTATCATGGTGAAAATATTCCTCCCTAAATATATTTATAATCATATCTATTATTCTATGGTTTCATCATGAAACGACCTATCTCGGTCATTATGCGACCAAATATAGCCCAGAACTACAGGTCATCCAAAACACCTCTCATGACATGACCCCCTTATTTCATGGAATGACCATTCTATAGTCCAAAACTAAAAAACTATAGAAACATATAATACTCCAAAAAAAAATTATTCCAAAATTATATAATATTAAAATCATAATGTTATATGGGTGTCACAATTCTCCCCACCATGCAAATTTCTACCCCAGGAAAGTCATAATCAAAAGAATAAGAAATGTGAATTAAAAATCACCATACTATAAATATAATATTATCGATTTTTGTGATTATTAATTGATTTATAAATATAAAAGAGCATCAGACAACATGTAACTCCTCAAAAATCAATGAAATCAATCCTCAATAAACATTAATCATAATCTAGACAACAATCAATGATGTAACAAACCATGTTTTTAAAATAATAAAATTTATTTAATTAAAATTATTTATAATATATTAAATATAATTCTTAACATTTATATTATGTGTTTTCTAGATTATATTTAAAAATAAATCCAATTTTATACTTAAAATTGTATATTTTTCAAAAAAGTTGTTTTATCGCCTTTTTATAGAACACATATTTTAAAACTAATTTTTAAAACATTTATAAAATTTATTTGATAAGATAAAATTTATTTTTGAATGAATAATATTAAAATTTACTTTGGGTGAAGTTGTAGGATTTTTTAGAAAATACTTATTTTTCAGTGAATAGTGAAAATACTGATTTTTGTAAAAAAGCCATTTATTTTTAATAAATTAATTAATTTAAAAGTATAAAATATTTTTTAAATATTTTTCCACGTAAAATAATTTATATTTAGTCCACTTAATTAATTTTTAATCAACTTTATATTTGTTTTTAATATAAGTTTGTTTTTGGGTTTAAAGACAGGTTTTTCTAAAAACTCTTTTAAAATGCATAATATTTCTCCTTTTTAATTAATTAAAATAATATCTAATGGGGAATTTTTTAAATTAATTTTTTACAATATAGTTCATTAAATATTATTTTAGTTTTATATGATAGTTATTTCTATTCATGGAGTTAATATAGAATCATTTTTAAAAAAAACTCTTCTTAAAAACCTATTGACTCATCGCAACTATGAGATTAATATTAAATTAAAATTTTCTACTTATTTGAATTGAATTTAAAAAAAATTGATTCAATTTTTTTAATAATAATAATTTATAATTTATAATAATACCAAATTAATTTTTGACAAAAGTGATTAGTGAAAATAGTTACATTTAATTACAATAATTAAGGTAAAAACGAGTTTACAAAGGGATTAGACTTTAATCTGAAGGAGAAAATGACCTCTAAACTTGTCCAAGACCCATGGTATGGACATATGTAGACCCATGTGACCATAGTATCTAAATTTATAAGTTTTCGGGACATTATTCCTTGAAAGTGACCCATATAATAAGTTAAGAAAAGAAAAAGGGGAAAATGTACCTTTCTTCCTTTTAATTTATATAAAGATTTAGGGATAGGGAAAAACAACATAGGTACGGATATAAATATTATTTTAAAATACAAAGGAATTAGTTTATTATAATAATTTCTATTTAATTTTTAGAGCTGATATAATTACATTTAATGCTTAAATAACATCAACACGTTGATTATTTAGTTAATAATTAAATAAAATAAATGATACTAAAATTATTAAAAGTGAGGTAAATAGAATGAATTATTGTGTTAAATTATTATCTTTAGATGAATATATCATTATACACAACTATTATCTTAATATATTTGAGTACCAATTTTTTATTGATATTTGTTTAATTCTAATTAAATAAATAATGTCAAAACTGACATTAATGTTATTATATAATAAATGATATTTTATTAAATGATTTAAAAATACTAAAAATCCTTTATTTTTTAAAGTTATTTTTAAATGTTAATAAAAATAAAATAAGTTCCATTCATGGACCAATTTATCTTTTATAGTGAACATATTGACCCCTAAATAGTGAAAACATTATCAGCACGGTTAGGGTTAAAGTAGTGATTTTATGTGTTACATGCGCTTCTGTTAAATTTAATTTCCAAAAAATGGGATTTTTATTTTATAATTGGGATTTTATATTTATAATAATTAATTATAAATTTAAAAATAAATATAACATTAATTTATTATTAACTGATAAATTACTTTGGTTGTAAAACTAGTTATCTTAATGAAAAACCAAAATGAAAAACAATTGGGAAACTTAGAAGTTAAGGAATGAATTGTTTAAAACATGTTTTATAATGTGTGTTGAAAGTTTTTATCAACCCTATCGTTCCTAAAACAAATTAATTTTCAATATTATATCCAATTGAGGTAATATTGATCTCCCAATAGTGAATAATTTTGAGTATTTACAAGAATGCCACTCCTCGTCAACTATAAAAGAGAACTCACTCCCCTCACTTAGTCACACCAATCAAGACATTTGTATCATACAACCCCCACCCCAATCACTAAAAAAATTTCTTATCCTAATACTATAATCATTATTTCTGGTATAAAGAAAATATTTCATGGATTTAGAGCAAACCTAAGGAGGATGCCCGAAGAAGAGGAAATGTTCTTCTAAAAGAATTTTTATTTTATATCATTATACACCTACTTAAATTATTATTATATGATTATTATATAATAACCTAAGTATAATAAATATAATTATATGTTTTTAAGTTAATTTTATTATCTAAACCCACACACACATCCATAAAATGTGTTACGAAATCATCATTCATGTGTATAGAGGATTACCGCATCGCGAAAACATGTCGTTCATTTTTCCAATACCACCTCTCATGGTTGGTAATAATGGTGGAAATAAAATTTATATAATATATTTATGATATTTAGAACATAATACTACCACTTTATTCATCATTTTTTATACACCTTTTTTATATTTCATTCTATAAGGGATATGATAACATCACTCTTGTGTATGGAAGACTACCACCATGTGAAGCGATGGGAAGCATTTTTCACTAACGTGTTACATGGAAGGTAATAAGGGAATATAAAATGAACATATATGATATAAATGACATAATATGATATTAATTACATAATTATATTTCTTAAAATATAAAATATAATTTTATTTATTACCATTTCACACTCTGAAAAGGTTATATCGTTGTTCATGGACGATTGGACAATCGCCTCCTCGAAATGATGTGATTCCTTTTACATCCCAATAATGATATATATAAGTATATATAATTAAATATAATGGTATTAATTATATAATTATAATTATTTATTGGTAAAATATTACTTAACTTCTTTACATGATGATAATTGAAAATTGGAAATGTTACTCATGTGTATGTATAGCCTACCGTCTCCATGATCGTAACGTTGGTTAATTTTTCATAACCATAAATCCTGATTGGTTTTAAAAGTATATTTTATGTAAAATATGATAATTAAATCATGATTATTATTCTGGATATTTTAAATAATGACCTTTTTTACCATTGTCAACCTACCTAAGTAGTTTTTGACACACAAGTCAAATATGGTCAAAACATCTTACTTAAACTAAATTGATTAAGTAGTTGTATATAAAGTTTTCATACGTGAAATAAAATAAATAATAAACATGAATAAATTTTCTCAAAAAACTTAATATTTTACATATGTTTATTTTTCGGGAATATAAATAACCAGTGTTACGAATCGTACTCAAGGTAAGGGTTTTTTCTCATCTTAAAATTATTTCTGTGAGATATATACCATATTCACAACTTATTTTTGTTATGTGGTGTATATAATACACATTAATATATTGTATGATTATTATACATATATTTACTTACATTTACATATCCATTTTATGATATCTCCTTCATGGTGTTTACGATTTCAAATTTACCAAAGAGGTAATATATTTTTGTCTCAATTTTCCATATTTGAGTCGTTTATTATGTTATAATACTATTTTATTTTATGAGCAGTATATACTAACCCTTTGAAATATTATATCATAAATATAATTATTTTCATGATATTATAAGTTTCATTTAATTTTATTATTTCTCTTGGATTATGATCCAATGTTACCAAAGTGGTAAGAGTTTCATGTTACAATCTCATCATTTATCTGGATTATTTGTGATTAAGTCTCCAATGTTGAAATCATATGATCTACTTATAAATAATTATAATGAATTTTATTATACAATTTGTATTCTATGAGAATAAATTTTTTCACTTCATTTTCCTCTCTTTATTTACTCAAGAGTTCAAAATAATGTTTTATGAAAAATCATCTTTTCGATTGAAAACGCTTTTTCTTCTGAAACCATGTTTTCTAAAACTATTTTCATAAAAATATTTTAAAAAGATTTTTTCAAATACGAAAGGATATTTTATTAAATAAATTTTTTAAATGATTTTTAATACTTAATTTATATTTTTCAATGTTTTTTTCAGAGAAAAGTATTTTCAAAATGTTTTATGATTTAAAAAGTGATTTTCAAAATGAAAAGGAAATTTTCCTCAATAATGTTTTTAAAGAAATTTTAATTGTATTTCTAATCATCAATTCGAAAAAACATTATTTTTACTTATCCTCAACTAGGGATATTTTATATTGATACCATACTCAATCTTTCTCGGGATGGATTATGATTTTTTCAAAGATATTGTTATTGAACCCATTTCTTTTCCATGGGTTAATCATGTTTCAAATAGATTTTTATGGAATACATTTCTTATCCATGGTTTAATCACATTTTGAAAAGAGTAAAGGTTTTTTCAATGATTTATGAGGATATTGATTCCCAATTTTCTTTCTACATTATTCAGTTATTAGACATTATAAATGATAGGTGGTCCCAGATAGCGATGGGTGATCCCATTATATCTTATATAATGGGTGTGTCTAGATAGAGCTCTGATACATTAGGTAATGATTATATTCTTTGGAGGATTATATTGGATTTCAGACGTATGGTTATTTAAATTTTTAATGGTTCTATAAGGGTTCTATGATATGATGTTCCAAGATACCAATATGTTTTATTTATGGTTGTTATGAGTTTGTGATGTTTCATTTGATCGAGATTGATATCGCATGGATCATGATTATTTATTTTTAAGAATATTTCATTTCTTAAAGCCTCATATCATGTTACCATGATTTATTATCTAGTAATTTATGGGTATGAATATTCTTATTTTATAATCATTCACTTTGATTATGTCATCATACTCATATTTTCTTCTTATGCTCATTGATGACATTTATTTTTGAATGCATACATTTTACATTATTGAGCATTTGATATCACCCTTATTGTGGTTCTTTTTCCCTAGGTTATAAATAAATTGGTTAAGTGAATTATTTGTCAAAGATATTTCATTTAGATGGTGATGATTTCTTAATATGAAAAAGAGAAGGTAGATTAAGTGGGATAAATGATCTCTTAAAGTCATATGGATTTTTTATGTGAGATTTTCTCCTAATTATCTAATGCTATAAACTTAAAAGGTCCTCAAGAATGTAAGTGATCCATGTTTTCCTACTTATGTTGTATGGTTTTAAAGGAAAACAATTATGTTATATTTATTATAAAAATCCATAAATGTAGGGTTTATGATTTCAGTACAGGATCTAGGAATACGGGTCCTTGGCTATTATAGTTGGTATAAAGGGGGGAGTAGATATCATTGGTGATTAGGTTGTTTTCATGTGATGTTAACTTAATAATTATAGATACCATCATAGAACTATAACATTAATTATGATAATAGGTTCAAAGTCTTAGACACCCCTTTGTGGTTTTAAGTTATGAGATCTTAAAGGGATTAATGACATTTAAGAGATATTTTGTTGAGTTGAAGTATATCTAACACTTTAGTTTAATGTGAAGTATTCCTTTAATTTTTTAATAAATAAGCGTTAATGTATTGATAAATTTTTGGATTTATAGAATCTCAGATATTAAGGTAATTATGGGAACATATGTTTTATCGTATATATGACCATGGGATTGAATAAGTGATTAAGTGATCAATGTTATTTCAAAATAAGATATACATATTTTGGGATTGAAATTTTAAATGTATGTGATAACCTTTGAGGTTAGGAAAATATTTAACGTAAAGGTTTTTAGGATTAGTTTAGTTTGAAATTTTGGTTTTACCAATGAATTTTTTTAGATTAATATATATTATGAAGGTTTATCCATTTTGGTAATAATTTTTCCTTATGATAACCATTTTGATTTTAGTTAATGCCTAAGGAAAGGAGGAATAGTTTTTTATCCCTTTCATGGAAATATGGACTTTAATAGATTATTTAGTTCTTTATGAGTAAAATATTCATCTTGATTGACTATTTTTTGGATAAAAATATGGTATTGTGGTGGAAATTAACTAAATTATTAAATTATACTCATCAAGTAAGTATATTTCTTTTCTCTTTTAGTCTAGATGGTAAGATAACTCCTTAACTCTAGGAAAACAATCTTTAAATAAAAATTTTATCCTAGTAATTTTATTTCTTATTAACTTATGGTATTTTCAATCATTACATATTTATGGTTTTGATTCCCTTAACCATCCATTGATCATTCACATGCTTGTGATCAATGACCTAAATCACTGTCTATAATTATTTACATTTTTCCTCCATTTCCACCTACATTATCTTATTTCGAAACCTAGTTATGTGTTATTAATTATGAACCTTTTACTTCCCTTTATATTTTATTAAATGTGATTTTTTGTAGCTATTTTTATTATTTGGGTTTACAATAAAATTATTTTCAAATTTCCAACCTTTGATTACCGAGATGAAGTTTAAATTGTGAGGACGCAATTTATTAAAGGGGGGAAGATGTAAAACCCAAGTTATTTAAATAAGAAAATTCTATTAATTAAACACACATATGAAATATTAAATATAATTTTTAATATTCATCCTATTTTTTTTTCTATACATGATATAAAAATAAATCCAGTTTTACTCTTAAAATTATATATTTTTCAAAAAATGATGTTTGGTCACCTTTTTATTGAACACTTATTTTAAAACTAATTATTAACACTTTTATAGAATTTATTTGATAAAATTAAATTACTTTTTTAAGAATAATATGAAAATTTACTTTGGGTAAAATTTTGGGATTTTATAGAAAATGTTAACTTTTCAACGAATATTTGAAATACCGATTATTTGTAAAAAGTCATTATTTTTTAAGAAATAATTAAATTTAAATGTCCCAATATGTTTTGAAATTTTTTCAGTTAACCAAACTTATATTTATCTAATTAATTACTTTTTCAAAAAATTTATATTGGTTTTCAATATAAGTTTCATTTTGGGTTTAAAGACGGGTTTTTCTAAAAAAATTAAAATGCATAATATTTCTAATTTTTATCTAATTAAAATAATACCTAATGGTTAATGTTTAAAATTAAATGTATAGAATATATATCATGAAATATTATTTTTTCATACAATTATTATAATCAATAAAAAATTTAATACAGAATCATCTTTTTCGAAAAAAATACACTTCTTAAAAACCTATTATCTCATCACGACTACGAGATTAATATTAAATAAAAATTTTCACTGTATGTAAATTTAATTTGGAAAAATTCATTCTATATTTTGAATCAATATAATTTATAGTTTATAATTAGTCCAAATTAATTTTTTACCAAATTTATTAGAGAAAACATTTAAATTTAATTACAATGATTAAGGTAAAAAACGTGTTTTCCAAGGGATTAAACATTAAAACTAAGGGTAAATGATCTAGGAACTTTTCAAAAACAAATTTTATGGACATATTTTAAGACTTATGAAGTTATTATCTAAATTTAGGTGCTTTGGGACACTTTTCCATAAAATTGACTCATATAATAAGTTAATAAAATAAAAAGGACAAAAATATGCACCTTTCTTCCTTTTAATTTATATAAAGTTTTGGGGATAGAGAAAAACTAAATAGGTTCAGATATAAATATTATTTTAAAATATAAATAATTTTTTTATTATAATAATTTATTTTTAATTTTTATATATGTCATAATTACATTAAATTCTTAAAAAACACCAATACATGGATTATTTAGTTAATAATAAAATAAAATAAATGGTACTAAAAATATTAAAAGTTATATAAATAGAATGATTTTTTCTGTTAAATTATTTTTTTAGATGAATATATCATAATAAAAATCTGTGAACTTAATATATTTGAATTTTATTTTTTCTTGATATTTTTTAATTCAAATTAAATAAATAATGTCTGAATTGACATTAATGATATTTTATAATAAATGATATTTTATTAAATGATTTAAAATTACTAAAAATACTATATTTGGTAGATAAATTTTTAAATTTTAATAAATATAAAATATGGTCCATTCATGGAGCAATTTGTCTTTTATAATGAACATATTGATCCCTGAATAGTAAAAACATTGTTGGCATGGTTTGGGTAAAAGCATCGTCTTTGCGTGTTACATGCGCTTCTGTTAAATTTAATTTCCAAAAAAATTCTATTTTTATTTTATAATATTGATTTAATATTAAAAATAAGTGGGTATAAATTTCATAAAAATTATCACTTAATATAGTCTTAATGGATAAATTAATTAGGGTGGAGAACTAGTTACTTAATGAAAACCCAAAATAAAAAAATGGGAAAATTAGTAGTCAAGGAAGTAAATGTTTAAAAATGTGTTACGATGTTTTATTTAGGTGTGAATAAATCATATAATACCTAAAAAAATAATTGTAAATATTCGAGCCACATTTGGTAAGATTGACCTCTCAATATTGAATACTTTTGAGTATTTACAAGAATGTCGCTCCTCTTCAAAAATAAAAGGGCACTCACTCCATTCAATTCTTCACACCTATCATTCCATTTGGAACATCCAACCCTAACCCAAATAAGTTAAAAAATTCCCTACCATAATAATAGGATCCTTATTTTGGGTAGAAATAAAAACATTCAAATCTTTATAGAAAACCTATGGAGGATGCCCGAAGAAGAGGTAATGTTCTACCAAAAGCGTTTTTATTTTATTTCCTTCTCTACTTCCTTCAATTATTCTTATATCATGATTATATAATAACACATTATCCTAAATAAAATAATAATTTGTTATTTTTTTTTCTGTGACCTACACCCACACAGGCATCCATCAAATGGATTGCGAAATCATCTTTTGTGTGTATGGAGGACTACCGTCTCAAGAAAAGATGTTGTTCATTTTTCCATTACCAGCTCTCGTGGCTGGTAATAATTATGTAAAAACTATTTATATATTATATTTATGATATTTATAACATAATTCTAAATATTTATTAATTATATCATACACTTCTTTTTTATATTCCATTTATTAAGGGATACGATAGTGTCACTCGTGTGTACAGCGGAGTACCGCCTCGCGAAGTGATGTGAAGCATTTTTCACTAACATGTTACATGGAAGATAATAAGGGAAACTATAATGAATATATATTATATACATGAAATATTTATGATATTAATTACATAATTATATTTCGTAAAATACAATATATCATTTTTTTATTACCATTTCACACATGGGAAAAGTGATAACGTCGTCTGTGGATGAGTGGACTACCACCTCCCCAAAGTGAAGTGATACATTTTACATCCCAATAAGGATAAATATAAGTATATATAATTAAATATAATTTTATTAATTATATGATGATCATTTTTTTAAATATAAAATATTACTTACCTTCTTTCCATAATTATTATTGAAAAATGAAAACGTTACTCATGCATACGTATGGCCTACCATCTCCATGATCGTAACATTGGTTAATTTTTCATAACCATATATCATGATGGGTTTTAAAATAATAATTTATTTATAAATATGATAATTATTTCATTATTATTATTCTTTATATGTTTAAATAATGAACTTTTTTACCATAGTCAACCAACCTAATTAGTTTCTAACACAAAAGTAGAATATTGTCAAAACATATGACGTAAACTTAATTGATTAAGTAGTTGTATATAACTTGTTTATAAGGGAAAAAAAATTAATAATAAACATAAAAAAATATTCTCAAGAAATTAAAAAATTAAAAAAAAATTGTTTTTCAGGAAGTTAAAGAACAAACGTGACAAATCGGACTCAAGGTAAGGGTTTTTACTCGTCCCACTTTTATTTCCATTAGATATATACAAAATTCACCTCTTATTTTTTTGTGGTTTATTTAATAGCCATGAATTTATTTTATGGTTATTATACTTGTTTCTATGGGATTTATATATCAACTTAATGATCCCTCCTTTATGGGGTTCATAGTTTCAAAGTTACCAAAGCAGTAAGGGATATTTGACTCAATTTTCCTTCTTTGAGACATTTGTTATGTCATATAGTTATATTCTTTTATGAGGTGTATATGATGAACCTTTGAAATGTTATATCATTACTATAATTATTTTATTTATATTCTATGTTTCATTTATTTTTATTATTTCATGGGGATTACAATTCAACGTTACCAAAGTGGTAAGAGTTTCAAGTTAAAATCTCATCATTTATCGGGATTGTTTATGATTAAGTCTCCAATGTTGAAATCTTATGATCTACCTATAAATAATTATCATTAATTTTACTTCCACTATTTATTTCATGAGAATACATTTTTTCAATTCATCTTTCTCTCTTTCTATATTCGATATTTAAAAATAATGTTTTTTTTAAAAATTGTTTTTTTGATCAAAATCTATTTTTCTTCCAAAACTGTGTTTTCTAAAAATGTTTTCAAAAAAATGTTCTAAAAAGTGATTTTAAAATCCAAAAGTATATTTTCCTCAATGGTTGTTTTAATATAATATTCATTTTATTTCTATTCATCAATTTCAACAACCCTTATTGTTACATATCCTCCATGGGGGATATTTTATATAGATACGAGCCTCATTCTTTTTTAGGATGGATTCCGATTGTTTCAAAGAGATTGTTGTGGAACTAGTTTCTTTTACATGGTTTAAGAATGTTTAAAATATATTTTTATGGATTCCATTAATTTTACATGTTTTAATAATGTTATTAAATGAATAAAAGTTATTTCAATGAGATATGATGAAATCAATTCTCTATATTATTTATTCATTATTCATTTATTATAAATTATAAATGATGGGAATTCCTAGATAGTGTCGGGTGAGCCAATTATAGCTTATATGATGGGTGCACCTAGATTAAACTCAAATGCATTGGGTAATTATTATTTTCGTTAGATAATTATATTTGAATTATTTCATATGGTTATTCCAATTTGTATGGGTTTTGTAAAGATTCTATAAGGGTTTTATGAGATGATGTTTCAAGATAGTAATATGTTTATCTATGTTTTTTAGGGGTTTAGGATATTTCATTTGATCAAGATTGATATTCCAAGTCTCATGATTATTTATTCTTATGAATATTTCATTTATTAAAGCCTTATGACATGTTACCATGATTTATGATCCAGGTATTAATGGGTATGAATATTATTATTTTATAATCATGCACATTGATTATGTCATCATACTCATATACACTTCTTATACTCACTGATGAAATTAATTTGTTAATTCTTATTTTTTTTCTAACTCGGAATTTGATCTCATCCTTCTTATGTTTCATTTTCCCCAGGTTATAAATAAATATGTTGAGTTAATTATTTCTATAATGGATTTCATATGGATGAACATGATGTATTAATGTGAAAAAAAAATGTAGGTTAAGTTATAGAAATGATCTTCTAAAGTCATTTGATTTTTTTATATATGAGTTTCTCTGATTTCTATAACAATTTAAACCAAATATATCCTTGAGAATGTATGTAATCCAAGTTTTTATTTTTATATTGTAATGTTTAATAGAAAAAATAGGTCACAATTATCGGAATCAAATCTAGAAATGTAAAGTTTACAATTTTTGCCCGAGATTTGGGAGTGAAGGTACTAGGATGTTATAATTGAACCTAGATCTCAAGATCAAACATGAGAAACCATTTAAAAACTGATTCAAAATTCCATGAAGGGTGAAAAACGTAAATGATACCCAAAATAATAAGATACATGATCCAAAAATCCATAAGAATCCTATAAAATAAGAAGATAAGAGATACATCAACCTAAAACATGCCTTAAAATTAAACAAAATGGGATCTAACCCTAGGTTATGAAACTAAAGGAAAATAACATAAAACCTAGCTCATGGAACACCCTATCAGGGTGAGCCTAACAAAAACACAAACAAATATCAAAATAGGTACCATCTATAATAAAATCTACATTGGTATAGAAATCACCCTGGCTACCCAAGAACATACCTATGGCTTCCCATGAGAAATTCATGGAAAGTTCAATTCCCAATACATTATTAAAATAAAATACAAACCTACAGATTCATAAATAAATACTGAGTAATGAAAATTACCAAAAATAATCATCATCTCTCAAAATAAGGATGGATAGAAAACCCAAGGAACACATCAATCTAAGATCACCTCAAAACTCAACCTACTCCAAAATCATCGAGCATAAATCCTACAATAAATGATCATCTAAGTCCTCAATACATATGAGGATCTCTCTTAATCACTTCTTAATGAGATACTATTACAATCTCAACATAGTTGATCTATGGTCCGGATAGAGACTTCTTTCATTGTAATGATCTCTCAAAGAGTCATTGGTGACTAGATTATAAGGATAGAACACTAAATATGAGAAATTATTATTACAATACTTTATCATTAACATATCCCAATAAAGGTTCCTAAACTCAATTTCCTTCAAAACATAATTTCTAGGGGTTTGAATAGAATTGGATTTTATCTTAATTCTATCTAACCTAACAATATCCCAAAGGGAACCCCAATCATCACAAAAAGTGGACGGGTGATGATTCAAGAATCCAAATAACACCATATGTTTCATCTATACCACTCTATTCAATGGTTTGGTAGACTCAAAAACTAGAATAGTTACACTTAAATGATAATAATAATCACCCTAAGGATTATAATTAGAAATAAAATTTCCATGTACCATCAATAACTTTCTAAGAGGTGTATTTAAATAGCCTAAAACAGGAACTCAATCAATTAATGATTCCCAAATCAAATCAAAACATCCATTAAAATCACAATTATGTAATTTAGATTCTAAAAAATCATTATGCAAAAGAAAACATTCATTGAAAAAATTCCACATTATTTGAAAACTTGTAAAGATCGATTCACAACATAAAATCACAACACCCCTATAAAGGTATTTAAAAAAATAAATCAATGGTTTTTAAGACTATAAAATTCTTTAAATAATATTCACACTCAAAATTTATAAAGTTATCCTTTATTTCCAAAGTAATCTGTGAATTTTATCAAAAATTTGATAATTTTCAAGAAATTCACTTTTATTTTGAAACATTCCAATAAAAATCTAATTTCATTTTAAAAACATTATATAATTTCCTTAATAAAACAAATAACATTAAAAACATTTCATAAAAATAAAAATCCTTTATAAATAAGCTACAAAAACATATTTTAGAAATCAAAAAATTTCATGAAATTAGATTTTATTTATAAACTACCCAAAACATGTTTTAAATTCAAAAAATTATGAAATAATCTTTTTCACACAAAACTGGATTTTAAACACAAATATAAACACATCAACACATCTCAAAAACACTCTTTAATCTATTTACAATAAATGAAATTAATTATAGGAGTAATTATAAATTAAAATAGGTCTAATAAAAAATTAGAAGGGATACATATTTGTGCATGGTTTGGTTGACCATGTGTCGGAAATGCGGTAATATTTTTTATGTTTTTAAGACCATGTGAGTTGGATCCACATTAATTTACAGACCATCCGATTTAACCTCATAACTCTGGTTCCTTTTTAATTTCACCAAAAAACTCAAATATCTTTCAAATTATCTGATCAATATGGGTCAAAACACCATCAAAACAATCAAACAAAATCCAAATTCAATATTCAAGTCTTGATTACCCAAGGCACTCAAGTTTCATCATGAAAGGTGGTGTTGATTCACCTTCCCATGACCTACCTTCTTAGTTCTGAAATTTCTAGATTCATTCTACCAATATTGCTAAATAATAAGAAGTATTTGATTAAAATTTCGAATGAACCATATAAGTTGACCTATTCTGTCACCCAAGTGTATCCTCCACAAGGCACGGGGTGAATTCCTAATCACCATCAGATGGAAACTAGTTCTAGAGTTTTAAAAAATAATCAGTGGGAATGGTTTTAGAAAAAAAAAGTAGAAACTATACCAATAATTTAGTATGGTGCATCCATACATTGGACCTCTATGAATATCAAATAATAAATTGGAAATTATATAAATATACAACATCAAATGAATACATAAATAGAAACTGAAATAAAGGAAACCCAAACATAAATGCATCACAATCACAAAAACTAAAAACATAGAAACAAAATACCACTGGATGAATCGGTTGATATATAAGCATATAAAAATAAATCAACAATCTAATACACAATTTTTTGATCTCCATGTGACCCATAGTCACTCACCACATCCACAATGTCCATCACACAGACTATATGAATGATATCCAAATCTAGGTTAACACTTGGTAACCTATATAAACCATGAAAGTTGTATACACACATACACATGAGTGTGTATATAGGGTGTGAACTAAATATTCCCATTATTATTTCACCAAATATTATATGGAATTCATTTTATAAAAAATTTCATCAATGAAATATTGAACATCATTTATAAAATAAGGTTTTACAAATATAAGTTATATAAAAACAATGTTAGGTCCACAAGGCTGAATACCCTGAGAGGGGGGGTGAATCAGGGTATGACTAATTTAAAATTAAAGCCTGTTCTGATCTTGTTTCACTGTTAAGAAAAACACTCTTCTCTCTCTTTCATGTAGCACAATATAAGAAGAAAGTAAAGCAAGCACAAGACACAACAATTTTTACTTGGTTCACCCTCATTGTGCTACGTCCAAGGAGCATACACCGACAAGTTTTCGGTCGTACCAAATTCCACTAAACTTCACTAGTTGTGGATTACAAGGTTTGGGCACAGTCACTCTTTCCCAGGCTCATTTCCTTTACAAGGTTTAGAGTCAGCTCACTCCTTTCCCAAGGGTCACTCCCTGTTTCTCTATCTCTGGCTCACTGCTGGTGGAGAGGATCACCTTCTTCCTCTTCCTTTGCTCACTGCGTCGGAAAGGATCCACTCACAGTTTATAGACCTGTAGGTCTCTTCATTTTCATGAAGGAATACATCTTTCTCTTTATGTAGATGCTCTATTGAAGCCCAATTTTCACCCGCAGATGAATCTCACTTTGCACCGGGTGTACTGGGAAACCCCAATTTTTACACGCAGCCCTTACGACACCTTTTGTGCAATTCCTTTGACTTGCGCAAAATACAATTTCTGCGCAACACCTTTCTTACACACAACCTTTTCTTTTTATGTGCAGCCTGAAACTTCCTTGCGCGCAATTCTTTGCTTTTGCACGAAATCCACTATTCGTGCAACACCGCTTTCACGCGCCTACACCTGACTTTATGCGCAAACTTAATGTTTACACGCAACTCCCTTGCGGACTCCAATTTCACGCACCAGAGCTCAGGTATTCTCTCTATCATGAACTCTACTGAATGGAGGGGTTTCACTTCATATTTGTAGGCAAAATCTACCCCACGCGAAAACCCTCCTTGAGCGCGTAATTCACTTCAAGCGCGAAAACAAATCTTCCGCGCAACACCATTTTTCGCGCACTGCTCCAAAATTTCGCGCACCTCATGCCTTTGCCAATTTTCAAGCTTCAGACCTCGAAACACCTCGTGCGCGAAATAATTCATCCCACTATTTTGCGCAACCCACTGTTTATCCGTGCAGCCCACTGTTTTCCGCGCGCCACTTTAATTTTTCACGCACCACTCTGATTTTGTGCCCTCCAATAATTGATTACTGAATGCATCCCTTTAACCCAAAAAATCACCATCTAAACCCCCTTTGTTGACACACTCATACATCATGGTCTGCTTTGTCAACAAACAGAACATGGAGGCCCACTTTTTCAACAAACACAATCACCTCAAAAATGCTTCAATGATGCCTTGTGGGATTTTTTCCCAACAAACAAATATCATGAATAATATTTTTTACAAAACCAAAGACAAAAACCTTTTTTGAAAACAGAAAAATCTTGAATTTAAAATTTTATCTTTCAACATATAATATTTAAACAAATTTCATTTGAAATCTTCTTTAATTCCCCTTTTTATTATCCAAGGGTTATAATCTGCCATTGGAAATAGAAAAACACTTCAAAACATTAAAATGTCAACTCCTTAATTTATGAAGGAAATTAAAATCATTTTCCTTATTTTAAAACATTCCACTAAATATCCCCTTTCAAAAATACGTTTGAAAAAAATAAACCATATCACTAAGAAAGGAATAATATAATCATTGGGAACCATTATATCAAGGATCATAATATAAATGAGAAACAATAATGAAAATTGTGTCATGAAACCAAGATATGAACAAGTGGATAAATTAAAAAATATGAGTGAGGATACCCTTCTAGAATCATTGAAAACAACTTGGAATCATGGGAAACTCCCTATGACTCAAAGTAATAAAATAATAGACCTTGTATCTTATATAACATAGTTGGGTACAATAAATTTTTTATCATCTCGGTTTCTCTCATGATCAAGCTCAGACACATAATCCATCTCCATTGGGTCGTATAATCTATCATAGTTTTCTTTTCTAGTCAAACCATGATATAATCCCCTTGAAATATCACAATATAAACTAAGGTAATAATCATCAAAATCATATAATTAGCTACCTAGGGTTCCCATGATACAACTCAAGAAGATGTGAGGAATAAAACAAATGATCATCACACAAATCAATACTGAAACAAAAGAAATAAATCTCACCTCACCTACAACACCCTCTCAGAAAACATCACATTTTCACATCATATAGACATCATAATAATAATGTAATTCACATCGGATAACTGGATTCAAAGTATATATAAGATATACAACTGAGGGTATTAGATCAAGTTCATACAATCATTAATAAATTTGTTTTATAATATATCAACTAATCATTAAAAACCAACTTGGAATAACAAGTTATAAAACCCCTTCTGTCACACACACAATTGAAGCCTTTTTAATTAAGTTTTAAATTTTCCTTTGAGTCTATCATGGTAAATGAGGTTAAAAATATCCTTGGAAAACATACAAGGATCGATCACTTTAAAAACAAGTTTTAACACTTGAAAACCAAGCCCCCCCCATCAAGAGTCACTTGAAATCCAAAACATTAGTTTAATTAAATAAAAACCTTAAAACATGGGTTAATTATTTAAGAAACCAAAATAAGGGGAACCCTTCATTAATCATCAAAACCCTTTCAAAATATCACCATATGAATTTTCACAAACACTTAAAAAATAAAACATTTAGTTCAAAATGATTACTAAAATACATTGAAAAATCCAGTATGCTAGTTATTGAAAACCATGAAGATGTTTTATAAATCCAAAAAGGGTATCATACAATTTTATCGCGTGATAATAAATAAATTTTTAAACCTAAATCATTTCATGAAATTTATAAATAAATGAATTACACAACAACACCTACCTTAATCAAGCGTAAACCACTCACCCTTAGTGGAGTAAGATCAAACTTGAAGGAAAAATACCTCTAAATTCCTTAACAACCAAATCCCCATTATTAGATCAATACTAAAACCTAAATCTATATTTCACAATGATTAGGGTTCATGGGAAGAAAGAAAACATCATGTAAATATGGGAAGGATAAAGGGAAAATGAAAAATAAGGTATTTTCTATGAATAACAGCTTAAAACCAAAGGATGAGGTAAATATAAAATAAGGAATATATGAGGGGATCCCTTGATCTCCCTTATAAATCGTCCAAATGAGAAATAAAATTGAGGTAAACCCTTAAAATCCAACATGGGTAGATTTTGAAAATCATAAAAATTAAAATAGGGCACATATACATCATGGAATGACCTTCCCTATCATTATACGATATTCCTTCCCCAAAGGGGCATAGAATCATGGGCTCACTTCGTAGCTCACATCATGGAATGACCTTCACACATTTTGGAGTTACCACCCCATAGGTAAGCATTCGTAGTGTGGAACCCTATATTTTAGTGTGAAGAACCCTCCCCAAACTGAAGTAGAATTATGTCTATTCAGATAGGGTTACATCATGGATTGACCTATCTAGGTCATTGAATGACCCACTACAATCCAAAACTAAAATTCACCCAAAAAACTTGTCATAGTGTAACTCACGCATGTTGTGGCGTTATCATTTTTCATCCCAAAACTGAAAAATTGGAAAAATAAGGAAAATCCCCAAAAAACTAAATTAGCCAAAAATTATATAATATTAATATCATAGGGACATTGGTGTGTTATGTATCCCTCATATGATTAGATGAAACCACCATGTGTACTCAACTAAGTATAGTCATGTATTTCCTCAGTCTAATTCAATCAAGGGATATATGTTTTTTCACCATATGAGTGGAAAAATCACATCTTGGTTGAACTCAAACTAAATAAATGATTAGAAACATACCTAAACACCATTAATTATCTAATAATCAAGGATTGTATAAGAATCATATCAAAGTCTAAAGATTTTCATTATAGGTATCTATCCAACCTTAGATAAAAAGATGAATAGTAATCATACATCCCTAAGTTTATTGATGACTGTATGACATTCCTTGAGATATAATTTATTGGTTCTATACAGATAATAATCCTCCACTTATTATCTCATGATTCCACTACTCCTGTTAATATTAACATATCATCACAACCCATAATACTCATTGATGATAATTGATTATGGATAACTCAAAGCCATACTTTTTGGGGATATTATAATTCCATGGTCTATGTAAAATAAATTTTAGAACATGTTAATTAATGATTAATGGATATTTTTTTTTATTATAAAACTGTGATACATTTAAAAATTTTACATCATTATATTATGTATCATATAATAAGAGATTCTACATAACCCTTATACATCTATTATGATATTGGTTTTTTTAATTGATCTACTAGATTATCCTATGAAACTACATAAAATATCCTAACTCCACCCCTCTTAATGATCTCTCATATGATAAGGTATTTTTTAAGGATGTGTTACGTCCTTTGGTGAGATTTGGGTTCCTTTCTTATGAAATGGATCAATTGTTATCACGGTAAAGCTCAATTTCTCACTTGGTAGTAGAACTACCTCATGTTCAGAAATAAATTTCCTAATATAAACATATTCCTTTGCAGAATTTGGTGTAGTGATTTACTATCTATCTATCATTTAATTTACCATGGTGGCTGATTTTGAGCTCTTCCAATGAATAGCTCCAATGTTCAGGAAAAACACCAAACCAGATTGTGTTTTCATATCATATTTTTCTTATTGGAAAATAACATTAGTGTAACCCTTTATACAAATATCTTATCCTCATCTAAATACTAAGAACATAACCTTAGTTATTATCAATTACATAAGTATGTTCTTAACAACAGTCCATTAGCTCCCACTAGTATTGGATTGGAATCTACTAGTAATGATAAGAGCATAGGTGAAATTAGGTTAAGCACAAATCATGGCATAAATGATAGATACTATGGTGGATTCATAAGGAATTATAACTATACTTTGTAACTCCTTAGAAGGATCTTGCATATTCCTAATATTTACTCCATGTAACCCTGTTAAATGTTTAAAATCATCTAAGAACAAATAGATGAAAACACCAAATGGTTTAACCTTAATCTCACTAGAAATTCATATCCACCAGTAATTTAGTATTATGAAATTTCATCTATTGGAACTTCTCCCATAGTCTTAGAGATCCATGATTAAGAAGTATTATGCACCCTTATCACCACTACCATTAATATAAAAAACACTACAAATAAATAATAAAATATACATAAATAAGAAAATTAAATTGTACACACAATATTATGTGGTTTTGGATTTTGTCTTATATCCATGAGAGAATACTACAAACTCTTATATTTATAAAAGTAAAAAATATTGGAATCACTATAAAAAATTAGAATGTGATTTCATTTCATAAAAAATGAAACTCCTTATCGTAAATCTCATCATTTGGTCCCACCTATCCTTTATAGAGTTAATCGGTCAATAAAACCGATTACACCAACCTCTGAGAAGCATGATCATCCATCTGTTAACTTTTCAATTCTACTAAGACTTTTATAGACTATACCATAATAGTATGTACACTTATAACTAATATCATTCGATAAACATAGACTATACATCCCAACTATCAAAAGTTTGTGAATTTATAGTAAACCCATCTTCATGTCGAAGGTTGTTTCTACCGCTCATCTAACAATACTGAAGAAATCTTCTAGGTTCTTAACATATAATGATTTAAATTTAGTGACATGAATTGGATTCACAATTACAATAATATCACACTTGTAGAATACTTCATGAAACCTCCTCAGTATCGTATAACACTTTATGAAATCCACATCCTTCTTTCACATTCATTTAGTGTTCCCTAAACTTCTTTTATCCATCTCAGTCCCACTAAAGAACAGTTCTATCTCAAGCTCTCTTAGACTAACACCTTCAGGAACATATTATCCATATTTTATTTCCTTGTAATGTTTTGTTGCTTCACCAACTTGTTTTCATGTTTATTTAAAATGAAATGTAATATTCAGTAAATGTGTTTCATTCTTACAATAAATGATGGATTCTTAGAAAGGTGTATAACACTCTGGTTGTCACTATCATATTATTCATTTGGATTATTCTTCATGATACATCAAAAATAACTTTAATTAAAAAAATCATTTTCAAATTCTATAGGTGAAATATATTTCTCTTCCATTATATACAAAGTAACCACCAACTATATCCATGACATCTAGTTGACCATCGTTATGTGATATGTAAACATGAAACATGATGTGCTTTTTCCAAGTGTCAAAATCACCAGAAAAATATTCATCAACCAATATTTATAAAGGATCTCCATCCCCAAAGTATGATGGTGTATCAAGTGATCCCTATCAAATGATTTACCTCATAGCTTCCCAATGCTCCTTCCTAGGGCCTAACATGAATCGACTCACTACTCCTACTACAAAGGCAATATATGGACATCTACAAATAATCACATACATCAAGATTCCAATAGCTGAATCAAAATGAACTTTTTCTATATATTGAACCTCATATTTTGTCATAGGTTTATGCACCTTGGATAACCTAATGTGTCTGATAATATGACCTTTGACAGATTTGCATTCAATCACCCTAAATATCTAAATTATCTTCTAGTTGTATTCTTTCTGGGATAAAACTATAGTAATAGTTTTTTTATTCCTTTTTATCCTTATTCCAAATATTTCTTATCTTGGATAAGATCCTTCATTTTAATTATTTCAGAAAACTTACTCTTGATCTCCTAAATCAGTTGAATTTTTAGACTCATGAGAAATATTTCATCAACATAGAGTAATAGTAGAACATATGTCCAATCATTCCAAAACTTCTAATAAAAATATTATTGGAGTTTCTCCTTATAAAACCTTCTTAATCCATAAAATCATTGAATTATTGGTTCCACTATCGATTTTTCTCTTTTAATCCATAGAGTTTTTGTTTAAACTAAAAAACAAGTCCCTCTTTATGATGGTTTCCACGCCACTTGTGTAGATTTATGTAGATCTAGTCCTCCAAATTTCCATAGAAAAAATTATTATTAACATCTGTATACATTAAGTGTAAACCATCAGATGCAACAATTCTCAACACTTTCTAGATGGTAGTATGCATAACTACTGATGAAAATATTTTAGAAAAATTGATTCCTTTCTACTATTAGAATCCTTTCACCACCAACCATTCATTATATCTATTTATTCTAATAGATTCTTCTTTAAAATGGTAGATCAATTTATTATCTAATGATTAGTTCCCTTCAAAAAAAAATCAACTCCCAAGTTCTATTGATCTTCATGGAATTCATGTCTTCCTCAATGGATAACTCAAACAACCTCATGTCACTAAGATTTGTTTCATCTTCAATAAATTTGAGTTCACTAAAATTCATTAGAGGTAATAAGTTCATGTTGAACTTGTACCACTATACTAGATATAAGACTCTAAAAGATCTTCTCAGAGAAGTTTTTTTACTCTACGGTACTTAAATTAACAATTCTTGAAATAAAAGTGAATCTTGATGCCAATTTCTCTAATACCAGATATTTAACATTTAATTATATTGTTCTGAAACATTCTAAAACTTCTTTTATTGTTCTAATTAATGATTCATTCATGCTGATATCTTATATCATCGTTACTTGTGAATTTCCAGTTCTTTCATCCAGACCTGCTTGTACTTTAGTAGGTTATCTTTATCCCTCAACTTCTATTTCAACCAAGTTTCTATATTTCCATTTGATATTTTCATTTAACATTACAACACAAATTTTAATTATATTTTTTTATCATCATTTTATAGTTTATAGCCTAATTATTCTTTTTCATTTCCAATAAGATAAAAAAGTCTTTGGAATTTTCCTATAACTTATCTTTGTCTTTTTCACCCACTAGATAATAATCAATTAAAACAAATATTTTAAGATGAGATATTTTTAGTAACATACTAAATCATTTATCATTTAGTAGACTCTATTCCATGGATTAGGCTATAATTCTATTGACTAAGTATACTATCATGTTAATTTCTTCTACACAAATGGATTTGGGAATTACAGAGTTCCTACACATGTATATATCCATCTCTACTAAAGTTTGGTTCATAATTTCTAATACTCCAATATATTGTGGAGTTTTGGGAACTATTATCTTGATCCTCATTCACTTATTCTACAATAAGTTCTAGATATTTGTACTGTTCTACTCACTATAATTAGCAGATCAAAGGCATTTCAATTTTTGAACACTTTCCAATTCCACGATGGATTTACACTGTAAAAAAGTACTGAAAACATCATATTTATTTTTAAGAAAAAAAAAATACATTTATCATTTATTATTTAAAAAATGTGATGAAGTAACAAGATCCTTCATTAGATTATACTGAGTTAGGTCCCCAGACATTTGTATTAACTAGATCTAGCTTCTGATCTCTGGGATTCTGACCATTCAGGTATAATGAAACCTTAATTTTGTTTCCAGGAAAACATATCTCACAAAATTATATAGATGTGTGAATGAGATTTAGAATATCCTTCCTAGATAAAACCTTTATGTACTTCTCATTGAGTTGGATGAGTCTATAATTTGATACCTCTATATTTTTAGAGGATGAAATTTCAATCATTACCCTTGCACCTGAATTTTCTTTAATGTAATGTGTACTATCCTTTACTAATATTTCCACTATCATGGATCCCAAAGTCACTATCTAAAATCCACTTTTTAAATTATTTTCAAATACTTCATCATATAAATACCCTACTAAAATTATATTTATATTGAGAGCTAGTGTGTTTATTACTCCCTTTAATTGAAGAATACTCCCATTCTACATCTAGATATTTGCATCTCCCTTTCAAACAATTTCTATAGATTCTTCATCTTCTAGATAAACCCTATAAAAGATTCATGATTTATAATTCATCATAAAACCATGATATTTCATTGAGTGGAAGGATACACTATAGTCAACCACCCATTACTCCATCTGATTTTGAATAGTGAGAGGAAAATATTCCCCTCCATTCATCAAACTAATAAAATTTGAACTTTAAAAATATATCTTTATAGAGAGTTCCTTGAAATTTATATAATTCCTCTAAAGATTTCCCCAATTATCATAATTCCAATTGGTATGTACTAGACTAGAATATTTTCCATAACTCTTCTCCCTAAAATTTTCTTCTAGTTGATGATGATTATTCCGATGAAGTGAGAGCCATCTTCTGTTACTATTGAATTCACCATCATAAGGTTCTTGAACCTCTATTCTCTGGAGCTCTTCATTAAGAATAAAATTTTAGACATTTAAGAGAATCAAAACAGTATTACCATAGAAATTAATTATCTTTATAACCATGTCATCCTAAGATTCTAATAAAGATAAATTTTTTAGTATATCCCACACATCATCAGCATAAGAAAATTTCATCACTTCGATCTTGCTTAAAATCATATAAAAATAATTCACATATTTTTTCATTGACTATAATTATGATAACATTAAGATAAAAAATTCCTTATTAGGAACACATTATTTAAGGTTTTTGGTTTTTCATAGATTTTTGTCATGATTTTCATTGTATTAGTTGTAGTCTTCTTCACTTGGATGTTGAAGGTCGTGTTTCATTCCAAAATCATCTTTATCAAGACTGAATCCTACTTTTCCGTATTTTTCTATTCACCATTCTCTGTAGTTTTTGTTTAATCTCCACCCAAGGAAGTTTCAGATCCTTTTAGATGATACAGTCTTCTATTCTCATCCACCAGAATCTATAGTTAGTGCCATAAAATTGAATAATCCAACCATTGAATTCTTCCATTGTAATATCTTATAATGAGAGTAAATACCAACTGAAAACAATATGATTTTGAGGAAATTAAGAAGATTACCTATGTTTTTTAGTGTGTCAAACATTTTTCTCCGATACCCTTGTTTAGGATCCCCTAAGTATAAACTGATGTGACATTGGATGGTTGAAGCTTGAATTCACTAAACAATTATATCCACTAGTAGTTCATATTTTTGGAATTCCAACTATCGGTACATCCCACTTAGTCTTGGAGAACCTAAATTAGGAATTATCTTACACCCAAATCCTTTCAACCAAGATGAACACATCGCACAATCCAAACCGAAAAGAAAATGTAGATCAACAAGAAAACTAAACTAGACACACAAGATTACTTGGATAAAACTTTTATTCTATGTCCACAGGAGAACACTGAAAACGCTTATATTTTCATAAGTACAAGGATGGTAATCACTATAGAAAATTAGTTAGTGATTACACTTCATCCAATTTTTAAATATATAGAGTAAAACTAGACATCTGGTCCCACCATGATTTTATAGAGATAATTAGCTGCTATAAGAGGTTTCACCAGACTCTGAAAATCATGATCACCCATCTATTGACTTTTCCATTCAATTAATACTTCCACCAAATCAACCATCATAGATTTTATACTATTCAAAAATCTCATTTAGTAAACTTATACCAACATGTATAACCATTTGATGTTTTGGAACTTTTGGTAAACCCATATGCATGTTGAAATTTGATATTTCTACTGCTCTGAAAAAACTGAACTGGAATTCTCGAGCCTAAACTTTTGGTGATTTAAATGTATTAAATTAAAGTGGATTCTAGATTTCTATAGTAAAGAACAGTTTTTAGAGATATCCATGTTAAAAATTATTAACATTTTAGCAATGTAGGCGTCCTAACTGAGTCTAAGAAACCTCTTCAAACTATCTATGTATATCTTCATACATGGTATGTAGACTTATTTACCCATGTATTTCATTGAGATTCATTTTCCCAACCACATATTTATAGTGTAAAGTAGCGGTATCATTTATTGTAATAATTATTTAATCTATATACAATATAAAAACACTAGAACACTCCCTTTTATCTGCTTATATACACAAGAATCAATCATGTTTTTTAATGAAAAAAAATTCTATGATTATGTCACCAAAAAAGATATTCCAAATATAAGACGCTTTCTTTAATGAATAAATGGGAAATTGTGACTTCCATACCTTATCATACTCATTTATAACTTAAAAACATTTAAGTCATATCAAACAAACATCCTCCACTAAATTAATTCTAGGTAAATAGGTTTTGACATCGAATATATATATATCAAAATCCAAAACAGCAATTATGGAATTAAATAACTGAAGATAATTTATCATTGTAATAGGTGACAATTTTTATCCATATTCAATACCATTAATTTTCTTATAACCATTTTCTACCAGAAAAAATTTAAAGGTAGACACTCTACCATCCATGTCAATTTTCCTGTAGAAAACCAACTTGCATCCTATGGGTCTCACCCCTTTAGGTGCATCCCCCAAGTTCTTAACTTAGTTAGTATTCATGGATTCAATTTTAGATTACATAGCTTTTAATAATTTCTAAAAATCAAAACTATCAATTCCATCTTAGTAAGTTGTTGTTGTATCTCCTATGAACATTACTTTGTTTTCATTTCCATGATAAATAAATATATCTCAAGTTCCTAATGTATCCTACCAAAAAATTTAGGTTCTTGTGTAGTTTTAGTTGGTTATGTTTTTCACAACACTATATGGAACTAGATAAACCTCCATCATAGGAACACATCCTATTTATTGGTCTAAAATTTATACAAGTTCAAATTTCCTCGCACTAAATCCACATTTGATATATTCCTTCTCAAGGAATATATAAAATCAGGTAATAATTAATTATTCACAATGGGGTTGTAGAAAAAATATGGCGTATATTCCTTTTGATATCCAAAAAATAAGCACTTTTCAGACTTAGAGTCAATTTTATCAAAATCTAAACATCATATGTATACTTCACAACCCCAAATCCTCAAATAATACAAATTAGTACATTTCCCATAACATATCTCATATTGTTTCTTTATGATTTCTTGATATAAAACATGTTTCATCTGGAATACAACATTCACTAGAGAAAAACCTCATAATATAATAAGAAGTCAACATTTAATCATTATTTATCAAAATATCTTCAATATGGTATGACTCCTCCTCTCAGACACACTATACTACTATGGTGTTATAGGTGGAGTGAGTTGTGGAACAATTTTACAATATCTCAGGTGATTAGTGAATTTATATCTCAAGTATTGACCACCTTGATCTAATCAAAGAATCTTAATGCTTTTTCCTAGTTCATTAGATACTTTTCTATGAAACTCGTTGATATTTTCAAAAGTTTCATACTTATCTATTACTAGAAACACATAACCATACAAACTAAATTCATTGATAAAGGTAATGAAGTACCTAAAACCATAACTTATATGTATACTCATTGGTCTATATACATCACTATATATAAGATCCAACAATAATAAAGATCATTCACATTTTTTATTAAAAACATTATTGGTCATCTTTCCTAATAAACAAAATTCATAAGTATCAAATGATTCATAATCAAATAGTTCTAACAATACATCTCTACAGAGAATTTGGATGTATTTATCATTAATATATCTAAGGAAACAATGATAAATGTAGGTGAGATTAAAATCAACTATGATATTCTTATAATCAATGTTATAGATAGTATTATCCAAATATAGAATATACAAAACACTTTCTATATTTCTAATTCCATAAAACATTTCATTATTATATGCAAAAAAACTATTATACTTGATAGTGAATGAAAATCTCATCCTATTCAAATAAGATATAGAAATAAAATTCTTATTTATAGTAAAAACATAATAAAAATTCTCTAATTCAATAATTAATCCTCTTGGTAAATTTATATCAAAAGTTTTTACTTACAATGTAGAAAATCCCACTTCATTACTAACATGAAGATCTTCTTCACCCTTTTTCAATTCCCTCGTATATCTGTTTCTGTGTTTATCAGCCTAAATGTGTGATGAAAACTCTACATCTCATACCCATGATTTATAGTTGGAAAAATTAATCTATATAATATTCACATTTAGATACACATAATTCATCTCTTTTAAAACACTTTTTGACCATAGAAGTGAATCTATAATTATTTAATAGGTTATACCAATATGGGATCTCAAAATGATTATCACGATGTAAGTCATAATCTATAAAATAGATATATCTATGCATGAGTATAATGCTTCATATCATTTCATAATGTACTTTTAATGAAAATACTCTCACAAAAAAATGATGACCCAAATATCATAACTATTTAGTGATCCAAGATCCATATTTCAATAAGTAATGATTCCACTTTATAATTCCATTAAACACTTATTTATTTAGATAGGTAATCATCCCAATCCCAAAAATTATGATTCTTGGGTAGTTTAGTGGGAAACCCTTTACCCAAATCCATCATATGGATAAACTCAACTCTATTCATTTCATATCATAACTCTTAGGGTTTCCCAGCAAAGTGTCACCCAAAGATCATAGTGGGATTTGGTAAGCTAACTTTTAATGTTATCCATTTACACCATTCCTTGTACAATATGATCCATGGGAACCCTATTATGGAAGAACTTACCAAGCTGGATTAGTTAGGTCTTGGCTTGTTATATTTTGGAATGAATCTCAAACTTATTATTTTAAGGGGGTTTTCTTATAAAAATATCACAAATTTAATATACATCACAGTCATATTAAATTCATAACTATTTAATCATAATCAATATTTATTATCTCATGTTTTCTTCTATTATGTGTTCATGATTCTAGTTATTTAGTTTTGGAATCCCTATTCCATCTTCCAAACTAATTTGTTCACACGACATTAATGTGTAACTCTTTACACAACCCACAAGTTTATGTTACTCGCCAAAAAATAGAATCCAAATAAATTTATACTTGTACAAATTCATCTCATGGATTAGGTAAATTAACTCTTCATGTGAAGTCATAGAGTTATATGAGATTTATAATCTCCATATGAGTAAGTTTGGAGCCACGTCCACCTAACCCCCACCTTTTTAAAATAAGTTATAATCCTTCGGTCCAATGGGAAGTTTGAACTAAAGTCCCTCTACCCAAGGATACATTAATCAAGAGAGTCCATGATAACATTAAATCCTAATATACACAAACTATATTTCACAAATATATTTAAGAACATAATTTAATTTAGAAATCTATTTCAAGGTATATAAAAAATAAATCTCATGTTTATTAAACTTATCATGTAATGTAATATTAGTAATCTTTTAGGATCCATTTATCTCATAAATAAAGCATGCACGATACTCACAATTAATAAAAATTTAATAAAAACAATATTTAAAGGAGTAAACAAATAAATAAACACTTAATTTATTTTCCAAAACATTACATACAAATATTAACTTTTAATATTTGATATAGGAATAAAAAATCTCATTTTGTAAATTCAAGCATTTGATTTTATAAAAAATTTATAAATAATAAGCAAATATATCACAATATTAAATCTTAAAAAAATACAAATATTTTATTTTATGACTCATAATGGGAATTATCATTCATAAATTTTTATTGATACATAATATCAATAGTGTGTATCAAACATATTTTACAATATCAATCCAATCATATGATATGATTACTATCACCACTTACAACTAGTGATATCTTAAATCTCATAACGTATTAAATAATATCATCTATATTGTTGATATGTTAAGGAGCATTATTTTTTTAAAATAGAGGGACACGTCATATTTCATGATATCTCATATCATATCCTATAGTATGATTCAAATGTGCAAGTTTCGTATATATCATACTTTAGGATATATGGCTATTTTATGCTATAATGAATCCAAACAGAAGAGTTTAATCATATTATATTTTACAATATAGATTCAAATTCTTCACAAGAAAACGCATTCTTTGAAAACCCAATAAATAAACATGTTGATACGTTGAAGAAAAGGGGTTTAATAGCAATTATGGGTTTAGTGATATCAACTAATAATTAAAAATAGTGAAAAAAACATATGGAAATGCATTTATATTCAAAAAATGTGACTTTAAGAAAATGAATAACATGACTAGTCATATCTAAACTACCTAATAATCCATATTTTCCTCTTATAAACATGCCTGATTGAGACTACCAAAGTGAAAAAAGGATCGTGCCTCCAGAGGTGGTAGGCAAGCTAGTAGATCCTTGATTGTATCGAGGTAATTTCAGATCATCGAAGGGGTTCCAACACCATATTCTCAATAAAAATGGTGATATGAGATTGGAGAGAGTATCATGAAACTATGAATGTATCAAGGTTACTCCAATCAGAGGGATCACATCAATTTTATAGCATCCCCAAAGTTCATTGAAGTTTTGGATTTTTTATTGCATAGAATGTCATCTCATCGCACCCATAAGTTACTATTTTTTGGAATATTATTCATTAAACACTTCAATTAGTATGAAAATTCATTAATAAATCATTCACATTGATTTTTAACCAAATATATACTGAAGGAATATGTGTCAGTAAATCATGCACTCCCATCCCATGCAACTCATATCATAAATTCAATTGTAAAATATCATACATGCATATTGTGGAATCCCCTGAAATTTTATGATTTAATTAAATAATAATCCATGATATGCATCTCATTAATTTCATGTCTTTTTTCTTGAAAAGTAGGAAAGATAATATTAATGAAGAAGATTAGCAGCCGTACATAAGCATAGCCATGAAGGGAATTTTTCCATCCATAGATGGTTGACATCGAAGGGGCATGTGGTCGCTAGTTGATGGGCTGCATTGTTTCCTTCCCTTTTGGTAAAGGAGAAGGTGCAGTAAAAGAATCCTTGGAAAAGAGAGAGGATTCTCTTGATGATGAAGCCAAAAAGGCTGGAGTCATGCGTCATTGTGGTTAATAGCATTGATCACAGTAAGGAAGTCAGACTCAATGATGATATCAGCCCATCCACGTTCCACAGCAAGCGTCATACCTACAAGGATGGTAGAGGCCTCAGCAACTGCAGCTTCCTAGAGGGCATGATGTGATTCATATTTTGCTGCAATGATCTTCCCCAGATGATTTCGAGCCAGGAGGCTGAGAGCAACAGGCCCATCATTGGGGAGAGAAGAGTCCACGTTAAGCTTAATACTCCCTTTTGTTGGGGGTCCAATGAGGGGGACAGGAGGGGGTAACACCTGGCATAAAGTGTCTTTTGTGGTCCTTCCAGCTCTCTATCTATGAAATGGCTCGTTCAATCCAGAATTCGGGAGGTTTATGAATGTGGTGGAAAACCGAATCGTTACGCCAAACCCAAATGATCCAAGCTAGGGTGCAAAGAGAAACTGCATTAGATGATGAAATAGAGGAATACCAATGCATCAGAAGATCAGGGAGGTCAGAGGCAATGTCTAGTGAAGCATCCGAATTCGGGCCCCATTTATTCCAAATTTCCTTAGCTCTCGGGTAGTGAATGATGGTGTGCCAAGATGTTTCTAGGATATTTGGTCAGAAAGGGTAGGACTCATCACTGGCCATATGTCAATAAACGAGAAGGATCATGGTAGGGAGAGTTCCCGTGCACACCTGCCACCATAATTGGAGAATTTTTTGGGGGACGTTGAGCTTCAAAAGCGCTTTCCATGGTCCCTCATCATGGTCGAGAGAGTGGTTTTCAAGAGCCATTTTGTACCCGGATCTCACCACGTACTCACCTGAAATATCATTGGTCCAAAAAAGATGTTTGGGGCCGACATCAGGGACTTAGGGGATGCTCAGAATAATTCTTTGGTCTCTTTAATTAAACCATTCCTGGATCTTTTCCACAAACCACCCCAGACCCTGGTCTGAAAAGAGGCAGTTGATTGTGGCATCTTCAAGACCTGGTTGGGTGGGGGATGTGGCCTCCATACCATCCTTATCGATAAGCCAGGGATTGGTCTAGATGTTGAAAGATGATCCATTTCCAATCCTCCAGCCCTGCCCTTTTTTCAGGAGATTTCGGGCCCCCCAAATACTTCTCCAGAGGAAGCTAGGTCAGGGGCCAAGATAAGAACCAAGGAAGTATGTGTGGGGAAAGTACTTGGCACAAATTACCCGCGCACAGAGAGATGATGGATGGTTAATAAGGTGCCATCCTTGCTTGGCCAACAGTGCGTCATTGAACAGAAGTAGATTCCAGAATCCCATCCCTCCCACCAACTTGGGTTTGCAGAGTTTCTCCCAGGACAACCAGTGGGGTCTATTCCGTCCATCATTTTTCCCCCACCAGAAGTTGGTAGTATGTGAATTGATCATATTGATGATGGCCACTGAGAGCTTAAACATAGACATAAAGTAGTTGGGGATAGACTGAATGACAGCTTTAATGAGGGTTCCTTATTCAGCTTTGGAGATTCTTTTTGGGGTCCAGCCTTGAATTGTTTTCTCAATCCTATCCACCAGAGATTCAAAGATTTCTTTTTTGGACCGGCTAATCATAGTAGGGTGCCCGAGATACTTCTGGTGTTTATCGACCATATATATTCCTGCATATGCAAAAATCTCATCTCTCTTGGCAGGAGGCACCCCTGCGCTGAAGGATATTTCCGATTTGTCGTGATTGATAGACTGTCCAGACGCCCACTTATATTGCTGGATCACATTTACCTTGATTCTAAAGGAGACGGTCGATATGCAGTGCATGAAAATATCTGTCCATTTAGTGAAAAATCCCATTCTCAGCATCACAGCTCTTAGGAACATCCATTCCACTTTATCATAGGCTTTGGCCATATCCAGTTTCCTGACCATGGTTCCTCTTTTCGCAGTGGAGCGCGTTTTCATCTAGTGGAAACTATAATGACTTTTAATTTAGTGCACCAATATATATATCATATGTAATGTCATACAATTTTTATTTATTATACTAGGGGTGCATGTTTCAAATATAGATTTCCGTATACCTAAGATTAGTGAGATACCTATCACAATAACCTTTATACTTTGATTCCTTTCTTACACAATCCTTGAATATTATCTAATCATGGGGTGGTTGGGTATATTATTGATCATGTCATCAGTTGGATCTTAACCAATATATGATTTTTCCTACTGTGTGACGATTATGACATATGGTTTCTAAATTGAGATAGACATGTAAGTATATAGTGATACCTAGATAATACATATTATGTGCTAATCTATTTTTGTGGGGGGTGTTATGTTCTCATCCACTTAAGATGAATGACATGTGACATATTCATCAACTTCATCAATCTATGCTTAGAGAATTAGGAACATATGAGTAGCTATATGCAATTAATATACACCATTACTCATGGTAACTTTATGTCATAGAAAAAGAGATCACATGAAAAAAAAATACTTTCATCTGATGTCGATTGTGGACACAAGTATGTAGATAATTTTTTTTGATAAAGATCACTCCAAAACCCTTTTTAACTTGAGTAGAATTAACACTTTACTATAGGAAACTCTTTTATTAAATTTATATATTTGAGAATTAATAATTTTTTCCTATGCTACAAAGGTTCATGAGGTCACTCTTTAAATTTATGCGAATGAGGATCAAGTTTTTGAAACTTTGAGAGCTACCCAAAAGTGTTTTAGAGGATATCTAAAAGAAATTATGGATGAATTTTCACAATTTATTACACTGATATAACATGTGGTGACAATGATTGATATATTTTCTAAAAAGGAGTTTTGGATGTGATTTCATGAGTTGTTTCATATAATATGATATAAGGTGAATGTGTATTAAATATATGATAATTTTAGTGCAATTGGTACATTATTGGATTATGAACTAAAATGGGTATGACCATGATGTAGTCTATGTCATGATCTATGCTGGAGTGCACCATGTCATGATGAAATTCACTATGTCATAGTGTATGTTTATGGAATAATCCATCCATGAGATGATGAATTAATTCCTCCATTATTATATCCCAACAACTATCATATTTATTTATTCATCATGTTATGGTAAATTAAAGGAGATCAAACATTGGATAATTATATTTAATAATTAAATGAAATTCTATGGATTAAACCAAAATGTTTTAGTGGGATGAAACATATGGAACATTTATGAAGAATTCATATTTATATTGGTCAAATGTTTGGTGTTCCCTGATACCTATATAAGTTAGCTTGATTATATTATGATGAGAATATTAATATAAATTCATCAATCCAATTATCCTTACTCTCATTCTCTCCCACATTTAAATAATGTTCTAGTAGACTTTAATAATGATATTGATACTTCCCGAGTATCGATTGATTCCCACAATCTATGGATACCTCTCGAGGAAGGGTTCCTTTGACGAATTATAAGTGATCACGTGTAAATTCTTGTGAAAATATTTGATCAAATGGATCAATTAGTGTAAGATATGTCATTATTATTCTTAATTTGTATTCATTACATATATATATATATATATATATATATTATGGTATTAATGTTCTTTTGGGGTTCTCCATCAACTATGTTTAAAATGTTCGACATTCCCTCTGAAACTGTTTACCTTTGTGATAGTATGAAATGGGTAAAAGATATCTAGTGAGATCCAGTGTAGTGTGGGAGATAATAGATCGAATTATATTAATTCATAGGTATATGATTTCATCTCAAATTAACCATAATACCTATACTGATCATTGACATTGACCTTTTAAAGTTGAGGATTATGATTATGTGTATTTAAAAGTTATACTCATATTTAGTTATAAACATCTTGCAAAGAAGGTATGTTATTTACATGGTATGTAGGGATTTTTTAAATTTATGAGATAGTTGGAAAATTTTCATATAAGTTGGAATTTCTGTAATATTATGAAACATTTTATAAATTATTCCATGTTTTTTAGATGATGATTTGTCAACCATACCTGAATCATGTCATGAGATGTGAGGTATCTTATTTGGAGACTTATGCATATTTTGTAGAGAACCCTATTTGGGTTATGGATTATGAATATAATATTCTTATAGGAAATGAAATTTTATTGGTGCGGGTGGTAATGTAGAATTTGATGATCTAGGAAGATACTTTAGATAGATAAGTGGAGATATATCAGCAATGGTCATATTTTTCCATGAGTAGTCATTCTTAGTCATCACTCTCCCATTATAATGTGATCCAAAAAGGTCATAATAAAAAATCTCATAAATAACCCATGTAGAATAAAGTAAATGGGTTTCGTATCAAAATCATGGTGTGTTAAAAAGTGATTAAAAAACATGATCAATATGTCATTTATAACCCACGGAAAGGGAATGAGGGTTTTATGTCTATCAATTCCAGAATCAAATAAATAATTTTTAAATATCATTTAATACCCCTGGAAAAGTTTTTTGGGTATTCATATAAATAAAATAAAATAATTTCTTGAGAAAAAAAAGAGAGATATTTTGAGAAGAAAATACGGCCGCATAACGGTTATGAAACATGGTTTTAGAAAACATTAAAAAGAGAGGGGACAAGGGCCATCAATTCATAAAATACTCTTAATAAAACAAAGGGATGGAATAAAATGGAAAGAAGTAAATGGTATGGAAATTTGAAATACATACCACATAAAAATATAACTTGAAAGGAAAAGAGAAGATTAGATTTCCCTTACCTTCAAGAGTGACTCCTACAACTCAAAGATTAGGACCTTGGGGGCTGACGACACCATAGGATGATTTTTGAGGAGGTAATACTATTATATATTCATGTATGATGAATTATTAATGAAGGGAAATGATGAAATGGGTGGGTATTTATAGATAAAGTGGGGGATTTTTTAATTTTGTGTGAATGGATGAAGAGTTGGTTTACACATGAAAATGGGAGAGTGATGACTTGACACTGATGTGAGAATGATGATTATATTAGTATAATTATTAAAACCCATATCTTGTTGTCCCAACAAATAATACCTTATAATATTCCATCCTAAAATTAATTGGTGGTTGGAGGAGTAACCCATCTAATATTATATGTTAGGAAAAACTCCATGCAGAAACTGATGTGGGATTTGGGATTACACTCAAATATCCTCCCCTCAAATCAAATAACACGCATCTAACACACCCTTCAATTATAATACAATTAATCTAAACAAATATATCCATAATTTTATCATCACTGGGAAATTCCACCTTACCACTAATATGAGGAATACTTTCAACACAAGCCGCCACCATGGATCCACATGCTTAAATTTTACTACCATTATCATTGTCAAACTTATTTATAGATTTTACACCCATATTAAACATGTGTATGAAATGGATCTAATACCACTTTTTGGGATCATTATTACATCCTATACCTTATAGGACCAACACATAATCCCTTTATGGGTTCCATTATGGAATCCCTACATTTTATTACAAAACATTACATAGAATTTTACAAATATATGATCTTTTAAAGTTTAGTATCTTGGAAATAAGGTATATAATACATTAAAACATTATTCTAATTCACTCTAAAGTCTTAATCATAGGTTCATCCTAAGTTCAATTACTAAATCTCATAACCTGGGGACATACATCAATGAAAAAGTTGATCTTAACTCCTAGTAAGTATAAGAAAATGAAATAGTTTACATGTGATCATGAGAATTATGGATAAAAACTTTAGGAATATCATAAAGTAATGTTAAAGAGTCATATAAACATTAATGTTTAGTGTCTTGGAAATAAGGTATATAATTCATGAAAATATTAAAACATTATTATAATACACTTTAAATGCTTTATCATAGGTTCATCCTAAGTTCTATTACTGAATATTATAAGTTGGGGACATACATCAAAGGAAAGAGTGAGCTTAAGTTCTAGTAAGGGAAAGAAAAGGAAACAGTTTACATGTGATCATGAGAATTAGGGATAAAAACATGACGAATATCATAAAAGAATGAAAAAGAGTCATATAATAATAATAATAACATGAATCATAACTTATAAATGTGTCTACAATATTTACTTTAGACCTTAATATGTATATAACCAAGGTTTTTCACTGAGGTGTCATAAAATTTACCAAGGTTATTCACCAATGTATCGTAAAACATGTCATCTCTGGAGATTAAATTTTTTTACCCAATGCATTGGAGATATATCAGGGAACACCCTTAATATGTATTAATTAATATGAGACACATATATTATAATAAAAAATCTCATAAATAATCTGTGGAAAATAAATAAACAGTTTTTGTATCAAAATCATGGTGTTTCTAAAAGTGCTTACAAACATGATCAATATGTCATTTATAACCCACAAAAATGGAATGAGGGTTTTATGTATGTAAATTAAAGAATAAAATAAATAATTTTTAAATATTGGTGAATACCCCTAGAAAAGAGGTTTGGGTATTGACATAAATAAAATAAAATATTTTCTTGAGAAAAAGAGAGAAATTTTAAGAAGAAAATCTAGTAGCATAATGGGTAAGAAACATGGTTTTAGAAAACAATAAAAAGAGATGGGAAAAGGGTCACCCATTAATAAAAGACTATTTATACAATAATGGGATATAATAAAATTGAAATAATAAAATTTTATGTAAATTTGAAATACATACCATGTAAAAAAGAGAACTTGAAAGAAAAAGAGAAGTTAAGATTTCCCTTACCTAGATAAGTGACTCCTAAAACTGGAAGATCGGGACCTTGGGGGCTTGAGGACACCTTGGGAGGACTCCTTGGGGTGTAATACTATTATATATTTGTTGATAATTAATTTTTAATGAAATTAAATAATTAAATTGGTGGGTATTTATAGCAAAAGTGAGGTTTTTTTTATTAATTTCATCGGACACCTCAGTAGTGGTATTTGCAAAACCATGGGTTTGGCCATGGTACATTACCACGGTATTAGACACATGGGACACATATTAAATAATTTTAATTGAAAATAGTCTACCATAATTTTATATTACTCATTATATCATTATGAAATAGTTATTATGTCATTAAACATACTAAAAAACGCAAACAGTATTTTGACTATTCAAGGAAAACTAATGTATTTTATAAAATTCTCATAAATTCACACTAACATAATATAAGCTTTATGAATTAAAAACGAAATTTTTTTTCCCTAAAAATTATATAAATATAATAAATTTAACTTTTCACTATAAAAATACTTATTTATTAAAAATAATAGCAGACAGAAAATGCATAGTAAAATGAAAAGTAAAATTTTCCAAACATGAAAAAATATAAAATTATTTTATAATTTGTAATTAAATAATAGTTTTTTATGATACTATTTAATTATAACAAACATTAATAAAACCATAGTTTAATATAATAGTTTATATCTCTCTAAAAGTACAATTTTTACCCGAAAAATCAATTTATCAAATTTCATCTCAATTTTTAAGAAAATCTATTCTTAAAATGTAAATGATGAAATAATAATTTTATTAAAAAAAGGGATTAAATTTTAAGTAACTAGGGCCTTGAAACATAACACCTTATAACACCCACATACAACCTAAGGGTAAGGTGTTCAATAGTGATAGACTCTTGGGACGTCTAGGAAAACATCTCCCAAGTGGTAATTTTCATTACCTTGAACTTCTCCTATAGGAAATTTCATTCAAGCTTAATGTGTTGAAGCATGGTTTGGGATTGGTCAACAGAAAATCCCATTCCTTCTACCTCCTTCTCGTGCTCCAAAAAATGGGCTTCATATGGAACGATTTGACTAGATGAGGTCATCGACTCTACTTTTTTACATTAATTAACCATTATCATTTCTATTTATAAACCTTAATCATAACATTAAGAGTATAGTTTCTAATGGTCATATTTTCCAATGGACATATTGACCAATGATCATAATTGACCAAAAATCATATAACGGTTGAAACTTGTTGGACTCCTCATGTATTAATCATGTTTTAATTATCACAAATCCTAATCAGTCTATAAACCTTGTTAACTCTATGTAATCTATCTCACATCAAATGTACAGTTGTTTAATAAAATCTATCCAAATATATTAAGTGTTATACACTCAGTTTTATTATTTTACACTATTCATCATTTAACTTTATGATAATTTCTTTGAAAAATGATTAAGGATAATCCATTCTATTAATATCTATACTTAATTCTGAATACAGATATTTGGAAAAGTCTAAGACACCATGATTCTGCCACCGGTTATGTTTTTCTGGAAAAGTAATGAGACACCATGAACCGGACTCCATGACCATGAGACATCATGACCATGAGACACTGTGAACCAGACATTGTAACCATGAGACACCGTAACTATGAGACATCGTGACTATGAGACACTATGAACGAGACACTGTGAATGAGACACTGTGAATGAGACATCGTGAATGAGACACCATGAATGAGACATCGTGAACCAGACACCATGAACCAAACACCGTGAACGAGACAGTGTGACCAATCGAGACACCATTTAAAGGAGACACTGTTTCCATGACATACTATGACACTGTTTCTTAATCTGTTTTTTCATTTTTTTTAATTTACTCTCTAACGGTCATATTTGAAGTTTTTAAATGCACTGACATAATTAATGTTTCTTTGTAGACATGTCACCTGACAGTATGATGTACGAGGTGAAAAATACATGAAACCTATCGGCTCCAACACATGCACTCCAAGATAAATGAGTAGTGGAGCCTAGAAACGAAAGTGATACAAAAGAGAAGCAAGAGTGCATGAGCACGATAACGAAGAACACACTCAGATAATTTTTAAAGAAAGAATTGTCACATGCAACTCGATGCAGCTACTGAAGAACGCACGAAGCAAACTTGAATCCTAGAATCGAGAACATCTTCGCACTGTCAAACATCACGAAGAACACAAGCCGGATCTGTCTGACTTGCGACAATATGTTTTCCATATGAGGACTTTATTTCTGCATCTTCTTCATCTCATAAGTCCAGAGCTGCAAAGACTAACACTCAGAGAACTTCTAAACTTATTTCAATATTTCTACTCTGTTGTGTATCATTTTATTAGCCTTTGAGAATTGTGTGTATCTGTATAACAACATACTCTGTCTCCTGCATCAAATTGAAGGATACAAGATATCCTTTATCAAAAATCTTTTTACACTTGTTTATACCCACGGATAAGTGTGGAAGAGGTCCCTGTGTGGCCTGGTATCTTGTAACCATGAAGAACTGTGGAAGTGGTCGAGTGACCTGGATAGTCCTGTGTACTGTTGTTAACCCCGATCCAGTGTGTGGATCAAGTTTATTTATATAAAATACTTGGTGTCAAGTGATCACCAAGTGGAGTGGATTAGGTCTTGTCTTGAGACTGAACCACTTTCTTTATATCCACTACGATGCTTAATCTTGACTTCTTTGTTTTACTGATTTACTGTGTAATTAATAAATCACTAAATTCACTTTGATAGTTAATATTGGAAATAAGTTATAATTATCTTTCCATAGTAGAATAGTTTCAAAAGTAATATTAATAACTTATATTGGTATTACTGAGAATTAATCAATCTTCTAAGAAGTTATTTAAACAATCAAACATTCATAACAGTATTACATTGATTAATTGGGTTGTGTTTAACTTTATTGGGTACACTGTTTAAGAATAATTTTTAAATAGGAATTTTTATAGATACTCAATTCACCCCCCCCCCTCTTGAGTAATCTACTCCGACCAACAAAACTCTATGGTCATATTAAAATATACTTACTTAATTAATAATGAGATATATTTTTGTTGTGTAATATAATATAACACAAGTTTTCAAGAAACAATTATCATTTGAAAAGTTTGGGTGGTTACATTCTTCCCCCATTAATAAATTTCATCCCTGAAATTTCAACTTGTTCTCTCAGTTGAGAAAGGGTGAGGGTAATTCTTCCTCATTGTTTCTTCTGGTTCCCACATCACTTCTTCATATTCATGGTCCCTCCACAACACTTTAACGAGGTGGGTAGTCATGTTATATATAACCTTGTCTCTACGGTCCACGATCTCAACTGGCTGATCCTAAAAAGAGAGGTCATGTTCCTGTTTTCCCACATATAGATTCAGTCAATGTAAAGGGTTAGGTATGTACTTTTTCAATAGATATATTTTGAAAAAATCATGAACTTGTGCTAGATTTGGAGGAAGTGCAATTTGATAGGCCACTTCTCCTATGCGATTAAGGATTTCTTAGGGGTCCATGTACCTAGGATTAAGCTTACCTTTCTTCCAAAAAAAATGACTCTCTTACAAGTTGAAATTAAAATGAATACTTTGTCACTAACATAAAACTACAAGTCCCTTCGATTGTTGTCAGCATATCTCTTTTTCTGACTTTGAGTAGCCTTTATGTGTTGTTGGATGGCATGAACCTTTTCTGTCATCTCCATCACAAGATCCATCCCAAGAATCATTCTCTCACCAACTTCATCCCAACAAGTAGGAGTTCTACATCGCTCCCTATATTTATATTCATAGGGTGATATTTGAATTCTCAAATTGAATCTGTTGTTGTACGAGAACTCAATTAATGGTAGATATTGATCTTGTACATATTTAAATTTCATAAATCATGATCTGAACATGTCCTCATGTTTCTGAATAGTCCTTTCAGATTGGCCATCAGTTTTTGGGTGATAGGTTGTACTAAAATTCAATTCAGTATTCAGAGCATGTTGAAGACTTCTCTAGAATTTTTATGTGTACTATGGATTATGATAAAAAATGATAGAAAGTAGAACTACATATAGCCTTACCACTTCATTTATGTATATCTTGGAGAGTTGGTCAAGAGATAAATTTTTCCCAATAGAGATAAAATGGGAGTCTTGGTGAGACGGTCCACTAAAACCCATATTGCATTGTTTCCTTTACATGTGTTTGTGAGACCAGTGAAAAACTCTATATTGATATTTTCCCCCTTCCATGATGGTATGGGTAGTGGTTGTAATACCCCTTTAGTAATTTTTCACTCTTCCTTCACTTGTGACATGCCAGGAACCCTGTAGTGTAGTTAGAAATATCCCTTTTCATGTTATCCCACCAATAATGATCACGAAGGTCCCTATACATTTTTTTGATTTCAGGACATATTGAGAAAGTAGAGCTATGGGATTCATCCATTAGTTACTTAATTATTTCTGTAATTTATTGAACAGATATCCTTTTCTGAAATTTTTGTACACCTTCTTGATCAATATTAAACTCATGAAACATCCAATTCTTTACAGTGTCTATCTACTTCTATTACAAAGGATCTACTGTCTGAAATTTCTTGATCTTATATAGTAATTGTGGTTGATAAATCATTTGGGATAGGGTTGATGATGTCCCTTACCTTACAATTCCCATGTCCAGTTTTACTAGTTCTTTGATCAAAGGATCTCCTTGAATCCTAATCATTGTTAGCACCATAGCGTCTTTCTTACTTAATGCATTAGGGACTTTGTTTTCTCTTCCAAGATGATAATGAATTGAAAAATCATAGTCTTTAAGAAGTTACAACCATCTCCTCTGTCTCATGTTCAATTCCTTTGGTGTGAAAATATACTTCAAACTTTGATGGTATGTGTATATATCACATTTTTTCAGAAAGATAGTTTCACCATATCTTCATAGAGAAAACAACCGCAGATAGTTCTAGATCATGCGTAGGATAGTTACGCTCATGAGGCTTCTACTATCTAGATTCATAAGAAATAACCTTTTCATTTTTCATGAGGATGCACCCAAGACATTTAAGATATTCATCACTAAAAATAATGAATCCTTATCTGATATAAGGTAGAGTTAACATAGGTGTAGTAACCAATCTTTTATTAATCTCTTAGAAACATTCCACGCTCTCCTTTTTTCAGATGAACTTGACCCCTTCTCAATTTAACTTGGTTAGCGGATTATAAATCATGAAAAAAATTCACAAGCCTCATATAATATCTTGTTAATCTAAGGAAACTAAGAATCTCGGTTACTATTGTAGCATGAGTTCAATCCTACACAACCCTTTTCTTTATAGGGTCAACAGGGATTCCTTCATTGTTTAAAATTTTCCCCAAGAAAGCAACTTGTTGTAACCAAAATTCAAATTTTATGAACATTACAAATAACCACTCCTTCTTCAAAGTTGTTAATATAACCCTTATATGATCCTTATGCTCCTCATGAATTTTGAAATAAATCAAAATATCATTAATAAAAACTACCAAAAATTTATAAAGATAGTCCTTAATGACTCTATTCATAAAATACATAGAAATAGCAAGAGAATTAGCCAAGCCAAAGGGAATAATAAAAAACTCATAATTCACATATCTTGGTCAGAACATAATCCTTGTAATAACTTCTTTCTTCACCCTCAATTGATTATAAACAGATCAAAGATCAATCTTGGAAAATAATTGATCCCCACAAAGCTGGTCAAATAAATTATCAATTCTTGGAATAGGGTACTTCTTCAACACTATGATCCCATTAAGTTCTCTATAATCAATGAATAACCAAATTGATCCATACATCTTCTTCCGAAATAGAATAAGTGCTCTCCAAGTAGACACACTTGTCCAGATAAACCCCTTATCCAAAAGATCTTGGAGTTGTTTCTTTAATTCCCATATATCCACATTTTCCATTCTATATGAGGTTTTCGATATTCTCTTAGATCTAGGAATAAGTTAAATGGATAATTATACCTCTCTTTCTAGGGTAAGTCTAGGTAACTCCATAGGAAATATGTCAATTTATTCCTGAACGATGGAGAAATTCTTTATTCATATAATTTCATTTCCTTCTTCAACTTCCCCAATCATTTATATAAAGAAATCTATGGGACGTTCTTCTAGACAAGTATCACGTCAATATATCTCTCCTTTGAAAACAATTATCGGGATTCCATTCAAGACTATTGATATTTACTTGATTCTACAGTTGATCTTAGTAATTATAGTATGAGAGCTAGTCTATCCCTAGTATATTGTCGAATTACAGCATGAGAATGACTACTATATTTGTGATGATATTATGCTCACCAAATTAAATACGATAGTTTCTATACATGGTTCATTCTTGGATAATCCCTCTATGAGTCTTGACTGATAACTCTACTTTTAGATGTTTAGGTATTGATTCTATATTCTTGGAAAACGTGGAGGAAATAAAGCAATGCCTAGAACCAGAATAAAAAAAGTATTAGCTGGCTTTGAGAGAACAATGAGAGTACCTACCACCACATAATTTGGGGCTTCAACATTATACATAATGATAGAAATTCTCCCTTGGCCTATGTTGATGCTGATGGTGATTTCCCTCAACTTACCTTGGATTTGGACAGTGATTAGAAAAGTAGCCACGTTGTCCACACATGAAGGATTGGACTTTTGAAAAATACTACACCATATTCCCTTTATCGTTTATGTTGAGAATTTGAGGCTTCACTTCACTATGATAGTTCCAAGTGATATGAACATCTCTTTCACACTTTTAACACTTACCGCTCTCAAGGAGGCATTTCCCCAAATGATTCTTCCCACATTTATTGCATGTGGAAAGTTGAACTTTCTTTCATCCTCTTCCATGATCAAAACTACTCCCCATGTTTGTCTTAAAATATATCTTCTTTTAATTTTATTTGTGAGACCACTTCATCTCACCATACTCCAGTTCAGCTTTCATAGAACTCTTCACGATCTTCTCATAGTTTTCATAGTCCTGGTTGGAAATATTCTTCCATAGATGTGGTTTTAGTCCACTGAAGAATCTATAAATCTTCCCATTAGGATCCATGACAAAGATAGAGGTGTATCGAGAAAGTATTGTGAACTTTATCTCATAGCTTACTACATATTCATTTTCCTTCTATTTTAGCTCTAGGAATTCCTTCTCGATTTTCGTTCACATTGAACGAGGTATTTTTTTGGAAAAAGGTTCCCTAAACTCATCCCACTCCATGGCTTCAATCTCCCCTCTTAGAATCATATTTTTGATCAGTTTCCACCACTGATCAGTTTCTCCCTATCAATGGTAAATAGCCATGGTGAATTTCTCTTGTTCTAAACAACGGAATACAAAAAATATCCTATTGATAGAGCTTATCCACTATTCAGGAATTAATGGGATGGTATATCTACTGAAAATTAGTGGTCGTTCACACATAAAGGACTAAAAAAATTATTCCCTTCATAGTGAATCTAGTCTCTCGGCTTGGTTCAAGTTATTTCCCATAACTCAAGTCATTTGATTCATCATTCTCATTAAGGTTTCCATTCTGGCATTGATCATAAGGTCATCAATGCCTAGTTCATTGTGCTAACTATTTAGGTGGTTTATCCTATTTCCCACCATTTTATAAAAGAAGAAAACCTTAGTTAGAAAAATATTTCATTTAATAATCTTATAGTTCCAAGGGATCTTTTATTTCATATAACACCATTCTTACACATGTTATTCATTAAAAGCAACTAAATTTTCTATAAATCTTTCATAACGGTTTATAAAAATCTTGTGATTAACCAAACATATCCCCTGGGAGTGTCAAACAAAGAGTGCATCAAGGCTCATTTTCATGTACTGGGTTACATCGAGATAGGACCATTTCACCTTGTAGGAGTTATCACCCCTAGGTACATCTGTACAATAGCTACGTCCACTTTTTCCTATCCAGATAGGGATTTTTTTTGGAAACCACTTAATTAATATTTCACTAAAATTCCAGGAAGTTTTCCTATATTTAAACTTTACTCTAGTTTTATTACTAATGTTTTAAAATCCTATTTTCCACATATAAATAAACCATACTTTGATGTCAACTATGGAATCACGCATTTTTATTACATAACTCTACATAGCATTTTACAAAGATATGATCTTTTAAAGTTTAGTGTCTTGTTAATATGGTACATAATACATGAAAACATGAAAACATTATACTAATCAACTTGAAAGGATTCATCATAGGTTCATCTTAAGTTAAATTATTGCATCTAATAACCTGGGGACATGCATCAAAGGAAAGGGTGAGCTTAAGATCTAGTAAGGGAAAGTAAGTGAAATAGTTTACATGTGCTCATGATAATTATCAATAAACACTTGAGTAATATCATAAAGGCATGAGAAATAGGAATATAATAATAATAATAATAATAATAATAATAACAAAAATCATAACCTAGAAATGTGTCTACAACATTTACTTTATACATTCATAAACATGTCACCATGGTTTTTCATTGAGATGACATAAAATTTTCCAAGGTTATTCACCAAGGTATCATAAAAAATGTCACCTCTAGAGATTAAATTCTTTACCCAATTCATCGAATTAATATCAGGGTGTTCCCTTGATATGTATTAATTAATTTTAACCACATAGATCATAATCAAACAATTCATAAACAACCCATCGATAATAAAATAAACAGGTTTCATATTAAAATCATGGAGTTTTAAAAAATGCTTACAAACACGATCAATATTTCATTTATAACCCGTGGAAATGGAATGAGTATTTTATGTATTTCAATTAAATAATAAAATAAATAATTTTTAAATATTGGTGAATGCACCTATAAAATAGGTTTGGTTATTCACATAAATAAAATAAAATAACTGCTTGAGAAAAAAGAGCCAAATTTTGAGAAGAAAATATGGCAACATAACGGTTATGAAACATGGTTTTAGAAAACATTAAAAAGAGGGGGGGAAAGGTCCACCCATTCATTAAATAATCTTAATACAATAAGTGATCGAATAAAATTTATAGAAAAACATGGTATTTAAATTTGAAAGACATGTTACATAAAAAGATAAGTTGAAAGAAAAAAAAGAGAAGTTGAGATTTCCCTTACCTTGAAGAGTGACTCCTAAAACTCGAAGATCGGGACATTGGGGGATTGAAGACACCTTGGGAGGAATCCTGGGGAGTTAATACTATCATATGTTCATTTAAAATGAATTTATAATTAAATTAAATAAATAAATGGGTGGGTATTTTATGGAAAAAGTGAGGGGTTTTTTTAATAATTTCTTTGGACACCTTAGTAGTGGTATTTACAAAACTATGGGCTTGACCATATGAATTGACCATGGTATTGGCCACATGGGACACATATTAAATTATCTTACTCAATAAGACTCAACCAGAATTTTATATTACTCATTACATCATTATGACATAGTTATGATGTCATTAAACATACTGAAAAAACTCAAAATGTATTTTTACTATTCACAAAAACTAAAGTATTTTATAAAATTCTCATATATTCATCCTAACATAATTACAATGTTTTTAATTAAAAAATGAAATTTATTTTATCATAACAATTCTCTAAATATGATAAATTTAACTTTTAACTGTAAAAATACTTATTTATTAAAAATAATAGCGGACAATAAATGCATAGTAAAATTTTTGACACTTGAAAAAATATAAAATTAGTTTATATTTTGTAATAAAAAAATAGTGGTTTTATGATACTATTTTATTATAATAAACATAAATAAAACCGTAGTTTAATATAATAAATTATATCTCTATGAAAAGTTTAATATTTACCTGAAAAATCAATTTATCAAATTCTATCTCAATTTTTAAGAAAAAACTATTCTTAAAATATAAATGATGAAGTAACAATTTTATTAAAACAGAAGGATTGATTTTTAAGTAACTAGGTCCTAAACACATAACCCCTTATAACACCCACATATTACCTAAGGGTAAGGTGTGAGATGGTGATAGACTCTTGGGGAAGCTCAGATAACCTCGCCTGAGTGGTAATTTCCACTAACTTGAACTTCTCCAGTAGGCTATTTCATTCAAGATTAACGTGTTGAATCTCAGCTTGGGATTGATAAATAGAGAAGCTTAGTGATTCTACCTCCTTCCCAAGAACTGAAAAATGGGCCTTTATGGCACGATTTTACTAGATGGAGCCATCAACTCTTCTTTATGCAATATTTAACCATTATCGTTTCTATTTACAAAAAATAATAATAACATTAAGAGTATAGTTTCCAACGCTCATATTGAAATATACTTTCTTAATTATTAATTACATATTGTTTCTTGTGTAATATAATATAACACACATTTTTAAGAAACAATTATCATTCGAAAATTTCAGGTCATTACATTCATCCTAAAACCAACTGGTTATAGGAAGAGTATCCCATCCAATATTATATATAAGATGACACTCTAGGTGTAAATTGTTGTGGGATTTGGGTTTTCACTCAATAGATACATTTTTGATATCTTTTTAGTGATGGATTTAATATATTATGATAAAAAACATAGCACATGAAAATTAAGGAAATAAGGAGTTTTTACTGGATATTTGAGAAATAAGAAGTTTCCATAAGAAAATTAAGGAAACAAGAAATTTGAATATCGTTTTAATAAAAATTATATATTCCTAATATTTATGAAAATTAAAATTTTTAATAGAATTTTAAATTTTGATTTGTTTTTAAATGGTGTTTTTAAGGATAAAAATCGTTTTTTTGGGTTAAAATAAAATGTTTTGATTCAGAGTTTTTTGGAAAATTGTGAAATTGTAGTTTAAAATACCATGCACATTTTGTGTGTTCTTTTTGGAAACTTTTTGATAAATCATATGTTTTTTTTATAAATTTTTATTATAAATTAGCATTAGATTTTTAAATTTCTCATAAATGGAAGTGTATTACAGTCATTGGTAAAATACTACTATGTTTAAAATCACTCACGACAAGTGTACTTTAGTTTACATGTAGACATGATTGACTACAATGTTGGATGGTAATTTTTTCCTATCAATGGTGATATATAGATCAACTTTAGAGATATATTTATGGATTCACTGGATCGAGGTTTGAGATCATAATTTTTGATAAACATGTGTCCCATTTGGATTAGTTAAATATTTTATTTACCTTATTTTTATAATAAAAAAATTCCATGGTTATGTTATGTTTAAAAGGTTATTATTTTAATGGTATTTAACATTATCATGTATCTTTGGGTTTTTGATTCAGAGGTAAAATCTTTTCCCAAGTGGTTTAATTTTCCCTCAATACTTGGTTGCAACCTCTGGATATCGCATAATGAACTAAGACCAGGAAGTATCCCAAATTAGCTCTTGGTAATTCATTATATTAGGTTAGAGAGTTGCATCAGGGGTAACATTAATACCTAAAAAAATAAATAATAATTTATATATCTAAAAAATCAGGACAAATAATATCCTAAAATATACATAGACTGTTAGTTGGACATAAATGTAACACAACCTAAAAAATACCAAAAGAAAAAAATAATAACACTAGAAAATAGAAAATTGATAACCCAATCTAAAAAAGAAAACAAAAAATATCCCCAAGTTTATCTTTGGGTGAAACATCCATCACCATCCATAAAACATTATCCTAAATTCTATCACCAAACCTAAGGAACCATCATGTATTAGCCCCTTTCCTATACTAGTATCATAAGAAAAAATCTCTAAACACATCCCAAGGGGAAATGTGTAGTGTGTAAATACATAGTAAAATGCAGGCAGTCACTTACTAACCCATAAAAACAGACCATATAACCATGTATATGCAATAAAAACACAGTGTAATTATAACACCATGAGATTTTATGAGAAATGTACTTTTTTAATTTCTTTGATGTCTTATGATTATACGCAACACCAAAGGGAGATTTCACTACACGCATCCCTAACATGGCTTGCATTACACACAATCACGACCTTCCTCGATTGCGTGTGTAGTACACAATACTGTATTTCACTAAACAATGATATATTATTATAATATTATGAACTAGCCGTTATGAATAGTATTTGTTGATGCCGAAAAAAAGTCTGTAACTCTCGGAGGAAGTTTCAAAATGACGAAGCGAAGTCATATTCGGAATCATAGGCCTGATCCGGTGGCCCGAGATGTGGTTCGTGAAAAATTGGGTGAAGTGCGCGGAAAAAATGTCCCGCGCGAAAGGAAACCCGGGATGCGCGAAAAGTCCCGGCGCCGGCGCGTAATAACTTCGCGCCCGCGTCCTGCGCGGTTGATAATTCCGCGCCGCCGCCCCGGTCGCGCAATAATTTCGTGTGCCGCCTGGATTCTGCACCGAAGGTCCCCTATAAATAGAAGGTGACCCCGAACTGTTTGGGGGTTGAGGAATCCGAAGCAACTCCCGTGCGCGCAATTCGGTTCCCCCCGCGTGCAAGATGACTTCCAGGTAATCCCTCATTTCGTGCAACCTTGCCCCGGAGTTCGCCTTTGCGCACAACTCCACCAGCTTCAGTGAATTTTCCCCCTCCCCCGGGTTCTAGACTTGCGCACAATCCGTGGCTCGTGCACGCAATATGCTATCGTGAGCGCAAAACCTTGCATGTAGTTCCTTTTCCGCGCGCAATTCCCTTGATCCAATTGCGTGTCGTCCCGGTGTTTTGCACGCAAACCTTCCCTTTTGTGCGCAAAGCCCAGGACCCCTCACCTTGATGCCCCTTGGCTGCCCCCTGCACCGGCACCTGATGTCTCCCTTGCCAGGCATGCGCGCCATGCATTGTTTTTTCGTATGGCCTTCCAGGCTCGTGCGAAGTAACCTCAAGGTCCCTTGGGCCGCGTTTCCCATTGTGTTGCTTTGCCTTATGCTTCTCCGCATAGGCACGCTAAGGGATATTGCTTCTTCGCATAGCCATGCTAACGTGGACCCCCCAGTGGTTTTCCCTACGGCCCCCCTTCATATGGCCTTGCCGATGCCTTCCCTCCCACAAGGGGTAGAGGGTGTTGGGCATGTAAGCCCTAGGGGTGTGGAGCAAACCCACCTCGTCCAAGCTGCAGGACGTTAAACTGTTAAGCACCTCATCCTTAACACATGACGTTAAACTGTGGTCTGACCCCGTGCTTCGCACGCAGGGTCCCCCCAGCTCGGACATTCTTTATGCCCACTCGTCTCCACGGGAATGGACTCTTCCTCACATGGAATGAGATCCTCCTTGTCGGAGTGGCGTTTTTCCACGGGGGGAAGGGCCGCCTCAGAGCGTAAGCCCCTGGCCTCTCTTACGTATGATTGCACCCGTGCATCTCCGTACTTCCCCCCTTCCAAGGCCAGTGGAGTCCTTTTCCCACTGTGCTTTGTCGCACCACGGGCCTCCACCCTGGAGTAAGCCCCGACACCAAGGGCTGCTAACCACGCGTAAGCCCCTGTTTCCTCTTTGGTCCGCTCAACGCATAAGCCCCATTCCGCTTCTCACGGACGCACCCTTCGCGACGTGATCGTCTGGTCCGTGCCGCCTCTTGTTTCCCACACCGAGCATGAATCACGTGGGCTTAGAGTGTACATCGACCATGAAATCCTCCTATGGGATGCCCCAGAGCATAAGCCCCATCCCAGTGAACTACGTGGACTCTGATCCATGCTAACGCACGGTACGTAGGAAGCCTCCACGAGGTTCAAGCCCACCACCCGGTCGTCCCGACCTCTCCATGTCGGTTCTCTTACCACCATGGGCCGCCTCAGAGCGTAAGCCCCAAACCCCTCGTCCCGCATGACGTTAAACTATATCTCGTCCCGCATGACGTTAAACTGTATCTCGTCCCGCATGACGTTAAACTGTATCCCATCCCGCATGACGTTAAACTGTATCACGTCCCTCATGACGTTAAACAGTATCTCGTCCCGCATGACGTTAAACTGTATTCCCCCTCTCGGGCCTTCTCAGAACATATTCCCCATGTCTCACTCCACCATCCATCCTGATCCGTACCCGGGCCGCCACATCCCGATGAGATCATGCCACCCCATCCCACTCCATGATATCTGGGAAGCCGCCCACGTGTTGGCCCCAACATCGGTGTTCCCCCTAGGGGTCCTTCAACCCGATCCGTCTTCGCAAGACGTTAAACTCGCGACATACCCTGTGTTAAACATGGGAAGCTGAGGAAAACCTCAGATGGTACACATTCCCCGCATTTGATGTGGGATGCCTCGGGCTTCCGTGCCCTCGAGAAGCCCTATGATGAGGGACCAAAGACATACATGCCAACGACGCCCCAACATGACCATTCTCCTCACCGAAGGTTACTTCCATGACAATACCCCTTGGAGCGTCTTGACGGAAGCAGCGTAATTAACTAGCGTCCATGTAGATATGGCACCAGGAATGAGCTTCATGAACCCGTCTTAAATATATGAGGGAGACCCGGACTAGGTGATGAGCTCCGAGGAGGAATCCATGGAAGGAAGAACCGACATCCCATCATCCCGGTTTCGATCAAGGAGAAGACGTTCCTAAACATGGAACGGATGCCGCCCGCCTTTGGAAAGCGGGAATACGAAGCAACGAGCAGCGCGTCGTCCCCACAGATGGATGCGTGCGCCCCGGCGAAAGCGTCGGAAACAAAAAATGGTGAACCCGACGTGAAGCGCTTCTCCTCAATACGGGGAATGGTAGCCGTTGGGGCATCGGAAGATTAGCATGTCACCAGGTCTGGGTAACCCTCACCGGGACGTGAACCCGCCAGGGGTTGAGGCCGTCAGGATGTTGACCACTCTGTTCTGAGACGTCGTCAGCGTGGATCCCTCTCGCCGACCATGGAAGACGGAATGACGTTGGGCCTTGGTTTTTGATCTCCTTTCTTATTGATGCTAATGGGTTCATCTCCCTACTTCCAGGAATCAGATCACTGCATTCGGAGCTCGATCGCCACCTACCCACCGGCGCAGGGGCAGGGGCAGTACCGACGCGGCTACCCCGCGCGGTCCCACCTATTCCACGGTCGCTCCGACTTCGAATGTCGTAGCATATGGGCGCTTGCGCCCCCTCTCCCCATCAGAAATCATCCAGCGGAGGGCGATCAATGACCTAGTTCATGGGTATGACGAGGAAGGGATCATCCCCGCCAGGGGCATGGCCTGTTTGGATCTAGAGGCGGCTGTGCCTCACCACCATCGCCACCCTCGAGGGTCGTGCAGGGAGCTGCTGCTCCCCACGCTGACGTTCAACCGCTTCGGGAGCCTATCCCCGGAGCGCCTTGACACATCCCTCCCCTACGCCAATGAGGTGGGGGATGTCCGGGTCCACCCGATCGGAAATCCGTCCCAGGGGTTAACGGAAAGAACCCCCTCCAGGCTGCGTCGATGTTGCCGCCCGACTCCCTGAGCCGAGGAGCAGGCAATCTTCATGTCCGCACCGCCGGTTCCGGCCCATCTGACTCGACGCCAGCGTCAGGCGCGAGCGGGGGAGAATGCCCGTCCTGGGGCCTCAATATCAGCAACCACTGTAGCCCGAGCCACTGCTGACTCCTGTTACCAGATCCCCACACACGTTGAGCAGGGGCAGCCACGTGCCCGACTGGGATCGAAACCCCGACCGCCCTGTAGGCAAGTTGGGTCGAATCTCCCTATCGCGGACACTGGAAATGGCCACTGCGGACCAACCCGTGGTAGTGCCGCTCACCATGAAGGCTCATTCCGTGCCACCGATCTGGAAGGCCGAAATCTTCTTCGCGACGGCTATGCTCCGGGTATGACTCTTTCTGGCGCCCACTGCATGGGGTATGAGGTCACTCCCCCTACTTCTAGCCGCGATTATGGAGCCGTTGTGTATCCAGTCGCTCACTCACATGGAGGTCCTCCCCATGTCCCTTTCGACATCTGTCCCGGTGTTTCTCGGACCCCGACCTTCAGTCCCCTCCGCCCCAGCTCTACTGTGGCTGGGGGACCCCATGATGGAAATCATCCTTACTCTGGGCAGCTACCCAGGGGCAGGAAGGCCGGGCATCGTCCCCGCAGGAGGAATGTCAGGGGAGTCCGGATGGAAATTAGACCAGTCCGTTTCTCGGATTCCAAGGCGGAGTATGACTCGACGATGGAAACTCCCCCCAACCCTTCGAGTTGAGGGTAGGGATGGGGACGCTGTGCGTCGGTCTCTTACTCCCCGAATGCGAGATCCGTATGATTCAATCCTGCCTTAGAAGGTATATCCAGGAGGATGAGGACTTGGCGTACCGCTAAGGATCAAGCCCGCAGTTGCCACTGGCCTCCTCGGAAGCACCACCCGCCCTTGTTAGGGAGGGTGAGGAACTTTTTTGGGGACTGACGGAAGATTCGCGAGGCGACACACCCTCGGTGAGCACCGACGCTATGACAGGAGGCCCATCCGCCGACCCATCATATCGCGACGTGGCAGCCAGGGCACTGCAACCCCTGGAGGATGACCTAGGGATCGGCGGCCAATCGGCATGTTCTCCGTATTCCCCATCGGCCAGCCCACCGCCCCGACGGCCTGCCTCGGCGCCATTTCCAATTCCCCGACTTTCCTCGGTGGATGATCAGGGGCGGCAAGTTCCGTACCCCGAACCGGAGCCGTGGAGCTTTTGGACCGTTCTTGCAGCGGGCCACTTCCCTGAGAAGTTTTGTCCAGTCGCAGAATCGGATTTTGATGTGCCAGAGTCACTAACCCCGATAGAGTTTGAATTCTTCCGCCAGATTCTTCGGGTGACTCACTCCCGCCTTCACCGTCAGCTAGCGCCTTATCCTGGGAGCCAAGCGCATCTCGAGGAGATCGGTGAGCAGTGCTGCCGATTCGACCTAGCAGCACTCCTCGTGGTCCGGCACCCCGAGTCGCTGGACCACCACGAGGCCCTCTAGAAACAATGCGTCCAGAGTTTTCAAGTACTCCACAGAGTTATTGAGGAGGCCACCCCCCACGCGCATGTCCGCGGATGGGGGCATTACGCTGCTCTCCTCTTCTGTGCGATCCGCCGATAGCCCGATCCACTAGGCGGCCCCGAGGGAACGTCGCCAAGGGCAGTGGCAGTAAAAATGGATGACCTTTCAGATGAGGGAAACGTTATGAATCCCCTCTACGTGGACTCACCCCCTGAGGACAATCCACTACTGGACCCATCTGGGAGGATTACTCGCCAACAGAGGAGTCTTCTAGGTCTTCCTGTGACCACAGAGGCGCTGGTGCTGGGCCGAAACATCGGCAAGGTTAAAGAGCCCATCGGGTCTGTCAAACTCACTGACCCATCTACCTCGGTGCAGAAGGTAGAGGAAGATCCCAAGAAGGACATGCTATGCCAACAGCTAGCTGAGCAAAAGAGACTGGTTGATGAGCTCTTGGCCGAACGCATTGCAGAGCGGCGGCCTGACTACGGCAACCCTAGACCAGGACAGCAGGGGCAGGAGCATCTACCCCTTGCTGAGATCCCCCCGGGCAACTGTGACCATGTCCTGTTCACCAACCGGGGAGACACTGGAACCCATGGCAAGAGGGCGCGGTATGTTTCGTCGAACCCTCCCGAGCGGCGAGACCACCTGGGGGACCCTGCTCGGTTTCCTCCCGCCGCTCCGAGAGTCGCTCTGCCAGCTGCCCCGTGAGCCGCTGAGCTCGACTACCGTATCGAAGAGCCTGGAAACGCGCTTGTGGTTAGAGATCCCCGTCAAGACAGGAATGTGCATCCGGATGATCTGATGGAAGTACTCATCGCCCGCTTGGAGGCCCTGGAAACTCGGAAGGTGGCAATCCCACTAGATGGCAAGCCGTACCCAGCATGGGTGGATGACATGCCGGCTCTGCCAGGATTTGGGAACCCCACTTTTTCCCCCTTTAACGGGACCAGAGACCCGCCACAACACTTGGCCCACTTCAACTCGAGGTTCGGGCCTATGTTAGGGACTCCGGCGCAGCAGGAGGCTGCCAAGCTCTGGTGCTTCGTTCAGACACTGGAAGAACCAGCATTCGTCTGGTACAGCCAGTTCCCTGTTGGATCTGTGACTAGCTAGGAGGACCTTCGCCGGAAATTCTTCTACCAGTTTAGTTCCACAACCCGGAAGATGAACATTACAGACCTCTTCAGGTGCAAGCAAAGGCCCGACGAACGAGTCGCGGACTTCGTCGCCCAGTGGAAGGGGCTCACGTACTCCCTTGACATGCCACTGACTCAGGAGCAATTACTGATGATGTGTGTAGGGAATATCAAGGCGGAGTTTGTTCCTTCTATTATCACGCATAATTACCCTGGAGGGTTCCGGGACTTCTCGGACAAGGCTCAGTGCCTCAAAGAATCCCTGCAACAGGCCGGTCAGGCACGCCCGCTGCCTCTTGTAATCTCTGCAAGGAGAGCCGCCAGAGCCGAACCCGCTGTTGTTTCTCAGATAGAGGCTCCTAGACCGCTAGAGTTGCTTCTGGTGAGGCCAGCTCAGCAGGCTCATAGGGTTCCACCCCCATGGGCACAGCCTCCGTCCCAGTAGTGACCGCCTCAAAATCGGCAGGCGCCTCCGCGTAATGCACCTTCACCACCAAGGCGAGGTAATCCGGCTCTACCTACTCGTCCTGCTCCTCCATCCCCTGGCCATGGTCATCCCCAAAGATCCCCCTTTCCAGACAGAAGGAATCAGACCTACTCATTTGGTGAGGCCCAGGTCCCCGGTTATTTCCGTAGCACCTTGGAGCAGAGGATCGTGCGACTGCCTGAGTGTCGGAAGCCAGAAGAGTTGTGTCTCACTGATCACCCTAACTACAGCCCTTATCACTGGATCCTGGGACACACCATCCAGAAAAGCTATGTGTTCAAGGACTGGCTCCAAGACCATATTGACAACAACATAGTCAGGTTGGGCCCAGCTCCGGCACAGGTGGTGGGTGTCTTCGTGGGATCAGATGGCAGTAGTGACAACGGGGATGGGTGGGAACAGGTTTCTGACCGTGGGTCCCAGAAGAATAATGACTGGATGGCCTGCAGGACGGTCGTCGATGCCTATGTCATCATCTGTGCCCGCCTGAGTCAGCCAGATCCCTCGGAGTCTGCGAGCGCTGCTTTGGCATCGTCGTCCCAACCTACTTCTTCCCAGAAGAGCAGGAGGCGGCGCAAGAAGAAAGAACGCGCCCTGCCATTGCCGTCATCTTCTCGCACGCTTAGCAATTTCATACCCCCAGAAATGGGGATCCCTCCGAGACCCCGTCCGGTAGTAGATGACTCCTCGATTGAAAGCTAGGGGTATGCTTATGTTAACACCGTAGAGTTGGTAAATCCCTCTTTGGATCCCGACGACGAGGAGCGCCAGGTGGACCTCCCAGAAAGCCCGGGGTACGCTTCGGTTAACACCGTAGAGTTGGTAAATCCCTCTTTGGCTCCCGACGACGAGGAGCGCCAGGTGGACCTCCCCGAAAGCCCGGGGTACGCTTCGGTTAAAACCGTAGAGTTGGTAAATCCCTCTTTGGCTCCCGACGATGAGGAGCGCCAGGTGGACCTCCCCGAAAGCCCGGGGTACGCTTCGGTTAACACCGTAGAGTTGGTAAATCCCTTTTTGGCTCCCGACGACGAGGAGCGCCAGGCGGACCTCCCCAATGTCCCCAGCCGTCACCAACGTCGACGGAGCCGTGGCTACGTGAATCTCCGGGGCACGGCAGTCGTCACCTCCAGTCAGGTCGTGCATGCTACTGAGACCAGGCAGCAAGCCCGGTACAGAGAGCAGCACTCGCGGCTCCCTCACCCGGTGAAAACAGGTTCGCTTCCACCACCCTTTGTGTTGCTGGATTGGGCGGAACTGCCTTGCCCGCGTCACAACCAGCCCAGCCCTGCCACCGGCCGACTATGGCCTTCCGGTCCTAGCACGACAGTCACATCTCGGGCTTCAGCTAGTGAACAACGGGATTTTCCTAGTACCAGTTAGTCACTAGCCCCACCAGCAGGGCCCGTCATTCCCTCAATCGCAGAGCGACCTCCTGTAATCAGAATCTCGCATTTGGCGCGAAAGTATGATGTCCTGAAGCATCTAGACGGCATTCCGGCAAGGCTTTCTATCCTTGAGGCCCTTCGCTTGTCGTCTGAAATGTGTGAGGTGCTCAACGAGGCTCTAAGGAGCCCCCTCCAGTTTGAAACGGACGTAGCGGCTGCAGAAGCCTTCCACACCAAGGTGATTGAGGACGCCGAATGTCAGGCGGTTATCTCATTATTCGGTGAAGATGAAGACCCTCCCATACAGGGGCACATCCGCCCACTGTACATCACTGGCCAGTTCAATGGCGTGGAAGTCCGTCGCTGTCTTGTCGACACGGGTTCTGGGATTAACTTGATCCCAACTCAGAAACTGCGAAAACTGGGGTTGTCTGAGGATGATTTAACTCCCTCCGACCTCAGAATCCAGGGGTATGACAGGACCGAGCAAACTCCACTCGGCAATATTCGTCTGAAGACCCAGTTCGGCGGCTTAATTTCCAATACTGAATTCATGGTTGTCTCTCAGGACACTGCCTACAACGCATTGATGGGCAGGCTGTGGCTCCATCTTCATGCAGCGGTTCCATCATCATACCATCAGTGCCTCAAATACACCCTTAAGGGTCGAGTGGGTGTGCTCCAAGGAGATGTGTCTCCGTTTTCCTATTGTGAATCTTGTTACCTAGACGCTGACTATTACAAGAGCAAGGACAAGAAAATACTGGAAGGTGAGGTTGAGCCCGCCGCTGTCGCGAGTGATCCCTGGGCAGGTTTGGATGACGCATATGTCTTCCCAATCCATCGGTTGGAGTCCATGACTCCCGATATGGGAGAGTGATTTGTTGTCTTGGGTACCAGAGGAAGGAATATTTCCGGGTCTAAGCGACGGCGGGAAATCACCTCGTACTCTTACACCAGCATGGCTCAGGTGATCCCCGAGCCTCTTACCCATGTACGATATCGGGACAGTGGGCTCATGGCAACAGTAGTACGTCATACGTGTCTGTTTCGCCAGGCCGGAATCGACCGGCTCAAGCCAACGCGTAACCACTGCTTTGATGTCATAAAGCGTGGCCCCTTGGGCCGAAGGCCGGATGGGATTGGATCAACTGCCTTCGTCGCCATGGTCTCTGCGGTGCATGAGTCTCCCGTCATGACGACCTCTACCGCCCAAGCCGGTGCCAGCTCCCCATCAGGGTCAAGCAGCCCCGAGACGGCTCCCCCCTGTGGACGATCCTTCCACAAGCGGAGAATAAGACATGGAATATGCTCCTCCTGACTTTGAGGAGGTCGTCTCCACCACGGTCGACGAGTTAGTATAGGTGAACCTCGGTAGCGAGGCGGACCCGAGAACTACATTGGTCAGCACCGCTATGCCCCCTGAGGAATGAAAAAAGTACATAGACTTCCTCAGACAGCACCGTGATGTGTTTGCCTGGAGTTATGACGAGATGCCGAGACTAGATCCCCAGGTAGTCGTCCACCGCCTTGGCCTCCCAGCAAACCATCGTGGGTTCAAGCAGCCTCCCATAAAAATGAAACCCTTTCATGGTGCCATGGTTGAGGCCAAAGTTGATAAGCTCATTAAGGCCAACTTCGTCAAGGAAGTCCAGTACCCCTGGTGTCTAGCCAACATTGTGCCCGTCAGGAAGAAGAACGGGCATATCAGGTTCTGTATCGACTTCCGCAATCTTAATCGCCACTGTCTGAAGGATGACTTTCCCCTTACCGTGACAGAGCTGTTGATCAATGCAACGACCGGGTTCCAAGCCCTCTCCTTCATGGATGGGTACTCCGGGTACAACCAGAACTGGATGGCCCCCGAGGATGAAGAGTTCACTACCTTCAGGGCCCCCCAGGGTACTTTCTGCTACCGGGTTATGCCCTTCGGCCTGAAGAATGCGGGTGCCACCAATCAACGGGCTATGCACCGCATATTCAAGCCGATCCTCGGGACACTGGTGGAGTGCTACATAGATGACCTGGTGGTTAAATATCGTTAGCGCCAGGACCATCTCAAATACCTTGAGAAAGTGTTCGATTTCCTCCGTTCTCGCCACTTAAAGATGAACCCGTTGAAGTGTGCCTTTGGGGTCACCTCCGGAAAGTTTCTTGGCTTCCTTGTTAGGTATCGAGGTATCGAGATCGACCCCGAGAAGATCAAGGCCATCAGTCAGATGCCTCCCCCGAATAATATTCGGGAGCTTCGAGGCCTCCAATGCCACTTAGCCTATATACGCCGATTCATTGCGAATCTGGCCGGCAAGTGTAAGCCCTTCTCCCGGCTCGTGAAGAAAGGCGCCGCCTACGGGTGGGATGAAGAGTGTCAGACCGCTTTTGAGGAAATCAAGCAGTATCTGCTTCAACCTCCGGTCCTGATGCCACCCGTTCCCGGAAAGTTGCTGGTCCTTTATGTGACCGCCCTGGAGCGATCCCTTGGCGCCCTTCTCGCCCAGAAGAACAATGAGGGAACAGAGAATAGCCTCTACTACCTCAGTCGCATGCTCCTCGACACTGAAATTATATATTCTCCCATCGAGAAGAGCTTCCTGGCGCTCGTATTCGCCGTACAGAAATTGCGGCACTACTTGCAGCACCACGAGGTACAGCTGGTCTCTCGGGTAGACCCGTTGAAATACATCCTGAGTCGGCCTATGTTGACCGGCCGATTGGCACGCTGGGCGGTGATCCTCCAGTAGTTTGACATTAGGTTCGTACCTCAGAAGGTCGTCAAAGGACAGGCCTTGGCAGACTTCTCAGCTGCCCACCCAACCTCGGCGGACCAGCCACTGGATTTGAGCTTTCCTGATGAGGTAATCCTCTCAGTCGATCACGCCACCCCATGCTGGTAGATGCACTTTGACGGCGCCTCCCGAAGCCCCACCGGTAGAAGGATCAACGATCCTAGGCTTAACAGAGTGGGCCTGGGTATCATCTTCATCACCCCAGAGCAAGTCGTTCTGCCATATTCATTCTTGTTGTCAGAAGGCTGCACCAACAATGAGGCAGAATATCATGCCCTCATCACTGGCCTCGAGTTGGCTCTGGAGGTTAACGTACCCCACCTGTATGTAAAAGGGAACTCTGAGCTAGTCATCAAGCAGGTTAACGGTGACTATGCTGTCAGGAAGCCAGAACTCATGCCATTGATGGAGTGCACCCTCCATCTAATGGCTAATTTCCCCTCCCGACCAGAAGTCGTTCATGATCCCCGGTCACAGAACAGTCGAGAAGATGCTTTGGCCAGCCTAGCCGCATCACTCGCAAAGCCCGAACAGAAAGACCTAATCATCCATGTGGCATACCGGAGAGTCATTGCTCCTGTTATCCCAGAGGGCGATCGTGGCCCGCAGGTGAACCATCTCACCGCTGGTGCCCCTACGTCAGGACCCCCCGGGGCTTCAGGCATGGTGATCGAGAAGGTTCTTGACTAGAGGACACCCTTGATTGAATATCTCTGGCACGACAATCTTCTGATGGACCGATCAGAGCGGGAATGAATCTAGCGCCGCGCGCCGCAGTTCACCCTTCAAAGCGGTCCCAGCCGTGAGCAGCTCCTTTACAGGCGCGGGTTTGACGGTGTTCTCCTCTGTTGTCTTCAAGGAGTTGAGATCCCACAGGTCATGCAATAAGTGCACACTGGTTCCTGTGGTGCCCACCAGTCTGGGTCGAAGTTTTCCCTCCAGATTCGGAGGCTGGGATACTTCTGGCCCTCCATGATCCATGACTGCATTGAGCACGCCAAGAGGTGTCATGCGTTCTAAGTTCATGGTAACTTTGTGCATCGGCCACCGGAGCCTCTCCATACTACTAAGTATTCTTGGCCCTTTGTAGTCTGGGGGTTGGATGTCGTAGGGACTTACCCGCCGGCGACGGCCCGCCAGTGCCGGTTCATCTTAACCGCTACGGATTTCTTCTCAAAGTGAGCAGAGGCAGCCCCGCTCAGGGAAGTCAAGGCTGGTTCTATCGCCAACTTTGTGAGCTCCAATATCATCTACCGGTTTGGAGTACCTCACGCTATCCTCACAGATAACGGAACCAACTTCCGAGTGGCCGAGATGAAAAGATTTTACACCAAGTACAGCATTCGATCTAACCACACCTCCCGCTATCATGCGTAGGCAAATGGACAGATTGAGGCGTTTAACAAAACCCTCTCTAACATCCTGCAAAAAAATGGTTGGTCAAAACAAGAAAAGTTGGCCGGACAAGCTCCCCAACAGCCTCTGGGCTTATAGGATGACGAATCGCAATTCCACCCAGGTGACTCTGTATTCCCTGGTGTACGGAGATGAGGCCGTCCTACCCATCGAGGTCCAGCTGCCCTCATTGCGCACGGCGGTCTACGACCAGCAAGCGACGGATAGAGTTTCCGAGATCCATCTAGCCGAATTGGAAGCGTTGGACGGAAGTAGGCTTCACGCTTTACATAACTTGGAAAGGCATCAGAGTAGGATGGCTCGAGCTTTCTATAAGAAGGTTCGCCTCCGCTCCTTCTTGCAAGGTGACTTGGTGCTGGCTCTCAGAGAACCAATGATTCCCGGCAGGAAACCACCCATGTTGGAGCCCAAGTGGGAGGGGCCTTTTATTGTCCACAAGGTCTATCCCAATGGCGCGTATTCCCTGGTGACTATGGATGGTGAGCGTATCACTCCTCCCACCAACGCCAGGTTCCTCAAGAAGTACTTTGCCTAACCACTTGGTCCTGCATGACCTTAAACTATATGGTCCTGCATGACCTTAAACTGTATGGTCCTGCACGACCCTAAACTGCACCTTGGTCCGAGCTCTAAGACCTAAAACTAAGATCCATGTTTCATCCAACATGACGTTAAACTGTATTTCCATAACTACATCTAGCTTGATTCCCATCCTAATGGGATACGTAGGAACGCTCAGACCTTTCGTATTTGGGTCCAGCTTGAGGTCCGCTGTCGCGTCTGTCTCACCTTTGGAGGGATCGCGTGGCGTGGTGTGAGATTATGTCCTCATTCACGTCGGGTTTTCAATAGCTACACCACGTGCACCCTGTCCTCAGGATTTAGCCCTCCTATGTCCAATGGAATTAAAAGGAACCATTTGAGAACTACGTATGGCTTGATTCCCATCCTTATGGGATACATAGAACCGCCTGAACACCTAGATGTCAGGTCCAGCCCCATCTCTTAGGAGATCCCATGATCTCCCGGTTGCCGGGGTGTTTGGCATTGCACCCCCTCTTTTGCTCGGGGATCCGCCATCTTTTGGCCATTCTCAGACTGAGCCCTATGACCCTTTCCAGTGGTCTGCTGATGTGCTCAGGGTACTCCGGTCTAGGACTTGGGAGTGCCAGATTTGACTTAGGCAAGTTCCATCCATTTTCCAAGCTTCATGTTCCCCTTCATTCGGGCCCCCGTCATCCTTCACACCTGGAGGGACCCCCAAGAACGGCCTGGATACAACGCCCAAGGGCTCTCCTACCGTCATGGGACAACGCCCCTGAGGGTTTCAAACAACAAATTGATACAAATCCCGCGTTGCGAACATGGTCAGCGGTTGATGCTCATTTTTTGGTCCCCATGGCTGGCACGACAGGATGCTGCGTTGCGAACATGGTCAGCAGTAATCCTCAGTCGTCACGTCGGCTTCCCCGAGCCCTGAATGTTGGTGGCATGGTTCATGTCATGTTCTTCCCCACTGTGTTAAGGGGTAATCTCGACACTCCTGGTACTAACCCTCAGTACACCCACGCACATCAGACAGACCGAGCTGTGTAACGGTGTCTCTCAGGGCTCCCGCGATCTGAGCGCTTGAGTATGTGCTTGGGTCTCTTCTTTACGGGTTGCGTGTAGCTTGACCCTCATCCCCATGGGGAACGAGGAGTTTCCCAGACATTGCGTTTCGGGCCCAGCGTAGCTGGGAGCTAGCATCTCCTACCCCCCCCCCCCCCCTAATTGTTGAACCCTCGTAGTCCCCTTTGGCCCGAGGCTCCTCTCTCGGATGGTCCAAACCATATGACCTTAAATTGTGTTGTCGGTCCAAACCATACGACCTTAAACTGTGTTGTCAGTCCAAACCATATGACCTTAAACTGTGTTGTCGGTCCAAACCATATGACCTTAAACTGTGTTGTTGGTCCAAACCATGCGATCTTAAACTGTGTTGTTGGTCCAAACCATACGACCTTAAACTGTGTTGTTGGTCCAAACCATATGACCTTAAACTGTGTTGTCGGTCCAAACCATATGACCTTAAACTGTGTTGTCGGTCCAAACCATAAGACCTTAAACTGTGTTGACAGTCCAAACCATATGACCTTAAACTGTGTTCTTGGTCCAAATCATACGACCTTAAACTGTGTTGTTGGTCCAAACCATATGACTTTAACTGTGTTGTCAGTCCAAACCATATGACCTTAAAATGTGTTGACGGTCCAAACCATATGACCTTAAACTGTGTTGATGGTCCAAACTATATGACCTTAAACTGTTTTGACGGTCCAAACCATATGACCTTAAACTGTGTTGACGGTCCAAACCAAATGACCTTAAACTCTGTTGTTGGTCCAAACCATACAACATTAAACTGTGTTGTTGGTCCAAACCATACGACCTTAAACTGTGTTGTCGGTCCAAACCATACGACCTTAAACTGTGTTGTCGGTCCAAACCATATGACCTTAAACTTTGTTGTTGGTCCAAACCATATGACCTTAAACTGTGTTGTTGGTCCAAACCATATGACCTTAAACTGTGTTTTCGGTCCAAACCATATGACCTTAAACTGTGTTGTTGGTCCAAACCATACGACCTTAAACTGTGTTGTTGGTCCAAACCTTACGACCTTAAATTGTGATGATATCGTCCCGGATTCGTGTTCGGTCCCTCGACTCGAGCATTTCCCCGGACAGCACATGGTAAGTAGGTCCTAGGTCCTCATTCATGTCGGGTTTTGTAACTGCCTTGCCATGTGTCCATTTCTCCCCTTACCCATTCATGGTCCAAGCTCTAAGACCTTAAACTAAGATGCTTCCAAGAACTACGTATAGCATGATTCTCATCCTTATGAGATACATAGGAGCGCCTGGGGTACTTCCCCGCGGGCCCAGCCTACTTCCGCTTTCAGTCCCTTGACCTAAAACCTCTCCTAAGGGGGTTGTGCGGTGTGATATGGGATTATTCCCTCATTCATGTTGGGTTGTTCACCGCGCCGTACACACCCACTATTCCCATTCACGCCAGGTGTTTGAGTTACTCCACCGTGTTCCTCTTATGTTTCCGTCCGACCTTTGGTCCGAGTTCTAAGACCTAAAACTAATATCATTTCTTTGGCTTTTTACGACTCGCTCTATCTTGTGGGATTGCACAATATGGTGCGAGATTATATCCTCATTTACGTCGGGTTACTCGCCGTGTCGTGCTCCTCCCCAGATGAGACGTATTCCGTCCCGCATGACGTTAAACTGTATTTTGTCCCGCATGACGTTAAACTGTATTTCGTCCAACATGAAGTTAAACTGTGTTTCAAGAACTACATGTGGCTTGATTCTCATCCTAATGAGATACGTAGGACCGCCCGGACATTTCTTCTTGGGTCCAGCACCAGGGATTACCGAACCTCGTCCTCCCTTATTGTCGGCTCCTCGGCCCGACTTCATGGGAAGTGGTGTAATCGGGACATCTACCCCGAGCAGGTTTGGGATGCCCCATGGTAATAATGGGAGGTGGCAGTTCTCTCGCCAAAGAGGTCCTGCCTGGAAATTGGGATGACCCGTGATCCGGTCGATATGTTCGCCTAATGAACCTTCTCCATGGTGGTGCATTTTCGGGAGTGTTGGACTCTGTTCGAACAAACCACCACTCCACCTTCCACGCTTTGCGTCCCCCCTTATTCGGATCCTCATTTCCTTTCATGTTTGATGAGACCCCCTAACAGTATGGATACTCGACCTATGGTCAGCCCTCATTTATTGTCCCCATTCCAGGCCAACATGATATGGATGTTGTGTTTCCGCCACGGTTGACAGTTATCCTCCATCGTTGTGCCCCAATGTGTTCCGAATTTGGGCAGCGTGATTCACCCTTCCTCTCCATCCCCCTATGTTCGGATGGATTTCAATGCCCCCAGCATCGCCTCGCTCGTCTGTTAGAGCACATTGAGAAGTCGACACATCAATCGGCCCGGGGTCTCCTCAGAAGTCCAGGCCCAATTTTGGACGCCTGAAGCTTGGTCAATGCCCCACAGTTGAACGAAATGATGGCACGAGCATCTTCTGCTTCTCGCGTTGGGCACGACCCACTGGAGCCTAGGGATGATTTGTTATTCGTTTCGAAACTATGGTTGAGCACATTAAACCAAGGGTACAAATGAGTGGATTTGGCCATATATTGGATTGAGACGATGAGCAGTACAAGAAAAAAAGTTCATGAGATGGAAAAAACAAAGCCCTTAGGGATCAGCGTGCTGAAGCGATCTTCCTAGCGCCGCTACCCTTTGGCTGGTAGCCTCCCGGACCACTTCTCTCTCTTTGAAGACTCTCTCCTCATCGGCCACCACAGAGCGCAGCTCGCCAGCCCTAGCTTGTTCCTACGCCTGCTCGGTTCGAAGTACGGTCATTTGGTGACACGCCTCCACCGGTTGTTCTTGCGCGTCAGCCAACTGGGCTGTCAGTTGCTCCACGAGCTCAGAGCATGTTGCGATGAAGGCCTCCTTATCTGTCGCTTGCCCTTCGAGGTGTCGGACTTCCTGCTCCACCCTTATCAACGCTTGAGCGCTCACCGATCCTTCCCGGCACTGGGCAATGTTGGTGTGCCGGCTGCTCTCACGTATCTTCTCAGCCATGTAATCACGGACCGTCAGATGAAGACGCTGAGCGTCAGCCCCTCCTGCGCACAGTAAGTGCATCTAGGTCTGAAGTGATCCCATCTGCCTCAGCCAATCTGACTGGGGGTGCCTGACGAAGCTCTGGATACACTTCCACCCTTTGCGTCATGTCATCCGGCTCTCCTCGGCTGCCTCTGAGTCTGAGTCATCTATCTCCTCAGGGTTAGCGGGTCGGTATATGGGGATGGCAGCCAGCATATCAGCAGTGGGATCCGCCCCAGGGATGTCTTCGTGAGGAATAGGATCCTTGACGTCCGAGAAACCTTCTTCTCTCACCCCAGCAGCAATGATGCCTCCACCAGCTTCCAAACTCGTCTCAGGAACAGCGCCGCTGATGTCCGCCGCCCCCTGTTCATCAATTTTCGGGGCCGACTCAGTGCAGAGAGCATGTTCCGAACAAGGTGGTATGTCCGTCGCTGGTCCACTCACGGATGGCCCGGGCTCCGTAGCCTGACGTGCCTCCAGTGTTGAGATCACTGCGCAAGGAATACGCTGGTAATACGGGATCGTTTTCCACCAAGCGCCAGTAGTGAAGTGTGAGACTTACAGGAATCCATAGCGTCGGTCCCTAGTGTTTCGGCCAATGCAGGAGCCACCATAAGGGGAGACCCCTCCGTGCTTGTTAATTCAATGATGGGTGTCAGATCCCCATCATGTCCCACTGGTTCCTCTCCTCCCTCCTCTAGTGGGGACTCCCGTCCAATGCTCAACTTCTCCTAAGTAGGATGGGGAAGTGAGTTAGAAGTTGGAAAGGAGAATGGATGAATGAGGGAAATGAATGAAGATAGAGACAAACCTCGAGAATCTTGGTTATGTCGAGATCAGAGTCGGCAATCTCACCGCTCTCTCGGAGACTCCCTTGGTAGGTCACCCCTTGAGACCCCTCACCTTCGGGCTCTTCTTCTTCGTCTTCTCCCTCTCCTTCGTCCTCTCCAGTTTCCTCCTCCCCCTCCGGCTCCTCGTCACTGTCGCCTTCTCCCGGGGGTATCACTTCTGGATCATGCTCCTGGACGAGCATCACTTTCACTAGGAAAGGTGGCTCCACACGCCACCCCCTATGGAATGCGTATGCGTCCATGGCCATCAGATAAGCATGCCGCTGATGGAAGTTTACTCGGTCGGTAATTCGATTGAGCCTGACCTATGGCAGTTGGATCCCGTTTTGCATTATCTTCTGCCAGATGGCTTCGACGCTCAGCGATTGCCGCAGGGTCATCCAGGCCGACCACAGTGCCGGGAGAATTGCTTCTTTGGAAGGTTCGAGCATATTTCTTATCTGCTTCCCGGGCAGTTCCCTGGTTGCCTCATGTGACCCCCCTGTGGGTAACGAGGACGTGGCAGCACCACGTGATGTTCCTGCCGCCGAAGTCCCGGCCTGCGCAGGCCTTGCTGCCTGACGCGCCCTTGGTCCTCCCCTTCCAACGGCACCGTGCCTTCTTTCCCGTCGCCCGGTTTCCGCGTGAGTAACCTCGAGTTGCCGGACACGCTTGCATAATATCCCCTCAGGGTACGCAATGGTCCAGTGTTCGGCATATTCGGTTGCTAGGCCGGCATCGACCCCGGCGGGGGGAAGAGTGACGAAATCGCCAGAACCGAAGGTGGTAAACATCAACCACATCTGGCGTAGGATGCATGGATTCTTCTCCTTCCAGACAGCCGTGAATACCTTCTTCGGCATTCGCTGGAGGCACCCTAACTGCCTGGCGAATCGGGATGGTATGTAAGGCTCGCAGATCACCTTCCCGTCGATCCGAGCCACGAGCACCCCACCCTGAATGCTCTGGAAGTATTCCTGCTGTTCCAGAGAGCCTCGACCGTTGTCCACCTGCTGGCCGACTGGGGTGGGGAACGTGCTGAAGTTGAATTTGGCATGATTTCCGATGCGGATCCTCACACCCTCCTCATTTAGCATCATCGGCGCCACCCCTGCGATGTTTAGAAAGGACGGTCGCAGACCGTTGCCCGGAGGACGGACAGCGTTTGGAAAAGTGTACCCGCCGAGATGAGCCGCCACCCAGCCGTGGAAGATCTGGAAGGGACCACATACTCTCTGAGGTGACTCCCCCTCGTGAGATGCACCCTAGGATGGTATAAGGCTTGTCCAGTACGGGGACGCCCAAGTTGAACCGTTTGTTGGCGGCCATGGAGCCCGCCATCACCAATGTCGCTGGGCGGATGCCCATCCTCGCATCCCGCACCGGCAAGAGACACCCGCTCAGGAATGCGGCAACGAACCCGACATACCGGACGTTTGGGTCCCAGTCCTTAATGACGCGGTAGCCCCATGACTGGTATTTCCCCGCCTCCAGGGTCCTCCAGTATGACCCGTCCCTGCTCCTCTGAGTTGCGATTGGGCACCGTTTGCCCCGTCCCGGCATCTTGACGGACAGATCCTTCTCGAGGAATAGGCTGAACCAGCCCTTGAAGGCAACGTCCTTCAGGAGTTCCTTGACCCCCAGCCTCTCTTTGGCCAACTCCAATAGCTTCCATGTCAGCAAAGGCGTCCGCAACCTGTCTCCCCAGGTGCTCTTTGGAGGAACGAACTCGTTGTATTAGTAACCCTCCAGTGGGATACCTCCGATGCAGTGAACGTCCCAGAGACTGATGCCAACTTTCCCATGATGAAGGTGGAATGTGTTGGTGTCCGGAGACCACCGGGTGAATAGCTCCGGTCCGAGTTCAGGCTGGTGGTGGAAGTGGAACTGCGATGTCCATACCGCCTCGAACAGGCCGATATACCACAGTTCGTCCCCGAACTGGTCACAGGTATGGCAGACCCAGAACGCCCAGGCCCATTCGATGGTGAAGTTTCCCCCGGACCGCAGGTCCCAATCCTTCAGCCAGCCATTCGTTTCATCTGTGATGCTCTGACGGAACGTGCTCGCGTAGAGGGCTGGAGAATCCTCTGCCACAGGCTCATCCCCGGTAATGGTCCTAGTCCTCGGGTTTAGAACATATACATCTATATGTCTGGTTTCCCTGGCAGGATGGACGTTGTTGGTGATGTTGTAGCGGGGAAGTTCGTCCTCCCGAGTCACCTAAGACCACGGCGTGTCCACCTCGAAGCCCGGCAGTGGCACCTTCTCCAGGATGCCAAAATTCCAGAGCGGGAGTTTGTCCGACAAGGGGTATGTCTTCTAGGCCGGAGTCAGCAGATTGAACAAGGTCAAATTGTTGGAGACAATCACCTTGGTGCCATAAACCTCCTCGTTCGCCGCCATTTCTTTCCTATGGGAAACGGATTCCCCCTCATCAACTCGGTTTGCAGCCATCTCGAATCTTTCGGGAGTTGGGCGAAATTAGGATGCAGTGCGCGGAATCGGAGATTTCTGCCTGAAATCTGAATGAGTTGCATGAAATCCTGGAGATGAGTGCGCAATCGGCACGCAAAGCACAGAAAATCCCGAATAGGTGCGAAATCACGGCCGAATTTCGTATGGAATTCCGCGCTGCCAGAGCATTTTTACGCGCAGCTGCGGAATCGATTTCGCGCACGAGAACGATGAGCTTATCGTGCGGAAAAAAGCAGAAGTACGGATTTGGGACCCAGCGCCCCTTTTTATAGGTGAGGCCAGGGTTTCGCGCCGCACGGAAAGAGGATTCCGTGCGCGTCCGTAGGTTTTGCGTGCCCCATTGGAATTTTGCACGCAACTTGACCAGGAGACTCAGCCCTTCGGCGTTTCGGCGTTTCCCTTGGAATCCGATCGTTGCGACCTCTCGCAGATCCAATTCCAAGGGGGGACATTTGTTGATGCCGAAAAAAAAGTCTGTAACTCTTGGAAGAAGTTTCTAAATGAAGAAGCGAAGTCATATTCGGAATCAGAGGCCCGATCTGGAGGCCCGAAAAGTGGTGCGTGAAAAATTGGGTGAAGTGCGCAGAAAAAATGTCCCGCGCGAAAGAAAACCCGGGATGCGCGAAAAGTCTTGGCGCCGGCGCGTAATAACTTCGCGCCCGCATCCCGCGGGGTTGATAATTCCGCGCCGCCGCCCCTGTTGCACAATAATTTCACGCGCCGCCTGGATTCCGCGTCGGAGGTCCCCTATAAATAGAAGGTGACCCAGAATGGTTTAGGGGTTGAGGAATCCGAAGTGACTCCCGTGCGCGCAATTTGGCTCCCCCCGTGCGCAAGATGACTTCCAGGTAATCCCTCATTTCGCGCAACCTTTCCCCGGAGTTCGCCTTTGCACGAAACTCCACCGGCTTCAGTAAATTTGCCCCCTCCCCCGGGTTCCAGCCTTGTGCGCAATCTGTGGCTCGTGCACGCAATACGCTGTCGTGCGCGCAAAACCCTGCACATAGTTCCCTCTCTGCGCACAATTCCCTTGCTCCAATTGCGCATTGTCCCGGTGTTTTGCGCGCAAACCTTCCCTTTTGCGCGCAAAGCCCAGGACCCCTCACCTTGACGCCCCTTGGCTACCCCCTGCACCGGCACCTGATGTCTCCCCTGCCGGGCATGCGCGCCATGCGTTGTTTTCCCGTACGACCTTCCAGGCTCGTGCGAAGTAACCTCAAGGTCCCTTGGGCCATGTTTCCCGTTGAGTGGCTTTGCCTTATGCTTCTTCTCATAGGCACGCTAACGGCTATTGCTTCTTCGCATAGCCACGCTAACGTGGACCCCCCGGTGGTTTTCCCTGCGGCCCCCTTCACTATGGCCTTGCCGATGCCTTCCCTCCCACAAGGGGTAGAGGTCGTTGGGCATGTAAGCCCTAGGGGTGTGGAGCGAACCCACCTCGTCCAAGTTGGAGGACGTTAAACTGCTAAGCACCTCATCCTTAACACATGACGTTAAACTTTTGTCTGACCCCGTGCTTCGCACGCAGGGTCCCCCCAGCTCGGACATTCTTTACTCCCACTCATCTCCACGGGAATGGACTCTTCCTCACATGGAATGAGATCCTCCTGGTCGGAGTGGCGTTTGTCCGCGGGGGAAGGGCCGCCTCAGAGTGTAAGCCCTTAGCCTCTCTTACGGATGATTGCACCCATGCATCTCTGTACTTCCCCCCTGCCAAGGCCAGTGGAGTCCTTTTCCAACTGTTCTTTGTCGCACCATGGGCCTCCACCCTGGAGTAAGCCCCGGTACCAAGGGCTGCTAACCACGCGTAAGCCCCTGTTTCCTCTTTGGGCCGCTCAACGGTAAGCCCCATTCCGCTTCTCACGGACGCACCCTTCGCGAGGTGATCGTCTGGTCCATTCCGCCTCTTGTTTCCCACACCGAGCAGGACTCACATGGGCTTAGAGTGTGCATCGACCATGACATCCTCTTATGGGCCGCCCCAGAGCGTAAGCCCCATCCCAGCGAACTACATGGACTTTGATCCGTGCTAATGCACGGTACGTAGGAAGCCTCCACGAGGTTCAAGCCCACCACCCGGTTGTCCCGACCTCTCCACGTCGGTTCTCTGACCTCCATGGGCCGCCTCAGAGCGTAAGCCCCAAACCATTCGTCCCGCATGACGTTAAACTGTATCGCGTCCCGCATGACGTTAAACTGTATCCCGTCCCGCATGATGTTAAACTGTATCCCGTCCTGCATGACGTTAAACTGTATCCCGTCCCGCATGACGTTAAACTGTATCCCATCCCGCATGACGTTAAACTGTATCTCATCCCGCATGACATTAAACTATATTCCCCCTCTCGGGCCATCTCAGAACGTAAGCCCCATGTCTCACTCCACCATCCATCCTGATCCTTACCTGGGCCGCCACATCCCGGTGAGATCATGCCACCCCATCCCACTCCATGAATCTGGAAGTCGCCCACATGATGGCCCCAATATCGGTGTTCCCCCTAGGGGCCCTTCAACCTGATCCATCTCCGCAAGATGTTAAACTCGTGACATACCCCGTGTTAAACATGGGAAGCTGAGGAAAACCTCAGATGGTACACATTCCCCGTGTTTGATGTGGGATGCATCGGGCTTCCGCGCCCTCGAGAATCCATGTGATGAGGGACCAAAGACAGACATGCCAACGACGCCCCAACGTGACCATTCTCCTCACCAAAGGTTTCTGCCCCAACAAGACCCCTTGGAGCATCTTGACGGAAGCAGCGTAATTAACTGGCGTCCATGTAGATATGGAACCGGGAATGAGCTTCACGAACCCGTCTTAAATCGATGAGGGAGACCCTGACTAGGTGATGAGTTCCGAGGAGGAATCCACGGAAGGAAGAACCGACATCACATCATCCTGGTTTCAATCAAGGAGCAGGCGTCCCTGAACAAGGAACGGATGCCGCCCGCCTTTGGAAAGCGGGAATGCAGGGCAACGAGCAGCGCATCCTCCCCAAAGACGGATGCGCGCGCCCCGACGAAAGCGTCGAAAACAATATTAACTACATTTTGAATTTTATAACAGTATTATACATATTACACATTTTCTAAGACATGGTATGTTAAAAAATAAATATTTCAGGTAAAATAAGTATTTTTCAAAAAATACAGTTTTGCCGCCTTTTGATGGAACTCCCACTTTAAATCTAGTTTTTGACAGGTTTATAAGTTCAATTTGAAAAAATAAAATTCTTCTTCGGAATCAGGATATAAAAATTTACTTTGGTTAAATTTTTCATATTATTCTGATAACTTTCATATTTTGATGAATAGTAAAAACACGCTAAATTTTACTTAAAAACAACTTTTTTCATCGAGATAATTTATATGGTTAAATTATAATAGTCAATTGTTTTAAAGTATAAATATAATATATTTTTACCATTTAATATAATTTATGTTATTACCCCTAATTTTACATTGAATTCATAGGTAAAAACATTTCAATCTTTGGCAATGTTTTAACTTTTAAAACTCATTTTCTTAACAACGGGATGAATTTTAATTTAATTACTGCAACTTATGTGTTTTGAATTTTGGAAAATGGATTCCATATTTGAATTAAGTGGGTCCAAATTATGTTAATAGGTTACTTTTATTTTTTTTTAATATTATGAATAGAAACTACGATAATTTTTATTTACTGCAAAGATAAATCGGGTAATTAAGGGTTAAAATAAGATTACAAAATTACCCTAACAAATGCCAAAATTCTATTGGATGGATAAAAGTCGACCCATGTCACCTAAGGGTTGGATTAGATTCATTTTATGGACTTTTGACCACGAAAATAATTTAATTATTATTAAAACCAAAGAAAGTGACAACATGTCACTCTCTTAAATCCTATAAGTATAATAATTTTAATTTAGTGATAAACTTCATAAAACATCGAACATGAATAGTCTCAAGAAAGATAATAAAATTATATACATCATGATAATTTATTTAGAATTTTTAGGGATTACATAATTGCATTAATGGTGATAAATTAATGATGCATAAATTTTTTATTAAGTGAGAAATCAGTAATATAGTTTTTATTAAAATAAAAATACCCCTTAAAAAGCCCAAAAACCTGATCAAAACTTATTTTTAATGTATATCTACACCATAAGAATCCAAGGACCTAATATATGACCATTTGGAGTCTTATAAAAGTGATTATGACGCTTATATTATTTTATGATGTCAAAGTTGTCACCTTCATAATTTAATAAATATAACTTTTTAAAATTTGGGTGTTTTAGAAGATAAATCCAACTAAACGTATTCTTATGAAATATAGAAGATTTATCTTCATCCTAGTATTTTAGTTTTAATTTTTATGCAACAAATAAGTATATTTAATAATTATACAAAAATGTTGTAGTAATTATTTTATTAAGTGAAATATCAAATAAATAGTTTTAAAAATAGTAAAATAAATATTATATGAACTATTTAATTTTCTCCACTAATTTTATATATTACTATTACACGTTAGGAACCTATTAAATATTTTATTTTGAATATATCCTCTATGTGTATTTTATTTAAATTCAAATAAATGAATAGTGTCAAAATAGACACTATTGTTATTTTATAAAAATAACATATTATTAAATTGTTTAAAAATCAAAAAAATATTTAAAAATTATAAATTTAAATTTATATACTCTAAAATGTCATAAAGTATCAAATTATGGAAAATTAACCACACATAAGTGAATATTTATAACCATTTAAAATTTAGAATTTTATTACCACAAATAAAATAAAATAGATTAAATAAGGATAAATCAAAAGGATAAGGTTTAATATAAAATCAAATCATGTCTAAATTTGATTGGTTGATGAGATTAAAACCCTATATTATCTCATCTTCTAATTGAGTCATTTTTGGATGTTTTTATGTGGGGTTTGAATTTATATTAAACTAATATTTTTTAGGATTCCAAAGGTGCCTCTCTCCTCCCTTATATAAGGGCACCTCCTCCCTCTCCTCTTTACACAACATTGAGCCTTAAATCTTGGCCAACCCCTAACCATTTACCTTATCAAATTCCCTATAAACATACTATAGGTCCTGTTCTTCTTCAAAAACCAATTTTAGTATCCTAAGAGGAGGTTTCAAAGAGGCGTGTCAAAGAAGAGGTAATATACTTTACCGATTCTTTCCAATTTATTTCTTCTTCTACTTCTTCTTCTTTATTTTTTTCATCATAAATTAATAACATAAGTATCACTAATATATTTATATTTTATTATAAATATTAATCAACCATGTTTCACCTTCTATCCATCCTACAGAAAACGAAATCACCGCGCGTGCGTACGTACGCAATACCGTCTCCACGCTGTGGTGTAATCTGTTTTTCCAACACCACCTTACTTGGATGGGTATAATGGTGTAAAGAATAACTATATATATTTATTATAACATCATACTGATTCTGATATATTATATCATCCACTAAAATTCAATTTAATAATTATGGGAACGATATCATTGCTCGTGCGTATGTACGGACTACCGTCTCCACGACGTGATGAGATTCATTCTCCATGTTAACCACTCAAGAATACTTATGAAGTATATATAATGAATAATAATGAAAGATATGACATGATAAAGCTACTGGATTTATTTATATATATATATATATATGTGTGTGTGTCACCTACTTACTTCCATTCATGTTAATAGGGAAAGAAAAACAGTGTTCATGCGTAGGTACGGCCTACCGTCTCCATGAGCAGTGTGTTTCATTTATCTATCTGTTATATATATATATATACTGAATATATATGATATATAAATCATGTTTTACATTCTGTAAGTAATTAAATAATGATATAATTAATAATAATATCAAGAACAACAAGCCCAAACACGTACGATAAATAAAATTATTTTAACAAAAACATTGCTTTAACATGGAATTTACAAAAGAACAGGTAATATAAAGTCATAAGTGAACCATATATGATATCATAACAATTAATATGATTATTTCATAATTCAATGACATTATTTAAATCATTATACATGAGGTTCAGATACATACGAAGCATATCGGACATAAGGTAAGGGATAACTATTCTAATCTCGTTCTTATCCGAGATTGTTTATTCGTAAGTATTTACTGGGGTTATTGTTATCATCAATTTACATGTTTTCTAAAAATGGTTTCATGTATGTTTAATGTCATTTTTACCCATTTTTTAATTTTACCACATGTTATGAAAGGAATCTTACTTTTGTTTGTCACACGAGTAACTTTTTGACTTTTCCGACAAAAGTATGAGGAGAATGTTATGTTTAACTTATAAGGGTGAATGGATTTTTACGGTTTCATAAATCCTTATTTTCAAGAAGATTAATCAACAAGATTTTATGACTATTTTCAACAAAATAATTTTCTTTGAAATTTTCATGGAATTTTGTGAAAAGAAAATGATTTTGAAGAAGAAAGGATATTTTCCTCAAGAATTCATTTCAAGTGTTTTATCAAAACGATTTCCCATCTAAGATGACATTATTTCTTATGTATATGTTTCAAGTATAATGTCTCTATGATTTACATGGTTTAACTTTTCTTATGTTGAAATATCCATTTGTTTTATATGGATTATGTGATGATTGGATGATATTTATGAAATCCATTTTATTATTTGGGTTATGATGAATGTTTTAAGTCTGTTTTGTGGCACAAGTAAGAATGATTTCAATATGAGATGGGTGGGACCTATATCTCCCTCCAATGATTTGGGTAAAGATTTATATCTCATGAGATAGACATGGCTGGAATGGTAAGTTAATCTGGTTCAGTGATACAGGACTGGAACGAGGAGTGAACTCGATTCATAAAGGGACTTTGTCCACTAAGATGGTCTTGGCAGCAATGTCTTGGCTAATATGGAATCATAACAATTTTTGAATAGTTTTCACAATTACATGATTTATTCCCATTCTATTTTATCAATATTGATGTTCCATTATGATACATGCTTTACGTACTTCCAATATTTATGTCTTTGCTAAATATTTTGATGTTTAAACATTATGTCCATGTTTTTAAGTTCAAATGTATATGGTTTGTTTTATTTTCTCCATGGTTACTCTTACTGAACATTTGAGCTCACCCTTTAAATGTTTTCTTTTCCCCAGGATTTCAAGAAAGGTTTTAGGTAAGAAAACCAAAAGGGGAATATCTTTATGGGATATGTTGAAGATCTTTAACCATGATTAGAGGATTACGATCCGAGTTTCCAAAGACACTAAACTATTACGGTCCTTTGGTGTCTATTTTTGTTATGTATTAATTATTCCGCAAAAGTAATGCAATGTCTATGTACGTCAAGCTTTGGGTCTCTACAATTGGTATCAGAGGCAAAGGAGGTAGGAATGAATCCAATCCTTGGGAACTCTAGCGTTGGATGAAGCATGGCTCTCCGCCCAAGGGCTTCATGAGGGAATGGCTGTCACTGGGAATGGTGGTGTGTCCCGCCCTGGGGGTGTAGCCACCCATGGAGTGCCCTGATAGGTATCAATTATAGTCCACTGGAAGTAATTCTAGACCGCTATAGTTGGTTTCAAAGGAAAGTTTTAGTTAACCTTTGGAAACTAGGACACGAAAACTTTAGTGAGATCCCTAGAGATATTTCTTAGGTATGTCTAGGGATGTCCCTAAGGTTAAGTATAAGTATTGTTTATAGTCCTATAATTATGGTAACGATATTATAATTAAACCTACGATGTTAGATATTGAAGGTACTCCCCCTTTATTATGTTGTTTCCCTAGCATGATTTTTTCCTCTCACACTATTCTTTTTTGGTTTTAGACGATGACTAGAACCCGAAGGAACCGTGTTGATCAATGTAATGGAAAATGCAATGATTTTCCTATTGAACAAACCAATGTTATGGGAGATGGAGTGAAAAATCTTATTTCTATACTTACACAATCTATGAATCATTCTGGACTTCCAAATGAGCAGTGAAGGGAACAATATTCTGTTGAGTCCTTCATGAGGCAACGTCCACCATATTTCAGTGGGTCTTCTAATCCACTTGTTGCTGAACAATGGATCAGTACCGTTGAAAAGATATTTTCCGTACTTCATTGTTCAGAACATGAAAAAGTTATTCTGTCCATTTACCGTTTAGAAGGTGAAGCAGACCAGTGGTGGACTCTAATTAAGAATATAAGGCCCCAATATGAAATTGAATCAATGGAATGGGACAAGTTCAAGAACTTGTCTTTCAATAAGTATTTTACTCATATTATTCGAACAAATATGGAAAAGGAGTTCCTTGAGCTTAAGCAAAAGGATGATGAATCTGTTGGTATATACGAGGCAAATTTTAAAAGGCTTGAAAGTTATTCATCTGGCCTTATCATCCAACCTGAAAGTAAAGTTGATCGATTATTCAGTGGCTTAAAACCAATTCTTCGAAGGGAATTAGCTATAAGAGACTTCAGTGGCTATGAAGAAATTGTGTGTTGTGCTATCAAGGTAGAACTGGAAGTTGGTGTTACATGTCCATCTCAAGGTTTTGACAAGAAACGAAAGATGGAGTTCAAGGAGAAATATCATAACAATGGTGAAAAGAAGATGAATGTTTCTTTATGCTCAAAGTGTGGAAAGAATCATGGTGTAGATTGTCTAAAAGGTACTAGAAAATGTTTTAAGTGTGGAAAATAAGGTCATCGAGTAGTTGAGTTTTGAAGTAATTGGAAAAAGGTAGCTAATGATTTGAATAGAGAAAAGACTACAGAGAACGCTCCACCAACACTTCAATGCTTAAAGTGCAAGGAAATGGGGCATTATGCTAATCAATTCCCTAATCCAAGGTTTAATGATGATCAACATGAGAAACCACTTAAGGAAAAGGATAAAGGGAAGTCACATGCGATCACTATTTGTGATGATGATAATGATGTTTTTGAATGATTAAGTGTTTATGTAATGGGATTTCAAAATAGTATCATGGAATCTCATTTATGATATCATGTAATTTTGGAATATCTATGTATTGGTTTTCAATAATTATATGGTACCGGTAACCATGAAAAGTGATTGAAATATTTTTGGAAAGAAGATGATATGCGCATAATGAATGGATAAATGGAAAATGAAACGAGCTCATGACTGATATAAGGACAAAGTTATATCATGGTTTGAGTATATAGAAATTTTGGGATTCTTGTATGTGTAAAGAGTTAACTTTCGACACCATTCATGTTTTCACTAAGGTTCAATGGGTATTCATTCTTCAAGATAATACATGACTAAGTTATTCAAATGTTTGGAATGTGACCAAACAAAAAGATATATCTTATGATATATGGGGGACAAATGAAGGAATTCAGATGCTCGGTAGATGACATTTCTAGTAATCGGACAGAAGTATTTTCGATAAGCCTAAATGTTGGAATAGACATAATATAGTATTGTTTAAGGCGAGAACTTTTTTTTTGTTATTATAGTATAGTTTTAGAAAAAGGAAAACCAGTAGGACGGGTGACAACCCGTTGCGTCGGACAAGGATGTGGGAATCGAACCCACGACTGAAGAGCGATAGGCCTTTATCGCCTACCACTGGCCTACAGGAAGTCCCTGGTTAGTAGAAACTAGTTTTATTTTCTATTAAGCGGTATGATAGATAAATTATAAGTCCATTTTTGGAACCATATACGATTAATCTCAACATAATATGGACTTATGTATACAACTTTTTCTAAACTTATGTTTGAGACATATGGAATGACCTATCATTCTATCACATGATCTGCTAACACTTCTCGAATAACAAATTCAACTTCATTTCATTAAGAGATGAAGTGGAAATTGTTCAAGGCACGAAAAACAGTGAGATTTTACCAAAATCAAGTAAGTATTTCTTGTATTTCAAAATTTTCATCTTTAGGGAAATGATATTGAAAACCAAAAATGTTGTCCTAGTGCTCTTATATCTGATGAATCATATGGTACCTTATATCATCACAAATTTATGGCATTGTGATTATTGGCTTTTTTATAGCCATGTTCTCTACCACTCTCCATCAGAACTTGATGGTTAGATTTTTCTTTCATATCCATATTTTCACCAATGTTCTCCTATGTGCAAACCCAATGATTAGTTAATTTGGGTAACTGTTACATTTCATACTTTAGTTTTTAAATATAGGTTTTGGTATTCCCTTTTTACGATGTGGGTTTCTATTAAAGAAAATTTCAAGTAGTAAACCATTTATAACCCTGGCGAATTTCGAGGGCGAAATTCTTTTTAAGGTGGGTAGAATGTAACACCACGAGATTTTATGAGAAATATTCTTTTTTTAATTTCTTTTATGTCTTATGATTGTGCGTAACACCAAAGGGATATTTCATTACATGCATCATTGACTTGGCTTGCATTACACGCAATCACGACCTTCCTCGATAGCGTGTGTAGTACGCAATACCGGGTTTCACTAAATAATGATATATTATTATAATAATATGAACTTGCTGTTATGAATAATATTAACTAAATTTTGAATTTTATAACATTATTATTCATCTTACACATTTTCTAAAACATGGTATGTGAACAAAATAAATTTTTCAGGTAAAATAAGTATTTTTCAAAAAATGCAGTTTTGCCGCCTTTTGATGACGCACCCATGTAAAATCTAGTTTTTGACAGGTTTATAAGTTCAATTTGACAAAATAAAATTATTTTTTGGAATCAGGATATAAAAATTTACTTTGGATAAAATTTTCATATTATTCTGATAACTTTCATATTTTGATGAATAGTAAAAATATGCTAAATTTTACTTAAAAACAACTTTTTTCATCGAGATAATTTATATGGTTAAATTATAATAGTAAATTTTTTAAAGTATAAATATAATATATTTTTACCATTTAATATAATGTATGTCATTACCCTTAATTTTACATTGAATTCATAGGTAAAAACATTTCAATCTTTGGCAATGTTTTAACTTTTAAAACCCGTTTTCTTAACAACGGGATGAATTTTAAATTAATTACTGCAACTTATTTGTTTTGAATTTTGGAAAATGTATTCCATATTTGAATTCAGTGGGTCCATATTATGTTAATAGGTTACTTTTATTTTTTTGATATTATTAATAATAACTGCGGTAATTTTTATTTACTACAAAGGTAAATCGGGTAATTAATGGTAAAAATAAGATTATAAAATTACCCTAATAGATGACAAAATTCTATTTGATGGCTAAAATTCGACCCATATCACCTAAGGGTCGGATTATATTCATTTTATGTACTTTTCACCATGAAAATTATTTAATTATTATTAAAACCAAAGAAAGTGACAACACGTCACTCTCTTAAATCTTATAAGTATAATAATTTTAATTTAGTGATAAAATTCATAAAACTTTGAACATGAATAGTCTCCAGAAATCTAATAAAATTATCTAAATTATGATAATCTATTTAGAATTTTTAGGGATTAAATATCTGTCATTAATGGTGATAAATTAATGATGCAGAAATTATTTATTAAGTGAAAAATCAGTAATATAATTTTTATTGAAATAATAATACCCATTAAAAGTACCAAAAACCTGATCAAAACTTATTTTTAATGTATATCTACACCATAATCATACAATGACCGAATATATGACCGTTTGGAGTCTTATAAAAGTGATTATGACACTTTTATTATTTTATGATGTCAAAGTTGTCACCTTCATAATATAATAAATAGAACATTTTAAAATTTGGGTGTTTTAGAAGATAAATCCGACTAAATGTATTCTTATGAAAGAAATAAGATTTATCTTCATCCTAGTATTTTAGTTTTAAATTTTATACCACAAATAAGTATATTTAATAACTATACAAAAATGTTTTAATAATTATTTTATTAAGAGAAATATAATATAAATGGTTTTACAAATAATAAAATAAATATTATATGAACTATTTAATGTGATCCACTAATTTTCTAGATTACTATGACTTGTTAGGAACCTATTAAATATTTTAGTTCGAATATATACTTTGTGTGGATTTTATTTAATTTCAAATAAATAAATAGTGTCAAAATTGACACTATTGTTATTTTATAAAAATAACATATTATTAAATTGTTTAAAAATCATAAAAATATTTAAAAATTATAAATTGAAATTTATATAGTCTAAAATTTCATAAAGTATCCAATTATGGAAAATTCATATCACATAAGTGATTATTTATAACCATTTAAAATTTTGAATTTTATTACCATACATAAAATTAAATAGATTAAATAAGGATAAATCAAAATGATAAGGTTTAATATATAATCAATACTTGTATAAATTTTATTGGTTGATGAGATTACAACCCTTTAACATTTCATCTTATAATTGAGTCATTTTTGGATGTTTCTATGTGGGGTTTGAATTTATATTAAACTAATATTTTTGAGGATTCCAAAGGTGCCCCTCTCCTCCCTTATATAAGGGCACCTCCTCCCTCTCCTCTTTACACAACTTTGAGCCTTCAATATCAGAAAACCTCTTCCCATTTCCCCTTTAAAATTCCCTATAAACATACTAGAGGCCCTGGTCTTCTTCAAAACCCAATTTTAGTATCCTAAGAGGAGATTTCAAAGAGGCGTGTCAAAGAAGAGGTAATATACTTTACCGATTCTTTCCAATTTATTTCTTATTATACTTATTATTATTTATTTGTTTCATCATAAATTAAAAACATCAATATCACTAATATATTGATATGTTATTATAAATATGAAACAACCATATTTCACCTTCTATCCATCCTACGGAAAATGAAATCACCGCACGTGGGTACGCACGGAATACCGTTTCCACGCCGTGGTGTAATCTGTTTTTCCAAAACCACCTTACATGAATGGGTATAATGGTGTAAATAATAACTATATATAGTTATTATAACATCATACTGATTCTGAGATATTATATCATCCACTCCAATCCAATTCAATAATTATGGGAATGATATCATCGCTCGTGCGTACGTACGGACTACCGTCTCCACGACGCGATGAGATTCATTCTCCATGTTAATCATTTAAGAATACTTATGAAGTATATATAATGAATAATAATGAAATATATGACATGATAAAGCTACTTTATTTATGTATATATATATATGTAATCTACTTACTTCCATTCAAGTTAATAAGGAAAGAAAAATAGCATTAATGAGTACGTACGGCCTACCGTCTCCATGAGCGGTGTGTTTCATTTATCTATATTATATATATATATACACACATATATATATACAGATTATATATGATATATAAATAAAGTTTTACATTCTGTAAGTAAGTAAATAATGATATAAGTAATAATAATATCAAGAAAAACAAGTCCAAACACGTACGATAAATAAAATGATTTTAACAAAAACGTTGCTTTAACATGGAATTTACAAAAGAACGGGTAATATAAAGTCATAAGTGAACCATATATGATATCATAACAATTAATATGATTCTGTAATAAGTAAATGACATTATTTAAATCATTATACAGGAGGTTCGGATACATACGAAGCATATCAGACATAAGGTAAGGGATAACTATTCCAATCTCGTTCTTATCTGAGATTGTTTATTCATAAGTATTTATTGGGGTTATTATTATCATTCATGTCCATTTTTTCTAAAAATGGTTTCATGTATGTTTAATGTCATTTTTACCCATTTTTTAATTTTACCACATGTTATGAAAGGAATCTTACTTTTGTTTACCACACGAGTAACTTTTTTGACTTTTCCGACAAAAGTACAAGGAGAATGTTATGTTTAACTCATACGGGTGAATGGATTTTTACAGTTTCATAACTCCTTATTTTCAAGAATCTTAATCTAAAAGATTTTATGAATATTTTCAACAAAATAATTTTCTTTTAAAATTTCATGGAATTTTGTGAAAAGAAAATGATTTTGAAGAAGATAGGATATTTTCCTCAAGAATTCATTTCAAGTGTTTTATCAAAACCATTTTCCATATAAGATTACATTATTTCATATGTGTATATTTCAAGTTTAATTTCTCTATGATTTACATGGTTTCACTTTTCTTATGATGAAATATCCATTTGTTATATATGGATTATGTGATGATGGGATGATGTTTATGAAACCCATTTTATTCTTTGGGTTATGATGAATGTTTTAAGTTTGTTTTGTGGCACAAGTAAGAATGATTTAAATATGAGATGGGTGGGACCTATATCTCCCTCCAATGCATTGGGTAAAGATTTATATCTCATGAGATAGACATGGCTGCAATGGTATGTTAATCCGGTTCAGTGATATAGGACTGGAACGAGGAGTGAACTCGATTCTGAAAGGGACTTTGTCCACTAAGATGGTCTTGGCAACAATGCCTTGGATAATATGGAAATCATAACAATTTCTTAATGGTTACCACAATTACATGATTTATTTCCGTGCTATTTTATCAATATGGATGTTCCATTAGGATAAATTCCTTACGTACTTCCAAGATTTATGTCTTTGCTCAAGATTTTGATGTTTAAACAATATGTTCATGTTTTTAAGTTCAAATGTATATGGTTTGTTTTATTTTCTCCATGCTTACCCTTACTGAGCATTTGAGCTCACCCTTTATATTTTTTCTTTTCCCTAGGATTTCTAGAAAGGTTTTAGGTAAGAAAACCAAAAGGGGAAGATCTTTTATGGGATATGTTGAAGATCTTTCACCATGATTAGAGGATTACGTTCCGAGTTTCCAAAGACACTAAACTATTACAGTCCTTTGGTGTCTATTTTTGTTATGTATTAAGTATTCCGAAAAAGTAATGTAATGTCTATGTACGTCAAGATTTGGGTCTCTAAAGTTGGTATCAGAGGCAAAGGAGGTAGGAATGAATCCAATCCTTGGGAACTCTCACATGTGAGCATTGGATGAAGCATGGCTCTCCGCCCAAGGGCTTCATGAGGAAATGGATGCCACTGGGAATGGTGGTGTGTCCCGCCGAGGGGGTGTAGCTGCCCATGGAGTGCCCTGATAGGTATCAATTATAGTCCACTGGAAGTAATTCTAGACCGCTACAGTTGGTATTAGAGGAAAGGTTTAGTTAATCTTTGGAAACTAGGACACGAAAATTTTAGTGATATCCCTAGAGATATTTCTAAGGTATGTCTAGGGATGTCCCTAAGGTTAAGTATATGTATAGGTTATAGTCCTATAATTACGGTGACGATATATAATTAAACCTACGATGTTAGATATTTAAGGTACCCCCCCCCCCCTTTATTATGTTGTTTTCCCTAGAATGATTTTTTCCTCTCACACTATTCTTTTTGGGTTTTAGACGATGGCTCGAACCCGAACGAACCGTGTTGATCAATGTAATGGAAAATGCAACGATTGTCCTCTTGAAAAAACCAATGTTATGGGAGATGGAGTGAAAAATCTTATTGTTATACTTACACAAGCTATAAATCATTCTGGACTTCCAAATGAGCAGAGAAGGGAATAATATTCAATTGAGTCCTTCATAGGGCAACACCCACCTTCTTTCAGTGGGTCTTCTAATCCACTTGTTGATGAACAATGGATCAGTACCATTGAAAAGATATTTTCCATACTTCACTGTCCAGAACATGAAAAATTCATTCTGTCCATTTACTGTTTAGAAGGTGAAGCAGACCAGTGGTGGACTCTAATTAAGAATACGAGGCCCCAAGATAAAATTGAATCAAAGGAATGGGACGAGTTTAAGAACTTGTTTTTCAATAAGTATTTTCCTCATATTCTTCAAATAAAGATGGAAAAGGAGTTCCTTGAGCTTAAGAAAAAGGATGATGAATCTGTTGGTATATACGAGGTGAATTTTACAAGGCATGCTAGGTATGCATCTGGATTTATCATCCAACCTGAAATTAAAGTTGATCGATTCTTCAGTGGCTTAAAACCAAGTCTTTGAAGGTCATTAGCTATAAGAGACTTTAGTAGAAATGAAGAAATTGTGTGTTGTGCTATCAAGGTCGAACTGGAAGTTGGTGTTACATATCCATCTCAAGGTTTTGACAAGAAACGAAAGATGGAGTTCAAGGAGAAATATCATAACAATAGTGAAAAGAAGATGAATATTTCTTTATGCACAAAGTGTGGAAAGAAACATGGTGGAGATTGTCTAAAAGGTACTAGAAAATTTTTTAAGTGTGGAAAAGAAGGTCATCGAGCAGTTGAGTGTCGAAGTAATGGGAAAATGGTAGCTAATGATATGAATAGAGAAAAGACTACAAGGAACGCTCTACCAACACTTCAATGCTTCAAGTGTAAGGAAATGGGGCATTATACTAATCAATTCCCTAATCCAAGGGTAAATGATGATCAAGGGAAGTCACATGCGATCACTATTTGTGATGATGACAACGATGTTGTGGAATGATTAAGTGTTTATGTAATGGGATTTAAAAATAGTATCATGGAATCTCATTTATGATATCATGTAATTTTGGAATATCTATGTATTGGTTTTCAATAATTATACGGTATCGGTAACCATGAAAAGTTATTGAAATATTTTTGGAATGAAGATGATATGCGCATAATGAAGGGATAAAGAGAAAATGAAATGATCTCATGACTGATATAAGGACAAAGTTATATCATGGTTTGAGTATATAGAAATTTTGGGATTCTGGTATGTGGAAAGTGTTAAATTTTGACAGCATTCATGTTTTCACTAAGTTTCAATGGGTATTCATTCTTCAAGAGAATACATGACTAAGGTATTAAAATGTTTGGAATGTGACCAAACTAAAAGATATATCTTATGATATATGGGGGGAAAATGAAGGAATTCTGATGCTCGGTAGATGACATTTCTAGTAATCGGACAAAAGTATTTTCGATAAGCCTAAAGGTTGGAATGGAAATCATATAGTATTGTTTAAGGCTAGAACTTTTTGTTATGTTTTTATAGTATAGTTTTAGAAAAAGGACAACTCGTAGGACGGGTGACAACCCGTCGTGTCGGACAAGGCTGTAGGAATCGAACCCACAACCGAAGTACGACTGGACTTTATCGCCTACCACTAGCCTACAGGAAGTCCCTGGTTAGTAGAAACTAGTTTTATTTTTTATGAAGTGGTATGATAGATGAATTGTAAGTCTATTTTTTGAACCATATACGATTAATCTCACCATAAGATGGACTTATGTATACAACTTTTTCTAACCTTATGTTTCAGACAGATGGAATGACCTATCATTCTATCACATGATCTTCTAACACTTAAAGAATAACAAATTCAACTTCATTTCTTTATGAGATGAAGTGGAAATTTTTCAAGGCACGAACAATAGTGAGATTGTACCAAAATCAAGTAAGTATTTCTTCTATTTCATATTTTTCATCTTTAGGGAAATGATATTGACAACCAAAGATGTTGTCCTAGTGCTCTTATATCTGATGAATCAGATGGTACCTTAGATCATCACAAATTTATGGATTTGTGATTATTGTCTTTTTCATATCCATGTTCTCTACCACTCTCCATCAGAACTTGATGGTTAGATTTTTCTTCCATATCCATATTTTCACCTATGTTCTCCTATGTGGAATCCCAGTGATTAGTTAATTTGGGTAACCGTTACGTTTCATACTTTAGTTTTTAAAGATATGTTTTGGTATTCCCTTTTTATGATGTGGGTTTCTATTAATGAAAATTCCAAGTAGTATACCATTTATAACCCTGACGAATTTCGAGGGCGAAATTAATTTTAAGGGGGGTAGAATGTAACACCATGAGATTTTATGAGAAATATTATTTTTTAATTTCTTTGATGTCTTATGATTATACGCAACACCAAATGGAGATTTCATTACACGCATCCCTGACTTGGCTTGCATTACAAGCAATTGCGACCTTCCCTGATAGCGTGTGTAGTACGCAATACTGGGTTTCACTAAACAATGATATATTATTATAATATTATGAACTAGCCTTTATGAATTGTATTAAATAAATTTTGAATTTTATAACATTATTTTTCATCTTACACGTTTTCTAAAATATGGTATGTGAACAAAATAAATTTTTCAGGTAAAATAATTATTTTTCAAAAAATACAGTTTTGTCGCCTTTTGATGGCGCTCCCACTTTAAATCTAGTTTTTGACAGGTTTATAAGTTCAATTTGATGAAATAAAATTCTTCTTTGGAATCAGGATATAAAAATTTACTTTGGATAAATTTTTCATCTTATTCTGATAACTTTTATATTTTGATGAATAGTAAAAACACGCTAAATTTTACTTAAAAACAACTTTTTTCATCGAGATAATTTATATGGTTAAATTATAATATTCAATTGTTTTAAATTATAAATAGAATATATTTTTACCATTTAATATAATTCATTTCATTACCCTTAATTTTACATTTAATTCATAGGTAAAAACATTTCAATCTTTGGCAATGTTTTAACTTCTAAAACTCATTTTCTTAACAATAGGATGAATTTTAAATTAATTACTGCAACTTCTGTGTTTTGAATTTTGGAAAATGGATTCCATATTTGAATTCAGTGGGTCCAAATTATGTTAATAGGTTACTTTTATTCTTATTTTTTTGATATTATGAATAGTAACTACGGTAATTTTTATTTACTGCATAGGTAAATCGGCTAATTAAGGGTAAAAATAAGATTATAAAATTACCCTAACACATGCCAAAATTCTATTGGATGGATAAAAGGTGACCCATATCACCTTAGGGTCGGATTAGATTCATTTGATGGACTTTTTACCTTGAAAATAATTTAATTATTATTAAAACCAAAGAAAGTGACAACATGTCACTCTCATAAATCTTATAAGTATAATAATTTTAATTTAGTGATAAAATTAATAAAACTTCGAACATGAATAGTCTCCAGAAATCTAATAAAATTATATACATCACGAGAATTTATTTAGAATTTTTAGGGATTAAATAATTGTCATTAATTGTGATACATTAATGATGCAGAAATTATTTATTAAGTGAAAAATCAGTAATATAGTTTTTATTGAAATAATAATACCCATTAAAAGGCCCACAAACCTGATAAAAACTTATTTTTAATGTATATATACACCATAAGAATCCAATTACAGGATATATGACCTTTTGGAGTCTTATAAAAGTGATTATGACACTTATATTATTTTATGATGTCAAAGTTGTCGCCTTCATAATTTAATAAATATAACATTTTAAAATTTGGGTGTTTTAGAAGATAAATCCGATTAAATGTATTATTATGAAATATATAAGATTTATCTTCATCCTAGTATTTTATTTTTAATTTTTATGCAACAAATAAGTATATTTAATAACTATACAAAAATGTTATAGTAATTATTATATTAAGAGACATATCAAATAAATGGTTTTAAAAATAGTAAAATAAATATTATATGAACTATTTTATGTGCTCCACTAATTTTATATATTAATATGACATGTTAGGAACCTATTAAATATTTTATTTCGAATATATCTTCTGTGTGGATTTTATTTAAATTCAAATAAAAGAATAGTGTCAAAATTGACACTATTGTTATTTTATAATAATAACATATTATTAAATTGTTTAAAAATCACAAAAATATTTAAAAATTATAAATTGAAATTTATATAGTCTAAAATGTCATATTGTATCCAATAAATTAAAATTCACAACACATAAGTGATTATTTATAACCATTTAGAATTTTGAATTTTATTACCACAAATAAAATTAAATAGATTAAATAAGGATAAATCAAAATGATAAGGTTTAATATAAAATAAAAATATGTCTAAATTTAATTGGATGAATATATTAAAACCCTATCTCTTCTCATATTTTAATTGATTCATTTTTTGGATGTTTTTATGTGGGGTTTGAATTTATATTAAACTAATATTGTTGAGGATTCCAAAGGTGCCCCTCTCCTCCCTTATATAAGGGCACCTCCTCCCTCTCCTCTTTACATAACTTTGAGCCTTCAAGCTCGGCCAACCCCTTACCATTTCCCTTCTCAACTTCCCTAGAAACATACTAGAGGTCCTGGTCTTCTTCAAAAACCAATTTTATTATCCTAAGAGGAGGTTTCAAAGAGGCATGTCAAAGAAGAGGTAATATGATTTACCGATTCATTCCAATTTATTTATTCTTCTACTTCTTCTTCTTTATTTTTTTCATAATAAATTAATAACATCAGTATCACTCATATATTTATATGTTATTATAAATATGAAACAACCATATTTCACCTTCTATCCATCCTACGGAAAATGAAATCACCGCGCGTATGTACGTACGGAATACCGTCTCCACGCCGTGGTGTAATCTGTTTTTCCAACACCACCTTACTTGGATGGGTATAATGGTGTAAAGAATAACTATATATAGTTATTATAACATCATATTGTTTCAGAGATATTATATCATCCACTCTAATTCAATTCAATAATTTTTGGAATGATATCATCGCTCGTGCGTACGTACGGACTACCGTCTCCACGACGCGATGAGATTCATTCTCCATGTTAACCATTCAAGAATACTTATGAAGTATATATAATGAATAATAATGAAATATATGACATGATAAAGCTACTGTATTTATGTATGTATATATATATATGTCATCTACTTACTTCCATTCAAGTTAATAAGGAAAGAAAAACAGCGTTAATGCGTACGTACGGCCTACCGTCTCCATGAGCGGTGTGTTTCATTTATCAATCTATTATATATATATATATATATATATACTGATTATATATGATATATAAATCATTTTTTACATTCTGTAAGTAAGTAAATAATGAGATAAGTAATAATAATATCAAGAACAACAAGTCCAAACATGTACGATAAATAAAATGATTTTAACAAAAATGTTGCTTTGACATGGAATTTACAAAAGAACGGGTAATATAAAGTCATAAGTGAACCATATATGATATCATATCAATGAATATGATTCTGTAATAATTCAATGACATTATTTAAATCATTATACAGGAGGTTCTAATACATACGAAGCATATCGGACATAAGTTAAGGGATAACTATTCCAATCTCGTTCTTATCCGAGATTGATTATTCGTAAGTATTTACTGGGGTTATTGTTATCATCCATGTCCATGTTTTCTGAAAAATGGTTTCATGTATGATTAATTTCCTTTTTACCCATTTTTTTATTTTACCACATGTTATGAAAGGAATCTTACTTTTGATTACCACACGAGTAACTTTTTGACTTTTCCGACAAAAGTACGAGGAGAATGTTATGTTTAACTTTTACGGGTGAATGGATTTTTAAGGTTTCATAACTCTTTATTTTCAAGAAGCTTAATCTATAATATTTTATTACCATTTTCATCAAAATAATTTTCTTTTAAAATTTCGTGGAATTTTGTGAAAAGAAAATGATTTTGAAGAAGAAAAGATATTTTCCTCAAGAATTCATTTCAAGTGTTTTATCAAAACCATTTTCCATCTAAGATGACATTATTTCATATGTGTATGTTTCAAGTATAATGTCTCTATGATTTACACGGTTTCACTTTTCTTATGATGAAATATCCATTTGTTTTATATGGATTATGTGATGATGGGATGATGTTTATGAAACCCATTTTATTCTTTGGGTTATGATGAATGTTTTAAGTTTGTTTTGTGGCACAAGTAAGAATGATTTCAATATGAGATGGGTGGGACTTATATCTCCCTCCAATGCGTTGGGTAAATATTTATATCTCATGAGATAGACATGGCTGGAATGGTAAGTTAATCTGGTTCAGTGATAAAGGACTGGAACGAGGAGTGAACTCGATTTAGAAAGGGACTTTTTCCACTAAGATGGTCTTGGTTGCAGTGCCTTGGCTACTATGGAAATAATAATAAGTGTTGAATGGTTTCCACAATTAAATGATTTGTTCCCATGCTATTTTATCAAGATTGATGTTCCATTATGATACATGCCTTGCGTACTTCCAAGATTTATGTCTTTGCTCAAGATTTTGATGTTTAAACATTATGTTTATGTTTTTAAGTTCAAGTGTATATGGTTTGTTTTATTTTCTCCATGATTACCCTTACTGAGCATTTGAGATGACCCTTTATATGTTTTATTTTCCCCAGGATTTCAAGAAGGGTTTTAGGTAAGAAAAACAAAAGGGGAAGATCTTTATGGGAGATTTTGAAGATCTTTCACCATGATTAGAGGATTACGTTCCAAGTTTCCAAAGACACTAAACTATTACGGTCCTTCGGTGTCTATTTTTGTTATTTATTAAGTATTCAGAAAAAGTAATGTAATGTCTATGTACGTTAAGATTTGGGTCTCTACAGTAATAATGAAATAAATACATAGCTATAATGAATATATTATATAAGTTCTAAAAATAAATATACTAATTTATTAAGGATTTTTTTACATATTCCAGAAAAACCATAATGAGATTGAACCATACATACTTCAAGGAATGATCAAAATACATGTTGGTTGAAAATGAACCTAATAATCAATGGGAAATCTTGAAGAACTAATAATGTACCAAAGTCACATCCATACAAGGAATTGGATAAACTAATCTTTTTCTTGGATTCACACTCATGATGGGTAAGGTGAAAGAATAAAAATTTCCATATACACCCATGTATAAATCTACAGTCAACAGCATCAATGACATTAGGTATCCACACACAATTTATAATAATATGCATGCCCTCCAAACATATTAAAATAAAAAAATATCACACACACACATAGACAATAACACACATAAACACACACACACAAATATATATATATAATTATTCTATCTAGGATGACAGGTTTTAAAATTCCATTAAAATAATTTATATCTATTAGGCTAATCCCGTAATAAATATTGGTATGTATAATTACAATGTATAAATATTAGCATAGTAATAATAACCCAATTAATTCTATACCATGTTAAAACTATGTTTTGTATAAAAAATATTTAGAGTAAGAACCCAATTTTGGTTGAATATTATTCTTCCCCCATGAAATTATCCACTCTAATACTATGATAATATGTGAGAGTGGTGGGGTCCCTTTCCAATTAATTAGTTTAATCCTAACCTAAAAGATAAAATGTGACCTAAAACACAACCAAATAAATTCTAGAAATGTAAAATATCAATATTTTGGTTTTTTTAATATGAGACATAGGATATTAAATATTACCATAATATTTATAAAACATAATCTATATAGAACCTTAGAGTTAAATTGTGTCATTAATATTGGAGGATGCCATCATATCCACAATATTATTAGAAACCTAAGAGGGAGGGAATTTAAATATTTTAATATTTCATATAGTAGATATAGAATATGGAAGTTGGGATTGAATTCCAACCTTCTCTCCACTAAGGGAGAGATCATATTATAAATTGGAGGATGATTGGATCCACCATGGAGAATAAAACCCCTTGGAGAAAGATAGAAAGGATATGAGAGAACATGGGAGTAGTTTCATGGTCTTGAATATCAAAAAATTGTTGTTAAAAATATTTATTAAGGAAATCATGATTATTTAAAATAATCAAATTACCGTAGTTTTAAAAAAACCTTTTTTCACAAACTAACCCATTACACCCTTGATATGGTCACCCAAACCAACCTATTGAATGGATTGAAGGGTTTCTTCGATCACCAAGGGATAAAAACAAGTTTTAGGGAATAAATATACACTCGTTGGGAATGATTTCACCTAGATAAATAATATTTAACATGAAGTGGATTTATACCAAAATTATAGAATGGAACATCCATACATTGGGAATTCATGCATCAATATAATAATAAATTTCAAAAGTAATATAATCCAAAAAATACAAAGTTAAAAATAAACATCTACCTCAAATCTAAGTACAATAAAAATTGAGATATAAATCTAGATACATGAAACACTAACCTGACCGATACAAAGGCAATCCAAAACACAAAAAATAAACCAAAAATATCAAGAAACTATCTCCACATTACCCATGGTCACCATCCATAACAACTTCTCCTATAGAAATCAAGAGAGAGTGAATTCCACATGCTATAGATTCTCAAAAATCCTAAACAAGAACCTGAAAATCCACTTAGTTTACAAAAATAGAGTTGTTTAAGTTGATTGTTAGACATGTATTTCCTTTTCCAAAACATTCCAATAACACTGGTTAGAAATAGAATATTTAAAAATTATTTTTTATACTGCTTAAATAAAACAAGCTCACAAAAATTTCATAAATCCTCTTTTAAAAACCCAATGATACTTTAAAACAATATAACTTTCCTTACTTTTAAAACCCTTTTTCAAAATAAACATTCCAAAATCATTTTAAAATCATCTCTATAAAATGGATATAGAAACAACCTAACACATCCAAATAAAACATCAACATGGAAATGACACAAAACTGCATGATACATAAATAAGACTCTAAAATAAAATAAGGATAAAGAAATCATAAACTAGAAGAAAGTATCAATAAAGAACGACCAAATAGAGGATACATCTAAAAAATCATATAAGAGACATATATAAATGGAATATAACGTCCTAGAAAAATAATGGAAAGAGTGAAGAAAAATCAAAATATAATATAGGCATAGAGGAGTGAAAATAAAATATGTATAATGATGGGAAACTACCAAACACACAATGAGATAATCCTGGACATAATTGGGTGGAATCATCTTCCATCCCAAATTATTATGTTCCTATATAATATCTACTCAACTTTATCTAACTAGTATAACTAATTTCAATCCCCTAGAAGGGGTCATAATACAGAACTTGGGGATACGAGTCCATATCATTAAGAAAAGTTTATAAATCATCAGTAAATCCATCATTATAATGCCTATATTACCCATAAGAAAAATAATATATGGTGAGGAAGGATGTTGTACATATTAAACACCCATTAATAATTGACCAAAAAAGAAAATAGTTCCTATAACATACCTAAACCCACCCTCTTACACTATTCAAACTAAATTCCTCACTTAAATCCACATAAATATCAACAAAAATCACATTAAAATCTCATATTAAAATAGGTTTCATGGATCTTAGTCATGTGTGTATCTTTGTTCAAGAAAAACCTTTATATAAGGTTCCAATCTGGCATTTTATTTGAAAAGTAATCATATTTTTTCAAAAACATTAATTAAAACCCATTTTGAAATCAATTTCATTTATAAATACCGTTTCAAGGAACCAAACATTACTTAAGGAATAATTTTATAAAATCTAAATATAAATCCCATTCAAAAAAACATTTCAAATCTAGTGTCATATTAAAAACTTCCTTTGATTTATTGAAAACATGTTTCAGTTAAAACACCCTTTAAAACCAACAATGTCAATAAACCATAAAAAACCTAGTAATAATATCACCAAAAAATTAAACAAACACAATAAACATGAATATCAATAATAAATATAATAATGTGATCAAAACACATGTTAAAGTATATATAATATAAATTAACAAACCATAACCCCTTAAGACTCAGGATTTTTCGAGGTAAAATCAATAAATTTTTTTAAAAAACCTTTTTAAATACCAATCCCATTAACAATTCATCTTGGTCCCTTATATTAATCCATAGCATGCATAATTTTTAAGGAAACCCATTTTTTAATCCACAAACAAAACATGTAATTTTAAGAAATATTAAATTCATGGAAACACCAAACTAGTTTAAGTGTAGATGATAAAAACCCTTCAAATATGAAGAGATAAAAGTATGTGTAGGATTATACAAAACCTAGGAATAAAAACCTTAAATAATTGGAACTAAATAACACCTATGCTTTTTCCAACACCACCCCAAGGAAATAGAAAAGGTTAAAAAGTGAAAAAGGAAAGGAGGAGAGAAAATAGGGGCCAAACCATAAAGTATCCATTGAGGATCAAAGGAAATAATCTAAATCCCAAGGGAAAATAAGGGAGAGGTCATACCAGGGATCACCTCGGTTGGTGTTGAATAAATGTGGAGGGGGGAACCTTATGGGACTAAAATTGAGTAAAAAAACCAAAAATTCAAAAAACAAATAAAGTTCTAGTTGGGTCACATCGTTTGCCTACATAGTTTACTAAATAATACATCAATTGTGCATCCCTCCCTAAACACACATGCAATAAATCACATGGTTTGGATTAATATTTGAATAATCATGCAATAACTGTGTGAACCACTCAACTAAGAACTATAGAGGCTCTTGCACTATCATTGCATGGTTTATACTAATCATGGAAATGGAAATATTCTTGAATTTTGTTTAAAAAAATCAAATAAATTGACCCAGAACTCAATGTCAAGAAAGAACTAATAAATAAATTAAATAATAAAGAAGATAAAAGTTAGGTTGTGACACCTTTCGGTTCCAAAAATAGTACTTGGGGGGGAAAACATTGTCCACCCAGTGGCCACCGAGTACCTATTTTAGACCATTGGGTACCCATTTCTAGGATTGAAGGTTTTTCAATCCACCCTAGATACTACAAGGTACCCATTACTAAGGCTTTGAGAACATGATTCCACTACTATAACAAAACTTCATTCCCCCTCCATTTTCTGTCCATTATTATTCCATAACCATACAAAATTCATCTTCATCAGTTTAATAGATGAAAATAGAAAACTAGGGGAAAATAATGACACAAATGACATGGGGAATTCAATTTTATACAGGTAGGGATCCATGAACTAGTTTAATAGAAAATTCCACTTCTTGATTTGGACAATATCCAAGAAACTATTCTGGTGGATATCCATAAATTCTATAATAATTGGTATTATAAAAACCCAAATTTTAGTATTAATTCCCCATATATGAGTTTCATTTATTGAATAACTTGTTCCACACAACAACCCGAGCTAAAATGAAGAATATTTTATTTCATTAAGGTAATATATTGCAGAATGACGGAGATAAAAATTATTATTATAAGAATAAAATATATAATAGAATTATGAAATATAACGACCCCAAACTTGACGTACATGGACATTAAATTACTTTTGCGGAATACTTAATACATAAAAAAACCAACACTCAAGGACCGTAATAGTTTAGTGTCTTTGGAAACTCAGAACATAATCTTCTAATCATGGTGAAAGATCTTCAATATCTCCCATAAAGATCTTCCCCTTTTGTTTTCTTACCTAAAACCTTTATTTATATCATAGGGAAAATAAAACATATAAAGGGTGATCTCAAATGCTCAGTAAGGGTAAGCATGGAGAAAATAAAACAAACCATATAAATTTGAACTTAAAAACATGAACATAATGTTTGAACATCAAAATCTTGAGCAATGACATAAAATATGGCAGTACGTAAGGCATAGATCATAATGGAACATCAATAATGATAAAATATAATGGGAATAAAACATGTAATTGTGGTAAACCATTATGAACATGGTATGATATCCATAGTATCCAAGGAATTACTGCCAAGACCATCATAGTGGACAAAGTCCATCACTGAACCAGGTTTACTTGTCATTCCAGCCCTGTATTACTAAACTGAAATCACTTGTTGTTCCAGACATGTCTATCTCGTGAGATATAAATCTTTACCCAATGTATTGTAGAGATATATAGGTCCCACCCATCTCATATTGAAATCATTCTTACATGTTCCACAAAACAATCATAAATCATTGATCATAACCCAAAGAATAAAATGGGTTTCATAAACATCATCCCATCATTACATTATCCATATAAAACAAATGGATATCATTTATTCATAAGAAAAATTGAACCATAAACATAATAGAAATATTATACTTGAAACATAAACATATTAAATAATTTCATCTTAGATGGAAAATAGTTTTGATAAAACACTTGAAATGAATTCATGAGGAAAATATCCTTTATTCTTCGAAAACATTTTATTTTCACAAAATTCCATGAAATTTTAAAAGAAAAGAATTATGTTTAAAACATCAATGACATCTTGTAGAGGAAACTTCATGAAAATAAGGTGTTATGAAATTGTAAAAACCCATTCATGCCGTATAAGTTAAAAAAACATTCTCCTCGTACTTTTGCCGGAAAAGTCAAAAAGTTCCTCGTATGATACAAAAAAGAAAGATTTCTTTCATACCATGGCGTAAAAGTCAAAATGGGTAAAAAGGAATTTAAACATACATTAAAACATTTTTATAAAACTTGGACATGGATGATAAATATAACCCCTAGTAAATACTTACGAATAAACAATCTCGGTTAAAAATGAGATTGCGAGATTTTCCATTACCTTATGTCCAATTTCTTCCGTATGTGTCCAAGACTCCAGTATAGTGGGTATAAACATATTATTAACTTGTAACATAACCATAATAATATTTATTATATCATATATGATTCACTTACGACTTTATATTATCCATTCATTAGTCAATTCCATGTTAATGCATCTTTTTGGGTAAAATCATTTCATTTGTCGTACGTGTTTTGACTTGTAATTATTCATATGATTACTTATATCATGATTACTTACTTTCAGAATGTAAAACATGATTTATATATAATATATATTCAGAATAAAAATATATATAATAGATCGATAAATGGAACGAAATACACCATTCATGGAGACAGTAGACCGTACGTACGAATGAATGTTGTTTTCGTTTCCTTATTAAATTGAATTGATGTAATTAAATAACATATAAATAAATACAATATCATTATTATGTCATATATCTCATTATTATTCATTATATATACTTTATAATCATTTTTTAATTGTTAACATGGAAAATGAATCTCATCGCGTCGTGGAGACGGTAATCCGTACGTACACACGAGTGATGATATAATATCTTAGAATCATTATGATGTTATAATAATCATATTTAGTTATTATTTACACCATTATACCCATCCAAGTAAGGTAATGGTGGAAAAACAGATTTCACCACGGTGTGGAGACGGTATTCCGTACGTACGCACGCGTGGTGATTTTGTTTTACGTAGGATGGATAGAAGGTGAAATAGGGTTGTTTCATATCTTTAATAACATATCAGTATATAAGTAATACTTATGTTATTACTTTATAATGAAACAACTAAATAAGAGGAAGTAGAAGAAGAAATAAACTTGAAAGAGTCGGTATAAGAGATTACCTCTTCCTCGACGCACCTCCTTTAAACTTCCTCTTAGGGAACTAAAATTAGTCTTTGAAGAAGACCAGGACCTCTAGAATGTTTCTAGGGAAGTTGAGAAGGGAAATGGTCAGTGTTTGGATGATATTGAAGGATCAAAATGTTGTGAGGAGGAGAGGGAGGAGGTTCCCTTTTATAAGGGAGGAGAGGGACACCTTTGGAAATCTATGAAATATTAATTTATAATAAATTCAAACCCAACTTAAAAACTTAAAAAATTACTCCAATTATAATATTAGATGATATAGGGTTTTAATATCATCAAAAAATAAAATTTAGACATGTTGGGAATTTATTTTAAACACTATCAACTTGATTTATCCTTATTTAATCTATTTAATTTTATTTGTGGTAATAATATTCTAAATTTTAAATCATCATAAATAATTACTTATATGTTGTTAATTGTACATAATTGTATAAATTATGACATTTTAGACCATATAAATTTTAATTTATAATTTTTTAAATATTTTTGTGATTTTTAAACAATTTTATAATATGTTATTTTTATAAAATAACAATAGTGTCAATTTTGACACTATTCATTTATTTGAATTTAAATAATATCCAAACAGAAGATATGTTTGAACTAAAAGATTTAATAGGTTCCTAACATATCATATTTATCTAGAAAATTCGTTAAGTACATTAAATAGTTCATAAAATATTTTTTTTAATATTTTTAAAACCATTTATTTCAAATTTCAATCAATAAAATAATTTTAACATCACTATTGTGTCATAATTAATGATAATTATTTAATCCCTAAAAATTCTAAATAAATTCACATGATGTAGATAATTTTATTATATTTCTTTAGACTAGTAATTTTCTAAGTTTTATGAATTTTATCACTAAAATAAAATTATTACACTTATAAGATTTAAGAGAGTGACATATTGTCACTTTCTTTAGTTTTAACAATAATTACATCATTTTAAGGGTCAAAGGTTCGTGAAATGAATCTATTCCGATGCTTAGGTGATATGGTTCGACTTTTATTCACCCAATAGAATTTTGGAAAGTGTTAAGGTAATTTTAAAATCTTATTTTTACCCTTAATTACCCGATTTACCTTTAACTGTAGTAATACAAATTACCGTAGTTACTATTCATAATATCAAAAAAATAAAATTAACTTATTAACATAATTTAGACTCAATTAATCCAAATATGGAATACATTTTTTCAAAATTCAAAACACATAAGTTGCAGTAATTAATTTAAAATTAATCCCGTTGTTAAGAAAACGGGTTTTAAAAGTTAAAACATTGCCAAAAATTGAAATGTTTTTACCTATGAATTCAATGTAAAATAAATGATAATTACATACATTATATTAAATGGTAAAAATATATTCTATTTATACTTTTAAACCATTAAATAATATATTTTATCCATATAAATTATTTTGATGAAAAAAGTTTTTTTCAATTAAAAATTAGCGTATTTTTACTATTTATCAAAATATAAAAGTTATCAAAAAAGTATCAAAAATTTATCCAATGTAAATTTTTATATCCTGATTCCAAAGAATAATTTTATTTTGTCAAATTGAACTTATAAACATGTCAAAAACTAGATTTAAAGTGGGTGCGCCATCAAAAGCCAGCAAAACTGCAATTTTTGAAAAATACATATTTTACCCGAAAAATTTATTTTGTTCTCATAACATGTTCTATAAAATGTTTAAGATGAATTATAATGTCATAAAATTTAAAATTTAGATACTAATATTCATAACAGCTAGTTAATAATAATATTATAACAATATATCGTCGTTTAGTGAAAGCCGGTAATGCGTACAACACACGCTATTGAGGAAGGTCGTGATTGCGTGCAATGCATGCCAAGTCAGGGTTGCTTGTAGTACAAGACTCCTTTGTTGTTGTGTATAACAGAATCCAACTATAATTCATTTATATATATATATATACTCAAAGTTGCGTAGAATAACTACTATCAAATGAACTTGAAATTGTGTGTAACACGATCCAAGAATAGTGTTGCGTATACTGGAAGCTAATACGGTGTTGCGTATAACGCAATATAATCTTGGTGTATCGTACAACAGAAGATATGAAAGAAATTAAAAAGAATATATCTTATAAAATATCGAGGTGTTACATTCTACCCCCCTTAAAATGAATTTCGCCCTCGAAATTCATCGGGGTTATAAATGGTTTATTACATGAAATTTTATTTTATAGAAACCCACATCGTAAAAAGGAATGCTAAAACATAATTTTAAAAAGGAAAGTTAGAAACGTAACGGTCACCCAAAGTTACTCAGCACTGGGTTTCCACATAGGAGAATATATGTGAAAATATGGATATGGAGGATAAATCTAACCATCATATTTAGATGAAGAGTGGTAGAGAACATGGCTATGAAAAGGCCAAAAATCACAGAGCCATAAATTTTTGATGATCTAGGGTACCATCTGATTCATCAGATATGAGAGTACTAGGAAAATAATTTTGATTTCCAAGATCATTTCCCTAAACTTGATGAATTATTGCATTAAAAGAAATACTTACTTGATTTTGGTACAATCTCACCATTGCTCGTTCCTTGAACAATTTTCACTTCATCTCTTAAAGAAATGAAGTTGAATTTGTCTTCTCTAGAGTGTTAGCTGATCATGAGATAGAATGATAGGTCATTCCATATATCTCAAACATAAGTTTAGCAAAAGTTATATACATAAGTCCGTATTATGGTGAGATTAATCTTATATGGTTCCAAAAATGGACTTATACTTCATCTATCATTATTCTTAGTAAAATAAAACTAGTTTCTACTAACCAGGGACTTCCTGTAGGCCAGTAGTAGGCGATAAAGGTCTGTCTCACTTCGGTTGTGGGTTCGATTCCCATAACCTTGTCCGACGCAACGGGTTGTTTTCCATCCTGCAGGTTGTCCTTTTTTTAAAACTTCACCATTATAACATTCCAATAATAATATCAAAAAAAGTTTTTGGTCTTAAACAACACTATCTGATGTCCAACATAATCCATTCCAATCTTTAGACTTATCCAAAATACATCTGTCCAATCTCATATTATAAATAAAATGATTACTGTAAAGGTCACATAACAAGCACGTTAATACCATCATTTATCCCAGATATATCTTGTTGATCATGTGAATAACTTAATCATGTATTCTATAGAAACATAAATTACCATAGAACCTTAGTGAAAACATGAATGCTGTCAAAAGGTAACTCTTTCCACATACCAAAATCCCAAAAATTCTATATACTCAAACCATGATACCACTTTGTCCTTATATCAGTCTTTATCTCATGAATACTATCAAACATATTATTTTCTCTGTATCCTTTCATCATGGGAATAACATCTTCTTTCCAAAAACATATGAATAACCTTTCATGGTTACCGGTACCATTCAACATATACTTTCAAATACTTTAGGAAAAAAAATAGTGTAACAATCCTTAAATGTTTATTTATTCCATAGTACCATTAAATTACCTATTCAACATAACTCTTCATAAACATACAATGATTCCACTACCTTCTTAAAATATTGACTGAGATTCATCATTTTATTCATCAACACTTCTTTCGTCTCATATATCATTTGTAGTCTCTTCATCATCAACAACATAAATACTACCCATACAACCTTTCTGATTATCTTCATGATATTTTCCCTTAGGGCATTGGATTTCATAATGCCCGTACATTACACATTTAAAACATATAACCGTTGTTGATGTCCTAGAAATACCATTATCCTTATCCATTGTGTTAACTGAAACTCTTCCTTTGCAATTACAAGCTTTGTGTCCTTCTTTTCCACACCCAAAGCATCTTCCAGTTCCTTTGAAACACTCTCCTTGATGTCTCTTCCCACATGACTTACATGAGGGAAATTGAACTCTCTTTCCTCTATGATCATCATGAAACTCCATCTTTCTCTTATTAGCTGAGTCAGGAATCTTATCAAAGTAGAGATTATTGATCATATTATGAGATTGATGATTAGGCATAATAACGATGTTTCACCTTAAAAATTCCATTTCATTTGGTATCTCATGAATAATATCATTCCATTGTCCATCATATTCTTCATTAACATGAATCTTCCTGTTTCCAGCCATTTTCTGAAACCCAAAAATAATAGTGTGAGAGGCAAAAATAATTCTAAGAAAACAACATAATCAAGGGGGAGTATCTTCAATATCTAACATCTTAGGTCTAATTCTAAGATCGTTACCCTAATTCTAGGACTATAACCTATACTTATTCTTAACCTTATGTACATCCATATACATACCTTAGAAATGTCTCTAGGGATCTCACTAAAGTTTTTGAAACCTAGTTTCCAAAGGTTAACTAAACCTTTCCTCTAATACCAACTATAAAGGCCCCAAACTTGACGTACATGGACATTAAATTACTTTTTCGGAATACTTAATACATAACAAAAACCAACACTCAAGGACCGTAATAGTTTAGTGTCTTTGGAAACTCGGAACATAATCTTCTAATCATGGGGAAAGATCTTCAACATCTCCAATAAATTTCTTCCCCTTTCTTTTCTTACCTAAAACCTTTCTTTATATCCTAGGGAAAAGAAAACATATAAAGTGTGAGCTCAAATGCTCAGTAAGGGTAACCATGGATAAAATAAAACAAACCATATACATTTGAACTTAAAAACATGAACATAATGTTTAAACATCAAAATATTGATCAATGACATAAAACATGGCAGTACGTAAGGAATAGATCATAATGGAACATCAATAAGGATAAAATAGCATGGTAATAAAACATGTAATTGTGGAAAACCATTAATCACATGTTATGATTTCCATAGTATCAAAGGCATTACTGCCAAGACCATCTTAGTGGACAAATTCCATTATTGAACCAGGTTTACTTGCTGTTCTAGCCCTGTATTACTGAATCAGATTCACTTGTAATTCCAGCCATGTCTATCTCCTGAGATATTAATCTTTACCCAATGCATTGGAGGTATATATAGGTCCCACCCATCTCATATTGAAATCATTCTTACGTGTTCCAGAAAACAATCATAAATCATTCATCATAACCCAAAGAATAAAATAGGTTTCATAAACATCATCCCATCAAAACATTATCCATATAAAACAAATGGATATCATTTATTCATAAGAAAAATCTAACCATGAACATAAAAAAAAATATTATACTTGAAACATAAACATATTAAATAATTTCATCTTAGATGGAAAATAGTTTTGACAAAACACTTGAAATGAATTCCTGAGGAAAATATCCTTTCTTCTTCGAAAACATTTTCTTTTCACAAAATTCCATGCAATTTTAAAAGAAAAAAATTCTGTTGAAAACATTCTTGACATCTTGTAGATGAATCTTCATGAAAATATGGAGTTATGAAACCGTAAAAATCCATTCATGCTGTATAAGTTAAAAAAACATTCTCCTGGTACTTTTGCCAAAAAAGTCAAAAAGTTCCTCGTATGGTACAAAAAAGAAAGATTCCTTTCATACCATGGGGTAAAAGTCAAAATGGGTAAAAAGGAATTTAAACATACATGAAAACATTTTTATAAAACTTTTACATGGATGTTAAATATAACCCCCAATAAATTCTTACGAATAAACAATCTCGGTTAAAAATGAGATTGCGAGATTTTCCCTTACCTTATGTCCAATTTCTTTCATATGTGTCCAAGACTCCTATATGGTGGGTTTAAACATATTATTAACTTGTAACAGAACCATAATAATATTTATGATATCATATATGATTCACTTACGACTTTATATTATCCGTTCATTTGTCAATTCCATGTTAATGCATCTTTTTGGGTAAAATCATTTCATTTTTCGTACGTGTTTTGACTTGTAATTATTTATATGATTACTTAGATCATGATTACTTACTTACAGAATGTAAAACATGATTTATATATATTATATATTCAGAATATTAATATATATAATAGATCGATAAATAGAATGAAATACACCGTTCATGGAGACGGTAGACCGTATGTACGCATGAACGCTGTTTTAGTTTCCTAATTAAATTGAATTGATGTAAATAAATAATATATACATAAATACAGTATAATTATTATTTCATATATCTCATTATTATTTATTATATGTACTTTATAGTCATTTTTTAATTGTTAACATGGAAAATGAATCTCATCGCGTCGTGGAGACGGTAATCCGTACGTACGCACGAGCGATGATATCGTTCCCATATTTATTGAATGGAATTGGAGTGGATGATATAATATCTCAGAATCAGTATGATGTTATAATAATCATATATAGTTATTATTTACACCATTATACCCATCCAAGTAAGGTGGTGGTGGAAAAACAGATTTCACAACGGCGTGGAGATGGTATTCTGTATGTACGCACGCGTGGTGATTTCGATTTCCGTAGGATGGATAGAAGTTGAAAGAGGGTTGTTTCATATTTATAATAACATATCAGTATATAAGTAATACATATTTTATTACTTTATAATTAAACAACTAAATAAGATGAAGTAGAAGAAAAAATAAACATGAAAGAGTCGGTAGAAGTGATTACCTCTTCCTCGATGCACCTCCTTTAAACTTCCTCTTAGGGCACTAAAATTGGTCTTTAAAGAAGACCAGGACCTCTAGTATGTTTCTAGAAAAGTTGAGAAGGGAAATGGGCAGGTTTTTGCCAAGCTTGAAGCCTAAAAATGTTGTGAGGAGGAGAGGGAGGAGGTGTCCTTTTATAAGGGAGGAGAGGGGCACCTTTGGAAATCTAAAAAATATTAATTTATAATAAATTCAAACCCCACATAAAAAATTCCAAAATTACTCAAATTAGAGTATTATATGATATAGGGTTGTAATATAATCAAAAAATAAAATTTATACATGTTGGGAATTTATTTTAAACGTTATCAACTTGATTTATCCTTATTTAATCTATTTAATTTTATTTATGGTAATAATATTCTAAATTTTAAATCATTATAAATAATTACTTATATGTTATGAATTGTCTATAATTGTATACTTTAAAAAAATTTCGACCATATAAATTTTAATTTATAATTTGTTAAATATTTTTGTGATTTTTAAACAATTTTATAATATGTTATTTTTATAAAATAACAATCGTGTTAATTTTAACACTATTCATTTATTTGAATTTAAATAAAATACACACAGAAGATATGTTAGAAATAAAAGATTTAATAGGTTCATAACATGTCATATTTGTCTAGAAAATTGGTGGAGTACATTAAATAGTTCATATAATATTTATTTTAATATTTTTAAAACCATTTATTTAATATTTCAATTAATAAAAGAATTTCAACATCACTATTGTGTCATCATTAATGATAATTATTTAATCCATAAAAATTCTAAATAAATTTACATGATGTAGATAATTTTATTAGAGTTCTGGAGACTATTAATGTTTAAATTTTAATGAAGTTTATCACTAAATTAAAATTATTACACTTATAAGATTTAAGAGAGTGACATATTGTCACTTTTTTAGTTTTAATAATAATTGCATCATTTTATTGGTAAAAGGTCCATGAAATTAATCTATTCCGACCCTTAGGTGATATGGGTCGACTTTTATTCATCCAATAGAATTTTGACACATGTTAGGGTAATTTTACAATCTTATTTTTACCCTTAATTACCCAATTTACCTTTAACTGTAGTAGATAAAGATTACCGTAGTTACTATTCATAATATCAAAAAAATAAAAGTACCTTATTAACATAATTTGGACTCAATAAATCCAAATATTGAATCCATTTTTCAAAATTCAAAACACAGAAGTTGTAGTAATTAATTTAAAATTAATCTCGTTGTTAAGCAAACGGGTTTTAAAAGTTAAAACATTGCCAAAGATTCAAATGTTTTTACCTATGAATTCAATGTAAAATAAATGATAATGACATAAATTATATTAAATGGTGAAAATATATTCTATTTATACTTTAAAACCATTAAATAATATATTTTAACCATATAAATTATTTTGATGTCAAAAGTTGTTTTCAATTAAAAATTAGCATATTTTTACTATTCATCAAAATATAAAAGTTATCATAAAAGTATCAAAAATTTATCCAATGTAAATTTTTATTTCCTGATTCCAAAGAATAATTTTATTATGTAAAATTGAACTTATAAACATGTCAAAAACTATATTTAAAGTGGGTGCGACATCAGAAGGCGGCAAAACTGCAATTTTTGAAAAATACATATTTTACTCGAAAAATTTATTTTGTTCTCATACCATGTTCTATAAAATGTTTAAGATGAATTATAGTGTCATAAAATTAAAAATTTAGATACTAATATTCATAATGTATAGTTCATAATAATATTATAACAATATATCATCGTTTTGTGAAAGCCGGTATTACGTACAACACACGCTATCGAGGAAGGTTGTGATTGCATGTAATGCAAGCCAAGCCAGGGTTGTGTGTAGTGAAAGACTCCTTTGTTGTTGCGTATAACAGAATCCAACCATATTTAATTTATATATTTAATATATATATATATATATATATATACATATACACTCAAAGTTGTGTAGAATAACTACTATCAAACAAACTTGAAATTGTGTGTAACACGATCCAAGAATAGTGTTGCGTATACTGGAAGCTAATACAGTGTTGCGTATAGCGCAAGATAATCTTAGTGTAGCGTACAACAGAAGATATGAAAGAAATTAAAAAGAATATATCTTATAAAATCTCTAGGTGTTACAGGAAAACTATAAAGGGATAATAAACATAGGAAAATAAAAATTACTATAAGATTGAATTATTTTTCCTCAGGGCCTCCTGTGAAAGTCACAATACCGAGTATAAATATATATGGAATATAAAACATTGTAAATATGATATAAATTTTGAGAAATAAATGTATAAATATTACTAATGTTCTTTAAATTTATATTTAAGGTTTTATATAGGAATGGAAAACTACAATGTGTCTAATATATGGTTTTTAAAATTACATATAGTTGTTGGGTATATATATAGTTGATGAGTATTTTAAAATTGTTATAATTAACATATAACCCATTTATATAATTGAAATAAGTATTGTATGTAATGTATTTAAAATTTATTATAAAAAATTAAAATCTATTAAATAATTAATGAATGAAAAAAAACAATATGTCATTCGTTACTTTAAAAAATGTAATCTTTTTAGAAATATTATTTTGTTAGGTATTTTCCATATTTATTTAAGAGTAAAATTAAAATATTTAGATTTTAAATTTAATAAAATGGATTTCATTTTTTGGTATTAGGATGCTAATATTAGGTAATAGGGTCAATTTCATTTTTCTAAAAATATAATTTATTTAGGTGAATAGTGAAATAGATTTGTAAATAGTAAATATAGTAAAATATCATAAATATTTTATATGATTCATAAAATAAAAAAAATACCTAAAAATTTTAACAATTGAGGGAATCAGGATCCATCTTTTTATTTTCCATTTATGAGCCACATTCCACTAAAAATGAAATTCATTAAACATTATAGAATGGTTATATATAAATATGTTACTAAATCTAATATATAAAAGGGAACCTACTTTATCCATTCATAACCACACTTCTAGTTTGGTTTCTAAAGAACCCCATGGATTTGTATCTTGGTTTGAGAAATCTTGAGGATTAGATGGTTCTTAGTGTGTATGAGTTGTTATATTTATTGAAAACGTTATCTAAGGAACTCATATGTATGAAGAATCTTGATCTGGTTTGTATGGTGATAAATATCATGGAAGGAAGTTTCATGATGTAGGCTTGTGATTTTGAGATGGGTTGGTGGTCAGTTGAAGTGATACTATTTTAGTCCGAGTGATTTCTAAATCCACATTTTCGGTATCATGAAGTGAATATTCATATAGGCATTTATTCTACATAGACAATTTGGTGGTGTGGAATTCATGTAAGCATTTAATTTTTTCATTTCCACTATGTAGGAAAATCTTGTAGTCGATTCATCCACAGAGCCATTTTTTGAATTCTCATATCCATTGTTTGAGAATGACATAGCCAGTTGGAGATGTAAGTGAATTCATATACACAAAGATGATTCACATATAAAAAATTTGATACATAGCCTATTTATGTTGAGAACCACATATTTGATTGATATGTAGAGTATTAATCTTCATTTAGTTGATTCTGATTTCTCTCTATGAATGGTTTTGTTTTTTTCAAGTTTTTAGAATTGAAATATTTTGGTGAGAATTTATTATCAAGATGCTTGAATGGTTTTGAATTCTTCCATAATAATCAGATTCATTTTTCAAGCCATTATTCCATCAGGTTTTAAATGATCTTTCAATGTTTCTTAAGGAGTTTTAAATAGTGATTTTAATATCCTATAAATATTTTTTGATACATGATGCAGATACAGTCTTTTCCAGTTGTCTCAAATATCTTGGTGCGATAAATAAAATATGGAGATCATGGAGTGTGATCTCTGTTAACTAATAGAATTGAGTTAATAGATATCATGGGGTTTTCCCCTATATATTAAGAGTAAAATTTAAATCCTATTAATGAAAAATGGAGAGATGATAGTGAGAGACATAGAAAAATAGAGGTGAGTCTGATGCAATGGTTTTTTTCTTCACTAATCAACTTATGATGAAACATACATCTTTAGAAGATTTAATTTGAGCCTAAGAATATTTTTTCAATGCTTTCATAACTACACTATGGGTGATACTTCCATTCATATCTTGAAGGATCAAGAAGTGAATATTTATTCTTTTTTTCCAATGAAACTTGGTTTTTCTGGTGATCTTATTTATTTTTTTAATAATTTTTTATAGTATAACATGAAGCTGTGATATTGGTTGTAACCCCTAATATGTGTGGTGGGATTTCACATGAATTATTATAGCATGATTTCACTTGGGTATATAGTGAAAATAACATGTTATTAGGGGGAGTAACCAGCCAAGATAAAGAGTAGGATCACATTGAGAATGGACCCTATAAAAATATTATGTTTTTGTGTTATTTACATATACTACATCCTAGAATTATTCCTTAATCACAAGAGTAGATTAGATCCTAATAAGTCAAAAGAGGTAGATTTTGAATGAAAATAATTGAAAAGAATCACCGTTAGTTCAACCCCCCCCCAACTTCTTAGTGGTGTAATACCTTCCTAGACACTTTAATTGGTATCAGAGGGAGGTTTCTCTATCACGATCCACTAAGTGTTGAATATTGATAATCTAAATTCTATCAACATTATTTGTGTCCCTATATTCTATGGAAAGAACTAATACAGTTGGAATAATATGATTTTACCCTATCTCTTATCTCTGGGACATGAAATTAAAGATATAATAACAGTAGGATTCCCACTAATTGATTAAGATGGTTCTATGATATTTATTGATAATATAAAAATGGAAGTTTATGTAAAGGAAAAAATTCCATTTTTTATGCCACTCTCAAAAATAATCACAATGTTTATGGGACTCAAAATGGAAAGTAAATTTGGTATAAAATGGAAAGAAATTATGAAGTAAATGGGAAATTCAAGGAATCCAAATTGAAAATTTGGTGTAGAAAATTTAAATATATCAAGATGTATAAAGAGAAAAACATTGATTACTACTTATATATAGTCAATTAAATTATCAGTAATATTTGTGGTTTTGAAGAAAATATATATTATTCAACTATTTTCAAAAAACTAATGAGAGATTTTCCTAATAGGTTTGATCATAAAGTCTCAACCTTGGAAGATAGAGAATATATTACTCTCGATGAATTACACAACATTCTCATTTCTTATGAAATGTGAAAGATCCCAGCTTTCATGAATAAAATGAATGATGAGATGGATTTTGAGTCCATGAAAAATATCAAGATCAAGGATGATAAAATTCTTGAATCAACTAAATCTGATAATAAAGATGAGGGTAAATATTAAAATATAATCATTTCTCTCATATCAAATAAATTAAATAAGGGAATGTCCAAGGGTAAAGTAAAAATACCACCAAGATGTTACAATTTCAGTGACATTAGAAACTTTTCAAGAAATGTTCCTAAGAATAAATTTTCTAAACCTAGGTAAGTTGATGAGAAACCTAAAAATAAGAAATGGGGTAAAATCTCAAAATATTAAACCAAATTTGGTGGAATAAAGAATAAGTTATTTAAATATAAAATAAGAATATATGTGAGTAAATAATAAAAAAAAGAATCAACATCATTTATCTAATCAGAAGATAAAACTAATTTCATAGATCGTGTAGAAAAGGTTTTGTTGCCTCTATTAGTAAAAATTATTAAAGTGAATAAATAAATCCTGATCATAATTTGAAAAATGATTTATAATCTTGTATTGAGAAAAAAACACATCTCAAGAAGGAGAAGAGGCTATTATTGAAATAAAAAGAGAATATTGTTAAAGGAAAGGAAGAATGTAAAAATAAAAAGGTTGTTTATGTAGATAAAATAAATAGAGAAAAACATAAATTATATGAAATTGATAATATGGTAAATGAATTTAGATGAAAAATAAAATAAATAAAGGGATTATACAAAGAGATCATTTACCTCATAGAAATGATATCCATAGTATATAGAAAGTCAACATCAAAAATATTCGGGATAGAACTATTATTCATATATAATATCAAGGTTAAGAGGATACTTCTAGTGTTATGGTGTGTTTGGGTACAAATCCTACTCATGTTAGTATAAAATGTCTCTACTATAGATGATACCTAGACCAATGGGGAGTTATTTTGAGAAAAGGAAAACAGGTTTTCAAAACAAGAAAGCAGTGAAAAATAATTCATTATATCATTCAACTAAAAACAAATTTTATTATATAAAATAAATTTATGGTAGATACGATCAGTATGAGAATATTTTTGAAAAGTGAATGACCTGTATTTTTGGATGAATTACCAATGATAATAATGGAAACGAATTTATAAGATGAAAGAATAAAAATCATGTTTTGGTGAAGCCTCTTTGACGGATAGTAAGAAAAAAAAATATAGATAATTTATAGTGGTTGTTCCTCATGCATGAATGGTGAAATAAAAATTCTAAGAAATATTGAAAATCAAGATAGAGAAGTGGAAAAATTTGTAAATTATTATTCTCTAAAAATCAATGGAGTTTTCTCAACCAAGATTGGATCCAAAAATATTAATTCAAATGATGCCTTATTTTTTGAAGTATTGAAGTGTAATTTACTCAGTTTCAGTCAACATAGTGATGACATACATGAGTTTTTATTCAAGAAAGATACATTTATCATCCAAAGAATAAGATATGGAATTATCATTAGTCAAGGGAGAATATCTAATGACAATATATTTAAAATTGGTGATCCTAATTATTCTTATTACCTGAGTACCAAATATGAAAACAACGTATCACATATAAGGCTTGGTTATATTATCCAAATAATTATTTGTAAAGTTTTTAAGTATGATGTTGTGAGATATCTTCCAAAGATGGAGATACAAAGGGATGAAATCTGTGAAACCTATCAAAAAGGTAAAATGGAACAAGATTCCCAAAACGGAGTAGACATTCTATCTTCCATGCCTATTGAGCTCATTAATATAGATTTATGTTGTCAAATGAGATAAAATTATACGATAGGTTATCTATATTTCATTACATTTATATATTATTATACTCTAATGACTAATTTCTTATTTATTAAACACAATTTAGAGGCAATCAATGTTTATAAAATTTTCAAAAGGCAGACTAAGAAGGAGTTAGGTCTCTATATCAAAAAATTGAGATGAGATAATGGTACGGAGTTTAAATGTGATTATTTTTAAATCTATATATACAAACATGGAATAAAAAATCTTTATAGTATACCATAAAATCCAAAATAAAATGGGGTAGATGAAAGGAATAAAAAAAGAATATTTCATATGGTAAATACTATGTTAGTTGGACACAACATCTCAAAGTATTTATAGAGAAAAGTTGTATGTATTTATATACACATACAGAATAGTTTTCCATTTAGATGAGAAACTAAATAGACACCATTTTAAATGTGGTAAAAGATAAATACAACTGTTAAATACATCAGAGTTTTTGGAAGTCCTTACATTGTAAAAATCAAGAACATCAATATAGAAAATCTTTAAGAGAAAAGTGAGGAAGAAAAATATAAAACAAGTTTCAAATCTAATTTTAGTTGGAACCAAATTGTACATGGATGAATCTGGAAGAATTTTTAACTAGAAATAATTCATAAGAATCATTATTATCCTACTTTATCTAATAGAATCAAGTCTAGATATAGCATATATAGTGATTCTATGTGAAAGATTTTAGAGTGATCCTAAATAATCTCACTATTTAGATTCTAAAATAATATAGAGATATGTAAAAGTAAATTTTAACTATGTGATTCTATATATATATAGTAAAAATTTGAACTTGTAAGGGTTTATAGATGCAGATTGGGTCGGTGACTGTATAGAAAAAAGATCAACTTCATGCGGAACATTGTTTTTTGGGGAGGGTTGTTTTAGTTGATATAGTAAGAAGAATAATTCGGTAACATTTATAATGAATGAGGTATAATATATTTCATATAAACATACTTTTACACAGACGATTTGGATTCAAATGCAGTTAATATATTTGAAATTGAAACTGAGAGACCGCTGAAAATTTCTTGTGATAAGAGATATAGGGATATCAAAAAATAATGTACAAAATTAATGATCTAAGAATATTTATATAAGATATCATTTTATAAAAGATAATGTGCAAGGGAGAGATATCAACCTAAAAGAAATTTCTGTAATGGATTATATTGTATGTATTTTCACCAAATCTATGCCAATAGATATGTTTATAGAATTAAGGCTGAAACTTCATGTTCATACTTCTCCTCTCACTTGAAATATTTTGGGTAAACATTCCCCCATTCACTTTAATGTTTACTTCTTTGATATCCCCCCAAAATATTTTGTATTTTTCCACCAAAGGGGTAGATAATTCCCTAATAAAGGGGAAGTGTTAGTTATAAGGGGAGTTATAAATCTGGTGATGTTAAAGATTTCCACTCAATTATGAGAAATCATGGAAAGAACTTGTGATAAAGGTAGTGAGGAAGACAGTATCCCATAGGTTTTGAAGAAGTGGTCTTTAAATAATTCTCCTCGGTGGTGGTGAAGGTTATGACACATTAGAGAGTCAAAATAGAGGTCTTCAGGAACTATCCATCTTCGATGATGCGTAAATGGTTCTTTTTCTTCATAGACCAAGTGTTTTCTTGGGGTATGTTAATATAGGGGTTTACAATTTATTTTCAAAATATCTAAAGGGGTTATTGAAGAACCCCATGGATTTGGAGATTGTTTTGATAAATATTGATGATACCATGTTTATTAGTGAGTATGGGTTTTTATATTGGTTGAAAATTTGATATGAAGAACTCATAAGTTTAACAGTGCTTGGTCTGTTTGTTATGAAATAGATATCATGGAAGGAAGTTTCATGATGCAACCAATTGTTTTTTAGAAGGGTTGGAGGTTGGATAAATTGATACTATTTGATTTTGAGTGATTTCTAAATCCATGTAGACAATTTTTAAAGGGATATTTCATGTATTTGTTTATACTACATAGCTGATTTGGTGCAGTGGAATTCATGTAAGCATTTCACATAGTCATTTCCACTATGTAGGAAAATCACATAGTTGATTCATCCATGTATCCATTTTTGGAATTCACATAGTTTTTTTCTAAGAAAAAAATAGTTTATTGGTGATGTCAGAAAATATATATTCATGTATCCAGTTCACATAGGAAAATGTGCTACATAGGTGATGTCTATTGAGAACCATGTAGCTAATTACAACGTAACTGATTATTCTTCACGTAGCTGATTCTGATTTCTCTCTATGAATGGGTTTATTTTTCAAAAGTTTTCAGAATTAAAATATTCTAGTGAGAATTTATTATGATGAATCTTGAATGATTTTTAATTCTTCCATAATAATAGGTTTCATTTTTCAATTCGTGATTCCATGATATTTTGAAGGATCTTACAGTGGTTCATAAGGAGTTTTAAATGGTGATGTTAATATACTATAAAATACTTTTTGATCCATGATGCAGATATAGTCTTTTCCAATTGACTAATAGATCATGGGATGATAAATAAAATATAAATATCATAGAGCATAATCTCTATGGATTAAAAAAAAGAGGGAGAATGAAAATCATGGGGAGTATCCCTTGTATGGTAACTAAAAATGGTAAAGCCTGTTGACACACATCGAATAGAAAATAGTGATAGATATAAAAAAATATGTGAGTCTGAATCCATGGTTTTTTTATCCATTGATTAATATATTATGAAAAATGAATCATCAAGTGATTCAATTTGATTATAAGAATATTTTTTCAGCACTTTCAAAACTACACTATAGAAAATACCTTTTTATATATCTTAAAGGCTTGTTAATTGGATCTTTATTCTTTTCTTCCGAAGAAACCTGGTTTTTCTGGTGATCTTCTTCATTTTTTTAAACCAATTTTTTATTACAATTTGAAGTTTTGTTGTGGTATGAAACTTTTAATGGATGTGTTGGTATGACACACTAATACTTGTAAGAGTATTTATGCCATTACCTGAACCAAGTTGGGGATCGAGTCGCAACTTCCCCAAGCCTACCTCCATAGGCTAGGGGTGGTGATAAGCGTTGAAGGCACAACTAACTTGGGGAGGAATTTTCCTAAGTACCTATATGAACACATACATCCATTATGATGAAAATTTTTAGATGGATAATAATAAAAATATACACCATCTAGAAATTAAACGAAGCATGCATAACCTCTAGGGTGTACATGAGTACGATAGTGAAAACTGATAATTAAAGGGGAAAGTACATGCCCAACCAGAAATATGCATCATCCTAAAAAATTGTAAAAGTAAAGTGTTGAGGGATCCTAGCTCCTGAATCCCATGATGTGGCCACCATATGTGTTCCAAAGTAGCAGGTATCCCTAAGATCTTTTGAAGTCACCACTGACCTGTCCGTCATCTACATAAGATACGACATGTGTGGGAAAAACCCATGCAGGGTTGAGAATATACATACCCATTAGAAAACCTCAAAAGATAAAGGGGGAAGTAAGAGATACAAAATGAAGTATAAATATAGTATATGAAAGATACAGTCAAAGATAATAGCTCAATCCAAACCAAGATTAGAAGTAACCCCATCTAAACACAATGGGCTCGATACAGTGAGTAGATAAACTATATATCTAATCTTCTCTACCTATAGTAAGAGAGTAGACTCATCCTACTATGAGAAGATAAACACAGAAAGAACTTTCATACCCCACATATCCTCACCTCTCATGGGAGGATATTAACCAAATAAAAGGTGTGGATACTAAATAATATATATATTCTTAGTAAAAAGAATCAAAAAAATAGAGAGTAAGTGGATCTCCATCTCACTACTCATCCCAATAAGAAGAGTTTCCAGTAGTTCCAAAAGTTCATCAATGATTCCAAAAGTCTCTCGTATCTACCCAAAAGTATATGTAAATGTCAAAACACACCTCTCCAATGTGTTGAAAAGTTGAGGGTTTATAAACTCAAAGTATAGGACTCATGTCCTAGTATGTTAAAGGGGTTTCACTCTTTAAGTATCCATAGAGTATGTGCGCCCATGCTGATGGTGAGTTATACTCTAGTGTTATGAGGACTTGTGCCCTATGTTGATAGGGGTACCACTTGGTAGGTATAAGAGTCATTCCCAAGATAATGAGGGGTTCTACTCTGGTGTCATGAGGACCCATGCCTTGGATCCATAGGGGGGTTCCACTCTAGTCATCGAGGACTAGAGCCCTATTTGATAGGGGGTTCCACTCGGATGTTTAGGATCCTCTCCCTGGTATAACTGGGGGTTCAACTATAGTCATCAAGGACCTACACCCTATCTAGTAGGGGTTCCACTCAAAAATATTTGTAGAAGACCCATGCCCGTGTTTATGGGGGGTTACACTCTAGTCAACATTGAGGACTCCACTTCCCAGATCTACTAGAGGGTAAATTCTAAAATTATATGGTGATCCTACATAATCATTGTTATCATAAAGCATCTCTCAACCAAAAATCATTCCTGTAACTTTACACATCATATCTAGAAATCCACCATAGAGGGAACCATTGCATTCTACATGGTAAAACACTTCGGATAGGCTACTTGCATGCTAAAATCCAGGTTTAAACGAAGGTGATATGCAACCTTGATGTTTTATCAAAAGAGGCCAAGGGGAACATGACATATGAGGGGACCCGTAGGACATGTGGCCCTGCTCCACCACCTGGTTGTTTCCTTAGGGTTACACAGATCCCAAGATATGTAATAGTACACCTTGTGAAGGTGGACTACATGGTGTGTCCAAGCCACCTGGGACTGGGCTGTGTTCTTCCTGTCATGTTTGTCTAGTTATCCTCGTGTTTGTGTACTCGGGTACATGGTCATGTAATTCCACACGGGTCCCTGACCATGTGGACCACCTCATGGTTTTACCAATCCCAAGAAGGGGTTCATGGCATGTAGGAGGTCCACATGTTATTTCATCCTTATCTTTTTCCAAAAACCCTGGCTGTCACTTCTCAAAAGGGTTACACTCCATGTGTTCATCCTTGAACACGATGTGTAATTAGGTTTTTCATAGAAATCTAGACCTGATATTTACACTATCACAGCTCATCCTAAAGGGGACCATGTTGTGACTACCCCAAGCCCACCTCCGATAGGCCAGGGTTGGAGACTAGCACCGAAATGGCATATCCCATAAATGTGAGGCATTATCCTAAGTACCTATACACACGCACACATCTCCAAGCCCAAAAATGATGAAATGTAAAAACACTGAGTAAATAAGAAATCATACCAATATAATACCAACAATATAGTAAGATATTATGAATAATGCAAAGTAAACAGGGCCATAATACAAGACCACAAAAATAAAGAGTCTTCCAAACTGAATGCACAAGTTCCGGAAACTCATCCATAGAAAACCCTACTTGAAGTATAGGTGTAGGATAGCTGTCTGAAGCTATAGAATCACACCTCATCTGACTGATCACCCTAATAACCACCTGGTCTGGGTCGACCTAGGACTTCTTTAAATCATCAATTATCTTCACAAGACATGACATTTGTGGGTAAATCCCGTCTATGGGTGAGTAAATCAATACTCAGTAGGACACCCCAAAACCACAAAGGAAACCACTAAGTAATACACCAAGTATACCACAAAGTAAAGCACTATTGAATACACCAAGTATACCACAAAGGAAAACATACGAAGTACAGTCATCTCACACAGGACAAGTCTAAAGCACAAGGAGAGTTATTATCAGTTGTAATCCATAGAGCTCCCAATCTCAATGTCGGTACACGGAGCATTGAAGTCAGTGCATGGAGTGTTGATGGCACATGAAGCATTGATGTCGGCACACAGAGCCTTAGTGTCAGCTCATGGAGTGTCGATGGAAGAGGGAGAATCATTGTTGGTGGATTAAATGTCGATTTTAGCACATGGAGCATCGATGGCACATGAAGTGTCGATATCGGTGCACAAAATTTTAGGGTCATCTCACGGAGTGTCATTGTCGGCACACAGAGCATTGATGGTGCACAGAGCATCAGTGTCGGTGCACAAAGCATTGATGGTGCATGAAGAATTAGTGTCAGTTCATGGAGAATCAATGGTGCACTAATAATTAGCTTCGGTGCATGGATTTTCGATGGATCATGCCACCCCCAAGTCATGTAGTCACCAAGATCACATAGTCACAGCCAGTCGTAGGATTCCGCTCATACCGCACTCATTGAGGGAGAACCTACCCCTTGAGCCATTAGATCATAAAAAACATTAAAAAACTCACTTAGAGTAGGTCAAAAGTACTTTCTCATCTCAAGGGTCCCAACACCATAGATATATCTCCAAACAAGACCTCATGTTTGAAAGATATTTCCAATTTAGTAAAAACGGCCTAGTCCAAGACGACCCGGCCCGGCCGACCCAACCCGACCCGATTCAACTGATACAACCCAAAGCAGTTTTTATAGGCTAGACTATCATGTTGGGTCACTAGGACTTTGAAGAAGCATGATTCTCCATCCTATCCCATGTCGTGCAGGCCGGATCTGCTCTACCGGATGCGGCCCGCCCTGGCCGCATCTCTCTGGTCCACGCAGTCGCCCGACCATATGGTCGGCTGGCTCCCCCAACCAACCTATCCATCTACCACATCTCCAACCCCATGGTCACCACCTCATTTTCTACCATGGACATGCCTATACCACGGGCTTGTCACCTCCCATGGGTTGTGTCGTCATGGGCCCCTTCTCTGACGCAGTCCCTCTTGGACAAATTTTTTTCACCGATGGCCTCGCCCTGCCGCACTCTACCTGAAACGGTTGTACCTTCCACCTTTTTTCATTGACTTATGATGTAACCTCCTTATACTACCATGGTTTTGGATCCCTATCCCGGATCTTTTCACCACAGATCGAAGCCACAACGATCCTATGATCGTAAATCATGAGGCGATGAGGAAAGTTGGGGGAAAGAGACAAAGCACATGAACACCCAAATGGCCGGATCTTGGACTTGTTCATGTTGAACTTGAAACATTCACGTTATAGGGTTTTAAATTAAGAACAATTAACTGATATTCACAAAGATCTAACATCCCTTTAATCCCATCAACAAAATCCATCCCACAAGAATGATCGAACCGCGAATCAACCTGTCTGTGGGTTGATCTGCATTCAACGTTTGAATCTAAAAAGGGGAAAAGAAATCACAAAGAAATAGACATCCTACATCAAGGATGGATCAGTCATTAATGATGAATGAAAGTTTGTGTCATCATTGATCCTTGATCTATCGACATTTGTCGATCCACTGCTCCGATCAGATTCACCAAAATGTTGGGAGGGCCTTCTTCTCTCTACCTCGGGGAAACTGCAGAGTTATGGAAATAACCCGGGATTTCTAATAAAGGATTTTTTTTAAATAAAATCTTTGTTGCATAAAAAAAATATTTTTATTAAAATATTTTAATGATGTCCACGTCCAAAGTCAATATTTCACCCTCAACCCACACCGGTCATGGTTAGGGCCCAATTAAGGTAAATTTTTTGTTCTTAATGCAATAGGGCCCTCGTATTTCTGATATGGGAATCCATTTAGAAGTTATTTCCATTTTAAAGAAAATCAAATTCGTGATTTAATAAAAACATAACATTTTTCGATGAAATGTTCTAGGAACACCGGGTATCAAAATCGCATGATGCCTCAGCACCTGGTTTTGGAATTTTCCCAATTAATTTATAAAAATAAAATTGAATAAAATATGAGTCATTGAATTCTCCCCACCTTAGGTATTTATGTCCTCAAAAGTCAAAACAATGGCTTCTCAACAAAAATATGAGTGTACTATGCACAAATATGAGCCTCCTACTCCCAAGTTCTCTCCTAGAGATTCATGTGTAGACACTTTACGCATACAAGAGGAATCAACCATCAATAAAGGATCCTCTCCTATCGATACTCGATCTCCACGGGGTACTCTGTAAAATTCACCTCATCATCAATGTCCAGCTCTCCTTGGTAGATGAAGTGGTATGCATCATGCACGTACCTCCTCAACTGCGACACGTGAAAGACATCATTCACTCACTGAAATTTTGGGGGTAGATCTAGACAGTATTTCACATCACCAACTCTTCTCAGAATCTAAAAAGGGTCAATGTATCTCAGAGATAAATTGTTGCCTCGGCCAAATATCTATAACCCCCGTCGAGGTGAGACTCGAAGGAACATGTGGTCTCCCTCCTCGAACTACAAAGACATATGATGCCTGTCATCATAGGACTTCTGATAGCTCTATATAGTCTTCATCCACTCATGTATTACCTTCACCTTCTCTGTAGTTGTCTACTCCAACTTCAGACCCATGAGTGTTGACTCTCCTAGGTTTGTCCAGTAAAGTGGCGACATTTAGTTTCATCCGTATAAGGCCTCGAACGGTTTCATACCAATGGTTGAGTGATATCTTTTTTTATGAAAACTTCAACAGTGGTAGGTTATCCTCCCAATTGTAGTCAAAGTCTAGGATGAAAGAACATAGCATGTCCTCAAGAACCTGGATTCTCATCTCTTTCTAGCCAATATTCTGGGGATGAAATGATGTGCTCAATCACAACTAAGTCCAAAATGCCTCCTACAATCCCTTCCACAATCAGGGTTTAAAATGAGAATCACAATCTAAAATTATCTTCGATGGCACTCTGTGAATCAAAACTATCTCCTCTATGTAAAGGTGTCTCAATATCTCCACTATACTCTACTCATGGATCGGTAGGAATTGAGCTGACATGGTGAGTCGGTCAATGATCACCCAGATGGTATCATGTCCCCAAGATGTGTGTGGTAAACTCGTCATGAAGTCCATCGATATCCCATCCCACTTCCACTCTGGTACCTCAAGTGGTTGGGTCAAGCACGTTGGAACCTTGTGCTCAAACTTCACTTTCTGACTAGTGAGACATTTAGAAACAAACTATGTCACTTCCTTGTTCATCCTCGGCCACCAGAACTGATATTGGAGGTCCTGATATATCTTTTCCACTCTGGGATGTACCTCCAAATGGGATGTATGGAACTCCCTCAATAACTCCTCTCACAATGTCACTATCACTACTATGCGTCCTATGAAGCGAATGATGTGATCTCCACCTATAAAATATCCATCAGGGGAATACCCCATGGAAAACTGAGCAGGTCAGGCCTCACAGTCGATATCCCCACGTTGTACCTCCCTAACTTTCTGTAAGAGTGGGTGGGTGACAACCATCAATTGGAGGTAAGATGATCCAAATCTATCCACAATGGATATTTTTAATGCTACAAACTACTCAAACGCCTCACTCAGCAACTGCAAGTTGGATCTACTGCTAAGAGCATTTTCCACTACATTCCCCTTCCTAGGAGTATAGACAATCTCAAAGTCATAGTCCTGGAGGAACTCTATCCATCATTCCGTCTCAAGTTAAAATCCTTCTAAGAGAAGATATAATTGACTCTTGTGGTCAGAGTAGACAATAAACAACTCACCCATCTAGTAGTGTCTCCATATCTACAATGAAAAGACTATCAATGCCAGATCAAGATCATGGGTTGCATAGTTCTTCTCATTCTTCCTTAACTAGAACAAACCATAGGCAATCACCGCTTTCCCCTGCATCAGGACACAACCAATATCGATCTCTGATTCATCATAGAACACCACATACTCAACACCCTCCTCCAACAATCTCCATATGGGGGGGCGCTCGTCAATCTCTGCCTCAACTCCTGAAAGCACTGTTGTCACTTCTATTTCTACACGAAATGTTGTCCCTTCTATGTCAAGGCCTTCAATGGTGATGATACTTTGGAAACGTTGGGTACAAACCTTTTATGGTTCCTAACCAAACAAAAAAAACTTTGTACCTTGGTCACACTTCTGGATGGCTCCCAAGCAAGCATCACCTCTATCTTCACTGGATCCACTGCAAATCCATCCTTTGAAATGATGTTTCCCTGGAAGTGTACCTCCCGAATCCATAACTGACACATCTATTGATTTCAATAAAGTTGGTTCACTTAGAGTGTGTATAGGACCATCCTCAAGTGTATCACATGCTCCTCCTTAGATGCTGATTACACTAGGATGTCATCAATGAAGACCATGATGAACTAGTCTAAGTATGGTTGGAATATCCTGTTCACGAGTCCTGTGAACACTTCTGGGAATTCTTCACACCAAATGGCTTTACCAAGTACTCGTATTGGTCATACCGATATATGAAATCCATTTTTGGGATGTCCTCATCCCATAATTTAAGCTAGTGATAGCATGATCTATGGTCAATCTTTGGGAACCACCTTGCTCCATTCAGCTGATTGAATAGTTCTTCGATCCTCGGTAGTAGAAACTTGTTCTTCACGCACTACAATAAAAACAGGTTTTAGTGGCAGTTTTGTGGTGGCGGTTCACAAAACCACCACTAAACGTTTTCGCCGAAAGGTTTCATGGCTGTTTTTAATAAACCGCCGCGAAACCCATATTTTTTTAAAAAAAGCCCGACCCTTCCCTACCCCCACCCCGCGTTTCCCACCAAACCCTCGCGACCCCTTCTTCCCCTAACCCCCCCCCCCCCCCGGCCCCGGCAACCCCCAAGCATCCGGTTACACCCACGCCCTCCCTTCTTCCCCTAACCCCCCCCCCCCCTCATCCCTGGCGACCCCCAACCATCCGGTGACCCCCAACCGTCCGGCTCCCCCGTCTGGTGACCCGCGACCCCCAACCATCTGGTGACCCATCTCCGGCGAACCCTGTATTTTCCAGGTATGTATCCATTTAAGTTTGGGGTGGTTTTCTTGTGGCACCTTAATTAATTTTATGAGCTATTGGGTTTTGCAGACTTATATGATATATCATTGACTATCATAACTCTTATCTTGGTCATGTTATATCCATTGTGTTTGGTTGATTTTCTATCATGCATCATATTTATGTTATAACATTTTGTTTGGTCTAATTCTGGTTATGTTGTGTTTGAGAGTAAACCACCACAATGATTTCATATACCATTGAAATTTATAGTCATCCTCTAGTGTCTGTGGGATGCACCTAAGTTTAGTGTAATTTTGGCCCTACCCAAGTCAATAGGTTGGAGTCGAGATGTTGTAGTGGTAGTCCATCGCATTTAGGTTTAATTACCCTCAATTAAAATTTCCATTTTTGATCAGTTGTTTAGGAATGAGAAATCTCAACTCTGACATGATGAATTAGAGAAATTTGATGAAAACTATTTTCACACACTTCACATCCTTGAGTAAAATAATGATAATAATATATGAGAATTCCATAAGAAGGCCCACATATGATTATTCATCCTTGGATAACTAGTATTATCTATGAGAACACCTATGATACCTAGGAGGAAACCTATAAATCTAGAGTAAAATGGGAAGGGCCGTATAAAATACAAAATTTATACTCCAACAATGCCTACTCAATGATTATAATGGATTGAGAGCATATCATTTCTACCACCAACATAATTATTCTCAAATAAATACTTTTTATAACTTCACAATGGGGATTTGAAAGTCCATTTTTAATTACTTTAAACTTCTTATAGATGGTTCCATTCATAAGACCACAAACTGCAAGACATGAAGGACCTTGGTGTAGGACCATAAAATGTATGAAAATCATGTCATTTTCATATAACATATGATCCATCCTATAACAGTGTAAAATAACTTGAGTGGTATATTTTTGTATGAACTTATTCCCCTTTATATTAGACATAGATATGTAATAGTTCTTAGTGTAAGGGCTTACATGTTTTCAGTGGGTCTCCACCAACAAATTTACACTAGGATGAAACCATTTTATTATCTCATATACATAATCCAAATCTAAATAGAGACTCCTTTTCCAGAACTACATATGGATTGATTCCTATTCTTATAGGATACATAGTTGTTTCCATATCTCTTATATGAATAATGGTTAATGATATATTTCATTCATAATCTTCTATACTATCCTAGTTTATGTGTTTTTTCATTCATGTTAGGATCCCTCCTATTTCCATACACATGTATGAAACAATCCTATATTAAGAACTGTGTGTGGATTAATTCAAGTTAAGTCCATATATATAGTTATGTCCAAATCATTTATATTGGACCAAACCACAAATTTAATTCCTATAAAAAACCAACCTCATCCTACTATTCATGACTTCATCTATTCAAATAAAATTTTCTTTATTGACTCGGCACTAAGACTCAAGAATTTCATTTTTAATAAAATCTAGATATACACCAAGCCTTATTCACATTGGTCATAGTCATAGGAACTTAAAATGAATGACATAAAGTTCCTCACCATAACAAATTATACTACATTGCACAAAAGTCATTTTTTTAATTATATCATTAAAATAAATGACATATGGTCCCCCTTAAATTACATTTAAAACTATTTCATAAATTCAATATATACAATATAATTTCCTTACATGAGATAAATATCCATGTAATAATCCTCAGTGAAGAGTTCCTTCTCAAAAAACCTATGCAAAAATAAAATTCCACAATTACTTCCTTGGATTATATCATATGGGATTCAAGGATTCGCATCAAACCTTCCTTTATGTAGCTTGACACTGGACAACATCATTTTCCCCTTCACAAGAGATAGATTTGTGAAGATATATTATAATAACAACATGTGACATGATTCTTATTGTTATGGGATATATAGTGACACATGAATTTACCATCCTAGGACATTATGTAGTTCCCATTTAATTTCCCAATTCTTACCCAATGAAGATACATTTAACAATTCAAATCAGTTTTCATCCTTTCAATTCCCACCAGGTCACCCATACATGTCTCCCTTTCTCTCATATACAATATCTAGATATTTGTTGAGACCTTATAGAAACTAAATGTGTATTTATTTCTATTATTACTGGATATATAGTGATGTTTGAGCCACTAAACCTGGACCCAAAAACACATTTCATCACCATAAAAGATGTCTTAGTGTATAGTACCCTCATTCATGTTGGGTCACTCCATATTTGAATCTATACTACGGTAATATATTTTCTTCCAAGAACGACATGTGTCATGATTCCTATTATTATAGGATATATAGAAACACCTAAACTATCCATATCGGTATTAGTCACAATTCATCATCTACTTTCACTCCCCCTCAATATTCTATAATTTCCTAACCTTGGATAGATTTGGACAGGAGTGTTTCAGTTACCTTTTATATATCATATTTATATAAGAAACACTTTATACATTAACTATTTTAATCACTCCAAAACTCTCATGGCTATTGGTAGTGAGTGTATCTAATTTTTAAATAACACCACTATTTGGCAATGAAATTCCTAACGTATATCATTCCTACAAACAAGATATGATTTTTGTATAATGCACAGAGGTGTAATTTCATGGTAATTCATACCTTTTTAGTATTGAAACCCCCTTTCAAAACTCCCTTCATGTTTTCCATTCTATAGATTCATTCCAAAAATTCATATATGAATGGGCTAAATTCAAATACATAGTGAAAAGATTGAAAAACATAAAGAGCGATGAAACATGACCAATTTTCCTGAACTGACCTAGACTACCCATAATCCGGGTACCCAAGCTATCCTGTGATAAGTCTCAAAGGGTGTCATATAAGGGCTAGATATTTCTAGTAATGTCATTGTACTAATGGTATGAAAATCGTGCATATTTGGTGTGTTCAATTAAATCACTTTCAATGGGGTATTGTTTGAGGCAACATAAATGTGTGATTGATAGTGTTATGATAAGTGTGTAACCCGATATTCTTAATGCTCCTCAATGAGGTGTTGACATTGTCTCCTAGGGACCAGACTTGTTCGGTTTGTCTGGGCATGCTAAGTAAGTGGTAAATGTGATCAATGTATCATCTTTATTATATTATGCATAATTTAGGATCAATGGTTCATCTTTATTATATTATGTTTCTGTAATCTTACACTATCGTATATATGAAACTTTTTCTCTATTTAGTAGTAACTATGTGTTTTACTTTTTTTTATTATTGTGTAGGTGCATTGTGATATACATGGATAAAAGCTAGATCACATTACCGAGGAAACCACCTCAATATGTTAAGGGTTTGAATGAGTTTTTAGATCTTTCAATTTCTAATCGATCCGTTGAAGGGAGAATAAGATGTCCATGTACTAAATGTAAATTTAGAACATGGTTGAAGAGAGATGAAGTTTATGAACATTTAATACTGAAGAAATTCCCTGATCAATATTTGTGTTGGATTTGGCATGGAGAATCGAACAATATAGAAAGATTGAGCACTGATGTTAATCCACAGAATGAGGTCCCAAGTTCATCGATAATGGAAAATGAAATCAAAAACCTCATAAATGATGCATTCGGCACTGCAAGACACCACTATGAGAATCAAAATATATCAGAACAAACAGAAGAGGGTGATACAAATTGCAACGTGACAAGTGATGTTTTTGAGACTGTAACACAAGCAGATCAAGATTGTAACATATCATTGGATCCTCCTCTTGATTCTGTGGAGCCAAATGTAAGGGAAAACTTTAGTGAGGAAAATGTGTTTTATGATTTAGGTGACGATGGAAATCAAGAGTTTTATAGTGGGTGTTTGAAATATTCAAAGCTTTTATTTCTGCTGAAGTTGTACCATATCAAATGTCTATGTGGAATTACAAATAAGGAAATGTCCATGTTATTGGAATTGATTCGTGATGCATTTCCTGAAGCAAAAATCCCAGAATCTTTTTATGATATGAAAAAAGTTGTTAACAAGCTTCGTATGGATTATACAAAAATACACGCATGTCCCAATGATTGTATGCTTTATTGGGGAGAGGATTCAAGTAGACAGAATTGTAAGAAATTTTCTTCTTCTAGCTGGTAGTCATAGGGTGATGTTGGAAGTCTGACTGAATATAATTTCATGGAGAAGAATAAAAGGAACACACCCGCAAAATATTTGCGTTACTTTCCTTTGAAGCCTCGATTGAAAAGATTATTCATGTCATCAAAAACCGCTGAACACATGAAGTGAATTCTGTAGATAATAACAATGATGGGTTAATGAGACATCCACAAGATTCCCAATCGGGGAAGAAATTTGATTCATTACATCCATATTTCTCATTTGATCCTAGGAATTTTCTATTGGGATTGGCTGCCGATGGATTTGACCCATTTGGGACTTTGAGTACCAGTTATAGCATTTGGACAGTTGTTTTGATCCCTTATAATCTGCCTCCGTGGATGTGTATGCAACAAAAATCTTTTATCATTTCGATGATTATTCCTAGAAAACAAATTCCTGGAAATGATATTGATGTATACCTGAAGACTTGGATTGAAGAATTGTAGGAGTTATGTAGCAACAGTGTTGAGAAATTTGATGTTTCTTCTAAAACAATGTTCAAAATGCATGCTGCTTTAATGTGGACCATTAGTGAATTCCCTGGGCTTGGGAATTTATCTGGTTGAAACACTTATACAGGTTTGGCTTTTCCCATTTGTAACTTTGATTTCGAGCCCAAATGGATACCTCACCGTAGAAAATGGTGCTTCTTGTGCCATCAAATATTTCTTGATGCATCTCATAGATTTCGGCTGAACAAATCAAAATTTAATGGTTCCATTGATCATAGACCACCTCCAAAGTTGGTAACCGGTTCTGAAATATTGACACAGCTTGAAAATTTTAAAACAGAATTTGGGAAGGTTCATCATTTGAATGATGTCGGAAAATGAGTGCGAAGTGCATCGTCAAGTGAAATCAGAACGCAACAATGGAAGAAAAAAAGTATATTCTTCAAACTTCCGTATTGGGAATTTAATTTGTTGCACCACAATCTTGATGTGATGCATATTGAGAAGAATGTATGTGATAATTTGATTTTCACATTACTTACTAAGAATGGAAAGTCGAAGGATCATCTCAATGCTCGCAAAGACTTACAAGTAATGAACACAAAACGTGATCTCTGGCCAGATGAGAATGAAAAGTATGCTCCGGCCATTTTTTCAATGAAAAATAGGGATAAAGATACCTTCCTTTGAATTTTAAAGAATGTGAAGGTATCTGATGGGTATTCAAGTAACATCTCGAGGTGTGTTGACTTGAAGAATTGTAAGTTATATGGATTGAAAAGTCACGATTCACATATTTTGTTACAACAGTTACTACCATTGGCATTGCGTACATTATTACCTGAAAAAGTTACTACTGTTGTACTCCAATTCTGCACATTTTTCAGGCAATTATGTGAGAAAGTTCTACATCCATTTCAGCTTGACAACCTCCAGGAGAGGTTTGTATTGACCCTTTGTGCAATGGATATGATCTTTCCTCCATCATTTTTTACTGTCATGATACATTTAACTGTGCATTTGGTTGAAGAAGCTAAATTAGGATGCCCCGTTCATTATCGATGGATGTTTCCAATTGAGAGGTATTTTATTTATATGTTTCCAGTTAAGTAAAAAAAATTCATTTAAATAAATGCATAGTAATATTATTTTATTTCACAGATATCTTGGGCATTTGAAAGCATACGTGAGAAATAAAGCTCAACCAGAAGGCTCTATTGCTAAAGGCTATTTGGCCGAGGAGTGTCTCACCATTTGTTCCAGATATTTGGATGATATTGAGACAAGATTTAATCGAGTTGTACGTGTTGACGACACATCAACTCAATCTCAAATGCATCAGAAATAACAAATATTTCCTGCTATTGGCCGATCAGTTGGGAGAACCTCATATGTGACACTGACAGAATTGGAATTATTACAGGCACATAGATATGTGCTGCTGAATAGTGAAATTGCAGATCCATTTATTGAAGAGTTTAGGATACAAACAAAGAGATGAATGAGAGGCTGAACACAAAATGAGAAATATATAACGAAAGCTGTGAATAAAGAGCTGGTAGAATGGTTTGCACGACATGTAAGTTTATAAATATTTCAATAAATACGAATATTAGTTTGACACATACAATTTGTAAATCTATTAAATTATATTTATTTTTTCAGATCATGAATACTAATAATCGAGAAGACTTGCCAGAATATTTGAAGTTTCTTGCTAGAGGTCCTATAAAACAAGTTAGAAAGTTCGACTCTTATAATGTGAATGGATTTAGATTTCGTACAGTCGATCGAGAAGTGGGTTTGGAAACACAGAATAGTGGTATATTTACATTTCTTGAAGTGGAATACTATGGAAAGATGCATGATATTATTGAATTAAACTACCATGGGAATTTTTCTGTTGTTTTATTCAAATGCAAATGGAACGATATTATCAGAGGTGTTAAAAGAGATTCCTTGCAATTTACTTCTGTAAACTTCTCTCGCTTGATGGATGTTGGTGATCATGAACTGCATGATCCATATATCTTAGCATCGAAAGAAAAAATGGTATATTATGTTAATGATGTTGTGGATGAAGGGTGGAGTGTATTTACTCACATAATACAAAGAGATTTGTATGATATGGGTGATGAAGTGGAAGATTTGACCTCTGCAATTGAATTTCATCAACAACAGGAAGCAGAATTATTTGTCCGTAATGATATTGAAAATATTATTCTAGCAAGGATGAATGAAGTGGATAAAGCAATGGATTAAGAAACTGACATGATTGAAGGGAAAAATGATTGTATGTACAATTATATATTCATTCAGTAACCACTTGTTTCATTTCTGTAGTCATTCATTATCATTGTTATATATTTTTTGTTTGTTAGTACTGGGCATCTATTATCATTTTTAATTTTTTTTTTCTGCATAAATTTTTTGAAATATATATTCTGAACTTAATTTTATTTGATTAAATGACAGGAATTCCAAGGAAGAAGCATTACACTATTGTATCTAGTTATGTGACAGATGACGATCCGTCTGTCCCCACAGTATTTGAGGCACCAGCCTACACCCCTACACCATCTCCCCTCGCACCATCTCCGACACCATCTCTAGATGTCTCATTAGAGGATGAGTCATCGACTCCCCCTACAGGTGCCTCAGCAGTGAGGCAGCAACACGCCCCTTCCAGTTCATCACGGACATTCTGGAGGGTCACAGTCATAGGTACAAATTTTAATTAAATAAATTTATTGCATTTTGTTTATACTAATTGTTTTCTCATTGCCGATGAAAAAAATGCAACCGTGGAAAAACACATAAAAATTTCAGATGTTTGGAACATGAATGGCGAGAAGATAGTCGTGTCATTTGATTCTTATGGCGTCCCGACGGATGACGCCACGGGGTTACTTGGACAGATTATAGGTCAGCTGGCAGCGGATCCCATTTCCCTACCTATTTCATATGATGATTTTTGATTCTCAGATAAAGGTAATTTTATTACTTCATGGTTTAATTGAATGTCATGTTACTAATATGTTCAAAATGAATTTTTATATACAGATGTTCTTCCACTTTACCATTGCGGATGTGATAGCACGGAAGTGGACATTGAAAGTTATTGGTAAAAAATGGAAAGATTTCAAATGGAGTTTGTGGTGTGATGTCAACAATACTTTGTTTACCGTGCAACAAATGTATGAGAAGCTACCCAGTGGGGTACCGAAAGAATAGTGGAATGTTTTTGTTGATATACATCGTGATGAGAAGCAGATGGTATTGAAATATATATTATTATATTATCCTCATTTAACATTTATACACGTATATGAAGAGGAGATTACATTGAATACATTACTGTTAAATTTAATTTTCTTTATTTCAAGATCTCTCAAGAAAGAATGCATCAAATCAGGCAAAGAAAGTCATCCCGCACAATGCGGGCTGAAAAATCTTTTCTAGAAGCCGAATGTCATTGGTAATATTTTAATTAGTTTAAATATTTATAAGACAATATTATCTATTTAACATATTGAATTTTTGATTTATCTTTGTTTAATGCAGTCATAGAGTTTAGGGCATGAAGCATCCTGAACTGAACTATGGCTGGATGTTCATAAAAAACAGATGGAAGTTTTGTTAATGAGCCTGCCAAAGAAGTTGGGGTATGAAGTCAATTTTTTATTATAATAACTTATTATCATTTTTTACTCTGTTAATATATATTGATAATAGATTTATAGGTAAAAAATAAAGAAATATGGGATTCCAATCCGGGTAAGTCCAACTCAGTCTCCCAGGATGACCCAGTTTCTAAAGTACTTGGGAAGGAGCATCCTGGTAGAGTGTGCGGGATGGGTTTGGGACCCGTACCATCTTAGGTCTTTGGCAGGACACTAGGGATTCCAGCTGCATCTACTTCTAGTTATAGTCATTTCATACCTGAAGATGCTCAGAGGGAGATGTCTTCTCTATGAAACATAGTTCACTAGCAGGGGGATCAGATATCTGCTTTGTAGAAAGATTTTCTTGAAATACGTCATCATATGAGAAGATATGCCCCTATTGGTAGTGCATTGACTAGTGGTTAGCAATTAGATCACAAAAAATCGATATCATTTAGTTTGAAAATTTTTATTTATTTTAAGTTTAATTATAAATATGCAAAAATATTTAATTTTCAATATAATGTTCTTACAGGTGGCAGCAGGTAGTGGAGATGGAGGTGGAGAGGGTGACGATGCATCATCGGACCATGAGTAGTAGTATTGTTGATGTGTTGAACAAATATGAGAACAGTTGGTTGGTATATGTAACATGTATGGCACATAGTTTCCACCAAACATTTCCATGTCCTAACATTTTCTTAATTTCTCATGTTTCCTTCTATGCATTTTTTTGATTTATGATGTTTCATTTTATGTCTTTATTTCTCAAGTGTGGTATACATCATTCCATTTAGGCCTATTTTTTAATTGGTAGTCGAGATTTTGGATGACTAAAGAGTGATCCTTTTGTTATTTTGTTCTGGTTATATAAATTGGAACCTAGTAGATAGTATAGAGACCAAACATAAGAGGATTATGGGAATGTGGTTTAGCCTAATCATGTGATAAGAATCATATACTCGCCAATAAAAGTAGTTGGAAACAAAAATGGTGAACCTAACATGGAACCTTAAACAAAATGCATGTGTCACCCACATGTTAGGCTCCTTTTTCTCTCTCAAAATATGAAATGTGGACAAACATGGATCTGATACAATTGATTATACATGTGTTTATTTATTGATATGCTGATTTCATGAGGATTTCTTGTAAATGTTTCTCATAAGTATTCTTTCACTTTCAACTAGAACCCCCTTTGATCCAAATGACATTTTACTACTTTAAGAACACATATGCTTCGACTACTGCACAAGTTGGATCCTCATTTAAAACTAGGGCTCTATTATCAACCTTTCACCCTCAACATTGGGTCTCAAATTCACCGGTTTGGGAGTCACACCTAAATGGTACCTTTCCATCTTCATAGGAAGCTAAAAAATTCATTCATCTCAAAAATCCCTACTAGATGTCTACTCGACAATGACTTGTGGAACATAATTTGTTGTAAATAGTTTCCATCTCAAACCATTTCACGGTCATATCCATGGAAGGAAATAACATGTTCCTCCCTTATCTAGGGAGGTTGATCAAGAGGTCACTGATGGAATCATCTAAATAACATAAGGGACCCTCCAAAGGGCTCCTTCTAGCATTCACCATCACCAATGCTACAAAGAAATAAAACCTCTATATGATGTGTGTGTTTACCTTGGGAGTATGACCTAAGTCTCACAAACCTAGGTAGTCAGGAAAACCCACTGAGGGTAGTGAAAAATCAACCAAGAACATGGCCCTACATCTATACCCTTCAAAGAATCCCACTAACTAAATATGGTGGCAAACTATGAGAAAGAGGAAACATTTTCCCACATTTACTAAGCTTGTCGGTATAATCTGGTATTATTCAAAGAAATCCCCAAGAATATTTTGGTAAATAAATATAGGGAATACACATATCCTTTCCCACTGACTTGATTAACATCGTTATATACCTATATGAAATGGAGGAAAAGATCAGAACCATTCACATTCTCCAACAATAGAATAAGAAAATATGCATGTTCTGGTCACTGAAGTCACCTAGAATATTCTAAAAATGGTTAAAGGGAAGACACACAACTATTCTACCATAATTTGGGTGACTCATTAAGAAAATATGAGGAGATTTAGAGAAGATACATATCTTTTCTCCCAACGTACGGTGTATCTACTTGAATGCAGAGGTTATAGGAGTTTGGGTCATATCTTTCACATCTTCAAAACTTTTCCACCAGTTCCTCCTAGGGGGATAAGATCTTTACATATTCCACATTATGGTAAATTTTTTGTATGATGTCTCATGTTTCATCATTTTGGGGATACCAATTTTTAAGTAACATTTTATTTGTTTGTATGATGTCTCTTGTTCAATTTTCTGGTTTGATTTGTTTTTCAGGGCAGTGGGGCAGTAGAAGCAAAATTGCTTTTTTTTTCTGGTCAGCATTTCATGGCGGTTTTAACCACCACTAATGATTTACTGGTCAGCATTTCGTGGTAGTTATAACTTCCGCTAATGCTTTACTGGTAAAACATTAGTGGCGGTTAAAACTGCCGCTAAATGTAATCAGTTTATATTTAGCGGTGGTTTTCACCGTCGCGACAGAGGCACATCAAACGCCTGAATATTGCGGCGGTTAAAAACACCGCGAATAAAAAAATATCTAGAATCTGTCAAACCGCTGCTAAAGTCACAAAAACTTCCGCGAAATGACGCATCTACGACGCTTCCTATAAACCACCGCAAAATGGAAAAAACTGCCGCTAATAGATTGTTGACACCCAGTTTAGCGGCGGTTTCTGTAAACCGCCGCTAATAGCTGGTTTTTTTGTAGTGACAATCACCTGGTTCAGGCACTAGAAGACCACACATAATCTCAATCTAATTTATTCATTCTTGGAAAACAAAACTGGGGTCTCCCGGGGTGAAACATTGGGTCTCATGAAGCCCTTCCTCTACAAGTCTTCTAGTTGTACCCTCAACTCATGATAGTCCGCAGGAGCCATCTGATATGCAGGTGTAGATATTGGTGATGTCCTAGGGTACATATCAATGTAGATGTTTACCTCCCTCTGGGGAGGTAATCTAGGGACATCCTCAGGAAAGACGTCCTCATAATCTGCCACAATTGTAGGAAACTTCGGACTCATCTCATCTACTGGGTTGAGGGTCAGGCTATCCAACTGATGTGTAATCAACTACACCATCCTATGAATAATTTCATCCCATGTTGCATGTGTTTCCTTTTCAACAATAAAGGAAAACCTAGTCCCATCACTATGGACACTACACTATATGCCTAAAATAGTCAATCTGGGCATGAACTCTGGATAACCAGTCTACACCAAGAATGATGGCGTAAGGCCTAGACTCTTCCACCAAGAGATCCCAACCGAAACTATCTCCCCCTAGAGTAAGGACACACTATCTTAACCAGTGCGTGATTGTTGAATCTCCCATTATAGGAGTCTCTAAGCATAGGGATCAATTGAACAATTCCACTAGATTCTTTGGGTCTCGAACAAGGTTCATGGAAAGAAAAGAGAGACTGGAACCTGTGTCTATCAAAACTATAGATAGGGTGTAAAATACAAAGATCATACCTCTAATAATCTCTTGAGCATCGGGGTTATAATCCTCCATCTCCTAAATATGGACTCATCCCTGTCCACCAGCTCCCTGATCCCATGGTGGACCACCTGGGGTAGTGGTGGGGGTACATCAAACCTCTTCCTACTGCCTAATATTCTACCTACTCCTCTTCCATGCATGTCTCCCTACATACCACTAAACTCCTGCCTCCTCCTCTACCTCAAGGGTCCCTCAACTGTCTGCTGATTATCTACATGACAAGTTGGAAAATCTAGAACCATGTGTCCCTGAAAACCGCACATGTAACACAACTTGTCCTTTAGCTGACCTGCTCGTCCCTAGGAGCCCCACACTGTTGATACTATATCCTAGGGTCATCCCCTATAGTTCTTGACCCACTTGGGTCCCTACATCTACTATCTTCTAGTCGCCGCTGAAGAATTAGCTACATGGTGCATGTTGGTAGCTCCCATTGCTGGTGAATTCTCCTCCAGAAATATCTCCACTAGCAGGGCTCACTCCAGTACCACAATATATGTAGGGATTCTAGGGGATATCATGGATTACCTAATCTTTTGGTGTATCCCCTACTCGAAGTTCTAGTCCCTAAATAAATGGGTCTTGCACCATACCCATGGAGTAGCGAGAAAGATATGTAAATCTCATAGAGTACTCCTCTACTGTATAACTTACCTACTGCAGATGCAGAAGCTCCTGTATGCGCACTGAGCATAACGTCATCATAAATAACTCCTCCCTGAAGAGGCGCTCAATGTATTCCCAAGAGAGAGTCATTTTTCAAGCATCTGGATCACTAAGATCCACCATCACCTTGCTGAGTTCTATAGAAGACTCGTGGCTATGACTATCATCCATTCGAGAGGCACCCTCATGAGGTGGAGGACATGTGTAATTGCCTCCAACCAATCCTTAGATGCCTTGGGGTCCAGATCACCTCTGAACCTCGGAGGTCGCTGCCTCTAGAACTTATGAAACACACTCAACCTGTGTGCATCCTCTACTAATAACATCTGTATTAAACTCTGCTCTTCAGGTGGTGTTATCACTAGTACACCACCCAAGGTGTTATCTCTCAAATTGTTCTCTATAACAATGCCTCATCGCTAAGAGGATCATCCTCATGATCATGTATCAGAATTCTGACTGTCTATCTATGTAGAGGCATCCTAAAATAGATCAATACGTTCCATAGTCAATAGAGTATACCTGGTGAGATGACTCAAGAAGGACAGGAGAACACAACCAAAATTATATATGATGCACGTACCATTTATTTCCCCTACAACTAGTGTTTTCATTACCGAGTCGAACAGAAGAATTTAGAGTACTGGTGTATGGATACGTTGGTTGTCGAACCAAAACTATACTCCCTGGTCTAAAATCTGAACTCTAAACACTTAACATTGTTTCCCCAAAACAATCTCATGGACTATTGGTTCTTTAGGTAGAACCAACCACCTCTGATACCACTTTGTCATGACTCGTCCAAGAGGGGCTCATGTTGTGACTACCCCAATCCCGCATCTGATAGGCTAGGGGTTGGCGACTAGCACTGAGTAGTCATATCCCAAAAATGGGAGGCATTATCCTAAGTACCTATACACATGCATGCATTTCCAATCCCAAAATGCTAAAATGTAAAAACAATAAGTAAACAATCATGCATGCCACTAAGATACCAAAAACAGAGTTTGATAGTAGGAAAATTGAAAAGTAAACAGGTCCAGAATACAAGTCCACCAAAATAAAGAGTCTACCAAAGTGAATGAACAAGTTCCAGAAACTCATCCGCAGAAAACCCTACCTGAAGGGTAGGTGTAGGACAGTTGTCTGATGTTGTAGAATAAAACATAATCTTCTTGATCACACTAAGCACCACCTGATCCTAATCCACCTAGGACTCCATCAAAGCGTCGATCCTCTACATAAGAAACGACACGTGCAAGAAAATACCATATAGGGGTGAGTAGAACAATACTCAGTAGGACACCCTAAAACCAAAAAAGGAACCCACTAAGGAATACACCAAGTATACCAAAATGGAAATCAGTAAGTAATACACTAATTATACCACAAAATAAAACATACGAAGTATAGCCATCTCACATAGGATAAGTCTAAAGAACAAAAGGAGGGATTATTAGTTGTAGTCTACAGAACTCCCAATTTCAATATCGGCACACGGAGCATCGATGTTGGTGCATGGTGCATCGATTGTGCACAGAGCGTCGATGGTTCATGGAGCATTACTGTCACCTCATAGAGCATCAATAGCGTATGGATTGTCAGTTTCAGTGCACAGAACGCCGATGGAACATGGAGTGTCAGTGTTGGAGCATGGAGCATCGATAGCCTATGGAGTGTCAGTGTCGGCACACAGAGTGTCGATGGGTAATATCGCCCCCAAGTCATGTAGTCACCAATACCACATAGTCATAGCCAGTCGTAGGATTCCACTCATAGCATGATCATTCTAAAAGTACCTACTCCTCAAGCCATTTGGTCGTAAACCAAATTCCACAAAAAAACTAAATTAGAGTTTCTTAAAAGCACCACCTCATCTCAAGGGTCCCAAATCCAAAAATGGATCGCCAAATGGACCTTCGGTTTGAAAGATTTTTCCAATTTAATAAAAAGGGTCTGGTCTAGTGCAGGCCCGACATGACCCGGTTCGTCCGACCTGACCCGACCTGGTTCGACCAACCCGACCCAATTGGTCTAGGCTGGAACGTTGGTCCACATGGTACTGCCCATTATGCCACTAGAGCATCCTGACTATCTATCCCATCCCACTTCACACGGGACCACTCTACTCTTTTGGACGTGGAATGCCCTGGTCGTGTCTCTTTGGTCCACGTGGTTTTCCGACTGCATCTCTAACCCCGCGGCCACCTCCTCCATCCTACCTGGACCGCGACCCCATCACCACAGGAAACTTGCACCATTGTGGGTCCCTTCTATGATGTGTTCCCTCATGGACCATGTTCTCTTGCTATCATCGGTGGCCCTATCAGCGGTTATCCTATCGCACTATACCTAGCTCAGCCTCCCTTGTAGGAATAGTGCTGCCTCTGCTGTCCGCCACCCCACCGGTGACCTCGCCCCTCTGCGCTCCACCTTAATTGGATAAATCTGCCACCTCCAGCCACCAACTTAAACTGCTTCTACCTTGAGGTTTTGCGGTTTTGGATCCCTGTCCCAGATTGTTGCGCCATGTATCAAAGACGCAACAATTCTCTTATCGTAAATCGCAAGGGGACGAGGAACGTTGGGTGAAAGAGAAAAATCACATGAACACCTAAATGGATGGATCTTCTCCTTGTTCCTTTTATCGTTGATACATTCATGTTATATGGTTTTTAACTAAGAAAAATAAACCTATATTCACAAAGATCAAACATCCCTTTAATCCCCGCAACAAAATCCATCACACAAGAACAATAGAATTGTGGATCAACCTGTTTGTGGGTTAGTATGCATTCGTCGTTTGAATCTAAAAAGGGGGAAAATAATTTAAAAACAAATAGACATCCTACCTCGAGGTTGGATCAGTCATTGACGAAGAATGGAAGTTTGTGTCGTCGTCGATCGTTGATCCATTGGCATTCATCGATCCGTCATTCCAATCATATTCGCCAAAATGTTGGGAGGTCCTTCTTCAATCTACCTCCAGGAAACTCCATGGTTATAGTGATAACCCTATATTTATGAAAAATGATTGTTTTAAAAAAATAAAATCTCCACCACATCAAACAAAATATTTTTATTAAAATATTTTAATGATGTTCATGTCCAAAATCTAACTTTCACCCTTAGAATATGCCAATCAAGGTTAGGCCCCGCCTAAGGTAAATTTGATGTTCTAAATTCAATGGTGCCCTTGGATTTCTAATCTGAGAACCTTCTTAGATGTTATTTCCATTTTAAATAAATAATTTCATGTGCATTTTTATAAAAACTTAACATTTTTTGATAAAACGTTGCAGGCACAGCAGGCCTCAGAATCTCACATCACCTCAGTGCCCAGTCTCATAATTTTCCCGATTAATTTATAAAAAAAATGGAGAAAATATAAGTCATTAAACACATTGAATTAGGACATTCAACCATAGATCCTTCCTCAAATCTACCTAGGATGAGTGAATCCAGTTGTGGATCATTATTTTTGGTTGTCGTTCGTCGAAAATCAGATCCTGTCACCCATGGGAGTTTCCATTGTGTGTTCTGTACACCTCAAAGCCTTCCATCTCCATGGATTTGTTCTCCAATCACAAAAACAAACATCAAAAACTCAAAAAAAATCCCATATCCATTCTCATTTCATCAAAATGTTCCTCTCATGAGATTCCATCGTGGTTATGGGGTCCGATCAATCTTGGTACCGCCTAGCAATGTCGAACTGGGATCATAGAGTCCTACCAGTGATGAATTCAAATTAGATTTGGTAGATAGGAACTATAAAAAAGATTTAAACATCATTGTTCATTAATTATTTTTCAATTATTAAGAATGGGAATCTGGGGTTAGAAAAGTTGGGATAATCAATTAAGATTTCAATACATTGGTGCATGCTCAATCCACAATTGGCGTAGATCCATGAAAAAGGATCGATATACCCAATCTATTTAATAAAAAGTGAATAAATCACAAATTGATTATTCCTACCTGAATATTTCATTTTTATTCATCTAATAACATTCTCACCAATGATTGAAGGATGTCCTTATGTTCACGACATCCTGATCTGCTCTGACCTAGGGTTTCTTCTTTATCTGAGGTGATTTGTCAATGAAGGAGGTAGGAGAAATCTAGAATTCTCCTAGGTTTCATGTGGTTAACCCTGGACAATTTTCTATGGAAGTGTTATTATATAATATTTCACTACATTAAAATGAAATAATTAATTAATTTAATAATTAATTATTTCATTGAACGTACCGCTGATGAGAAAGGAGTATAAACAACCCGCGCGGACCCATTTTGTTCTGCATCTAGTGTAAAAAACATGTTCCGAACTCAACCATGGTATTTTATTTTTGTTCTGAAATTTCATTTTAAAATTATCCCATTTTATTCAAAGAACATCATGCGTACAATATAAAATATATTTAATATTTTTATAAAATTAATTTCGGGCACACTAGTCCTTGAGATTACATGATGTCTCAATGCCTAACTCTAGAAATATATATAGAAATATTTCAAATTATCAAAAGAAAAAAACTGGGTCTCTACATCATTCCATACTTCAATATTTTCATCCTCAAAAATCAAAACTAAACAAACCATTTGGGATACTAAGCCTTCACTTCGATCTCCCACTCCCAGGATGTCTTCTACACATTCTTGTCCTGCCACAACACATGAACCAAGGGAATAATCCATCCATGTAGGGTCCTCTCTCGTCGATCCTCAATCTCCCATGGGTGCTCTGTAAAGGTGTATCCATCCTTGATGTCCAACGCTCCCTAGTCAATGATGTGTGTGGGATCATGTGCATATCTCATTAGTTATGATACATGCAAGATGTAGTGCATCCGATCTAGATGTGGGGGTAGGGAGAGGTAGTAAGAATCCTTGTTATCCCTCTATACGGTCTAAAATGTTTGAATGAACCTTAGGGATAGCTTTCCTCCCTAATAGAACCACTGAAATCCTTGTCATGGGGAGACTCCCAGGAAAACATAGTCTTCCTTCTCAAACTCCAAGGGCCTACGATAGAGATCTGTGTAAGATTTTGTTCTGCTCTAGGTCATCCTCATCAGCTCACAGATGACCTGGACTTTCTCAATCATCACCTGCACTATATATGGTCCCAAAATATATGTATCACCAATCGCTTTCTAGTATAAGGGTTATGAAATCCCACCTTTTTATTTCATAACTTTTCATTACATTTTACATTCGTAGGATCTTTAAAGTATAGTGTCTTGGAAATCAGGAACATAAAACAAGAAAAAATAAAACATTCTTATAATACACTTGTACGGATTCATCAAAAGTTCATCCTAAGTACAAATTATTTCATCTCATAACCATTAGACATACATCAAAGGAAATGGTGAGTAGAAGGCCCAGTAAGGAAAGTAAGGGAATCAGTTTACTTGTGATATCAATAAGAACTTGATGAAAAACATAAAGACATGAGCAATGAAAGTAGAGGAATGTCATAATGAAAAGAACATTAATAATAACTTGAATATGTGGATAAAACATTTAATTTATACATTCATGAACATATCACCAAGGTTCATCCCCATGGTGTCATAAAAATTACCAATGTTATCCACCAAGGTATCGTGAAACTTGTCATCTCTAAAGATTAAATTCATTACCCAATCCATTGAAGTGCTATCAGGGTGAACCATTACTATGTATTTATTTTCATTTTATAAACATAGATAATAATCAAACATTTCATAAATAACCCATAGAGATTAAAAGTAATGGGTTTCACTTCAAAATCGCGATGTTTTAAAAGTACATAGAAACATGATTGTTATGTATTTTATAACCCTTGGAAAAAGAAATAGGGTTTCTTTTATGTAAATTCAAGAATAAAATAGATCAATTTTATGTATTTATGGATACCTCTAGAAATTAAAATATATTTGGGTATTCAGATAATTAAAACAAGCTAATTTCTTGAGAAAAGAGAGAGATATTTTGAGACAAAATTTCTGCAACATAACGATTATATAACATGGTTTTAAAAAACAATAAAAAGAGAGGGGACAAGGGTATCACATAAATAAATGAATAATTTACATTAGAGGTACATAATAAAAAGAAATAATATCATGGTGTGGAATGACATACCACATGAAAAGGAAACTTTAAAGAAAAGAGAACATGTGATTTCTTTTAAGAAAATTCAGCAGCCTAATGGTGTCACTTAAAAATTCAGAAAATAAATTTATGAGAGAAGAAAGGGTCTATCATAATTTGGACGTGAAATTTAATGTAATAAAAATATATAAGAACACACTCCCACATAAGAAGATGGAAACTGGAAGAAATAACTTAGAGGAAATCATGACTAAAAGAGGAGGGTGGAAGGTTCCCTTACCTTGAAGAGTAACTTCGAAAGCTTGAAGGTTGGGATATTGGGGGGCTAGAGGGAACCTTGGGAGGAATACTTGGGAGGTAAAAAGACTATAAATTCATTGAGAAGTATTTTTAAATGAAATTAATGAGTTAATGGCTTGGTATTTATAGGAAAAGTGAGGGAATATTTAATTAATTTCCTAAGGACTCCTCATCGGTGGTATTTGCAAAACCATGGGATTGACCATGGTATTTTCCAATGTTATCTGAGACTTGAGACACCTCATAGCATATATTACTAATCACAAGTCTACCAGAATTATTATATCATTATTACATCATTAATTATGTCATTAAACACCCAAAACTCAAAACTGTATTTTCACTATTCACCAAAAAACAATACATTTTATAAAAATCTCATAAATTCACCCTAACATAATATCGATGTTCTTAATTCAAAAATGAAATCCATTTTATGAAAATAATTTTCTAAATATTTTTAATTTAATTTTTAAATAAAATCAGTATTTATTCAAAAAAAACAACTCTAATACTATAACTTATTTTGTAACGCCTTCAAAAAGTAATCAAGGTCCCATAAAATTATTGTGTAACCATAAGAAAATAAAGTAACAATTTATGATTACATTTTATGAAAATAATTTTCATTTTAAATTATTAAATTAACTATAAAATTGTAAATAACATATTTATGACCTACAAAAATAACAAAACTTATACTATGATCGTTTTTTAACTTTTAAGGTGTCTAAATTGTATTAATACATTCATGGGTGAAGTTTCTATATTTTTTTTTGCCGATTTACTATTTATTGCTATTCATAATGGTATATTACTATTCATACTTTACTATTTACTAAAAAACAATTTGATCTTATTAGAATCTAAATTTTTTACTGATCATAATTGTAGAAAACCATTTTTTGAATATAATTTCACATTATTAATTATTTAAAGTTTACATGAATATTTTAAATTACCCTTTTTCCAAAATTCATTAATAATATTCATCTTATATTTATTCAGACATTTGAAAATCACAAATTTTACCGTAATAAGAAAAAAAAAGTATTTATACCAAGGGATTACAAAAATTATCTAAGGAATCATTACATAGCTCTTTATAACACCTGCATAGGGCCTAAGTGTAAGGTGTGCTATGGTGATATAATCATGGGGCGGCTGGTGATTTATTTCCCGAGTGGTGATTTCTATCATCTTTAACTTCTCCCTTTGTCAATTCTGTTCAATCTTTACATGTTTATGCTCAGCTAGGGCTTGGTCCAGAGAAAAGCCCATAGATGTTACCTCATTCCCAAGATCTGACAGATGTGCTTTGTATGGCCCGAGTCTACTGGATTAGGTCATAGAATCTTCTTTCTGTATTAATTGACCAAGATCTCTTTTATTTAAAAACAATAACTATAATGTTAAGAGTTTAGTTTCCAACGGTCATATTGACCGCCGGTCATAAAATAGTCGAAACCCAATAGTATTGCCTCATTAATTAAAGGATATAGTTTTTTGGAGTATAAAATGAAATAACACACAAATTTAGGAAAAAAAATTATTCAAAAGTTTGGTTTGTTACATTCTTCCCCCCTTAAGAAATTTCATCCCCGAATTTTTAACTCGTACCCTAAGAAGAGAAAAGGTGTGGGTACTTGTGCCTCATAGACTCCTCTAGTTCCCACGTGGCTTCTTCACATCTGTGGTTCCTCCATAACACCTTAACAAGGTAAGTAATCTTGTTGGGTAGAACCCTATCTCTATGATCCAAGATCTCCACCAGATCCACCTCATAAGAGAGGTCATGTTCCAGTTGTACCACCTCTTGATTTAGTACATGTGAAGGCTCAGGTATGTACTTCCCCAAGAGGGATACATGGAAGACATCATAAAATTGTGCTAAATTTAGAGGAAGTGCAAGACGATAGGCCACTGCTCCTACGTGATCAAGGATTTCATAGGGGCCCATGTACCTAGGGATGAGCTTCCCTTTCTTACAAAACCTCATGACTCTCTTCTAGGGTGATATCTGAAGATAGAATTTGTCACCAACAACAAACTCTAAGTCCCTTCGATGGTTTTCATCATAGCTCTTTCGCTGACTCTGAGCGGCCTTAATGTGTTGTTGGATGGCATGGACCTTTTCTATCATCTCATGCACAAGATCAAGCCCAAGAATATTTCTCTCACTATATTCATAACAAAAAGTATGAGTTCTTCATTTCTTACCATATAGAGCTTCATAGGTTTCCATTTGAATTCTCGATTGGAAGTTATTGTTGTAAGAGAACTCAACTAAAGGGAGATGTTGATCCCATCCACCTTTAAATTCCATTGAGCATTTTCTCAGCATGCCCTCGAGTGTTTTAATTGTCCTTTCAGATTGGCCATCATTTTGGGGGTGATAGGCCGTACTAAAATTCAATTCAGTGCTCAGAGCATGTTGAAGACTTCTCCATAATTTTAATGTGAACCTCAGATCATGATCAGATATGATAGTAAGTGGAACTCCATGCAGCCTTACCACTTTCTTCACATAAATCCTGGATAGTTGATCAAGAGAGAAATATTCCTGAATAGAGATAAAATGGGCAGTCATGGTGAGACAGTCCACAATAACCCATATCACATTGTTTCCTTTCGAATTTCTTGGGAAACTAGTGATGAAGTCCATAGTGATATTGTCCCACTTCCATGCTAGTATGGGTAGTGGTTGCAATACCCCTTTAGGAAGTTGTTGCTCTTCTTCCACTTCCTAACATACTAGGCACCTTGAAGTGTAGTCATCAATCTCCCTTTTCATATTAACCCACTAATAATGATCATGAAGGTCCCTATACATTTTCATGCTTCCAGGGTGTATAGATAAAGTAGAGATATGAGATTCATCCATAAACTCCTTTATTTCCATTTTATATTGAACACATAGTCTTGTTCAAAATTTTAGTACACCTTCTTGATCGATATTGAACTCAGGAAACATCCCATCCTTCACTACCTCAGACTTCTTCTGTTACAAAAGATCATCTTTCCGATCTTTCTTGATCTTCTCCAATAATGACAGTTGGGAAATAATTTGGGATAGGGTTGATGATATCCCTTCCCTTGTAATTCCCTTTTCCATCTTTACTATGTCATTGATCAAATCTTTGAATCCTCATCATGGAAAGAACAACTGGGTATTTCCTTCTTAATGAATCAGCAACATTTTTACTCTTATGGGATGATAATGAATTAAACAATCATACTATTTGAGAAGTTCCAACCATCTCCTATTCCTCATGTTAAATTCCTTTTGTGTGAAAATATACATAAAACTTTGATGGTCTGTGTATATTTCACATTTCTCCCCAAAAAGATAGTGCCTTTATATCTTCAGAGAAAAAAACGACCACAGCCAATTCCTGATCATGCGTAGGATAATTCTGCTCATGAGTCTTCAGCTGTCGAGATAAATAAGCAATGACTTTGTCATTTTTAATGAGGATGCACCCAATCCCTTTCAGATATGCATTACGAAAAATAACAAATCCTTATCCACTTGAGGGCAGAGTTAACATAGGTGCAGTAACCAATCTCTTCTTCAGCTCTTGGAAACTTTCCTCACACTCCTTTTTCCAAATGAACTTGACCCCTTTTCGAGTTAACTTGGTTAATAGATTATAAAGTCATGAATTTTTTTTCACAAACCTCCTATAATAAACCACTAATCCAAGGAAACTGTGAATCTCAGTTATTGTGGTAGGCTGAGGCAATTCCTCTAAAACTTTTGTCTCTGTAGGTTCAACTGTGATTCTTTCATTGCTTACAATGTTCGCCAAGAAAGCAACTTGTTGCAACCAGAATTCACATTTTCTGAACTTTCCAAAAATCATATCCTTCCATAGAGTTTGAAAAATAACCCTTAGATGATCTTCATGCTCTTTGCGACTTTTGGAATATATCAGAATATAATCAATAAAAACTACCACAAAGTTATCAATGTAGTCCTTAAAAAATGTATTCATCAAATCCATAAAAATAGAAGGCTCATTAGTCATTCCGAATGGCATAACAAAAAACTCATAATGCCCATATCTTGATCGGAAGGCTGTTTTTGGAATATCTTCTTTCTTCCCCCTCAATTGATGATAACCAGATAGAAGATCAATCTTAGAGAATAATTGAGCCCCACGAGGTTTGTCAAATAAGTCATCAATTCTTGGAAGAGGGTATTTTTTCTTCATTGTGATCTCATTTAGTTCTCTATAATCAATACATAACTGCATTGATCCATCCTTCTTCACAAAGAGAACTAGTGCTCCCCAAGGAGACACACTTGATCGGATAAAACCCTTCTCCAAAAGATCTTGGAGATTATTATTTAACTCTTCCATCTCTACATTTTCCGTCCTATACGGGGTATTTGATATCAGATGGGATCTAGTTACGAGTTCAATGGATAAATCTAACTCTCTTTCTGGGGGAGGTCCGAGTAACTCCTCTGTAAATACATAAATGTATTCCTGAACAATGGGGACATTTTCCATCCTCAAACTCTCATTTACTACTTATTCTTCACTAATAAACTCTATAAAGAAGGATATAGGAGGTTCTTCTAGACAAAGATCAGGTTGAGATATCTCTCCTAGGAAGATAATTGTAGGTTTTCCATTAATGAATACATATATTTCCTTGCTTCTGCATTTGATCTTAGTATTATACTTTGAGAGCCAGTCCATCCCTAGTATAATGTCGAATTCTAGCATGGGAATTGCTACTAGATTTTTGATAAGATTGTTCTTGATAAATTAAATACTATAGTTTCTAAACACTGACGATGCTTGGATAATCCCACCAGGATTCTTGAATGATAACTCTACTTTTAAAAAATTGAGGGTGATTCTAAATTCTTTGCAAAATTGGAGGAAATAAAGGAATGTGTAGAACCAGAATCGAACAAAGTACTTTCTATCTTTGAGAGAACAACAAGAGTACCTTCCACCACATCATTAGTGATTTCAAAAGTATGACCTTGTTCCCTTGGCCGTTTCTGAGGTTGATGGTGATTCCCCTCCACTGCCCTCGAATTTTGATAGTGATTGGAAAAGTGACCAAGTTTTCCATACTTATATAATTGGACATAAGTTAGGGCATGTACCATCTTCCCCTTGTCGTTATTGTTTGGGATTTGAGGCTTCACCTCACTTCGACAATTCCGCGCAATATGGCCATCTCTACCACACTTGTAGCACTTACCTCTACCGAGCAGGCAGTTCCCCGAATGCTTCTTCCCACATTTATTACATGTGGGACGTTGCACTTGCTTGCCTCCTCTTCCTTGATCGAAGCTCCTCCCTGGGCTTGAATCCATTGATCTCTTCTTGTCATTGTATTTATGAGACCATTACGTCTGGCCAAACTCCAGTTCGACTTTCATCACACTTCGCATGATCTCCTCATAGCTATCATAGTCTTGGTTGGATAGATTATTCCACAGATGAGGTCTTAGTCCACCGAAGAATCTATCAACATTACCATTTGGATCGATGAAAAAGTAAGAGGTGTAATGTGAAAGCCTTGTGAAGTTCATCTCGTAGCTTCCAATAGATTCATTCTCCTTCTGCTGCAGCTCGAGAAACTCCTTCTCCATTCTTGTTCTCATCGATTGAGGGAAATACTTACTGAAGAAGATCCCTCAGAACTCTTCCCACTCCATAGCTTCAACCTCCACTCTTGTCCTTGTTTTTTTAATCAGTTCCCACCACTGATCAGCTTCTCCATCTAAGCGATAGACATCCAGGGTGACCTTCTCGTGCTCTGAAGAGCAGAGCACAGAAAAGATCTTCTCTATAGAGCTGATCCACTATTTAGAAATCAATGTTTCGGTCGGTCCAATGAATATTGGTGGTCATTGACTCATAAAGGACCCAATAGAATGTTGTTCCCTTTGCGGTGAGATCGGTCTCTCAGCTTGATTCAAGTTATTTCCCATAACTTGAGTCAGTTGGTTCATCATTCGCATGAAAGTTTCTATTCCTTCTTCAATTGGAGGGTCGCCAGCGCATGGTCCATTATGGTCACCATTTTCATAGTTCCTCCTATTGCTTTCCATTTTATAAAAGAATAAAACCTTAGTGAGAAACTTATTTGATTTATGAATCGTTTAACTATAAAGGATTTTATGTCTTAAAACTTCATGATTTAAACAATTACATTTCTCTATAAATCCTTCATAATGATTCATAAAAAGCTTATGATTAACCAAACATATCCCCTGGGAGTTCCGTAACCAAGAGTGCAGCAAAGCCCATTATTGTGAACCAGGATACCCCGGGTCAAGCCTGAAACTCCTTGTCGGAGTTTTCACTCCTAGGTACATCTTTTCTAGAGCCACCTCCACCTACTCTTATCCAGATAGGGATGTATTTTCTTGATAAACCACTTACTCAATACTCACCAAAATACTAGGAAGTTTTTCTATACTTAAAATTTTCTATAGGGTTCTTCCAAAAGTTTTTGATAGCCTAATTTTCATAAATAACTAAACTATACATTGATACCAACTATGACATCCTGCCTTTTTTACTTCATAACTTTTCATTACATTTTACATTCTGAGGATCTTTAAATTCTAGTGTCTTGGAAATCATAAACATAAAACATGAAAACATAAAAAAAATTCGTCTAATCCACTTGTATAGATTCATCATAAGTTCATCATAAGTAAAAATTATTGCATCTCATAACCTATATACATACATCAAAGGAAAGGGCGAGTAGAAGGCCCAGTAAGGAAAGAAAGGGAATCAGTTTACTTGTGATATCAATAAGAACTTGATGAAAAACATAAATACATGAGAAATGGAAGTAGAGGAATGTCATAATGAAAAGAACTTGAATGATAACTTGAATATGTGCCTAAAAAATTTAATTTAGACATTCATGAACATATCACCAAGGTTCATCCCCAAGGTGTCATAAAAATTACCAAGGTTATTCACCAAGGTATCGTGAAACTTGTCATATCTAGAGATTAAATTATTTACCCAATGCATTGGAGTGAAATCAGGTCGCACCCTTAATATGTATTTATTTTCATGTGATCCACATAGATCATAATCAAACATTTCATAAATAACCCATAGAGAGTAAAAGTAATGGGTTTCACTTCAAAATCGTGACGTTTTAAAAGTGCATTGAAACATGATCGTTATGTCTTTTATAACCCTTGTAAAATGAAATAGGGTTTCTTGTATGTAAGTTAAAAAATAAAATAGATCAATTTTATTTATTTTTGAATACCTCTAGAAATGAAAATATATTTGGGAATTCAGATAAATAAAACAAGATAATTTCTTGACAAAAGAGAGATATATTTTGAGACAAAATTTCTGCAGCATAATGGCTATATACCATGGTTTTAGAAAACAATAAAAAGATAGGGGACAAGGGTATCCCATAAATAAATGAATCATTTACAGTATAGGTATAGAATTAAAATAAATAATATCATGGTGTGGAATGACATACCACATGATAAGGAAACTTGAAAGAAAAGAGAAAATGTGATTTCTTTTACGAATATTTGGCAGCCTAACGGTGTCACTTAAAAATTCAGAAAATAAATTGATGAGAGAAGAAAGGTTATATCATCATTTGGAAATGAAATAAAAAGAAATAAGAATATATAAGAACATACCCCCACATAATAAGATGGAAAGTGGAATACATAACTTAGAGGAAATCATGACTAAAAGATGAGGGTGGAAGGTTCCCTTTCCTTGAAGAGTAACTTCGAAAGCTTGAAGGTTGGGACCTTGGGGGGATTTATGGAACCTTGGAAGGACTAATTGGGAGGTAAAAAGACTATAACTTTGTTTAGGAGTATTTTGGAATGAAATGAATGAGTTGATGGCCTGGTATTTATAGGAAAATTGAGGGAATATTTAATTAATTTTCAAAGGACACCTCATCGGTGGTATTTGAAAAACCATGGGCTTGCCCATGGTATTTGCCCATGGTATTGGCCACTTGGGACACATAATAGCATATATTACTATTAAAAAGTATACCATAATTATTATATCATTATTACATCATTATTACATCATTAATGATGTCATTAAACACCCGAAAATCAAAACTGTATTTTCACTATTCACCGAAAAAACATTTTATAAAAATCTCATAAATTCACCCTAACCTAATATTGACGCTCTGAATTAAAAAATGAACTCTATTTTATGAAAATAATTTTCTAAATATTTTTAATTTAATTTTTTCATAAATTCATTATTTATTAAAAAAACAACTCTAAGACTATAACTTATTTTGTAACACCTTCAAAAAGTAATCAAGGTCCGAAAAAATTGTCGTATAAATACAAGACAATAAAGTAACAATTTATGATTACAATTTATGAAAATACATTTTCTTTTTAAATTATTAAATTAATTATAAAATTGTAAATAAAATATTTATGACCTACAAATATAACAAAACTTATACTATGATCATTTTTTCACTTTTAAGATGTCTAAATTGTATCTATACATTCATGGATGAAGTTTTTATTTTTTTGAACAATTTATGATTCATTACTATTCATAAGGGTATGTTACTATTCATACTTTACTATTTACTAAAAATAAAGTTGACATTATTAGACTCTAAATTTCTTACTGATTACAACTATAAAAGACCATTTTTTGAAAATCATTTCAAATTATTAATTATTTAAAGTTTACATGAATATTTTAAAATACCCTTTTCCAAACTTCATCAATAATATTCATCCTATATTTATCCAAACATTTGAAAATCACAAATTTTACCATAACAAGAAATAAAAATTTTATTTATACCAAGGGATTACAAAAAGTATCTAAGGTCTTGTTACATAGCTCCTTATAACACCTACATAGGACATAAATGTAAAGTGTGCTATGGTGATAAAATCATGGGGTGGCTGGGACAACATTTCCCGAGTGGTGATTTCTATCATCTTTAACTTATCCCTTTGGCAATTTCATTCAAGCTTCACATGTTGAAGCTGATCTTGGGCTTGGTCCAGAGCAAAGCCCATAGATGTTACCTCATTCCCAAGCTCTGACATATGTGCTTTGTATGGCCTGAGTCTACTGGATGAGGCCATCGACTCTTCTTTCTGTATTAATTAACCAAGATCACTTTTATTTATAAACAATAACTGTAACATTATGAGTTTAGTTTCCAACGGTCATATTGATCACCGGTCATATAACAGTCGAAACCCAACAGTATTACCTCATTAATTAAAGGATATAGTTTTGTGGAGTATAAAATGAAATAACACACAAATTTAAGAAACAAAAATTATTCAAAAGTTTGGGTCCTTACAAGGGTGACCTGCGGGGTCTGTTGTATAGGACCTAAAAAGGTGTAATGCTGATAGTAGAGTGGTATCTATTGTTGTATGCAAACTCTATCAAGGGTAGGTTATCTTCCTAGATCCAACCAAATTCTAACACCCAAGCCATCAACATATCCTCCAACAAATGGATGGTGTACTCGTCCTGCCCACTTGTCTGGGGGTGAAAGGTTGTACTCATCCTCATTTGGGTCCTGAATGCCTCATGAAAGCCTTTAAATAATCAGGTTGTAAACTATGTGTCATGATCAGAGATAATCATTGATGGAACCCCATAAAGGCGAATGATCTCCCATACATACAACTACCCCAAACTCTCCACCAGACTCTACTCCCTGATATCAAGGAAGTGCACCGACTTTGTGAGTAGGCCAACTATCACCTAGATGGCATCATGGCCCTTTGTTTTGCACAGATTCCCTATCAAAAAATTATAGATATGTCATCCCACGTCCATTCTAAGATATCATAGGGCTACAAAAATCCTTTAAAAACTTTGTGCTCGGCCTTCACCTACTGACAAGTGATGCACAAAGAGATGAAATAAGCTACGCTTTGTCTCATGTTAGACCAAAAAAACTACCTATGAAGGTCTCTATACATCTTCCCCACACTAGGATGTACATCTAAGGGAGAAGTGTGGAACTCCAACATCACCTCCTCTCGCATTGTGACCGGAACCATTGTTCATCCCTAGAAAAATATGACATGATTCTATACTTAAAAATATCCATCCAGTGAGTTTACCATAAATTTATTATCAAATAAGACCTCACATTCAATGTCCAACAACTAGGAATATCTCACACACTTCAGAAGAGAAGGATTCGACACCATCAAATGAATAAAATTTGTACCCTCCTTCTCTACTAGGGTTAGCTGCATGGAAGCTAATTGCTCTGAAGCCTCCTACACCAAGTGAGTCTAGGACTTCCTCTTAAGAGAATTTTCTACTATTTTTCAATTATACAGAGCATTTATTATCTCAAATTCATAGTCCTATAGGAACTCCAACCAATTTCATTGACTCATGTTAAAGTCTCTCTGTGTGAAGACATACCTGAGACTCTGATGGTCTGAGTAAACCAAAAAGAACTCTCCCAAAAGTTAGTGCCTCAACATACTCAAGGTTAAGACCACTGCTACCAAATCTAGGTCATGAGTTTCATAATTCTACTCATGGGGTCTCAGCCACCTCAACCCATACATGATAAATTCCAGTCATTGCATCAAAAAACAGTTGAGCCTAGATCCGAAGGCATTGTAATATACTATGTACTCCTCACCCTCATTTGGTAGTCTCAACACTAGAGCAGTCATCAGCCTCAAACTAAACTCCTTGAAGGCCCTCTCGCACTGCTCAAACATGGTAAATGGATTCCCCTTCCATTTCTGGGTGGTCAAAGGTTTTGTAACTCTAGATAATTCTACCAAAAAACTTATGTAGTACCCCACCAATCCAAGAAAGCTTCACACCTCTGACACACTATTGTGTGTCTCCCAATAAAGAACTTTATCAATCATAGCTAGGTCAATTTCTAAACCATTATTAGAAATATAATTACCTAGAAAGTGAACCTCATGTATCTAGAACTATAACTTTGAGAGCTTTCCATATAGTTAGTTATCTCAAAGAAAATATAAGACCATCTTTAAGTGCTCTTCATACTCCTCCACTAATGTAGAGTAGAAGAGTATGTCATCAATGAAGACAAAAACAAACTGGTCCAAGTATGGCTAGAAATCCTAGTTCATCAAAGCCATAAACATGGAAAGGGAATTATTCACATAAAAGGGAATAAATAGGAACTCATAGTGTCTATAGCTGCATCAGAATCCCAACTTTGGAATATCTGCCTCGCTAATCCTCAACTGGTGGTAGCCAAACCTATTATCAATCTTCGAGAACCATATCAGTCCACGCAACTAGTCAAAGTAGTTGTAAATCCATGGAAAGGGGTACTTGTTCTTTATCATGGCCTAGTTCAGGTGACGATAGTCCACTAAAAGTTTTAATATTCATTCTTCATTTTTCATGAACAACACTGGAGCTACCCAAAGGATATACTAGGTCTGATGAAACCTTTTTCTCAAAGGTCCTCCAACTGTAACCACGGCTCCCAAATATTGATAGGGTCCATCCCATATGTCTTATATGATATTTGATCATTCTTGGGATGCAATTAGATATAAAAAAAACATCTCCTGTCTCAGAGGTAGTCATGGAACGTCCTTGGGGAAGAATTACATATAATCATCCACAACTGATGGAATCCATATGCCTGAATAATCTGTGGTACCAAGGGCTATACTTGATAACTAATGGGTAATGGGATATATCCTCCTGATCATAGAATCCCCTTGTACCTCCATGATATCTCTCTCGCCGAAAAAGGAAAATCTTGTCCCATCAATGTGTAGGAATCTGACATGTCTATGGTGACAATCAATCTAGGCTCAGACCATGGACAACCAATCTATAACCAAGATGATGTCATGGGGTTCCATAATGACAACCAAATGGTCCCAATTGAACCGCACTGAATACTCATCCACCATCACTCCTCCCTTATACAGCTCCATAAGCTCCTAGATCCAAACTGAGTGCAAGCAGGAAGGGTAGTACTCTTCATGGAACAGCTGTTAGAAATCGAGCCACAAGAGTGTAAACTCAATGTGTATCTGTATAACAAGGATCCACTGGTTCCAAAATTCTCTATTGAATATTCTAGATGCTAGTACAACCACCTGATCCATTGAGTCTGAACAAGACTGAAGATGTGGACCATCGACTATAACCAGTCCTTTACTACCTGAGGATCTAGCTCACTGTGGAACCTCAGCGGCCTCTAGACCTATAACTTGTGAAGCGTTATAATACTAGGTGAATCACCATACTAATCTGTTGGAATTACTTTTTTCTCAATGTTTGGGGGTGTTTCTACCTGCCCACTTATAGGAAGGGGTCACAGGACGGACCATGAACTAAGGCTTTATCTCTCATTGGATTGTCTTCATGATCCAGAACTGTTATGCTGGTTGTCTATTGTCGTGGAGGCATCCTGAGATTTATCAAGACATACCATGTTCATATGATCATATATATATATATATATATATATATATGTGGAAGCTATCTCAAGAAGGATTGTCAAATACTCAATCCTATATAATGCATGTACGATTGATTCATACAACCAACATCTCGGTATTCTGAGTCAACAAGCAAGTAGTCATGGTCCTAGTGAATGGATATATTGGTCATCGTACTACCACTGGATTCCCTATCCTGAGAGTCTCACATGAGAAACTTTAACACTATTTCCCAAATCCCAACCAGATCCTCATAAGGTGCCTAGTCCAAACCACATCCCAAGGAATGAACTTACTCTGATACCAATCTGTCACAACCCAACCCAATCCAGGGATTGATCCACAAATACCTCAAACCCATATCCATAAGATTAGGGGTGGTGATAGGCTTAAAAGGAAAAAATAACTCAGAGAGGCCTTTTCCTAAGTACCTATATGCACAAACAAATCCATCTCGATGAAAACATGAAGAGGGATAATAATAAAAAGATCCAATATCTAAAAACTAAACCAATAATGCATAACCTGTAGGGTGTACAAGAGTAAAAAAGTGTAAAATAAAAAGTAAAGGGGGGAAATACACTTCCAAACAAAAATATATCCCAGCCTGAAAGAATTGTAAAATTAAACTGTTGAGAGATCCCAGCTCTTGAATCCCAAGTTATGACCACCGTATGCAGTCCAAAGTTTCGGGTATCCATAACCTTCTCTAAAGTCACCATTGACCTATCTATAATCTTCATAATACATGACACATGTTGGAAAATCCCTTTTAGGGTTGATTATATACATACCCATTAGGACTCCCCTAAAGATAAAGGGGGAGTAGTAAAAGATACAATAAGAATTAGAAAGACAGTATATGTAAGATATAGTCAAAGAGAACATCTCAACCCAAACCAAGAGTAGAAATAACCTCATAAAAACACAAGGGGATTGGAATAGTGATTAGATGAACTACACATAGAGTCTTCACCACCTATAGTAAGAGAGTAGACTCATCCAACCCTGATAAGATAAACATAAAAAGTGTGTGACATACCTCGCACATCATTGCCTCTCTTGGGTGGAGAGTAACCAAATCCATTTCATGGACACAAAAGAATATATATATATATATATATATATATATATATATATATATTCTGAGTAAATAGTTTAAAAAATGAGAGATTAAGAAGATCTATATCTCTCAAATATTCCCAAGAAGAAGAGTCGCCAATAGTTCCAAAATTCCATAAAATATGCCCAGCATCTCACGCATCTTCCTAGAAGTATTCATACAAGTCAAACAATGCCTCACCACTATGTTTTATAGTTGATGGGGAACAAACTAAAAGTAGAGTACTCGCACCCTACTATGTCAAGGGTGTTCTACTCTATAACTATCCATAGAGTACTCGTGCCCATGCTGATGGAGGGGTTCCACTCTGGTGTCACGAGGACCCACGCACTATGCTGGTTGAGGGTTCCACTTGGTAGGTAGAAGACCCATTCCCAAGATTATGGGGGGTTCATATCTAGTTTCACAATGACCCATGCCCTTGTGTGATAGGTGGGTTCCACTCTCATCATTGAGTACCCGCGCCCTACTCAATAGGTCGACTCAACTTGGAAGTCGAGGACCCCCACCCTGGTACAATAGGGGGGTTCCACTCTAGTCATCAAGGACCGGTGCCCTATTTGATAAGGGGTTCCACTCAGAAGTATCTATAGATTACCCACACCAATATTGATGGAGGGTTCCACTATAGTAATCATTAAGGACTCCACTACCCAGCTCTACTGGAGGGTTAACTCGAAAAGTCTATAGTGATATTGTGCAATCACCACCATCGTCAAGTATCGTATAACCAAGAGACATGCCCAAAAAAATCCAAATCATATCTCAAAATCCACAATGGAGGGAACCATCACATTCAATATAAAAAAACAGGATAGTCTACTCATAGGAAAAAATTTGGGTTCAAATGATGGAGATATGAAACCATGAACTTTCCTCAAAAGAGGCCAAGGGGTACACGGTGCGTGAGGGGACACACACAGAATGTGTTCAAAATCTAGTTTTGTCCCTAGAGGTACATGAATCCAAATCCATGTAACATAACATACTTTTTAGATGGTCTACATAGTGTATCCCAGACACCCGGGACCGAGTCATGTCCTTCTGGCTGTGTCAGTGTGGTTAACCTCGTGAACATGTACTTGAGTACACGGTCGTGTAATTCCAGATAGGTTCCCACCCATGTAGACCACCATGTGTTTTTACCAACTAGGGAATGGGTACATGACGTGTATGAGTGCTAGTTTTTGTTTCATCCTTAACTTATTCCAAAACCCTAGCCATCGTCGCCTGAAAGTGCTACACGTCGTGCATTCATCCTTGAACACGACATGTAGTTGGGTTTTGTTTCAAAAATACATATCTATTCTTCATGCCTTGAATCATGTTGTTATGACATAAATCCCACCTTTAATATTCCTGGGATGAGTGTATCTAGTCATGATTCATGGTTTCTGGTTGTCCTTCACCAAAAATCGGATCTCTTCACCCAAAGGAGTTTCCATCGTGTGTTTTACATGCCTCCAAACCTTCCACCACCATGGGTTCATTCTTTAATCCCAAAAAAACATCCAAAACTCAAAAAAAATCCCATATCCATGATTTTTTCATCAAACCATTCCTTATAAATGATTTCATTGTGGTTTTGGTGGTCCTGTCTGGCTCAGTACCACCCGAAAAAGTCGAACCGAGACCGTAAGGTCCTACCGATGAAAAAAGTGAAGAATATTTGGGATTAAGGCATCGTAAAAAACATTTAAATTTTTTTTCAAATATTTATTTGTCAATGATTAAGAATGGGAATTCGGGGTTAGAAAACATTGGATAATCAATTAAAATTTCAGTACATGAGTTCTTTCTCAATCCACAATTGGTGCAGATATAATAAAAAGGATAAATGTTCTCAATATATTTAATCAAAAGGGCATAAATCACCAAGTGAAGAGTCTTACCAAGATATTGGATTGTTCTTCATTGAAAAACATGTCTGCTAATGATAGAAGGATTTTATTGCATTTGTTGCATCCATATTTTCTCTCATCTGGTGTTTTTTCATCATCTGAGGTGATTTGCCAACAAAGGAGGAAGGAGAGCTCTAGAATTATACTAGGATTTATGTGGATAAACCTGGATAATTAATTATGGAAGTGTTCTTATAGATCATTTTCTACATTAAAATGAAATTATTAATTAATTTAATATTTAATTATTTCACTGAATGTACCGCCAATGAGTAAGGAGTCCGAACGACCAGTGATGACCCACTTTAGGTCGCACCTAGGGTAAAAAAAATGCATTATAGACTCAATTGTGGTATCATATTTATGTTTTGATATTTTTTTAATAGTTATCCCATTTTCTTCAAAGAACCACATGTGTGCAATATAAAATATTCCTAAAATTTTTATAAAATTAATTTCAGACACACTAGGCCTCGGAATCACATGTCGTCTCAACACCTAGATCTGGAAATATATACAAAAAAATTCAAAGTATTACAAGGAAAAATCTTGGTCTTTATAATTTTTCTTGGGGATATTGTGAAAAGAATCATCAGTTGGAAAAAGTAATGATCCATGGAATGGATTGGGCTCACATTGAGACCGAAACATGTAAAATATTATGTTCATATACTATTTACTCTTACAATATACAGAAAATATTGAGTGATCATAAGAGTGGATTTGATCCTAAAAAGTCAACTGAGACTTATTTCAAAATAAGGAAAATTTTAAAAAACCACCACTGATTCAATGCCCCCCTTCTCAGTGTTGAAATTCATCCCTATGAACTTCACATTCCTATATAAAAAATAACCAAATTACATAATTTTTTATATTATCTCAAATTTTAGTGCTTTGGGTCACAAGATGGAGTCCCAAATCCTTCATTACAGCTGAATTTATTAAAGGAAGACATAATTATATCAATATAAGTAACTTGATCTTCTATAAGATTTTAATTTATTTAATCATCAGTATTATTCTTAGATATTATTTATAACTCTAATAACAAATTATTATAAGTATTATACTTCTATAAAAATGGTATTATAATAATATGACTACATATTTTTACTCATTCATTCATTATAGAATGTTGATTTTTGGGTCAGTTTAGCCACCTACATGAATGATGTTATACTATTTTTTCTATCATCATAATGGATTATTATCCAAACATAAATGTTGTGACATTGTCCCTCCAATGGTATCCATTATAGGATAGTAAGGAATAAATGAATATAATGACCCTTGAGTCTTTCCTCTAGTAGAACATGGGTTGGAAACTATCACTGAGGGTATATAAATCAGACAGTTGGGAGTCATTACCCTCTATGTAAATTTAAGGAGAAAGATATAATATGAGAAAACACCAACCAACATAATAAATAAAGAATAGTAAATCTTGATATATATAATTTAATACATAAAATTATATACGTAAAAGGAAAATTTCAAGTACCAAAAGTAATCCCTCGATAGGGATCATAAAGCTCCAACAGGTTTTGAACAACTCCTATGAACTAGTAATTCATAGATAGATCACAAACTAGCTCTTATAGACCAGAAAATCAGTTTCTATATATAGGGTGAGCATAAAATGTATACGTAGTAGGATCCTCCAAAAAACCTCTAATGAAAAATGTGAAAGGATCATACTAAATCCCAATGAATAATAAAATGAAACCAACTCATTACTTAAACTGGTAAATCTATTTTCCCATCCTCACCATGGATCACTGGGCAAGTAACTCAAAAAGCTAAATCATTTTTTATCAAAAGCATATAAATATAAATATATATATATATATAATAAGGTAACTCACTTCCACTTCCTCAATAGTTTTTCAATCTCATGCCCCCATGCCACGCTTCCTATTTTCATCCCTTCCATAAGTAAATTTATCCCTAGTATGAGTTGAGTCTTGGGTTTTCCTACCTTAGTCTCATGCAGGTCCCAACATCTCATGTTGGAAATAGTCTGTATATCCATCTCAACATCATCATATTATTTGTAACTAAGTGTATGCCCAAAATCCACTACAGTTCATGTAAATTCATTATACCTCAATCAATAACAATCCATGCAAGTACACCTATGGGAAGCCTTAACCACCACATCTGAATACAGGTATGTGTCATAACCTAAATCCATTATATACCACACATAAATGTAAAGTAAACTAATATCCATCATATCCAAGTTAGGAACTCACCCTATATCATAAGTCATTATAGCCTAGGATACGCCTTCTCATAACTACATCTAAAGGGAGAGTAGGGAAGAGTGAGAAATCAATCATTTATTCCCTCACTATCTTGGATTTTGGAGAAAACACCATCCAAAACATTTGGGTGTTGGTTTCACTATCAACATTGGTGGTGAAGCATATGAATCCATAAAATATAAGATATATATCAGACAACCACACTAAGGGAAATTACCTATACTTAGAATCATTAACCACTTCCATCAAACAGAACACCAAACTTCCATCGCTAAGGTCAATTTCCCAGCATGTATACAAGAATAAAAGTTCAACATTAATTAATTTATCATCCATAAATTAATATTATTCCATTTTCATTTCCAAGATTAACACTTTAATCTTATAAGAAAATTTCCCTCGGTACCATAATTCCTGCCTGCATTTATTACTGATCAAGTATATCATAATTGTCTATGATCACTAAGAACTAATACTATTCTTTCATTAATTCGTTTATCTTTTTCAAATTATCTAGGTACTCTATGAATTCAACTTAAGATATTATGAACAATATGTACTTTCCAAGAATAGATTCAAAATGCACCCAACAATTGGAAAATAAACTGATAATATCTGACCATCTAGCCATTTAAATCATTAAGAAAGATGTATATGATTATCGATAAGAAATACCTTCTCTGAACTCATCCCAACCACCCCAGTTTCAATCTCACACCACTACACAAATAATATTTTGTTCTGCCATCATTGGCATCAACTATCACTACAATATGAACTCTTATTCCATTTCTCATTAATTTTCCCAACCATAACATGTTATCAAATAATTACATCATGTCACAACAAGGCTCTAACCATCCTAAATCATAAATTCATATTCAATGTAATCTATTCACATAGTTCAAAGGAAATAAATTCCATGACATTAAGGGAGTCAAGCCTCCCACAAATAAAAATAGACTCAGTCATCCCCAAACAAAGTTATTTTACAAAAAAAAAATTAATTCTCATCTTGAATTAACTGGTCCAATATTCATATGTTTTACAAAAAAAGAAACCTATATAAAATATCTAATAAGATTTATAAATCATCATAATTAGGATCTAAGAATTATTTATAACATTTCATATTCTGTTGAAGAATGGTAATTAATTACCAAGCCTATTTCCTTAGTCATATCATTATAATTTCATCTTTACATTTTTTAACAATTCCCCAGTTTATAACACATTCTTCACTTCAACAAAAACAAATCTATAACAAAATATATTTCACTATCTAGAAAATATAGATAGGAAACCTTAGAAATAACATAAAACTCATACGATCACAAAAACCCAACCATTTATTTAATTTTCATGAAATAATAATAGTCTATCACATGCGATAATATTATCATTCTTTATTTCCCATAATCAATAATAATTCACTACATGAAATTAAACATTTTCTTATTTTGAATTCTTATTTCTAAAATAATGGATTAATTTAATTTAATGTCATATGATTTTTTGATTATCAATATTATCTAAATGACATGGGATTAACATTTTTCATCTTTCTTTAATAATTCCCAGATTAAGAATTATTATTCATAAATTACAACATGTGATATATCTCCAATTTCAATTATTGAAATACCAAAAAGAATATATTATGAATATTTTGCAACATTTGATTTAATATTATCCATATAACCTTAAAATTTTATAGATTCTTCAATAATAATTCTTCATGGGATTTTTATATTATTATCTTATTATAGTTTGTCACATTGATTCATATAGGGAAGATAAAGCATGATTAAATCACACTTTTCAAAAAATAAAATAAATTTAATGAATACCATATCCTGTGAGTAAATTTCACAATTTCACTGCACCCAAAATAGAAGAAAAAAGAGGTGCACATGGGTCTGGAAAGTCATAGGATCAGACTCAAACAAGTGTAGAAGGGTTTCATAACTCCAAGAGAGAAGGATTCGGATCATCCAGACTCGAGAGAAAGAAAGTAGATAAAATTAATAAGGAAGAAATATCCTTTTATAAAAATATATTTTTATTACCTATCTTATAAGAAACTCAGTCAACTTTCCTATTTTAATCCATCATTAAAGTAGTTTAGATTTAATCATCATGGAATGGATCATTTAAAACTTACCTTATTAAATAATTCAATGATATTAATTATCTTTATAGATTTAGGTTTCACATATCAATATTTAAGTTTTTATTTTGTTATTTTACATTAAAAATGAATTTTATGAAAGTCTAGTAATTTCAAGGAAAAACTTGAATTTTATGTAAAAAGGGGATAAATGGTTATGAGATCCATCCATGTGAAGCAACCATATAGGTTGACAAAAAGAACAACCCATCTACCATTCCAATCAACTTTACTTCTTGTATCTATCACATGACCAAGGGATCAACTACCTGGAGTAAAGAAAGGATCAATTTCATGAAGAAAAGGATCAAACAAACAACCATGGATCGACCAAATGACAAAAGTATTGTCCACGTGAAAGATTTTATTAATGAATAAAGGGTCAATTACATGACCAGCCGAGTGACCGCATGAGAAAATTTAGACTGTATGGTCAGTCAACTAACCACAAGAACAAACATACACTACCATATCAGTCAACTGACCAGATGATCAAAATTATGATGTTAAAGAGGGAAAATACTCTAAAAAAACTCCTCATACTTATAATATTTGAGAAAACACAAATTTTTTTATAAATCTAGGATATTGCATTAGATACCTCTCAATCAATTCTCATCCTTGAGAATTTAAAACAAAACCCAATAGAAGAAAAAGGGGTCTAAACAACCACCCCACAAGATACCTCTCTAGGAACTTGTTATAATAGTAACACAACCAAACACCTAAGGAATAAATCATAAAACCATGCAGAAACACCAACCAACCTCAAAAAAAACTCCCATGAGAGATACCCCTTAAGGTAAAGTCTGTAAAAAAGTATCACAGCTAGGAAGAGAGAAAAACTCATAAATAGTATAAGGTTAAAAAAATATCTCAATAAGGATAAAAAAAGTATTAAAAAATTGGGATATAGATTGTTCATCTATAAATCTCACTCCCAAGTGGTCATATCTAGGCCATAGTGCTACCATATGACCCGAACCAAAGGAATAGCATGCCCGATCTGCGTCTTCTCTTAATGATGCTGAATCTCAACATTCCATTCCTCAAACATCACACCATCTTCAAAATCCATCTCACCCTAATCAATAACGTGAGAATCATCATGAAGGTATTAGTGAAGCTATGATACATGGATGAATTCATGGATTTAGATCATATATGGGGTAGTGCTAACTGATATTCCACAGCTCCAATGAAAAAAAACACCTCTAAAGTTCTAATAAACCAAGGATAATTCATACTCCCATAATCAAACCTCTGTAACCCATGATAAATAGATACCTTTAATATAGCATGATATATGACATTAAAATTCATAGGCATCCTCATATGATCAACATAGTACTTCTAAAAATATTTTATATCCGTTATTTTCTTGTGGATCACCTATACCTTTTTTGTCATGCATTGAACTAATTCAAGTCTAAGAAAAACTGACTCTCTGACCTCATTCTAGTATAACAGAGATTACAAATTTTGGTCATACAATTATTCAAATGGTTTAATACCAATAGTGGAGTGGGAACTGTTATTTTAAGAAAACACCACCAAAGATAGGTGTAATTCCCACAAATCTCCAAAATCTAGAATGCCTGTATGTAATATGTCCTCAAATTTCTGGATAGTTTGCATTGTCTAGTTGTCCATATATAGAAAAAAAGATGTGAAAATACTTAAACGAGATCCAAAATCATGTTGAAGTACTATCCACACCTATGAGGTAAAACAAGGATCATTATTATAAATGATTGTTTTCAAAACCCCATGAAGCCTCACTATCTTCTCAAGGTACTGCCTTAAAAGTCCTTCACTAACAAAGGATTTATAATCTATAATGAGTTGACTTGATAAAACAGTCTGTGATAACCCATATATAATCATAACCACTCATAGATCTGGGTAAAATGGTGATGAAGTCCATCAAGATGACCTCCCACTTATAATAGGGAATATCAAGCAGTTGAATCAAATAACCAGTAATTCAATACTTAGTCTTGACCTTCTAGAAGACTAAACATTGAGTAACAAATTTTTCTGCTGACTTATTCATATTATAACACCAAAACCAGTATCTCATAGTACAATACATCTTCATCACACTAGGATGTACAGCCAAGGGTGAATAGTGGAATTATTGGAGAACCAGATCTTGCATCACTGAAGGGATGAAAATATTCCCCTGAAATGACACTAGATGTCATCCTTCCTATGAAAATCCCTCGATATAATCACAAAAAATAACTTGATCATGCCAAAACTCTACCTCAAAATCCCCCATCTAGGTCCCCTCCACCCACTCCACTAAGGATGGCCACACTTTCATCTAATAAAGAAATCTTAGACCATCAACTGCTCCCACAATAACATGCATCAGAACCAACTCTTCCATCACTCTCAAGGAGTCCCCATACTCGCTTATAATATCACCACACAACTTCTTACTCAAGGAATCCACCCAAATATTCCCTTTAATAGGTTTAAAGAAAATATTGAATTCATATTCCGCAAATAAATCCATCCAATAATTGAATTAGATTCATGTTGTGTTAGGAGAAGATAAACATAAAACTCTTGTGATCTATGAAGACCATAAAATTCTCACTAATAAGATAGTTCCATCACAACTTCAAAAATAATACCACCAAAAAAATATTAATATCATGGTTGGAATATTAACATTCACGGGGTTGTAACTATTGATACCCATAATAGATAACCTCCCTCTACTATATCAATACACAACCTAAGCTAAGACATGAATTATCACAATAAACTTATAACATAGCGGCCTCCTCTGAAAGAAAAAGAACCACAACACTGAAAATATTCTCCTTACAATACTTAAAAGTGTCATGGTATTGTTCAATCCACATGAACACATAATCCTTCATGTTTAACACTATCATATGAGTGACAATACAAGATAAATTGGGCATGAACCTCCTCTAATATCTCATTGGACAAAGAAAACTATGTACCTATGAAACAATACTAGGGGCCAGCTAATTAACCACCACCTTGATCTTTAAAAGATATATAGATACTCTACGTTTAGATATTACATTCCCCATGAAATATACTTCATGGTCTCAAAAATCACACTTCAAAAACTTTTTTAATAGATGATGAAACCAAAGGACTCTCAACATGTCTCACAGATGCTTTGTGTGCTCCTCCTCCAACTCAGAGAAACAAAATGATATCGTTAATAAATACAACCATGAAATGGTCTAGAAACTCAGAGAACATTATATTCATCAGTCCCATAAATATGTATAGAGCATTCATAAATTTTAACGACATCACAACAAACCCTTAATTCCCATCATGACATCTTAAAGTGGTCTTTGGAATATCCTCATCCTTCTCTCACATCTGATTATATCAAGTACATAAATAAATATTTGAGAACCATATAAATCCATTAAATTGATAAAATAATTCATCAATAAATGGGAGGGGATAATGGTTATTCACTATCACATGGTTCAAATGAAGGCAATTAATACATAATAGAATATTTTTATTTTCCTTCTTTACAAACGGAACTGGATCTCCCCAAGGAGACACACTAGGCTGAATGATTCTTCTCTATAAAATAACATCAATTTGAATTCATAGTTCCTATAACATATAAGGGTTTATCTAATATGTAGACATTAATATCAAAAAAACACTCAATTATATCTCTTTCCCAAACACAATATCTCATCAAAGTGGTAGTGTCACAACAATTTTTGGAAATAAATCAGGGTAATCTTCAACAACCATAAGAAACACCACTGGTTTATCCTTCATAGAACTCTGTATCAGAGAATACATTAAATAATATAGAGAATCCACATGCCTTCAACCCATTTGAGGGTATTTCCCATGAAGAAACTGAAGGACCCCAGAACACCCTGAGAGGGGAGGGGTGAATTAGGGGGTTAAATTTTTCTTTTTAAAGTTGTGGATCTTGTTCCCATATTGGTAGGAACTTGTTAAATCTTTCAAAAAAAATGAAATAAGGGATTTGACACAGTAGTTTTACTTGGTTCACCAAAAAAGGCTACGTCCAAGGAGTATACGCCGACAGTGTGTCAGTCATACCAAAATCCACTAATCTTCACTAGTTTATGGATTACAAGTTTCGGTCACAGACACTCTATTCCAGGAACACTTCCTTTACAATGGTTTAGGGAACACTCACTGCATCCCTTGGATCACTTCTATAAACTCCCCCTATCTCACTGCTTTGAGAGAAGTCAAACTCAGTTTATCGACATGAAGGTCTCTTCAATGGATTTGTATTGAAGTCTTTGTCTCTGTTCAGCGTGAGACTTTTCTTGCATCGAAGTCCTAAATTGATGCACTTGAAAGCACTGAACCACTAAACCAGATAATCAGAAGCCTGTCAGAAGCATAATGCCACACTTGTGTGCAAAACCCGAACTTGCGCGCAAGATTTGGTAATTGTTTCAAAAGATGGATTTCGTGAAACACCTACTTTCTTCACAAACCTTATCTTTCGCAAAACTACCCCGAAGGGTTCACTTGGTCTTTTCAGACTATAGGAACACCTTGCGCGCAATATTTACTCTCTTCAAATCTTTCGCGTGAAAATATTTCATGCGGCTGAGCTACCAAATTTTCGATTGAAAATTCTTAAGTCTTCCTAGGGGGTAGCCGCATATGTATATGCCCTTTATGACACTATGCGCAATATCCTGATGTGTTTTTTTCGGTGTGTGCAAGATTCTTCATGAGCACACAAACCCCCTTTTGACATCACATTGGTCGCGTAAACCCTTTCATGCAACATCATCTTCCACGCACTCCATGACTTTTCCATTTTTCGACATTCTAAACCTGAAACATGTATTGCGCGCAATTTCTGAAAACACCTTCAATATTGCACGTAAAAAATAATCTTTCACACACACGTCAAATCTTTCGTGTACCTTCTTTTTCCAAAAACATGTTTCTCCATTTTCTAATTTCCAACCCCAAAAAATTGGCAAACACTGGAGAACAGTGCCACCTTCAATATTGATTTTGGATCAAACTGTATGACCCCTTTCCATGTAATCTCCCTGGTCTTCTATGAAATTTATGACAATAACTGACACAAACCATGATCAATCCAAAGTATATTGACAACAAACACAAACTAGACTCTTCTTTCAGCAAAGAACAACCTTGGTTCCAACAGAAACATTTCCTGGTCTCCATACGAATCGTAAAATATGACATAACACATGAATAAATCCATGGTATCCTAAACTAAATACAATCAATCCATGTAGAGGATGATTTCATGTGGTTGTATCTATAAATATATGAAGTCTCCCAAATAACGGTGGTACCTTGGCACTAACTCATAGTCTTTTCACACATCACACTAGCTAGATCAACCTCTAATTAGCATATATAACACCAAGGTAACTTGAATCCTATCCACATCAAGCGAAAAATCATGGATAAAGGTGGGTGAAACAAAGGAGTGCATATTTCCAAAATAAAACAAGTCATATACTCAAGTAGAAACCTGGAAGATCGTACCTCGTATAATGTTGGGATCTCATGGTGCTAGCAAAGCTAAGGCATGTAACTGACCGCATCCATATCCATATCCTCTCTATTCCTAATTGTGATCACCTCTATGGGCACACTATTTACAATGTCACTAATGATGATAGATCTAATATATTTTTCCTTTTCCTACCCTTTGGGGAGATTGTTAATTAAATAACTCAAAAATTTATTTATTTTGTAAATACCAATATAATTCCCAAAAAAATGATTTTTTTTAAGTATCCTTACATTTTTATGTTTTTATATATTGAAATTCCTGTAACTAAGTTAGGAAATGTTGAAATTCAGACTAATTTATGAAAATATGGTTATTTAAAGTTTCAATTTCAGATTTCATCCTTCGTATTAATGAACCATTATAAGAATGCTAATCTAACACATCAGTAGATGAAGCAGTGTGATAAATAAGGGTTTATTAATTATATTACAACTAATCCTAAGTTTTATAGTATTCAACCTTTAGAGTTTTTTACAATTTTTCCTATAAATAAAGACACACTTTGATCTTTAGAATAACAGGAATTCAATGTATCGATCATTCTGAAAGTTGTTCATTTTGAGTCTTTGTAATTTCTTGTTGTTAGGTGTTCTTTGGATATGTTTAATTTTTCTTTATAAGTGTTTCAGCTAAGATCTACCATTGTGTGAGATTATCCTTGTAAATATATTATTTTTTCCATTGTAATTTTTTTACTTCTTATTATGTGTGATCAAGAGAATTTAGGTATATAATGATAGAGGAAAATAAAATCATCAGGATGGATTTCATTTCAAGGAAGACAGATCTCATGTGATTTTTTATGTGGAATTTGAGATACTACTTATAGGTATAGTCCATGGATTCCAGGGATAGGAATATATAACTTCATATAGGAATAAAATCAGGCACACCTTATGACATGTTTAAAGTCATGTATACCTCAAATCAGGTCTATAGATCTACCTTTCACTTTAGTTTGAAATTTAGGTTTTATTAGATACCCTTTTAAAATTATTATTTTGTTTGATAATAAATAATAATCCTATTTTATAAATTTAGTTGTTTTTATTTTTTAATTTTAGTTTCTTTAATTCAGTTAGTTTTAAACATCCATTTCTTTAACTCTTTCATTGGTGGTTTAAAATACCAATCATTTGTTTCCACTATGCTAACTGTATTTCGTATAGTATCTATTACCATTACTTTGATCTTTCACTCAATCATCATTTCAAAAAAATCAATATAATACTCGAATTGGATAAAAATTGTAAGTTTTTTTAAATAAAATTAACCCCCACCTCTTTAATTTTATTCACCATTATTCCTTGGAACACCATTTGGTATCAGAGGAGTTTTATACCATGATTATAATATTAACTTCTTATGTTTCATTTTCATTGTTTTATTGTGATTTAAACTCAGTTTTCTTACGCTAACCATGTTGTTAGAGGAAATATCTTTTCGTAATGGAAGGATTACAAGTAAAAACACTCAAAAAATTAAATCCAACCAAACAACCTATTTTCAATAGAGTTGATTATGATTACTGGTGTGATCATATGAAATCCTATATCATTAATACGGGAGTCAAAAACTTTATCATTCTATCAAAAAATTTATAGTCTCATAGAAGGATGTATCTCAATTCCCTCATAAATAAAAATAGGAATATATGGTAAACCATAAATTTGATAATACATTACTATGTTCTATGACTTGGAACATATATAGACAGATATATTCATGTTAAATGGATAATAGAATTTGGAAAAAGCTGGAGATAACACATTTTGGAACTACCAAAGTTTTAGAAACTCACAGAGCTATGTTTAGATATGATTATCAAGAATTTTATTTTCTACCTAGAGAAATTAAAACACAGATGCCTCAATGATTTATGAAAATACTAAAAAATTTATGATCCTTGGGTGAAAAGGAGTTATTATAATATTAACTCATTGAATATATTATCGATATTATGCCAAAATAATGTGATTTGAAGAGGAAAACTATTTATGATGCTAGTAATTTGAAAACGTTATGTCTCGATGACTTAATTGGAACATTTATATAATATCAGTGCAAAATAAAATGATATGATGAAAAAAGAAAAGGAAAAATGGATTATCATTTTCTTATACTTCAGGTAATATTAATTCTATAACTTTTAATAATTGTGCTAACATTTATAAATATCTTATTTCAAATAGAAAATATAATCACTTAGGACCAATAAATTTAGAAGATAAAATAGTGGACCTTATCAAACTATAAGAATGATGAATAAACTTATTGAAAATTTAACCATCTAAAATTCTCATTTGAAAGATAAGAAAAATAAAAATATAAGTATTCTTTATAATTTTTTTCTATGAATGTAAGAACAAAGGTTATATCTGACCTAATTGTCCTAAAACGGAGAATAAAAATAGAAATTAGAGAAGGCATTTTGAAAGTAAGGGAAATAAAAAGATTGAAATATTTGGAAAATTATAATGCTAGTGAAAGGGACACATATTTTTATAGTTTATCAAAATATTATGGAATATAAAGAATGAAAATTGTATGATTATATTTAAGTATTCCAAGGAAATAAAAATAATACAATGAAAATTTAATCATAGAATCTATTTAAAATTTAATTATTGATTAAAAATTTACTTATAATATTGATCATGATTATTTAACTTCATCAAAAACTAAAAAAGATGACCCATCAGAAGATAAAAAAGTTTATTAATTGGGAGATGAAGAAACTTTGCATCTATAGTTGAAATGGATAGATATGCAACCCTTATGAGTCAATAAAATATTAAATTTCAAAATACCTATGAGTTTTTTGAAGTTAGGATTATTAACACTGATAAAATAATTATAAAATTAACTTCATAAATTTTAAAATTTCCAACTAAATATGTTTGAAAAAATAATTTTTCTCATCCAAAATTAGTTGATCAATAATAATTTGATCGTAATTTTTTTGGTCAAAAATCATTTGATCGGACGTTTTTTTGGTCGAAAATCTAATGAAGACAATTATAATTTGGTTGTTCAACTTAAATCCAAAGTTTTTTGTTTAAATAAATTTTTATCTAATTTTACTACATGTAAATAAAATTTTGATAAAATTTATAATCAAATATGACCCTTTAAAACTTAAAGTGGAATAGGTTTTACTTTTGAACAACCTTATTTTTAATAAAATTATTATGTGCCTAAAAGTGAATCTTTTATACTAGATTAAAAAGGGGGTAACTATAATAAATATTATTATTTAAATAATGTTTAATATTTTAGTTTTCATAATTCCGTTTTTTCTCAAGAACTATAAGTTGTAAAATATATAAGGTTTGTACATATATGGGTTCCCAATATTTTATTTGCTAACATAACTGGACCCAAGCATGTGTGGGTACCAAAAACATAATTTTATGTATTTTATGAAAATATGATAAGAACTAGATATAGAAACAAAGAGTAAATTGATAGTGTTTGTTCTTGATATATTAATAGATAAAATTCAAACTTTTTAAATTTCAATAAGTTGAAAGGAGGAAAATTTACTTTTGGATAAAATGAATGAGGTGAAATCATCAAAATATATGATACTTATTTTATTAGAAAATCTCTTTTTTGAAATGTTTTATATGTTTTAGAAATTAAGAACAATCTTATATGAATAAGTCATTTATCTGATGAGGGATATCTTGTAAACTTTAGGAATGAAAAATTTACTATTCAATGATCATAATGTAATTTCATTTTATCTGCCAATAAGAATGAAAATTTTTGCACACTCGGCTTAGTAGAAATAAGTAATTAGAATTTTCCTTGTTTAAGTGAAACTAAAGAATTATCTTGGTTATGTCATGAGATATTAATACATTGTAACTTTCAGACTTTAACTGGTATTTCTATGAATGTATATATTAGGTATCTACAAGAAATTAAGTTTAATTAAACTAGATTATGTGATCCTTTTCAACATGAAAAGAAATATAATTCAAGTTATAAATCTAAAAGTGATGTCTGAACTACCAAAGATTTATAGTTAGTGGGCATGGATATTTTTGGTTCTACACAAACTATAAGTATTAGAGTCAAATACTATATATATGGATTGGTTCATGATTATACTATATTTACATAGGTTTATTTTCTCACTCCAAAATCTAAACCTTTTAAACATTTTAAGGGTTTTAATGCTTCTATTAAAAATGAGTAAAACCTGCCTTTAGTTACTATGTGGAGTGATCATAGTGGTGAGTTTATTAATTATGATTTTGAAACTTTTTAAAGTAAAAAAAAGATTATTACTCATAACATTTTTGAATCAAGAACACCATGGAAAAATAACATTCTTAAAAATAAAATATAATTATTCAAAAGATTTCTCAAACTTTTCTAAGTGATTATTCTTTTGTATGAAACTTTTGGGCTAAGGCTATGAGCACTACTTGTTGTTCTATAAATAAAGTTTTACTCAAAAAATTTCATAAAAAACTCCATATAGATTGTAAAATAGAAGAAATCCAAAATTTTCTTACTTCAAAGTTTTTGGATGTAAAGTATTTATCCTGAATACAAAAGGTCAGTTACATATATTTGATTTCAAAACTGATTAAGGAATTTTTATGAGTTATTATGAAACTAAGGCTTATAAATTTATTTATAAAATAACTAATATTGGTGAGTAAAGAGTTCATGTAAAGTTTGGTGAAACCAATCCTTTAATTTTTTTAAAATTATCTGAATTTAAAAATACTAATGATGTATTTAAATGTTCTGTTGTTTCTTTACTAAAAGATAATCTAAAACTACCAATTATAAATCCCCCAAAAGAAAGTATATAATATTTTCAATGTCCATGATCTACTTCAATAGAATATTTATATCCGATAGATGAAGATCATATTACCACTTTTCCCAAAAATCAGTTAATATTAAGGAATCATCCTTCTGATTATATTATTATAGATGTATGTCAACCGGTTAAAACTAGAAGTTTCTTAATAAATAATTATGATAATAATTCATTCCTTTCAAAATCTAAACATAAAACAATTAATTATTCTTTAGGTATTTAAATTTTTATAAGAGACATGAAATACGATCTCAATCAATTTGAATGGAACCAATTTTAGACCTTACATGAACACCCAACAGATCAACTGGTAATTGGAGTAAAATGGGTTTCTAGAAAAAAAAATATGATAAAAAATGGAATCATTATTAGAAATAAATCTATACTTGTTTATAAAGGTTTTTTTCAAGAATAAGGAATATATTATGGTGAAAATGTTGCACTAATATCTCGATTAGAATCCTTTAAAATCTTACTAGCCTTTTCAACACATTTGAATTTCACTTTATTTCAAATGGATGTAAAAATTGATTTCCATGATAGATATATTCAAGAGTAATTTTTTGTTTAATAAAATCATGGTTTTGAAGATACTATTTTTTTAAAAAGTATTTAAACATACTAAAGAACTATATGGACTTAAGAGAGCACTAAAAGCTTGGTATGAAAGACTTTCTAGATATTTACTGCAAAATAAATTTGATAAAGGAAGTATTGATCTAACTCTTTTCAGAAAGAAATTTTTTAAAAACACCATTTTTTGTATAAATATATGTTTATGGTGTCATTTTTTGTTTAACTCATAAATCTATTTTAGATACATTTTATGAACTTATGAAAATGAGTTGGAAAAGAGCATGATGGGAGAAATCAAATTTTTCCTTGGTTTTCATATTTCCCATAAACTAAAAATAAATATTTTGAATTAAAATAAAAATATTAAAGTCTTACTAAAACATTTTGGGTTTTAAAATCCATCAAATATTATTACTCCTATTATAAATTCTATCAAACTTGATCTTGATAAAATCTGTAAATTCATAGATCAATGATTTATAGAAATATAATCATAATTGTACTAATATATATACAAGTTGACCAATAATAATGTTTTTAGAATTTTTAAGTGTGATATTTAAATATAATACAAAATAATATCATTTTAAAGTGGTAAAATTTATTTTCATATACTTTAAAGGTACTTCATAACATAGATTATTCTATTCTTCTGGAAAATATTTTGTTTTAAAAGTTACTCAAATGCTAAATTTATAGTTCGTAGATTAAATATAAAATATAATTCAAGAAAATGTCAATTATTATGAGAATATTTAGTCTCCTGGTATCTTAAGAAACAAATTTTTTTTATAATTCCATTGTTGAAGTGGAATATGTAGTAGCTGAAAGTTGTTATGCTCAAGTATTGTGGATGCAACACACACTCATGGATTTTGGTTTGATTTTTTCTAAAACTCTAATTATTTTTTATAATAGTAGTGTCATTTTATTATATAATAAAACATCATATCACCCAAAATATAATCACATAGATTTAAAACACCATTTCTATATGGATCACACAATAAAAAGAGATATATTTATTGAATTTATCATAACAAAAAATTACCTTACTGATATTTTTACCAAACCTCTTACTTATAATAGATTCAAATTAATTAAATGGAAGTTTGGAGTGATAAATTTTAAATGATATTCAATCCACTACCTATTTCATCTATCTCCTTACATTAAAAAATTATTTGGAAAAAAGTAGATAAAAATTTATGGTTTTATTTCTTTCTTTTTCTTCTTTCTTCTGTAAATCTTTTTAAAAATAAAAATTAGCGGAATGCTAAGAATTTTTTTTTTCTTGTTCTATGTTTATTTATCAATTAAAGGGGGAGAATTTAAATTTCCTTTATAAAATCATTTTACTTTAAATTATCTATTTATCTTATATATATATTTATATTAGGGAAATTATCTCGGAGTCAGATATTTCACAAAAAAGGTTTGTATAATATTTATTCAAAAACATAGGAGAGAACAAAGGAAGAAAATATTCATATCATAAATATCAAATGGATATTTATTTTTAAATTTATTTCCTTTACTCAAATTTTCTTTTGTATTTTTTTCTCTCCAAAATAGGGGAGATTGTTAATTTAATAACTCAATTATTTCTTTATTTCAAAAATCATAAAAAAATTCATAAAAAAATGATGTTACTTAAGTATCTTTATGTTTTTCTGTTTTTTCAAAATTAACTTCTGCTACCTAATTTATGAAATACCAAAATGATGAATGATTTATGATAATATGGTGATCTGAAGTTACAATTTTAGAATAATTCCATCACATTTAATAATCACAATAAAAGTGCTAAACTAACTCATCAGTAGATGATGAAACATTTTAAATAAGTTACTACTGATTCCTTTACAATTGATCCTATGTTTTTTAGAATTTGAACATTAGAGTTTTTTAAAACGTTTCCCATAGATAATTCCACAACTCAAGCATTAGAAGAAGAAAAATTCAATATGTCGAACATTTTGAAAGTTATTGTTCATTTTGAAGCATTTTAATTTATTATTGCTGAGTGTGCTTATAATTAGTGTAATTTTTGTTTCTAAGAGTTACCATTGTGTGAGTTTATACTTATAAATTTATTTATTTTTATATTTTAATTTTTCTAATTATGATACTTTGTGATCGATATATTATGGGGATATGAAGATAGAGGAAAATATAATTATCTAATCGAGGTATTTTTTTCATAGGAAGACTTAGCTCATGTACTTCTATTGTGTTGAAATTAAGATGTTATTGATAGGTATAGTCAAGGTCTTGTAGGGATATGAAGATAAACCTTTTGATATGTATAAAATTGGGTGTGCCTTATGATAATTTGAAATTTATGGATACCTCAGATCAAGTAAATAGACTTATCTTTCACTTTGGTTTAAATGTGAAGTTATATTAAAAATCCTTTTAAAAAGATTAATTAGTTTTCTATCCAAAATGAGTTTTTTTTAATTTTAGTTTATTTCATTTATGAATTTTATTTTTTATTTTTTTGATTCTGTTAGTTTTAAAGATTTTCTATTTTAACTCTTTCATCGATAATTTGAAATACTGATTGTTTATTTCAATTATGTAAACTATAATTCATACAGTATCTATTACTGTTACTCTAATCTTTGACTTAATCTGTATTTCAAAAAACTAATCAATATAATACTCAAAGTGGATGAAAATTTAAGTTTAATTTTAAAGTACAATTCATCCCACCCCCCTCTTGTATTTGATCTTCCATCATAACCTGTAACAACATCCCACATCCCCTATCTATTAATCATAAGTTGGAACACCCTGTTGTTGCTTCCACAGCTGAAACTACTACAATAGTTGGGCCTAAAATAGACTACCATCAACATATTGAATTTTGATGAAGGTTTTTCATTATCTATTTTGATGTCCATAACCTACCCAAGAGAAAAAAACCATTCTTGACCCGAATAACAAGGGTTTGAGAACTCCTAACTCCGTTGAAATGAGTTAAATAAGGTAGAAACCTTCTCTATGATAACTGAAACTTATTCATCTAACTAGGAAACTAAGAACCATTCATATATATACCCCATAGTAAATCTTTGTTACTTCTATATCATGATGATCTGGACCTAACCAAAATCCTAACAGTTACCTATGACTTCACCAACACCTAAAGATATAACTTCAATATAAACAGGGTAACTTAGTGTTGGATCTATGGATGTAAATCCTCTTCAAAATTCCTTTCCATAGACTCCTCATCCATAAAAATTTCTAAATCCTAATTTAGGAGGTTCTTGTAGTAGTTGTTCAACTCCCGCACACTGTAGATCCCCTGAAAAAGGTTGAGAATATCCTACCTATGAGCCTACTTGGCAGTTGAAGAGAAAAACTCTACCTGGAACTTATCTATAAACTTCTCCCAAAAAATAGAAGACTCCTCAAGATTCTTAAGGAATAAAATCCACCACTACTGAACTGACCCATAGAGCATCATCATAGATAAAGAAACATAGTGCTCCTTCTTAGAACGACTCAAATTGAATGTTATATCTACCTCCTCCATCCAATCATCAGTAACCTAATATAAAATGTATCCCTCATACTTTTGTATACCTTGGAACTGAAACTCTTAGAATTTCCTCCTGCAAGTTTCATTTTTTTGACCTATGATTTGAGGCAATCCGCTAGAATAGCCTGTTGAAAGTATTCAAAATAACCTTCACGGGGACATTGACTTGGAACTATATCTAAAAAAGGAAAAACATTAGAAAATCCTAAACCAATGACATAAAAAAATTTAAGGTTAATTAATTCATTCATTTTAACCATATTTCCCATTCTCTACACATTTCAAAAATAGGAACAAAAAACCATGATTCATGATACTCTCTTTAGTCTCTAACCCATAAGTAGTATCACTTTACTTATCATGATCACTAAACTTGAAGTTCCATGCATTATTTCATAGGGGTTACTAAAATCCTATGTCTTAACTGGAAGCCCTTGTTTACAACAAGTACTAATCCTAGATGATATTATTTACCTACTAACCCATTCATCATCACCAATTCCTAACACCAAACACTATCATATCTCTCAGTCATCATCTCTAATACCACTCTTTCATGACCACATCCCTCCAATGGTTTCCCTATAGGGATAAAAATTAATAAGGAAGATAAGTATTGAATTGGATATTTGATCCAATTTTATTTATTATTATTTTTTATAATTGAAATAATTCTAATTTCCCAAACATAATAATATTTTTCTATCTTAAGAGAAGTGTTCCTATCAAGTGACCTTGTGAGGTGAACTTGAGAAGTGACCTTGAGAGTAACGTGGGAAGTGATTGTGAGTGAAAAATTTGAATTTTTTTTAAGTGACCAAGATTTAAGTGACCTCGAATGAAATTTTGACAAATTATAGAAATTAACTTGAGTGAATTGACCTTGAGTGAAAATTTTACAAAGTATGGAAGTGACCGTATGAATAAAATAAAGTGACCTCAATAAGGAAAATTAAGTGACCGCATGAAAAAAATGAATTGACCACATAAAAAATTTAAAGCGATCACGTGAACAAAAATCAAGTGACCGTATAAACAAAAATGAATTGATTTCATGAATAAAAATGTATCAAATGCAACTCTAAATTTTTAAAAGTGTTTAACCTGCCTTATGACCTACCTATAGTCACTTAATTAATTTTTCATAATTTATCTCAAAACGTGATATGTTTTATTTAGACTTATATATTTTGAATTACTACATTTTTGTTTCTCATGTTTATTGTAGAGACCCAAATCTTGACATACATGGACATTACATTACTTTTTTAGAATACTTAATACATAACGAAAACAGACACACAAGGACCGTAATAGTTTAGTGTCTTTGGAAACTCGAAAAATAATCTTCTAATCGTAGTGAAAGATCTTCAGCATATCCCATAAAGATATTCCCCTTTTGTTTTCTTACCTAAAACCTTTCTTTAAATACTGGGGAAAAGAAAAAATATAAAGGGTGAGCTCAAATGCTCAGTAAGGGTAAACAAAAGAAATATCAATCACATCATATTCATAAGAACATAACATTTTGGAAATCTTAACCTGCAAAAGAGATCATAATTTCATAACATGGGATAAATCATAGTAGTGAAATGTAATCCCAATAATCATAACATAAAACATGAAACTTTGTGTCATACACACATAATCATAGAGAATCATTTATTAGTAGTCAAGACTCATTGCCAAGACTATCTTAACGGACAAATTCCATTTCTGAACCGAGTTCACTCCTCGTTTCATTCCTATATCACTGAACCGGATTAACCTGACGTTCCAGCCATGTCTATCTCATGAGATATAAATCTTTACCCAATTCATTTGAGGGAGATATAGGTCCCACCCATCTCATAATGAAACCATTCTTATGTGTGCCACAAAATCATAAATCACACATCATAGCATAACCCATGTAATAAAAAAGGGATTCTTAAACATCATGCCATCAAAACATAATTCATATATGATAAAAGGAAATCATAAAAATAATTCCATAATAACATAATCAAATCAATGTAAAAATAGGGATAGAAACATAACCTTATATTATCTTAGATGGAAAATAATTTTGATAAAACACTTGAACTCGATTCTTGAGGAAAATATCCTTTCTACTTCAAAAACATTTTTCCTTTATTAAAATGTCATACAATTTTAAACTAAAAGAAGTTGATTAAAAATAAACTTGAAAACTTGTAAAGGAAGCTTCATGGAAATAATTTTCTAGAAATCCATTCATGGTGTATAAGTTAAAGAAAACATTCTTCTCGTACTTTGGCCGGAAAAGTCAAGTACCTCGTACAAAAAATGACAAAAGATTCATTTCATATCTTTTACTCAAAACTCACCAAAGGGTAAAATTGGATTTAAACAATTGTATGAGGGTAGAAATAATATTACATATTTACAAAACATGGATATGGATGATAAATATTCCCCAGTAAATTCTGAAGTAAAAAACAATCTTAGATAAAAATTGAGATTGCGAGATTTTCCCTTACCTTAGGTCCGATTTGCTTCGTATGTGTCTGAACCTCCTGTAATATGATTTCAATAATGTTATTGACTTATTCCATAATCTTAATAATTTTAATTATATCATATGTTGTCATATTCTTAGCTTATTATTAGTTATATTTCATTGTTACTTGTTATTCGGGTGTTTATTTCTTTTTGTTCTTATGCGTGTTTTGTCGAATAAATTATTATTCTTATTTTAGGTTATAGATACCTCATTTCCATAATGGTATTAGTGTAATATATATCATATTTATTCATTCAATTCATTTATATAATCATTATGCAATGAAGATCATGTAGAACGAGTCGCATCACATCGTGGAGATGGTAGGCCGTACGTACGCACGAGCGATGATATCGTTCCCATGATCGTGGAATCATATTGAAGTGTATGTATACTATTTAAAAATCAATATCACTTTACAATAATCATATATAGTTATTATTTACACCATTATACCCATCCAACTAAGGTGGTGGTGGAAAATAGATTACACCACGGTGTGGGGACGGTATTCCGTACATACGCACGCGCAGTGATTTCATTTTCCGTAGGATGGATAGATGGTGAAATAGTGTTGTTTCATAATTATAATAAAATATAAGTATATGAGTGATACTGATTTTATTACTTCATAATTAAACAACTAAAGAAGAAGAAGTAGAAGAAGAAATAAAGTTGAAAGAATCGGTAACGGACATTACCTCTTCTTTGAAGCGCCTCTTCTTAACCTCCTCTTAGGGCACTAAAGATGGTCTTTGAAGAATACCAGGACCTCTAGGATGTTTCTAGGGAAGTTTAGAAGATAAATTGTCAGGTTTTTTCCAAGATTGAAGGCTCAAAGTGGTGTGAGGAAGAGAGGGAGGAGGTGCCCTTTTATAAGGGAGGAGAGGGGCACCTTTGGAAAAACTAAAAATATTATTTTATTATAAAGTCATATTCAGTTTTTAATAGCTCAAAATTGATTTATTTTGAAGCTAAGGTGGGTATGGGTCTAAATTCTCTCATCTAATATAATTTAGACAAGTTTAGGTTTCTATTTTAACCTTATAATTTAGATTTAACTTTAAGTTAAATAATTTTACTTTTACCGTGTCTTCTTGTTTTCTTACACAATAAGGTTAATAAACTTACTATAACAAGCCAAACAAACCCCAAGTTGTTTATTATTAATATATATAACCTTATCTAAGTAATTGGGCCTAACCTCGGATTTTTAGGAATAAAATAACAATTAATAATATAATATTTGTTTTAAAAACTATTTTATGTCAATTTTGACACTATTTGGTACTTGATTTTTGTGAAAATCATAACAGAATGATTAGTTCTAAAAAAGTTAATTAAATCAATACTAACATGTCGTATTAACCTATAAAATTAGTTTAATTCATAAAAAGTCTCAAATTACATTTATTTGAGTATTTATAACATCAATTATGTTAATATTTCATTAATAAGATAATTACTCCATCATCATTGTGTCATAAATAAATTAAATTATTTAATGTCTAAAAATTATAAATAAAATACCATTATGTAGGAAATATGTTTATATTTCTAATGAATATTTATATTCGAATTTATCTTATGTATAACCCTATATTAAAAATGTTTTAGTTATTAAACTTTGATTTTAAATATTTTAACTATTCTTTAAATAAAATAATATTAAATGTCATAATCTAATCCAAGTGGGCCTAAATGGTCATATTTTATTCCTAAGGTTTTTTTGTCTAATTAAATTTATCCAATAGAATTATGACATGTGTAAGGGTAATAATAATATCGTTTTTACCCTTAGTTACCCTATTTACTTTTAACCGTGGTAAAAAAAGTAAAAAGTTACTATTCACCAAAAATTATTTTCATCTCATTGAACCACATTTTAGTCCTTGATATTAACTGTGTCTCTTGGATTTTCAAAATTCCACTCACAGAAGTGGTAAAATTAAATTTTATGTGAATTTCCAAATTCGCCTAGGAGGTGGGTAAAAGATGGTGAAAAGTTCAATAAAATTTTTATATATCTAAAATTATTATAAAATGACTCCAATGAATTACATTGAACTTATATAGGTATTATGTATCAATTTTGACCTAAAATAAATTTAAATAAAATAAATAATTATTTAAATAAAAAGTTTGTTTTTAAATAGTAACCCAGTGTTTTCACTATTAATCAAAAATTGAAAGTTTTTAGAAAAATACCAAAAAATTCACCCTAGGATAATTTCGATATTCTGAATCTAAAAATGAAGTCCATTTTGAAGGATAAAATTTATAAAATTTTAAAAAGTGGGTATTACTATTCATAACGGCTAGTTTATATAACATATCGTTGTTTAGTGAAACTCAGTATTGCGTACAACACACGCTATCGTGGAAGGTCGTGATTGCATGTAATCCAAGACAAGTCAGGGATGCGTGTAGTGCAAGCTCCTTTTGGTGTAGCGTACAACACAATACATCAATAAAATTAAAAAGAATATTTTTCATAAAATCTCGGGGTGTTACATTTATCTTGATTTAATTATTCCATAAATACTCATTAGTTATTTGAATACTAAGGAATTTTATTTGGAATAATTCTATACAAGATTAAATTCTCATTTAGTGGGTTGAAGTCTCACACTATTTTCTTGGGAAAATGTGAGTTTTAAACTTGAAGTGGTTGTAATTTGAATAGTTTATCTTCCATTATTTATAGGAATTTTCTAAGATAATTTAATGTTGATTTTTTGTAATGTATTAATTATTCTAACATGTTATCACCATAAAACATGTTTTCAATATTGTAGATTATTGGAGAGAACAATGTGGGTATGTTTTTCATACACATTCAATGAATAAATCACATGTTGCTTTGGGAATGATGAAATGGAATGGGATTCACACTTTTAATTTGTTGTGCATTGAAGAAGACTATACAAGGATTTCAATAGATCCTGGTCAATATACATTGGGTTAAGGATGTTCATGAACTATAAAAGTGTGACATACTTTGGTGATAAACTACATCTCTTAGATGAAATACAATTATTTGATCCTTTTCTGCTGGAGATCTCCTTGTTGCCTCTACATCTGTACCTTGAAGTGTTCATATGTTTATGTGATTTTAATAATTTCTATTTTTTTGGTGTGACTAATCATGTTGGGTTATACTTCCTATTAAAAGGTAGGCTAGTGGGTTGTGACTCCCATATAAAAGTATGGTTTTGGGTTGTACCTATAGGTGAGAAAAAGGTAGGTTAATTCAGGTTCTTCCATATCCAAAAAAAGGTTGGGGGTTTGGTTTCTACCACCACTTCAAAAGGTAGCTTATGGGTTGTGCCTCCATGTGTTCAAAAGGCAAGGTGATCAGGTTAATCCACCAAGAGTTTAAAAGGATGTCTATTTGGTTATGAATTTAGGGGTTAAAAAGGTAGCTGTAAAATGGTTTTTATCTCCATTAAAAAGTTAGAGAGTCCATTATTGTGGGTGAAAAATCTATAAATTTGTGAGGGGTGGATTTAGATATGAACTACTGTGAAAATAACAACATTTATTTCTCTTTACTTTTCCATAGCATTAACTTAACTTTGATAAGTAGTTAAAAATTTGAAAGGTAAATTCACTAGAGTTATATAATATTTATTCATTATTATTAGGGACTAATAATAATGACCCTCGAATACCACCTCTAATAGTATAGGAGTTGGTGAATAACATAGAGAGTATATAAATCACATACTTGGGAGGCATTACACTCTATGTAAATTCAAGGATTAGAAATTAGGTACAAAACAACCAACCAAAACATTCATAATGAAGAATTAATCCCAATACATGTAACATCATACATAAATATATGCAACTAAAAATAAAATTACAAGTATTGAATGTAAATATCCAATAGTGACCACAAATCTCCAATAGCTCTTAAACAACTCCCAAAAACTAGTAACAAACAACTCAATCGCCATAAAGATCCTTTAGACCTAAAAATTGTTTATATATATAGGGTGAGCATAAATTGTATACTCAATAGAATCCTCCCTAAAACATCTCATGCAATATGTGAAAGAATCGCAATAAATCCCAATAAATAAAAAAATGAAACTAACTCATCACTAAAACAAGTAAAGCTATGTTTCTCATCCTCTCCATAGTTCACTCACCAAGTAATGAATAGAGGTAAATCATTATTTATAAAAATAATATATTACATATATATATATATATTAATATACCCCACTTCCACTTCCCCGCTAGTTTACCAGTCTCACATCCCCAATTCCATACATCTTTTGCTCATCCCTTCCACAAGTATAGTCATCCCTAGTGTGAGTTGGGCCTTGGCCCTTCCTACCTCATTCCCATACAGGGCCCAACATATCATGTTGGAATCAATCTATATATCCATATCAACATCATTATATCATTTATAACAAAGTGTATTCCCTAATCCATTATAACTCATGTAAATTAATTATACCACAATTCATCACAACCCATGCAGGTACACTCATGGAAGTCGTATACACCATGTCTAGATACAATTATGTGTTATAACATCAAGCTATCATAGCCCAAAAATAAATGTATAATAAACTAAGATCTGTCATAGTATGAGTTGGAACACACCCTATGTCGTAAATCATTATAGCTCGGGATACACCTACTCATAACTATTTATAAATGTAAAGCAAGGGAGAGGGATAATTCATCCATTTGTTCCTTCATCGTACTAGATATTGGAGACAATACCCCCCAAAACATTTAGGTATTGGTTTCCTTAACAACATTGGTAGTGAAGTATATCAAATTAGAAAATATAAGATATATCACACACAACCACACTAAGGGAAATTTTCTAGCCACAGACTCATCTGTCATTACTATCACATCGAAAACTCAGCTTCTACTGCTAAGGTCTAGAAATCAAAAAGATTACGAGCATAAAAGTTCAACATTAATTAATTAATAATTTATTAATTAATATTATTCCATTTTCATTTCCAATATTAGAAAATTAATATTATATTTCAATTAATCTTAAGACCATAATTCCTGCTTGTATTTATTACTGATCAAGTAGATCATCATTGACAATGATCACCAAGAACCAACCCCATTATTTTCTTAATTCATGTATCTTTTCACAATTATCCGGGTACTCTAGGAATTCATCCTAAGCTACCACAACTAAGAAACACTTGTCATTAATAAAGTAAAATTGTGCCTAGAATTAGGAAACCAAATAGGTAATGTTTGGATATTCGACCATTTAAAGCATCAAATAAGAAGTTTATGAGTATAGATGAACAAGACCAGCTCTAAACTCATCAGTACAACTCGGGCACCAGATCCATTTCTCATCAATGCTCCCAACCATAAAAATTTATCATATAATCACATCAAGACACAAAAATTCTCTAATTATTCAAGAGAATATATGTATATTTAATATATTATCTCCACATGGTTCAAAGGAAACTAAGTACATTGCATTGAGGTAGTCAAGAATCCTATAAATAAGAATGGTCTTACTCATTCCCATAAAATTTTCTTTATAAAATGACCATTTTAATTCCTATCTTGAATTAACCAGTTTATTATTCATAGGTTTTATACATTAATTAAACTATATGAAATAGCTATCAAGAGTTAGTAATCATCATAATTAGGTTTGAATCAGTATTTCTATAATGATTCAAATTATATTGAAGGATAATAATTAATTATCACAACTATTTCCTTATACATATCATCATAATTATATAATTACTTTGTTAAAAAATTTCCTAGCATATAAATTGTAAAGACCCATAAATCTTGTGGAAATTTTTTTATCTTAAATACATGGGAATTTTACGAGTCTGTGGTTTCTGACGGTGCCTGATTCCGAGGCCCGGTGTGCCTGGAATCAATCTCTAAAGTTTTGTTCGGGTACGTTCAGTAAACGTACGTGTGAGATTTTATATCTTTTAAACAGGTGCTCAGAATTGAAATCTGAGAACATTGATGAACTTGCAGCGCCGGTATTCGCTTAAGGGGACCTTTACTGCAGTTGCATTTCAACATGAATGGAAGATAAAAATTGGGGTTTCTAATTAAAATTAAAAATTAAATAAAAATGTGTGTGTAACACATTTTTATTTGAAAGGTTGTTAAAGTCTCTAAGTGAAGGTTAGGGGTGGGGCCCACCACACCCTAAACTCCCTTGGGAGGATATAACTATGTTTGGGGCCCACTAGTTTAAACTTCCCTTAAACCCCCCATGTAACTCTCAATTAAATTGAAGAGAGCCTCTTAAAATTCCCTTAACACCTTTAAACCCCGTAAACTCTTAGTCTTCCCTTTAATGTTCCAACACAATTAATTAATTTGTGTGTTTGAATTATTTTGAATTCATTATGGAAACATTAAAATGGGAGATTATATTATTTTATTTTGGTTGGAATAAACTTTTTTGGGATAACTAAGGAGAGAAGGAGAAATTTTGGAAGAACGCCATCCTCTCGACGAAGAACGCTCCACATCACCGAAGAACGTGAAGCAAAATCTTCTACCTCTCCAACTAGGGCAAGAAAGGGGAGACGCCACCCATGAAAAATGTCACCAACAATGATGACTTCTTCTCTCGATGTCAACAGAACGACACCGTCTTCCAGCGACACTCTCAAGCGAACTTTAAAAATCAAGGTAGGGGGAATTTGAATTGTTTATACATATGAATTATATCCTCATTATTCGATGGTGTCCAATTGATATCACCTAACATGGAGGGCACGGGCCGAACAAACACGGCCCGACATCCCTCTGTTGAGCCTCGTTTGGTTGATGTCAGAGGCGGAGCCGAAAGGGCAGGGTGTCGTCGCACCGCGCCAGAGAGGAATCGTGGAAGATGAAGAAATGTGGTGTCATCGTGTCGTGTAGAGGGCAGCAGGACCGCGGCGATGTCGCACCATGGTGGAGGTGTGGAGGCAGCCAGTCGAGCTGGCCGCCGTGGATCTAGAGAGTGGGATGACCGGTCGGCCCGCTGGAAGACTGCGGCGCCCGTAGGCGCCGCGTGGATGGAGACCGTGGCCCGCGTCCGCAGGCCGCTCTGCTAGAGAAACCGACTGGTCTGGAGGACTTCGGCGCCCGCAGGGGCCGTGCGGAGGAGAACCGCGGACCGCTGTGCGTACCGCGTGCGCCTGGCAGAACCGACCGGCTACGGCCGGCCGGGCAGGGAGAGGCGGCACTACTTGGCACCGTCGGGCGAACCGGACCGGCACGCAGCGCGGGCAGGGTTTGCGGGTGGGTCGTGCCCCACCGGGTGGGACCCGGCGAGTCGGGCCGGGCCGACCCCCCAGCTGGGTCGGACCCGCCGAGTCGGGTTGGGATGACCCCCCAGCCGGGTCAGACCCGCCGAGTCGGGCCGGGCCCGACTCCCCTTAAATTCGAATATCTCCTAGACCGCGTGTCTGATCGACGTGTTGTCTGCGTCACTGGGATTCCCGTGACGAAGAAGTCCTTTTTCAATACTTTAAGTGAGTTTTGGACAAATTTGTAAAATGGCCGGGTTTGGATCGAGCGTAAATCCAACCAGGCCCCTCGAATAGAAATGTCAATAACTCTCAGACCGGGCGTCTGATTGACGTGTTGTCTGTCGCATTGGGATCCTTTTGATGAGATGGAACTACGGGATACATCAACTCAAGACTTTGTGGTAGTTGATGTATCGACACTTGGCTCAAGGAGCATACCCTCCCGGAATCGAGCGTGTTGTGTGCGGGAACCCTAGAGCTGGCTGCGACGACTACTGTACCGGAATCCTACGTGGGTTCGACAAAGATGACTACTGTACCGGAATCCTCCATGGGTTCGACAGCGATGACTACTCCACTGGGATCCTCCGTGGGCCTGACAGTTCTGACTTCTGTTTCTGTATCCTGTGTGGGTCCGATAGAGTAGCTGGTCCTGTATCCTGTGTGGTTTCGATAGCTTAGATGAATTAGTGACTACATCAGATCATCTCTATCACTCTACGAAAGATGTATACCTGTGTGATTTGAGTCTTGACTTTCAATCATTTATCTTCGAGGTGATTGAATTTACTTCCTATGTGGAATAAGTTGTGCTTGGGCTCGAGAGTTGGAGCCGGATTGTGATTTATAACTTAAGTATATGTATGGGCATATACCTAAGTAGGGTTGGTTGATACTTCGTGATTGTATCTTTCTACTGTGGTTTATCCTTTGTGAATTCTAGGAGACCTTCGGGGGTCTCAGGGTCCCCTACTGAGTATTGTTATACTCACCCCTGCACGAGCTTCTCCCGCACCTTGTTGTGTTCGGTGCAGACGACGCACAGCAGTGATCGAGGCTGAGGGTGACAGACGGGAGGCTGATTAGAGCTGGTCTAGATGGGACGTACCATAGGGACGAGTTGTTTGATTTTTTACCTACCCTTCAGGTAGGATTCCCGGGTGGACAATCCAGGAGCTGTTTTTCCCTTTTTACTTGTACTTTTACTTGTTTTTCAGTTGGATTTGTATACTGGCCCATTTACTTTCAACACACCTTACTTTTCTATTTTAGTACCTGTTGCCTCTACTGCTTTTGTTCAGACTGTGTGTTTGTTGCATGTTAAAAGGAAATGCCTTCCCTTTTTATTGGTATTACGCCTTTGGTGCTAGTCGCTAGCCCTTGGCCTATGGAAGGCGGTCTTGGGGTAGTCACAGCATGGGCCCCGAGGACGGGTCGTGACATAAATCATAATACATAATAATAACAACACAGCCATATTAAAAGATATTAATCTATTCTTTTGGAAACAATAAGTAGAAATAAGAAAAGGGTTAATTAGATGCAGTAAATTAATCTTGATTTTAGAAATTTAAGAAATAGAATATTATCACATGTGACAAATTGTTACTATTTCATGAAAATTAAATAGCATGTTCTTACCCTTTATCCACTTTCTTAGATAATTCACATATTATGAATTAATATTCATCAATTACAGTATGTGATATGTAACATCCTTCCCAAAACTCATTGTCTTAAGAGGAGGCGGGGTTCCAATAAACTTAGGTGATATCCCCAAGAAATCAAAGGCTGGAAATAAATGACAAGGGAATAAGATAAATTTTGGGGGATGATTTTCCCTTTATGAACCAAACAACCTTCCAAGACAAAATATAAACAACCAACCCCTTTATATGATGCATGATTATAAATAATACAACTCAAAGTTAAAACCAATAAAACAAAAATAATATCATAGTGAAAACAGAAACAAGACACATCAACTAACAAAGATTAAAATATGACATAACACTATGACACCAAAGTGGCTTCGTCCCAAGTATCACTTGAACTAGATCCATACTCCAACTTTATATGACTCACCCATTGTATGAATATGAATCACTAGATAGGTAAGATATATTTCCCTTTCCTATGTCTCAGTAAGTAAAATTTATATATACATCAATGTTCCTAAGCAGGGGGTGAGTGTATATCTTAGTAGGAAATCACCAGAGACTTCCCAACACATACCACTATGATAAAAACTGTTTAGCATAATTTATATAAAGCTATTGAAAAGAAGATAAATAGTTTATACAATAAATAAAGGAAATACATGAAATAAAGAAATAAAAAAACTTATTACCATTTCTTATTACTTAGAATAACCATTTCATGTTCACAAACACACACACATACATATACACAAACACTCAATCTTGGTATTTCACATTTATAGTAGTACTTCATGACCAAGCTCCATCCCACTTTGATGGTGGTACTTCGTGACTATGCTCCATTCCCAAGAACTAACACCAAAAAAATTATTCCAGAATCTATACCAATTAAAACCATATAAAAAATTCCTCCTTTTGAAACATTTCAACATACAATTTTCTTGCATTAAAAAAACCATAATTTTAAATCATAGTCTAAAATTATAAAAAAAAAATAGGTTTTCCAAATGACATAAAATTTTTATTTTGAAAAAACATAAACCAAAATAAATTTCTTAAAGAAATCAAACAATGTTTCCTTTGAAAATACAAGGAAAACAATTTAACAAAACTAATCCTTTAAGTTATATAACAAGTGGAAATTATAGAGAAGCCACCTACCTCTGAACGGATGAAAAAAAAAATAGAGAACGGAACAACAATAAATCTAGATACGACCTCAAAATCTCTTAATTAAATTTATACAATAAGATATAATCAATATACATATCATATCACATAGATATATCTATGACAGAATAGATTTATGTCTCTAATAAAGAGAATAATAATAGATATAGAGAGAATAAAAAATAATAAGAACTTAATATTTTTTATATATATCCAACACACTTTGATTCATAAAAAGTTTCTTCTAAATAAAAGGAGATCAACAAGGATTCCTAGAAAGGAAGAGGTTTTTGGGATTCTAATAGAGGAGAATAAAAATGAGGTTTCCATGGCCTTAAACTAGTTTAAAGATTAATTTTTAAAGTATTTAATGCATGTTTCACAGTTAAGCCGCACGGTTTAACAAACAGTGCACCAACCATGTGCATGATAATGTATAAAACATAGAGAGACACATGGTTGTGCCGCATGGTTTATCAAACCCTGAAAAAAATCATATGATGATATTTCCCATCAACTTGAGGTTTGTTTGGTTGTGTCGCACTATTTGTCAAATTTTTCTCTAACTGTGCACATGCCACTGTTCAAAGGCTCCTAGCCCTATAAGTTTCTCCTAGGCACTCACACAATTTGGACAAACTATGAACCAACTGTATACCAACCTAGTGACTCCTTAATTCTCATTACATGGTTTCCTATAGATATTTCATGGATTCCCCTATCTGTTCTCAAACCATGAACCTCTATAAACACTTCCAAAACAACCCAAAACACTCCATAAAGTCTTAAAATCCAACCCAAGTATTATAAAACATCAAATTTTTATAATAAAAGGGTAAATAACTAAATAATGGGGGTCTTACATTCTCCCCACCATTATTATTTCCATCCTTGTAAAGTTAGAGACTGTAATTTTGTTTAAAAAGATTAGACCATTGTTCAAATATCTCCTTCTCATGTTCCCATGTCTCTTCCTGAATCCGACCATGATGCTATATGACTCATACCAAACTAATAATTTTCCCATGAAATATCCTCTTGTTTCTATCTACAGTCAGTATTGAAACATTAATCTACATAGCATTTAGCTTAAGATCAATATAGTCCCATAAAATCATGTGGTCAGGGTCAGGCCGGGTACTTCTTTAATTGAGATACATTAAAAAAACATTGTGCACAGGACTAAATCTTGGTGCTAAAGACAACTTATAAGCTACATCACCAACTCATTAAAGTGTCATAAAAGGTCCAAAGTACAGAGGATATAGTTTTCATTTCTTACTAAAATGATGGTTCCCTATCCTTATATGGATTATCAAGAAAACATGATCACCCATAGAAAATGATAACGATCAGCAACAATGATCCACATATGATTTCTAAATAATATGATCCATCACCATTCTTTACTCGATCATATGAATCTTCTCTATTTTCTCATGCACAATTATATGGTTGATAAGTGAATTATCACCCATTTCCAACTAACAAAGTAGTTAATGACAATGAAATCCATACGAATCTATGAAATTATCCATAATTATCAAGGCCTAAAAATTATTATTGTATGAGAACTCCACTAATGGTATATGATCATCCAATGAGCCTCTAAAATCAAAAACACAAACTCTATGAATTTCTTCCAATATTTATATATTATACTCAGATTGTCCATCTATTTGAGGTTGATAATTTTTTATCATGATCATGTAGGTTCTAAGGTATTTCTGCAAGGAATTTTATAAATAAGAAGTAAACCTGGGGTCTCGGTCAGTCACAGTTAAAATTTAAACTTCATAAAACTTGAAAATTTCATAAATTTAGAGTTTTAATAAATATTCCACCATATTGGATTCATGAATATGAATGAAGTGAGAAGACTTCATAAGTCAATATACAATCACCCATATGGAATTATGTTTCCAAATCTTATTTGGAATACTTATGAAAAAATCCAAATCCATATTCTCTAATTTCCATAGGGGAATAGGTAAAGAATATAACATACCAGCTGGACATTGTTACTCCACCTTGACCTGATAATAGGTGAGGCATCTTGAGAAAAACTATGAAACCTTTATTTTTTATCTCAACACATCAAAACTATGTTCCCATTTTCTTATAAATCTTATCAATTCCAGGGTGAACATGCCATCTTGAATGGTGGTAGGAAGAAAGAATTTTCTTCCAATAAGTTGGAGGAACCACCATCAGATCTCTAAAGAACAACACAAATCTCTCACTGAGCATTCATCCCTCAATGGTATCCCCACCATTGAGTTTTGACCTCATGGTGGGACATTCAGGATCATATTTTTGGGCATCTTTAACCTCCTCAATCAAATCAAGAACAAAGGAAACTTGAAAGGAAACTAAAACATCACCTTTCTCATCATAATCCAGATGCATATCTGTTATGACCATTATCATCTACCAATGATATGAAGCCTCTTTATCCAACTAACTATATGAATTCCTACTCAATTCATCATCCATGAAATTCCATTTACATGATGTATAGATCAAGTAAAAGTCAAACATATAAAGGTATTCCATCCATATTTATTTCCTCAGGTTTAAATATATTTGTGATAAAAAGTGTTTCAAGATTTTATGATCTGTGAATACCATAAATTTCATTCTAAAAAGATAATAAAGCCTTATTTTGAAGGTGGGGACTATAGAAGCTAATTTCAAATCATGTTTCAGGTAATTATTCCCATGCACATATAATTGGAATCATCTATAAGCTATAACATGATCTCCCTATAAGTGAACATGTCCTAAACTAGATCTGAATGCATCACAATAGACCTTGTATCTGTGTACTAACTATGGAATCATAAGAATAAGTGTTAATGTAATTCAAACCATAAGTTCTTAAAAATATTTATAGCACTCATCTCTCATTTGGAAAGGAAAACCTTCCCTTTTCAAATATTTCATCGGTGAAGAAAGTCATGAAAAATCATGAACAAAGTTTTGGTAATATCATACTAAACTAAGGAAATTATGTATCCTGAATAAATTCTTCAATGGTTTCCGAGAGATAACAGCTTTTATTTCTCTAGATTTATGGATAATCCCCTTTCAGAAATGTCATAGTCAAGGAAATGTGTCTCTTGTATCCAGAAATCACACTTTCAAAGAATAACATAAAGGTGATGTTCTCATATAATACTCAAAACTATGGCCAATTGTTATTCATGATCAACCTTTATCCTAGAATACACTAGAAAATTGTTGAATAATACCACCACAAATGAGTAAAGATACCTCTGAAATATATGACTCATGAATTATATAAAAATATTTGGTGAATTTATAAGACCAAAGGGAATAACCACATATTCATAATGGCCCTAATGGCTCTAGAAATCTATCTTTGGAATATCCTTTTCCTAACTTGAATTTAGTGATACGCTGGTCATAAATCAATAATAAAGAACCACTGGTATCACCTCAATTGATAAAATATATTTTCAATTCATATAAGAGTATATAAACATTTTTTGTAACTTGTTTTATACTATGATAATACATAAAAATATGAATATTTTCATCCATATTCTTTATAAAAAGAGCAGGTGTTTCCCATGTAAACGTACTAGGTTGAATGAACCATTTTCTCTCTAACTCTCCCAATTGAACATTCAATTCCCTTAATCCCATTAGTTCCACCCTATAGGATAAAAGTGAAATAGGATCGGTCCCTAGTAAGAGATCAACCATAAATTCTGCTTCTCTTTCATAATAAAACCCATATAAATTATCAGTAAAGGAATTAGGAAATTTTTCAATGATGGTAATAAAATATCTATGTTTGATTCCATAATTAGATTCTAAAGTAATTATTTTCAACTGGTAAGTGATAGTCCTGACCATCAATACCAAAGGTCCTTATCTAGATGAATTCACATCCCAATATCATTTGAAGATATGTGAAACACCATAAAAAGATGTGAAACTAACCCATCAGGTATAATAGTTGATGTAGGCCTTAAAGGATGTCAGCCAATCCATTCCAAAAATAAGGTCATAGATATCCATCTCAAGAATATATAAGTCTCATAAAAACTCAGCCTCATCGATTGTTATAGAACACACTTCACACTTAAAGGCTCAAAAATCCCATTGGCCTAGAGGTGTTTGAAGTTTCAAGACATTAGGAATTATTTCAACATGAAATCCCATATGATTCATAATAGGAGTATCAATAAAAGAGTGTGACCTAATAGTACAAAATAGAATATTAATGAGATTAAAATTTAAGACAATTGTACCTTTTACCATCAAAAAACCTGATTGATCCTCCCTGATCATCATCTCAACATAGTACAACTACTTATTCTCTCCCAATTGATCCTTTCTTCATATCTATGATTATATATCCTAAGGAGTCATGGTGTTCCTAGAATCACTTTAGCTTAATTGATTTTGATGATAATTATTATTCTAATTAGATCATTCACTCAAAGCATAGTATGTTTGTGAAACATGAGATGTATTCCTAGTAGGTGACTTGGTAGAACTGCAACAATAATTATAGAGGTTCCCATTTGATTACAATTGTGACCTGATATGGGTGGTGTCATGAAATATCACTTAATATTCTTTAGTAAACAACATTGAAACATTCAGTCTTATTTTTGGGTTGTGGATAAAATTTAACTAATCCTATGGCCTTATTTTGAGATGCTCCACCATCATGGAATTAGGTGTCCCTCTTATTCATTTTTATAGCATTAGAGTTCCCATTCATTCTCATAGAGATAATAATACTACCTCCGGTAATATTTCTAGAGATATCTCTTTCCACCATTATTTCTCAAATTAACCATTTTCATATAATCCATAATACAATGTACAACTATGTTATAGAAAATATTTGGTCAAAGACCATACTTAAAGATGATTTCCTTTAAGGATGCACTAGGAACTACCTTAGGAGAAAAATGAACTGAGTTCATAAACATAGCTACATACTATGTCTCTAATACATCATCATGCATGAGGCTGAATAAATCTATTGTCCTTTCTATCTTGAAGGTGTGATGATAGAATTATATATTGAAAAATTATTCAAAGACATCCCATGTAAATCATTATTCAATTTTATTATGGATATCTAAATCCCACCACTGACATGCAACATCCTCTAATTTATAGGTTTCTAACTTGACCTTCAACTCATCCAATGTACCATGAAAATCTAAAATTTCATTCATTTTATTGATCTATTCTTCTGCCCCTTTTAGGTTTTGAATTCCCCTAAAATATTGGAGGATTTTGATTCTTAAACTGCACTGAGTGATCCAACAATCGAGGTTCTTCATTCTAATTCCCTCAATTAATGGCTTGAAAATCTTGAATGATGCTTTGGAAAAGTTGTTGGTTCACCTATGGTTTAGTTACGATGTAATTTTATATGGGCTCTTCTTGCTAATTTATATAGTGTCTACCTAGAAGAAATTTTCTATATAAATAATAACACACCACTTATTCATCATTCACTAGAAATTGAAGGCTTATAATTTTTGAAAATCACATAAGCAATAACCATTACCACCAACATTTTAAAAATCAATCAGTTATCCATTTTTAGAAATTTTAAAATGCATTATAAATAATATAGTCCTAAAGGTAAGTATCAGTACTAATGCATGATATACTACACTCGTCATCAAAACCCATGATAATTATATGATAACACGCCTAGAAGTGTATTAGAAAACCTTTATACATGGAACACCCTAGTAACTTGGGGTTTAGCATAAATAGGTTAACTACTTATTTTTATTCTACACATTTCAAGATCTGACATTCTTATCTCCTTAATACCATCCCAAAAAGACATATAAAAAACCAATATTGAAACCATTTATAACATAACACCCAAAAATCATTATCTTGAGAGGAGGTAGAGTTCCACTTACCTTAGGTGACATCCCCATGACACCAAATGCTAGAAATAAATTCAAAGGGCTTAAGAGAATGTTTAGCATGTGATTTTACATTTAGAAACAAAACATATTACCATGATAAAATATTAATAAACAAACAATATATATGATTCATGAGTATAAAGAATATAACTCAAAGGTAAAACCAATAAAACAAAATCAATACCATAGTGATAATAGAAATAAGAGACATCAACTAATAAAGACTGAAATATGACATACAATCTAACACCAACGTGGAACCATCCCAAGAATAACCTGAACTAGCTCTATACTCCAACTACATGAGCCTTATCCATGGTATCAATATGCATCGCTAGAGAAATAAGATACATTTCAATTTCCATTTTCTTGGTAAAAAACATCTGCAAACACCCCAAATTTTCTAATCAAGGGTGAGTATATCACTCAGTAGGAAGTCCCCAAAGACTTCCCAACATACACCACTAGGATAAGAACTGATTATAAAAATTTATATAAAACAGTTGAAAAGAATCTAAAAAGTTTATACAATCTATAAAAGAAAATACATGCGAGAAAGAAATAAGAAAACTTATTACCATTTATTTCTACTTTTCATAACCATTTCATGTTCACACACACACATACACATATACATACACTCGATCTTGGTGTTTCATAATTACAGTGGTATTTTATGACTAAGATCAGTCCCTAAGAACACATGTCAACCCAATTATGCCAAATTTTTTATCAATTCAAACCACATAAACAAATCCTTCATTTTGTAACATTTCAAAAAACACTTTTCTTACATTAAAAAACTATAATTTAAAATCATAATTTAAAATTACAAAATAAGGTTGGTTTTCAAAAGCTTCCAAATTTATATGTTCCCAAAACATAAAGCAAAATGGATTCCTTTAATAAATTACACAATAATTCCTCTTAAATTCTAAGAAAAACAATTTTAAAAAACTAATCCTTCAAGTTCAAGAATAAGTGGAGATGAGAGGGAAGCCACCTACTTCTCAATATATAAAGAAAATGGGGAACAAAACAACAAAAAAATATAGATATGGCCTAAAAATATATTCCTTTTAAAAGATCCAACAAGATCTTATCAAGATACACATCATATCACATAGATTTATCTATGATAGATTATAATTATAGATCTGATAGAGAGAAGAATAATATATCTAGAGAGAGAAAGAAAGAAGGAGCACATACCATTGATTATGGAGATCCAACACAATTTGATTTGTCAAAAGTTTCTTCTGAATCAAAGGAAATTTCCAAGGATTCCAAGGGAGGAAGAGGAGTTCAAGAGACTAATAAAGGAGAAGAAAAATGAGGGTTTCGAGGCCTAAAACTAATTTTAAGATAAAGTTTTGAAGAATTTAATGTACATTACATCGTTAGGATTCATGGTTTAGAAAATTTTGTACTAAACATGTGCATTATATTATCTCCAAAATATATATCTACATGGTTGTACCACATTTTGTAAAACTGTGAACCAACTGTGCAATGTTATTTTCCATCAACCAGAGGATTTCATAGTTATTCCACATGGTTTGGAAAACCATGTCCCAACCATGCACATGACACTATCCAAAGGATCCCAAACCTCAAAATTTCTCTTAGGAACCCACATGGTTTGGTCAAACTATTCACAAACTGATCACCTACCCAGTGACTCCCAAAACCTCCTTTCATGTCTTCTTGGAGATAGTGGATGGTTTCCCCTAACCATGTTCAAATTACGAACCTACAAAAACACTTACGAATCACCCAAAAACACTCCAAAAACTCTTGAAACTCAATAAAAGTATTATATAACTTCAAAAATACATAATAAAAGGGTAAAGTATCTGAAAATAGGGATGTAACATTCTACACACCATTGGTCTTTTTGACCTTGGATATTGGGAGACTGGTTTTTCTTTTGAAGAGCTTGAGCCACTTTTATAGCATCTTCTTATCATATTCCCATGTATATTTTTGTATCTAACCATGTTTTCACACAAATCCTACAAAAATTATTCTTATCCCATGCAATATATTCTCATGTCTATTCAAAAATTGTATCATCACATGAATCGATATATCATCCTACTCAAGATCAACATGGTCCCATTAAATCACATGGTCATGATCATGATGGTACTTCTTTAATTGTGATACATGAAAAATATTGTTCCTAGAACTAAATCTTGTTGGTAAAGCAAAACGATAATCTAACTCGTTCAAGTATCTCTAAAGGGCCAATATACCGAGGAGTTAATTTGTCTTACTTACCAAAATGATGATACTCTAGCCTTAGATATATTCTCAAGAAAATATGATCAACCACAAAAAATTATAATGGTCAATGAAAATGATCTATATATGATTTATGATAACTCTTGGTTCTTATTCATAGTCTGGCTATGTTCAATAAGTGAATTCTCACCCATTTCCACCCAAAAAAGTGGACAATGGTAAGTATGGATATAAAAAAGTTTGAAATGAGCCATATATATTGAGTCTTGAAAACTATTATTGTATGAGAACTCCACTAATGGTATATGGTCCTACCATGAACCTCTAAAATACATAGCACATGCTCTAATAATTTCATCCAATGTTTGGATTATCCACTTAGACTGGCCATCTATTTGAGAATGATAATTTGTACTCATGGTCAAATGGGTTCTGATGGCTTGATGTAAGGACTTCCAAAAATGAGAAGTAAACATGGGGTCTTAGTTAGAAACAATTGAAATTGGAACTCAAGTAACATGAAATTTTCTAAAATGTAGAGTTTTGACAAGTCTTCCACCATATTGAATTCATGAATAGGGATGAAGTGAGCTGACTTCATGAGTCGATCCATAATCACCCATATCAAATCATGATTTAGAACTATCTCTAGTAGAACTATGAAAACATTCACAGTTTTCTTATCCCATTTACACATAGTAATAGGTAAATAATGAAACATGCCAATTGGCCATTTTTTCTCCTCCTTTACCTAATGATAGGTGAAGCATATCGGGACAAAATCTACAACCTTTATTTTCATGGAATCCCACCAAAACTATGTTTTCATTACCTTATACATCTTCTAAATTTCAGGGTGAACAACCCATCTCAAATGGAGGTAGGAAGAAAGTATTTATTTATGATAAGTTGAAGGAACTATTATTTGATCTATAAAATTAAATAATGATCTCCCATCAAGCAAAAATCCTTAAATGGTCTCTCCACCATTAATTTTTGACCTCATGGTGGGACATTCAAGATCAAATGTCTTAGAATCTTTAAACTACTCAATCAAATCAGGAACAAATGAAACTGGAAAGAAAAATACAACATCTCCTTTCTCCACACAATCCAGATTCATATCCGCTATGACCATCATCAGCTACCACTGATTTTAATCCTCTTTATCCAATTGACTATATAAATTTATGATCAATGCATTATCCATAGAATTCCCTTTAACTGGTGTATGAATCAAGTCAAAGTCAAACATGCGAAGGTATTCCATCCATATTTGTTTCCATAAGTTCAAATATATTTGTGAGAAAATGAGTTTCAATCTTTTATGATATGTGAATACCATAAATTTCTCACTAAAAAGATAATGACGCCAAGTTTTCATGGAATAGACTATACTAGCTAATTCCAAATCATGTGTCAGGTAATTCTTCTCATGAACCCACAATTTATGTAGGACATAAGCTACACCATGATCTACCTACATGAGAACACATCCCAAACTTGATCCAGATTCACTATAGTATACTATATTTATTTATCTTGACTCTAGAAACATAATTATGGGTTCTGATATAAGCCGAACCTCAAGTTATAAAAAATATTTCTGGCAATAATCTATTAATTATAAAATAACACCTTTACATGTCAAATATTTCATATATGATGTAATTCATGGAAAATAAAGAACAAATTGTTGGTAATATCCTACAAATTCAAGGAAACTACATATCTCAAAGGCATTCATCAATGGTTTCAAAGTGAATATAGCTTCTCTCTTTTTAGGATCTATGGATACTACTCTTTTAGAACTAATGTGGTCGAGGAAATATACCTCTTGTATCCAAAAACCAGACTTTTAAATCTTAGAATAAAGGATATTTTATTACAGGATACCCAATATGATGGCCAAGTGTGTTTCATGGTCATCCTTTATCCAATAATATACCAGAATATCATCAAAAAATACCACCAAAAAGGATTCAAGATACCTCTAAAATATCTGATTCATCAATTTCATAAACATTTATGGTGAATTATTAAGACCAAAGGGAATATTCATAATGTCAATAATGACTCCAGAATGATATATTTTGGATATATTCCTTCTGAACTCAATGTTGGCGATAACCTGATCATAAATCAATCTTAGAGAACCACTGGACTCCCATTAATTGATGAAAAATATTATCAACTCTTCTAATAGGATATTTATTATTTATCATAAATTGGTATAGCTTATGATAATCCACACAAATCCAAATATTTCCCTCCACATTCTTTATAAAAAATAAGTGTTTCCCATAGATATGAACTAGGTCAAATGAACCGATTTCATTCTAACTCTTCTATATAAACTTTCAATTCACTTAATTTTATTGGTTTTATCCTATAGGATGGAAGTGAAATAGGAATGGTCCTTGTAAAGAGATAAATCATAAATTACAATTCTTTTTTAGGTGGAAACCTAGAAATATTATCAGGAAATACATCAGGAAATCGGTCGATGATGGTTAGAAAATATCTATGTTTTATTACATCAGTAGATTCCAAAGCAGTTGATGCCAACTAGTAAGAGATAGTCCTAACCACTGGTACCAAATGCCTTTCTCTACTTGTATTTACATCCTAATCTCCTTTGAAGGGATGTGAAACACCATCGGAAGATGTGAAACTAACCTATTGTGAATAGTAGTCGATCTGGATCTTAAAGGATTTCAATCAATCCATTCCCAATGTTAGGTCATAAATATCCATCTCAAAAACAAAAAATTGCCATAAAAAATCAGCTTCATCGATTATTATAGAACATGTTTCACACTTAAAAGTCTTGACACTCCCATTTTCCCAAAGGTGTTATAGGTTTCAAGACCTGAGGTTTCATTTCAACATGAAAACCCTTATGATTCAAAAAATTAGTGGAAATAAAATAAATTGATATTCTAGTATCAAACATAACATTAATGGGATTATAATTCAATAGAATAATACCTCTCACCGTTGAAGGACCAAATTCATCCTCCATGATCATCTTCTCATCATCGTATAGTTGCTTACTCACTCACCCTTGATATTTTCTTTCTTTCTGAGATTGTATCGCCTAAGGAGTCACGGTGTTCCTAGAATCACCTTGGATCACTTAGTTCTGAGGATGATTAATATTCTAACAAGATCATCTAGCAGAATCATAAGATTTTTAAGAAACATGAGATGTATTCCCAGGAAATGACATTATTGAACTATTGAATAACACTAAACATGTCCCAACTAATTATAGTTGTGACATTCTCTAGGTGTTTCTACACAATATCTCTTGATATGATCAAGTGAACCACATTGAAATCATCTAACTCCACCACTGACTCTTCCCCCCCCCTTTGGGTGACCCTCCCCAATAAATCATATCACCATCCACCATTATTGATCTCCATCTTCTACCATCGATCTCTTTTCACTTCCATCGTCCTTTTCTTTTCACCATCTCCTTCCCTCCTTCAGTGGTTTTCCCCATTTATGAGATGTGTCATCTAAATCAACCATAGATTCAATAATCTTCTATTTATAAGTTTTTTAAACTCAAATATTGTAACACCCCAAGATTCCACGGTACGTTTATCTTTGAATAATGCAATAGCTTGCATTGTATGCAACTTCGAGATTCTAACACACCACGACCAATCAATGTAGCCGTTATGAATAGTAATACCCACATTTTAAAATTTTATAAATTTTTTTATTCAAATTGGACTTTGTTTTTTGATTCATAATATCAAAATTATATTAGGGTGAATTTTTGGTATTTTTCTGAGAACTTACAATTTTGATGAATAGTGAAAAATACTAAATTTTAATTAAAAACAACTTTTATAATCAAAATAAATTTTAGAGATAAATTATACTAATGAGTGGTTTTAATGTATTATTAGATTATATTTTTACCAATTAATCCAATTTTTGTCATTGTATATAATTTTACATTTAAACTGGACATAAACAAGTGTCAATCTTTTGATAGTTATTATTTCATAAAAACACGATTTTTGTTTTGATAGCGGGAATTAATTTTAAATTAATTTCTGCCACTTCTTTGTTTTGAATTTAGAAAAATGGATTCCATATTTTGAATCAGGATGTCCAAATTGTGTAAATAGGTAACTTTCATTTTTATACATTATGAATAATTCGGGAAATATTTTATTTACCGTGGTTAAAGGGTAAATTAGGTAAATAAGGGTAAAAAAATAATATTATAATAATATAAAATTACCCTAACACGTATCCTAACCCTATTTAATGATACATGTCTGACCATGGGTATCATTGGGTCGATTTTGGGACCACTTGGATCCACTTGAGAGTGATAATGACACTTTATATTAATTAATTTAAAGTAAAGGCGAAAATGACATAAACATATATCTTTTAGTAAACAAATTTTTACATAGGTTTATATATATTATCTATTAGACAATAAATATTAATTAGAAAGATAAAATGATTTCCTACATAATGGTATTTTATTTATGATTTTTACATATTGAATAATTAAGTTTATTTATGACACAATGATGATGCAATATTTTCCTTATTAATGAAATAATCAAATAAATGGTATTATAAATGTTAAAATAAATATAATTTGAAAGTTTTCATGCCTTAAAATAATTTTATTGGTTAATATGACATTTTAGTGTTGATTAAATTAATTTTTTTTGAAGTAATAATGATTTTATGAATTTATCGAAAACAAAATACCAAATAGTGTCAAAATTGACATAAAAGAGTTTTTTAAAATATATTATATTATTAATTGATATTCTATTCCTAAAAATATAAGTTTCTTCCAAGAGACTTATATAATGATATTTGTATAATTAATTAACCACTTGGGGTTCTCTTGGATGTATATAGTAAGTTTATTAACCATATACTGTAAGAATACAAGAAGACACGATAAAATTTAAACTAATTAACTAAGTGATAAAACTAAAAGATAAGGTTAATATAGTGACCCAAACCTATCTAAAGCCTATTGGTTGTGTGGTGTTAGACCCATACCCACTTTATCCTCAAAATAATCCACTTTTTATCCATTAGAAACCGAAAATTATTTTATTATAAATAATATTTCACTCTTTTCCTAAGGTGCCCCTCACCCCTCTTATAAAAGGGAACATCCCCTTCTCTCAATTTCACACCTTCACAGCCTTTTGGCTCAGCCAAACCCTGCCCAAATATCCTATTATCTTCCCTGAATTCAACATAGAGGCCTTAGTTTGATCATAAAGCCAACCTAAGGAGCCCTTTTGATCAAACCAAAAGGAAGAACCTGAAGAAGAGGTAATGTTTTCACCACCCTCTTTCAAGTTCCTTTCTTATTCCACTTCTTCTTTCTTTGTTATTTCCATTATAAAATAATAACTCTGGTATCTTCTATATACTTTTATGTTATTATAAATATGGTATAACCATATTCATCATTTTATCCATACTTTTAATGACATGTCACCATACGTGCGTACGTACGGCTTACCATCTCCACGTCATGGTGTAATTGTTATTCAAAACATTATTATTTGGATGGGTATGATAATGATGTGTAATTGAATTAAATAATAAATATAACATTATAATTCTGTATATATGATATACCAACCAATTATATACGATTTTAATATCAAAATAATGATATTTTCGCTCGTGCGTACGTATAGAATATCGTCTCCACAAATGCGATGAGATTCATTCCCCATCGTATCCATTCAAGAATAATTTTAATTTGATGATTAAAAATAATGTTTAAGGACTTGATATAATTCTTTATATGAATAAGATACAACTTATTCATAACAAACACTACTTACATAACAAATCATATAAAGGAAAACGAATCAGTTAACACCCGAAACGACGATAATACTAAGATATTATTAATAAAGCAATGTTAAAAGATCATATATGATATCATATTTATGTATACTATTATTTTATAATTTAATAAGAATTATTTCACCATTATACAGGAGTTTAACCTACCCTCGACCATGGAAAAGTACAAGGTAAGGGTTAATTTCACAATCTCTTTATTATCTAAGGTTGTTTATACGTAATTATCTACTGGAACCTCTTTATAATTCACATCCATGTTTCTTAAAAATATATTTCAAGACATTTTTACTTTTTAATAGAAAATGGATTAAAGTCATTTATACCCTTATTTGACCTTATACATTTTTAAAAGGAATCTTTCCGTCATTTTTCAAACAAGGTACATTTTGACCTTTTCGACAAATTTAAGGTAAGAATGTTTTTTTAACTTATACAGCGGGTGTGGCTATTTTCCACCGTTATAAAATTGTCGAAGCATCCCTTAAAAGCTTATAAGAGTATTCTAAAAATAAATGTTTTATTTTATAATTATGTGACTTTTAAATGATTTAAAAAGGAGATATTTCTCTCAAGTAGTTTTGATTTCCTCCATGTCAACATCCTTTGATGGATTTTAAGCTTATTTGAAGTTGATTTATTTTGATAAAAAACTTCCATATTGTATTGAAGTTTTTGTGATATGTTTGATTGTGGATTTGTTATTTTTATACCATTTATGGTTTATGGATAAAGTATTGACATTTCATATGCTAATTTTAATATGAATGTTTATGTTATATTTTTACCTCTTCTTTAGATGAATGTGTTGGACTAGTATGTTCTGGGTTGGGGACCGGTAAAAGTAAGCCCTCCGGGTTGGGGTCCGGTTACAGTAGACCATCCAGGTTGGAGTCCAGTTATAGAGGCTCTCTGGGTTGGAGTCTGATTACAGAGGCTCTTTGGGTTGGATTCCAGTTATAGAGGCTCTCTGGGTTGGAGTCCGGTTACAAAGGTTCTTTGGGTTAGAGTCCGGTTACCGAGGCTCTCCGGGTTGGGGTCTGGTTACAATTATCCCCTAGGTCTTGGCATGAGGCCTTGACACAAAAATTAAAGTTTGGCATTATGCATTCCATCATTGTGAAAGTGGTTATTGATATTTCATGTGATTATTCGACCAGTAGAATATCCATGTGAATAGGTAAATGGCATTATTTGATTTTATCTTTGCCATATATTACTGAAGTTCAAGTTTAAAAGGCTTTTGTTTTAGTTATACATTTACTTAAATTTTTATGCGTATTTATGAAAGTTTTATCTATAATGTTATCCTTACTGAGAATCTGATCTCACCCCTTTATATGTTTTATTTTTCTCAGGATGTGAAGAATTATTTTATGAATGACCTGCAGGGATAGTCAAAGGGGATATGAGTGTGGTCTATGGAGACTATATTGTTGTAGTTTTTCACTTTATGATGTAATGTAAACTTTATGAATGTATCTAGTGTTTCCAAGGATAATAAATTGATCAGTCTTTTGATATTTGATCTTTTGTGATCATGCCAATGATACGTAATAATGCATAAACTCTAAGTAACTGGGGTCGGGGAATTACAGTTGTTATCAGAGGAAGTTCAGTAATAAACCTTGGAAGTTAGATTTACGTAGACTTTGATTAGAACACATAGCCCTAAGATGGACTTTGAGGATTAGTATAGAAGAACTTCCTATAATTTTGGTATTGTAGAGATTTTGTGAGTTTTCTGAGCAATACATCTCTGTCTGGATACGAGCAGGTAGAGGCGGCTCTGGCACAGATGTACCTAGGGGTAAAACCTGAAAACACCACTTTGATCTAGACTCAAACGGGAACTGGTGCACGATAATGGGCCTTGCTGCACTCTTGGTTACGACACTCCTGGGGGATATGCTTAGGATAATTCTCATTTTTTTTCAAACCATTATGATGGGTTTATGAGTATATAATTCCTCAAAGAAAACCTTTTTATGATTATGGATTATATCCATAAACTATTCAATTTATGTTAAGTGTTTTACAAGTATGGAATTATTTATTTCGATTCATAAACTAATCTAGTTTATGCCATTGTTTAGAAATGGCACCTAGTGGAAGAAATGGAAACGGTATAAATGCATGGACTCCATGTAGGGATTTCCTTCCTACTCAAGATAATTATAGTGGATCCGGTGATACAACTGGTGCTGATCAGCTTATCACTATACTGGGACAACTCACTCAGGTTATGAATAATAACTTTACCCGTATGGAGCACCCTGATCCACATCGTGGAGGATCCATATTAGATCGCTTCATGAGGAAACAATCACCATCATTCAATGGGAGTAAAAATACATTAGTTGCTGAGCAATGGATAAATTCCTTAGAGAAAATATTTCACGCCTTGGGGAGTAGTGAAAGGGAAAAAGTTGTCATGGAATTTTATCGCCTCACTAGAGATGCTGATCAATTGTGATCATTGATAAAAAACACAAAGGAAGAGGAATAAGTATCAATTATGGAATGGAGGGATTTTAAAGAAATTTTTTTAGAAAAATACTTCCCTCATAACCATCGAGCTGATATAGAAAGACAATTTCTGAGTCTGAGGAAAAAGGACGATGAGAATGTCGCAAAGTATGAGGTTAACTTTACAAGGTTAGCAAGTCATGCAGTAGATTATATACGTAACCCAATGAGTAATATTGATCATTTCTTTGATGGGTTAAAACCATTTTTACGTCGAGAATTAGTCTCACAATCTTTCTCAACGTACGAAGATATAGTCTCATGTGCTATCAAGACAGAAAAGGAATTCTCTAAATCTTATGACAATAAAGTAAAGCAAGAGAAGAAGATAACAGTAGAGCAAGAGACAGATAATGGAAAAAAGGGGAATAAGTATTTTCCATTATGCGATAATTGTGGGAAGAATCACCCTAGTACTTGCCTAAAAGGAATGGGAGTTTGTTATAAATGTGGAGAAAAAGGTCACCAGGCTTGTGATTACAAGGTAAATAAAGAGGCTATAAATGTTGAATTCTACAATTGTAGAGAAATGGGGAATTATGAAAATTAATTTCTTAAGCATCAGGGAAACTTACCTCAGAAAAGGCCAAGGGATCAAGGCCAAGCTTATGCTATTACTATAGTTGAAGTGGTATAATTAATGCATTTTTTTTTGGACTCAAGGATTATATTCTGGTTATAAGTATAATGTGATATATGTAAGGATTTTAATGAAGTACTTGTTGTTTTCATTAAGGTTTTAATATGACTAAGGTAATCATATTTTTAGTATATGACAATAAGATAAACTTTACATTGTTTGGGGAATCTGATGTTGTAATTGATTTTGTAATTTAGATACCTTTTACAGAGAGTCTGGACAAAGGTACTTTGGATAACTATAATGTTTGGAATGGATTAAGTTGAACTTTGGATAGTATTGTTTAAGGTTAAAGAAATTCTTATGATTATTTTTGGAATATTATGATACTATAGTTTTAGGAAAAGGACAAACTTCAGGTCGGGCGATAACCCGTCGTGTTGGACAAAACTGTAGGAATCGAACCCACAACCATAGTGCGATAGGGCTTTATTAACTACCACTAGCCTACAGGAAGTCCCTGGTTATTATAAAATATTTTTCTTCATTATAATGTTATGACTTAACATTTGGAACCTTATATGATTAGGATAAATATAATATTTTTGAGTTCTATTGTGTTTTGGAGTGAAAGATGAGTTTGTGGTAGAAATTAGTTGAAGGATGAAATTCTACTTGTCAAGTATATATATATATATTTCTCTTATTCTATGATGAAATTAATTATTAAACTTTAGGGAAGGGATATTAAAACCAAAAATGTGTTATCCTAATACCTTATGTTTTGTTGAATTGATGATATTTCAAATCATCATAGATTGATGGGGTTGAGGACCTCAATTTTACACTTGTTTGTGATTGATGACCTCAATCACTCCCTATAAATATTTACTTTTTCCCTCTAATTACGTGTCTATAATTTCCCAATGTTCTCTTATTCAAAACCCTAATTCGGTGGTGACATTATCATTTCTCTTTCCCTCTTATTAAAACTGAATTTTATTAACCCTATTTCCGATATGGGTTTTCCACAAAGGTATTTTGTATTTTCAACCTTTTATTTTTGAAGAATAATTTCAAATTGAGAGGACTCAATTATATGAAGGAAGGGAGAATGTAACACCCCAATCTTCCACGGTACGTTTGCCTTTGAATAATGAAATAGCTTGCATTGTACGCAACTTCGAGATTCTAACACACCACGACCAATTAAAGTAGCCGTTATGAATAGTAATAACCACATTTTGAAATTTTAAAAATTTTTTTATTAAAATTGGACTTCATTTTTGGATTTTTAATATCAAAATTAGCTTAGAGTGAATTTTTGATATTTTTCTAAGAACTTACAATTTTTGATGAATAGTGAAAATACTAAATTTTAATTAAAAACAACTTTTCTAATCAAAATAAATTGTAGTGATAAATTATACTACTGAGTGGTTTTAAAGTATAATTAGATTATATTTTTACAAATTAATCCAATGTTGTTCATTGTATATAATTTTACATTTAAACTGGACATAAACATGTGTCAATCTTTTGATAGTTATTATTTCATAAAAACATGTTTTTTGTTTTGACACCGGCAATTAATTTTAAATTAATTTCTACCACTTCTGTGTTTTGAATTTATAAAAATGGATTCCATATTTGGAATCAGGATGTCCAAATTGTTTAAATAGGTAACTTTTATTTTTAGACATTGTGAATAATTCAGTAAATATTTTATTTACCGTGGTTAAAGGGTAAATCATATAAATAAGGGTAACAAAATAATATTATAATAATATAAAATTACTCTACCACGTTTCCTAACCCTATTTGATGATACATGTACAACCATGGGAATCCTTATGTAAATTTTGGGACCACTTGGATCCACTTGAGAGTGATAATGACACTTTATATTAATTAATTTAAAGTAAATGAAAAAAATGACATAAACATATATCTTTTAGTAAAAAAAAATTACATAGGGTTATATATGATATCTATTAGACTATAAATATTAATTATAAATCTAAAAATATTTCATACATAATGGTATTTTATTTATGATTTTTACACATTTAATAATTAAGGTTATTTATGACACAATGATAATGTAGTATTTTCCTTATTAATGAAATAATCAAATAAATGGTATTATAAATGTTAAAATAAATATAATTTGAAAGTTTGGATGCCTTATACAAATTTTATAAGTTACTATGACATGTTAGGGTTGATTAAATTAATTGTTTTTGAAGTAATAATGTTGTTATGAATTTAGAAAAAACAGAATACCAAATAGTGTCAAAATTGACATAAAAGAGTTTTTGAAACAAATATTATATTATTAATTGATATTCTATTCCTGAAAATATTTGGTTAGGACAAGAGACTTATATAATTATATTTGTATCATTAATTAACCACTTGGGGTTCTCTTGGATGTATATAGTAAGTTCATTAACCATATAGTTTAAGAATACAAGAAGACACGGTAAAATTTAAACTAATTAATTAAGAGTTAAAACTAAAAGATAAGGTTAATATAGTGAACCAAACATGTCTAAAACCTATTTATTGGGTGGTTTTAGACCCATACCCACATTATCCTAGAAATAATACACTTTGGAGCCATTATAAACCGAAAATTATTTTATTATAAAATAATATTTCACTCTTTTCCTAATGTGCCCCTCACCCCTCTTATAAAAGGGCACCCCCCCTTCTCTCAATTCCACACCTTAAAAGCCTTTTGGATCGGCCTACCCCTACCCAAATATCCTCTTATCTTCCCTCACTTCAACCTAGAGGCTTTATTTTGATAATAAAGCCAACCTAAGGATCCCTTTTCATCAAATCAAAAGGAAGAACCCGAAGAAGAGGTAATGTTTTCACCACCCTCTTCCAAGTTCCTTTCTTCTTCCACTTATTCTTTCTTTGTTATTTCCATTATAAAATAATAACTCCAGTATCTTTTATATACTGTGATGTAATTATAAATATGGTACAACCATATTCAGTATTCTATCCATCCTTTTAATGACATGTCACCATACGTGTGTATGTACGACTTACCGTCTCCACGTCGTGGTGTAATTGTCATTCAAAACATTATTATTTGGATGGGTATGATAATGATGTGTAATTGAAGTAAATAATAAATATAATATTATAATTATGTATATATGATATACCATCCAATTATATACAATTTTAATATAAAAATAATGATATGGTCGCTCGTGCGTACGTACAGAATACCGTCTCCACGAACGCGATGAGATTCATTCCCCATCGTATCCATTCAAGAATAATTTTCATTTGATGATTAAAAATAATGTTTAAGGACTTGATATAATTATGTATATGAATAATATACAACCTATCCATAACAAAAAAATCTTACATAACAAAGCATATAAAGGAAAACTAATTAGTTAACACTTGAAACGGCGATAATACTAAGATATTATTAACAAAGCAATGTTAAAAGATCATATATGATATCATATTAATGTATATGATTATTTTATAATTTAATAACAATTATTTTACCATTATATAGTAGGTTAACCTACCCTCTAACAAGGAAAAGTACAAGGTAAGGGTTAATTTCACAATCTCTTTATTATTCGAGGTTGTTTATACGTAATTATCTATTGGGACCTCTTTATCATCCGCATCCATGTTTCTTAAAAATGGCTTTCAAAAAAAATTTACTATTTAATAGAAAATGGGTTAAAGTCATTTATACCCTTATTTGACCTTATACATTTTTTAAATTAATCTTTCTGTCGTTTTCGAAACAAGTTACTTTTTGACCTTTTCGACAAATTTAAGGTAAGAATGTTTTTTTAACTTATACGACGAGTGTAGATATTTTCCTCCGTTGTAAAATCATCGAAGATTCCCTTACAATATTATAAGAGTATTTTCAAAATAAAGGTTTTATTTTATAATTATGTGACTTTTAAATGATTTCAAAAGGAGATATTTCTCTTAAGTAGTTTTGATTTCATCCATGTCAACATCTTTTGATGGATTTTAAGCTTATTTGAAGTTGATTTATTATGATACAAAACTTCCATATTGTATTGAAGGTTTTGTGATATGTTTGACTGTGGATGTGTTATTTTTATACCATTCAAGGTTTATGGATAAAGTATAGACATTTAATATGCTAGTTTTAATATGAATTTTTATGTTATATTTTAACCTCTTCTTAAGATAAATGTGTTGGACTTGTATGTTCCGGGTTAGGGACTGGTAAAAGTAAGCCCTCCGGGTTGGGGTCCGGTTACAGAAGACCCTCCAGGTTGGAGTCTGGTTACAGAGGCTCTCCGGGTTGGAGTCCGGTTACATAGGATCTCTAGGTTGGAGTCCGGTTACAGAGGCTCTCAGGGTTAGAGTCCGGTTACAGAGGCTCTTCGGGTTGGAGTCCGGTTACAGAGGCTCTCTAGGTTGGGGTCTGGTTACAATTAGACCCTAGCTCTTGGCACGAGGCATTGACACGGAAATTAAAGTTTGGAATTATGCATTCCATCATTGTGAAAGTGGTTATTGATATTTCATGTGATTATTTGACTAGTAGAATATCCATGTGAATAGGTAAATGGAATTATTTGATTTTATCTTTGCCATATAATGCTGAAGTTCAAGTTTAAAAGGCTTTTGTTTTAGTTATAAATTTCCTTAAATGTTTATGCTTATTTATAAAAGTTTCTTCTATATTGTTATCCTTTATGAGAGTCTGATCTCACCCCTTTCTATGTTTTATTTTTCCCAGGATATGAAGAAGTATTTTATGACTGACCTGCAGGGATAGTCAGAGGGGATATGATTGTGGTCTATGGAGACTATGTTGTTGTAGTTTTTCACTATATGATGTAATTTAAACTTTATGAATGTATCTAGTGTTTCAAAGGCTACTAAACTAATCGGTCTTTCAAGATTTGATCTTTTGTGATCATGCCAATGATACGTAATGATGCACCGACTCTGGGTAACTGGGGTCGGGGCGTTACAAATATACATATTAATCTATATTTTTATATAGATTATTTTTAAATTTATTTTATATAACAGTTTTTGAAATTCTTAATTTAAAATATTTTTTTTGAATGATCTTCCATCAACAATGTCATTCTTCTTATTTGATAATTTTAAAAAAATTAGATTTATATTTTTTATTTATGAGTAACTTGATATTGTTGTTATTATAGACTTTTATATTTTTTTTAAAAAAAATCTTATTTCTATTTGTAATTTTTAATTATATTATCATTTAGGTTTCAAATATTTTTTTATTAATTACAAATGACATACTTTATTTATTTATTATTTAATTAATATACCAATATAGTAAATTATTAATATTACTTATAATATTATTATTATATTTATGGAAATTAAATAATGATTCCTATCATATATGTATAGATTTTATTATTTATATTATATATATATACTCTATTATAATTTATATTTGAACATAAAATTTATATCTTTTCATTTTATTAAACTATATGTAAAAAAATGTTATTCCTAATGGGATTGGGGTATAAGATGATACATTTCTACCCCAATTATTGTGTGATATATAAGAAGGAATGTGAAGCTCTATTTAAGTGCCCTAAATGTGGTACATCATGGAATAATTTGAAAGAAAAATCACAGGTTGATTTATCTATTATGCCAAGTAACAACAGTTATTGTAAGTTAATTTGGTATCTTCCCATAATTCCTTTCTTGAAACATTTATTTTCAAATTGAAATAATGAAAGAGGTTAATATGGAATATATATGAGAGAATATCTAATAGAAAATTATTTCATCCAGCTGATGTTTCACAATATATGAAAATTAATCAATAATTTTTGACATTCATAAATGAAGTTGGAAATATCAGACTTGGACTGTGTATAGATGGAATGAATCCATATCAGATTCTTAGTAGAAAACATATTTCATGGCCTATTTTTTGGTAATTCACAACTTATCTTATGAATTTTTTATGAAGTAGAAATTTATCATATTATAAATAATGATTTCGAGACCAAACCAACAAGAAAATGATTTTGATGTTTACTTGTCACCATTTATTGATGATTTAAAACTTCTATGGGAGGAAGGTATTAAATTATACGATTCTTATAAAAAAATATTTTCAAATAAAATCAATGATTATGTTCATTATAAATGGATTTCCAATATATGGAAAATTTTCTAGGTATAATGTTAAGTGGCGTAAATTTGGGTGTCGGTTTCCCAATCAACTCGGGTGGTGAAGCATATGAAATCATAAAATATAAGTTATATCACATGAAACCACACTAAGGGAAGTTTCCCATCCTTAGAATAATCCATCTATACCATCTCACAAGACACTCAACTGTCATCTCTAAAGTATAAGAACTCAAAATCATTGAAGTACGCAAGTATTAAGATTCATTCATAATTAACTATTTTCACTTAGTAATTAGAAAATTACTATTTATTCATTTAAAACCCCAGAAATTTACTCATGATACATTATCCCATCATTAAATTTGTTTTAACCATTTCAATCATTAGATACTATTACAAATTATTGTGCTTTAATTAAACAATTCCATTAAAACAAACATGATTTAATAACCACATACAAAAATTCTAGATTCAAAAACCATACTCCTTGGGGCATTCCATTCAATCATCCCACGGTTTCAATTAATAAGTAAACTTTTATCGCTGTCTCCATTAATAAAAACTCATTCAATGGGTTCCTTTATTAATTTTTTTACATTATGCAATTATCTAAGTACTCTAAGACTCATCCTAAACTACAAATAAAAAGGTACACTAATCGTACATAGGTTCAAACTGTATAAAGAAGTTGGAAATCATAACCAAAAATATCAATCCAACCATCCATTTAAAAAAACTACCAAAATTACATTGACTAAAATCCCAGCTCTTAACTCACCTCGTCTACCCCAACATTATCCCCAACACCATTATGCATATATCTACCCATCAACAATATCAACCACCACCGCAGTCCCGAGAAAATCTCACCCATTTTTAGCCAATGTTCCCAACCATTCCATGTTCACAATCAAAACATATCAAGGCTCTATTATCCTATATAAATCTTAAAAATAATTAAAATTACTTTTAGCATTGTACATTCATAGGGAAACTGAGACCATATAACCAAGTAATTCAAACCTTTATCCAACAAGAACGAGATCGCTTATCCCTAAACAATTATCTTTCACAAACAGCCATTTTAATTCTCATATTTAATTAACTGATTAATTTTGAATTGGTTTAATAACAATAAGAAAAATATATTTGATATCTAAACAATATCCTGGAATCAAACATAAAATGCTTCGTGCATAACCTCTATATTTCATTAAATTCAAGGAAGAATAGTTGTCAATTTATAGGTGTCTTGAATTAATATTTTTTAAAAAATTATGGATTTATTTCTTTATCAAATTCTAATAATATTAATCATACTAAACAAAAATAGTATCCATAACACATAGATAACATGCTATCAAGAAAATCCAGAGGTAATATCATCAAGAATTAATCATATGTGAACACAACACTCAATTCAAAATCATTATTACTTTATTTTACGGTTATTATCTTCATTAAGTTGGTTCCACCATTACCCATAGAAATAAAATCATGACACAATCACACTTTCACATGAATAAAACAATGGTAAAAGATCCCCTTCCTCAATATGAATATTTCAACATTCACTACGGCAAAAAAGGCATTTATCGGCGGTTTGATTTTACGTTTTGCGGCGGTTTAAACCGCCGCTAAATAGATTAGCGGCGGTTTTGAAAAACCGCCGCAAAATTGTGCGTTAGGAAACTATTCGCGGCGGTTTTCAAAACTGTCGCAGAACGTTTTGCGGCGGTTTAAACCGCCTCTAAATGATTTAGCGGTGATCTTTTTATTTTTTTTATTTTTTTTATTTTTTTTTATTTTTTTTTATTTTTTATTATTTTTTATTATTTTAGTTATTTATTTATTTATTTATTTATTTATTTATTTATTTATTTATTTATTTATTTCGTATTTATTTTATTTATTTTAATTATTTATTTTTTATTTTTCATTTTTCGTATTTATTTATTTATTTTATTTATTTATTTTATTTATTTATTTATTTTATTTCGTATTTATTTTATTTATTTCGTATTTATTTTATTTATTTCGTATTACTTTATTTACTTTATTTATCCATGCATGCACATCCCATGCACATTCAAATGCACATGCCCATGCAATATAAAGAAATACTTTATTTACTTTATTTATACTTTATTTATCCATGCATGCACATCCCATGCACATTCAAATGCACATGCCCATGCAATATAAAGAAATACTGTGCTTGGTGAGATTTGAACCCCTAACCTCTTGCATATTTTCCAAAGACTTTACCACTCTAGCAAGTTCGCCATGTGGTTAATAAACAGAATTTAATATACTTATATATATTAATTGAAAAAAAATAAGACATAACTAATAGATATAATAAATAATAATAATAATAATAAATAATAAATAATAATAAACAAATAATAATAAACAATAATAAATAATAAAAAATAATAATAAATAATAAATAATAATAAACAAATAATAAATAATAAATAATAAATAATAAATAAATAATAATAATAAATAATAATAAATAATAAATACAAAATAAAAAAATATTTAATAATAAATATTAAATAATAAATAACACATAATAAATAAAATATTATTATTAATAAATAATAAATAACAAATCATAAATCATAAATCATAAATCATAAATCATAAATAATAAATCATAAATCATAAATCATAAATAATAAATAATAAATAATAAATAATAAATAATAAATAATAAATAATAAATAATAAATAATAAATAATAATAAATAATAAATAATAAATAATAAATAATAAAAATATTTAATAATAAATATTAAATAATAAATAACACATAATAAATAAAATATTATTATTAATAAATAATAAATAATAAATAATAAATAATAAATAATAAATAATAAATAAATAATAAATAATAATAAATAATAAATACGAAATAAAAAAAATATTTAATAATAAATATTAAATAATAAATAACACATAATAAATAAAATATTATTATTAATAAATAATCAATAATCTATAATCTATAATAAATAATATATAATATATAATATATAATATATAATATATAATAAATAATAAATAATATATAATATATAATATATAATATATAATATATAATAAATAATAAATAATAAATAAATAATAATAAATATTAAATATTAAATAAATAATAATAAATAATAAATAACAAATAAAAAAATATTTAATAATAAATATTAAATAATAAATAACACATAATAAATAAAATATTATTATTAATAAATAATTAATAATTAATAATTAATAAATAATAAATAATAAATAAATAATAATAAATAATAAATAATAAATAATAGATAATAAATAATTAATAAATAATAATAATAAATAATAAATAATAAATAATAATAATAAATAATAATAAATAATAAACAATAAATAATAATAAACAAATAATAAATAATAATAAACAAATAATAAATATAAATAATAAATAATAAATAATAAATAATAAATAATAAATAAATAATAAATAACCAGAAACAAATATTAATAATAATAATAATATTTTATTATTATTATTAATAAATAATAAATAAATATAAATATAAATAATAAATAATAAATGAATATAAATAATAAATAATAAATAACCAGTAACAAATAATAGATAATAAATAAATTAAAGTATATTATAAATAATAAATAATAAATGAAACACATGAAGAAGTATGAAAAGACGTGATAAGGGATGAAAAATCAAGAAAACGGATGGAGAAGCATGAAGAATGAGGCATTAGAAAGAATGAGAACGCATGAAAACTCATGACAACTCTGGAAAACCCCTTAAGAATTCAACAAAATCATCATAATAACCCACAAAAAACCATTGATAAAGATAACAAGTCATGGAAACCCAAATAAACAGTAATAAATGGAGCAACCGTTAAAACCCGTCAAAACGGTCATAAAGTGACAAAAACATTGGACTCACATTAACGGAGATAACTTATGATCCGAGAGTCCGTTCCAGATCAGCGACCTGTCAAATAAAAGATCCTAAAACGATCTTCGAGCTGATAGGTGAAAGAGACCGAATGGACTGACGGATCGGAAGTTACGACTATTTAAAAAAAAGCTGACGGGGAACGGGTGCTAGAAACGAGGCATCGAAAAACATAACAAACCTGATACCCACTAAAAAGGACATAACTTATGATCCAGGAGTCCATGTGGGTGCCGCGACCAGTCAAACCGAAGCTTATGGAATGACCTACGATCTGGAAGGCAGAGGAGTCTGAACTGACACGTGGATCGAAAGTTAGGTCCGTTTGAAGACAAGTTCGATGGGACAACGGTAACGGAAATAGGGTTTCGGAGGCCTTCAGAGAGGTTTTTGGGGTCAAAAAACACAATAGAAGCTAGCTTGTGTTGATTTAGTGCACAGATCTCTTCGCTGGCTTCGATTTGATATGTGGTAGAGACCAAACGAACACCCGGAGCGAAAGTTTTGGTCGTTTGAAGTTGGAGAACTTTTTTCAACTTTCTTATAACTCTCATATCTTCTACACCTTAGGCCGTCTCATGGTTTTGATTATACGTGCTTCTATATCTCTTCATGAGCTTCGATTTGACTAGTCGTGGCGCTCCAACGGACGCCCGGATCAAAATTTATGGTCGTTTTAGTGATTTTCGTGGTTTCTCATGTTTTTTTATTTTTTTCATTTCATTTCGCAGCGATTTTACCCAAACCGCCGCTCTTCCGCGGTGGTTTTTTAAAAAACTGCCGCTAATCCTCGAAAAATTTAAAAAAAATTAAAAAAAATTAAAAAAAAATTTACACATTTCGAGGCGGTTTTTTCGCGGCGGTTTTTAAAACCACCGCGAAACACCTGTTTTCTTGTAGTGATTCATTGAGAAATAACTGAACAACAAGATTCAATCTTTGATCACCTATCTCATAGGGAATCAATGATTCCTAAAATAACATACCAATAATAATCATTTTTCAATCATCAAGGAGAAAGCTAAGAAAAATAAATAGTACACAACTATCATAACATGACACAAGTAAATGAGATAGAACAAGACCAATGTGCAAAGAAACACACCTTGAATCATGAAGGAATTTATGGTCAAAGTTTAGGGTTAAAGCCTTGAAAATGGGGCTTAAATTCTTTGAATGAGGCCCTTGGGTTGCCTAGGGTTTGAGGGTAGAACTATGAAAAATAGAGAATTCATAGGCATGTAAAATTTTTACCCATATGTAACTTAATTGAACCATGGTGCATTCTTCTTTTCCATGTCTTAATCAATATTTTCCCCCTAGACTACAGCAAAGTAAGAGAGACCACATCATAGAAGTTAAAACCTCTAGAATCCATGACACAAACCTTGTGTATCCCCCCACCCAATCCTACAACCCCAGGTAGGGTTATGGTTTAACCCATGAATTATGCCACAACTTCCCCAAATTTGGTAGAGACGCTATCTAGGTCCCCACAATGTAGCTTATGCCCACACTGTAGTGACCCTTCAAAAGGTAGAGACAAAAAATGGGCCCCCAAATAATCCCAATGCAGCCTTCCTCCACACTAAGGAGACCTCTCAAGAGGTAGGGACACAAAACCCCAGTGTCTCCAGACCTTATTTTTTAGGGTCCACTATCATACTACAAACCAACACCTATAGTAGAGCCCAAGTCTCAATATCATAGAATAGTCCCCCTATTGGAAATTTATCCCAAATTCACTTAAATGATTCCTTATTCTTATTAGACACCACCAACACCCAAAACCCGCAAATTAATTGCTTGATAAAAATTAGTCCCTTAAATCAGATACCTCTCAAACAATTATTATCCTCAATAATTAAACTAAAACATGGTAAAAAAGGGTTCCAAACAACCACCTCACAAGATAACTCTCAATTATCTCACTACAGCATGAACACAATCAACCTAGTAGAAATACATGGAAAATAAACACACAACACTAATGAACATATCATAAAACAAGAAAAGGTCATATAAAATATCTCAAAAATAATCAAACAAAGCATCAAAACAACTTAGGATATTGATATTACATCTACAACTCCTAGTCCAAAGTTGTCTCCTATAAGAAACCATGTTACTAAAGGATACAAACCAAGGGATAACAAGATTGAGAAACACTTTCTCCTAATAGTCCTAAATCGTGATAGGTAGTTTTTTTAAGATAATCCCATATTTAATGTCTAAATCACCCCAATAAATGACAACATAATCATCATGAAGATACTGATAAAGTTGTGACACATATAAGGTATCATAAATTCAGTTTATTTTTGGGGGAAGTGTAAACTGATACACCACAACTCCAATACAAGCTAACACCTCAAATGGTGTAACAAATTGGGGATAAATCTTACTCCTCTGACCAAACCTTCACTTCCCACAATGAGGAGAAACCTTCAAGAACAAGTGATCTCTAATGTCCATCTCTAGACGAATGCTCATATGATCATCATAGGATTTATGATGATCTGGTTCCACATTTATTAACTCATGGGTCACCTATACCTTATATGTCATGCTCTATACTAATTTAAATATAATAATTTTTGACTCTCGGACCTCTATCCAACACAACAAATATTAAAAAGGTCATCCATGTAGTGATTCAAACAGATCCATTCTAATAGTGGATTGATAAATGTTATTGTAAGAGAAATCTGCTAAGGGTAAGTGACTCACCTGTGAACCTCTAAAATTCAAAATGAACATGTGTAACATGTCCTCTAGAATCTATATAGTCTACTCTATCTGATTATACATTTGTGGGTGAAAATTAGTTCTAAGGAATAATTAGGTGTCAAAATAATGTTGGAGACCTCTTCACACCCTATAGGTAAAATAGGGATCATGATAAAGGATTATCATATTTGTAATCCCATGAATTCTTGATATCCCCTCCAGCTACTAACTTGAAAAAAATTACAATGATCCTGACTCCTAAATTACTATTAAGTGAGTTGACTTCATCTAGTGTTCCAAGATCACCCATATAGTATCACAACCATCATGATACCGAGGAAAACCAATGACTATGTCCATCAAAATTTTCTCCCACTTCCACCGGGAAACATCAAGCGGTTGAAGTAAAGCACCTGAAACATTATGCACAATCTTCGCCCTCTAGGTGACCAAATACCAAGAGACATACTATGCAACTGACTTCTTCATCCAAGAGCCCCAAAATGGGCCTCTAAAAACATGATACATATTTTTCACAATGGGATATACATCCAAGGGAAAATTATAGAACTCATAGAGAACCACATAATTTATTTTCATAGGAATGAAAAGATTCCATTGAAATAACAATCAATGTTGACCATCCATAGTCCATCCCTCAGTGGTGTCACTATAAGCAACTTGATCATTCTAAACCTCTAGCTCAAAATCCCCTAGCTAAGAGTCTTGCACCTGCTACACTGAAAATGATTTCACTTTCATATGATAAAGATACCATCTACCATAATCCGCTCCCATATCACGGTGCATTTCATCCAACTCTTCTATCGCTCTCTGAGATTTTACAAACTCATTCACAATAACATTATGTGACTTCCTACTCAAAGAATCGTCTATAAAATTCCAGTTACCGAGTGTAAAGGAAATATCGAAATTATAATCTTGTAAGGATTGCATCCACTATAACTTCCACAAATTTAATTCATATTGGGATAATAAATACTTCAAACTCTTATGATATTTGAAGACTATAAATCATTTTTCGATGAGGTAGTACTACCAAAACATCAAGGAAAACACAATTTTATCTATTTCAATATCATGGGTGGAATAGTTACATTCATCGGGCCAAAAATATTAGGACCTAAAAGAGATAACCACCCTATTTTTCATCAATATGAAACCCAAGAGAAGATGTGAAGAATCACAATAAACCTCAAATGTAACACCCTACTCTAACAAATTAAAAATTGGAACACTGCCCATATTTTCCTTTAAATACTCAAAATTATCCTAGAAATGGTCAGTCCACATGAATGTCTGAATATTTATAGTCAATGATTTCATAGGATTCATAACTTAGGATATTTCAGGAATTAACCTCTTGTAATAACCAATAAGACCACGTAAATTCTCTAACTTTTCAACATTATTGGTGGATACACAAGAAACCACAGCTTCAATCTTCAAAAGATACATAGATACTCTATGATGAGATACAACATGCCCCAAAAAATTGACCCCATGATCCTAGAACTCAAACTTTGATAGCTTCATGAATATTTGATTGAACCGAATAACTCCCAACATATCTAACATATTCTCTACATGATCCTCCTCTCACTTAGAGAACACATGGATGTCATTGATAAAGACTATCATGAACTAGTCTAGAAACTCAAGTAACACTGCATTCATCAGTCCCATGAAAACATCTAGAGAATTTTTTGCTCTAAAAAGCATCATAATGAACTCATAATGCCTATAAGAATCTAAAATAATACTTGAGGATATTCTCATACTTTACTCACATATGATAATCTCCTATCCTCAAATCAATTTTCAAGAACCAGCTAGTTTTCATAAGATAATAGAATAGATCATCAATCTATGGGGAGGATATCAATTCATTATTGTTATTTGATTCAAATGGAGATAATTGATATATAAACTTAGTTCATCATCTACCTTTTTCACAAACAAAATTGGAGAACACCAAGGTGATACACTAGGTCGAATGAAACCTATCTATAAGAAATACTCAACATAAATCCATAGAACATGAAACACATAAGGTTTCATCATATAAAAATACACTGATATAGTAGAAACACATAGTTGAAACTCCATACCAAACATGAAATCTCATTGAAGGGTATCATCATTACCTATTTAGGGAAGACATTAGGGTACTCTTCAAAAACCTTAGGAAACACCATAAGTTGATCCTTTATATAACTCAACATGATCCCAAACATAAAATAATATAGGGACTCAACATGCCTCTAACCCATCTAAGGGTCTCGTTCTATAACAAATACTACCTATGTCTCCATCAGCATCAAAAATATAACATGCCTCCGGAAGTTATATATGATGTCATGCACTGAATACATCCAATTCATGCTGAGGCTCCCCATACTCATATTCCTGGGTCTATTTCTAAAAACAATTTCATTAAGTACTAGCTTTGATATAAAGTGATATATCCCAATATTAACAAACATATATTTCACATCATTTTCATAACGTAAACATTACATCTCACAATAATCTAATCATCCCAAGAATGGAAGGTTTAGTGTATTTGAGGAATACCCTAATAATAATCTTATTTTACAATATTTGTAACAATTTATCCATAAATAATCCATACCAGACTCCCTTTTGTATTTCTCATAAGTTATACTCATCTTCATAACTTGGGGAATGGAAATATAAGAAAGGGGTGAGCTCAAACCCTCAGTAAGGGGAAACTTGTCAATATTTCATAAAGGGATAGATCATAAGAATATGAGAAAACATGAGTATGATATAAATTTCTTATTAAAAATAAAATTTAATAATAATATTTTTCTATAAAGGAAAATGCTGAGCTAAAAATCCTAGTAAGGGAATAATCAGAGTAAAGCATGATTGTGAGACAATACATATAGGATAGGAGGAATAACATGATGTAATAAAGACAATGATCATAATAATAGAAACATGGAATGGTATAATGATATCACAATTATATAGAATCATAAATATGTGGAAAAAATATAAAACATGACATCATAAGAAAAATTTAAGGCTTACTTATAAGAAAATATAACATAGTGTGTTGGGATAACTGTTGGATCGGAAAAAAGACGAGGAATGATGGCAATAGGGGGGGTGAATTGCCTTTTAAAAAATAATAAATTAAAATCAAAGTGAAAGATGCAGCGGAAATAAAGAAGGCAAGACACACAAAATTGATAACGGAGTTCGGCCAAAAACTCGGCCTACGTCTCCGATCCCAACTCAACCGTTGAGAGATTCCTACCGCTTGCTTTTCAATGGTTTTAGCAAGAAACCCACTAGGCTTTGAGGTAGAACTAGGACCTATTACAGCTTGCTTTTTGTGGTTTAGCAAGAACCCACTTGCTTTTGATGGTTTAGCAAGAACCCACTAGCCTTTTTAACGGGTGAAGGCTAGCTCACCGAAAACTCAAGACTTTTAAAAGGAAAGGCTTGAAGAAACCTCTTCACACCTTGATGGTGGTGTGAAACCCAAAAGAAAGGGAGATGAAGAAAGAGTTTGGGGTTTGTAGGCACAAACCCAATTTTAAACTCAAAATAAAATATACAATAAAAACCGTATTTTGAGAAGCCTTGGGCGCCTTTGATTGGATGGAGATGTTGAAGGCCGCTTCCAAGCTTCTTTGGAGGAGCTCCTTGGATGTGGAAGTTGTTGGAGCAATTGGGGTTCCCTTGGAGGAAGACCGCCGGAGGTTTGCCAAATGATGGAGAAAAGTGTCCGTTGACTTCACAAGAGTTCCGGCTATGTTGCTTAGACTTCCGGGGGTTCAAGGTCCTTTATTTATAGAGGGGGAACCCTCATATGGCCGTTGGAGGCCTTTGGAGCCGTTGGAAAGGCTTTCGGAGCCGTTGGGAGGCAAGTGGAGCAGCCTGGTCAAAGCCCCAACGGCTAGTTTGACTGGCTCCACCGGCTGGCCGGTACAGTCCCACCGGCTGGCCGGTGTGTGCAAAATAGAGAGGTCTTCGGGCTCAAGCTCCACCGGCTGACCGGTGGAGGAGCCACCGGCTGGCCGGTGACAAGACAGTAGCAAACACTGTTCGGCTGGGTTCCACCGGCTGGCCGGTGCTGAGGCCACCGGTTGGCCGGTGAGATGGCAGTGAGTGGCTCTTCTGCCCAGAATCCACCGGCTGGCCGGTGGTGAAGCCACCGGTTGGCCGGTGGACTGAATTTCAGTCCATTTGTGCTTCTTTCTTTCTTGGCCTAATTCCTTGGCCACCTGAATTGATTCCTATCATCCAAAAACACTTGAAAAAGGATTAGAAACATAAGAGGGTGATTGTGATCATGAAAATAAAACCTTGAGGGGTTCGAGAGGTACAACAATCTCCCCCTATTTTGATGATCACAATCACCAAAACAATCAAAGTAAAATACTGAAATTAAAGACATTCTTAAAGAATAATTTGAAAATAAATCAAAGCATGATAAAAAGGATTCTCCCCCAATCAATCAAGAAATTTCTCCCACTTTGTGATTATCAAAATAGCACGGGGCATAAAACTTGATTGAGGGAAAAGAGATTTGAAACACAAGATTTGAGATTTGAAAATCAATTGAGATTTTTGAAATTGAAATGAAAATTTGAATAACAGTTTGAATTGAAAGTTTTGAATTAAAAGCCAATTGAAATTTGAAATTTGAAACCAAATGAAATTGAGAGTTTTGAATCAAAAATGAATTGAAAATTTAAATTGAAAAAAGAATCGAAAATTTGATACCAATTGTTGGTATTGAAAGTTTGAATAGAAAGTTTTGACAAAAACAAAGCTAACTCCCCCTAAATAAAAACAACAAATCACCGGGGAGAGGGATTTTGAAAAGAGACAATTTTAGGCCCGGAGAGACTCGCTAGAAGGGATTTTTCAATCCAAACTTGTCTCATAGCGGGTCTTCTCCTATAAAACTCGTCACTATAGTAAATAGACTTGGGTTGGCCATACCGGGCGTTTTTACAATTACATTCATAAATAAGGTGCCCGGGTTTCTTACAATAATTGCAAAATTTAAAACTAGAGCTCCCCCTTACAAAAACAGTGGGTGCATGGGAGGAGGAAGCTTGGTTGGTGTAGCCAAGTCCATTGGTGGTTCTAGATACTCGTTGAGACCCTAAGAGTTTGGACAAATTTTGTTCACCTTGGGTGAACTTGGCTAAGGATTCTCTAAGGTCTTTGATGGTTGATTCCAAAGAATCAACATTTGGAAAATTTTGGATTTTTAGGGAGAGTTCCTCCTTCTCTCTGAGAAGTTGGTCTTTTTCGGAGGAAAGTTTTTTGAAAGACTTTTTTAAAGCAACAAATTTTGACGATAAAGTATGAAAACCTTTTTCTAGTTGGTCTCTAGCATGTGAGAGTTCTTCATAAGAAAGATGATTTAAAGAATTTGAATTTGAAGAACATGAGGAAGAGGAATCGGAAGAAGTTACCTCATGGAATGCCATTAGGCATTTGTTACCGTTGTCGCTTGATGAGGAGGAGAAGGAGGAGGAGGAGTCACTCCATGTCGCCTTGAGGACCTTTTTCTTTCCTTTTTCCTTTTGCGTGGCCCGTTTCTTGTTGAGTGGGCAATCGGGCTTGTAATGGCCCTTTTCGCCGCACCCGTAGCATTTTACCTTGGGCTCGGATCTTGCGGTGGGTTCTTGCTTTCGCGCCTTGCGAGATTTCTTCTTCTTCTTGTGCTTCTTCATAAACTTGTGCATTTGGCGGGCGAGATTCTCCATTTCCGAGTCGCCGTTTGAAGATGAAGTAGATGAGGAAGATGAGGATGATGAGGAGGAGCTTACTTCTTTTTGAACCTTGAGGGCGATGTTCTTTGGTGTCTTAATTGGTGTGCCCTCCTTTTGAGCTTGCCTCCTCATCGTGATCTCGTACATCATTAGGGATCCGATGAGCTCCTCGACCGGCATGTTTTTGACATCCTTAGCTTCTTGGATCGCCATCACTTTAGGTGCCCATGAGCTCGGTAGGATCCATAGGATCTTCTTCACCATAGTTTCTGCAGAAATATTATCTCCAAGAGACTTTCTACCATTGCACACGTCAGTAAATCGAGTAAACATTTCAGAAATTGATTCATTTGGGTGCATGGAAAAAGACTCAAAATCCTGACGGTACATGTCCAATCGAGTATCCTTGACTTTATTAGTGCCTTCATGGGTCACTTCTAAAAGCTTCCAAATTTCATGAGCGGAGGTGCATGTGGAAACTCGATTGAACTCGTTTCGGTCAAGGCCGCAATGAAGAGCATTCATGGCTTTGCCATCAAGCTCAAAATTTCTAATGTCGGCTTGGGTCCATTTGGATTCGTCGGGGGTAGACAAAGTGTAACCTTGCATGAAAATTTTATAAATGGGATATCCTATGCTTCTAAGAAAGTTAGTCATGCGGGTTTTCCAATAAGTGTAGTCGGTCCCATCAAAAAATGGAGCACGACCCAATGAGAGGCCCTCGGGGGCGAAAGAGGTTGATGCCATCTTAATGGATCTTAAATTTGAAACCGGGTTAGGGTATTACTCAAATTTCCCTCTGATACCAATTGTTGGATCGGAAAAAAGACGAGGAATGATGGCAAGAGGGGGGGTGAATTGCCTTTTAAAAAATAATAAATTAAAATCAAAGTGAAAGATGCAGTGGAAATAAAGAAGGCAAGACACACAAAATTGATAACGGAGTTCGGCCAAAAACCCGGCCTACGTCTCCGCTCCCAACTCAACCGTTGAGAGATTCCTACCGCTTGCTTTTCAATGGTTTTAGCAAGAAACCCACTAGGCTTTGAGGTAGCACTAGGACCTATTACAGCTTGCTTTTTGTGGTTTAGCAAGAACCCACTTGCTTTTGATGGTTTAGCAAGAACCCACTAGCCTTTTTAACGGGTGAAGGCTAGCTCACCGAAAACTCAAGCCTTTTAAAAGGAAAGGCTTGAAGAAACCTCTTCACACCTTGATGGTGGTGTGAAACCCAAAAGAAAGGGAGATGAAGAAAGAGTTTGGGGTTTGTAGGCACAAACCCAATTTTAAACTCAAAATAAAATATACAATAAAAACCGTATTTTGAGAAGCCTTGGGCGCCTTTGATTGGATGGAGATTTTGAAGGCCGCTTCCAAGCTTCTTTGGAGGAGCTCCTTGGATGTGGAAGTTGTTGGAGCAATTGGGGTTCCCTTGGAGGAAGACCGCCGGAGGTTTGCCAAATGATGGAGAAAAGTGTCTGTTGGCTTCACAAGAGTTCCGGCTATGTTGCTTAGACTTCCGGGGGTTCAAGGTCCTTTATTTATAGAGGGGGAACCCTCATATGGCCGTTGGAGGCCTTTGGAGCCGTTGGAAGGGCTTTTGGAGCCATTGGGAGGCAAGTGGAGCAGCCTGGTCAAAGCCCCAACGGCTAGTTTGACTGGCTCCACCGGCTGGCCGGTACAGTCCCACCGGCTGGCCGGTGTGTGCAAAATGGAGAGGTCTTCGGGCTCATGCTCCACCGGCTGACCGGTGGAGGAGCCACCGGCTGGCCGGTGGCAAGACAGTAGCAAACACTGTTCGGCTGGGTTCCACCGGCTGGCCGGTGCTGAGGCCACCGGTTGGCCGGTGAGATGGCAGTGAGTGGCTCTTCTGCCCAGAATCCACCGGCTGGCCGGTGGTGAAGCCACCGGTTGGCCGGTGGACTGAATTTCAGTCCATTTGTGCTTCTTGCTTTCTTGGCCTAATTCCTTGGCCACCTGAATTGATTCCTATCATCCAAAAACACTTGAAAAAGGATTAGAAACATAAGAGGGTGATTGTGATCATGAAAATAAAACCTTTAGGGGTTCGAGAGGTACAACAATAACTTCCCATGCACCATACATGGTATCTCATGAGATGAAAACAATACCCAATTCATTGGAGGGATATATAATTTTGGGCCCACATGTCACATCATAATATGTACATACATATGTATTACACAAGTTAAAAAGTAACCATGCACAAAACATAAGTAGGATAAAACCCATGATAAAGGGGAGGGTTTAATAATCTTGTCTCAAAGTGTAACCAAAGGATATATCATAAGGATTTACAAGATAAAATGGAATTAAATAATTTTGGATGTTAATATTTTAATAAATAAGAATATTTATTTAACATTAAGTTCTAATTTATAAAAATTTATGAGAATAATTGGTGAAATAAGAATAAAAATGAGTCACTTAAGTGAGGATTTTTGAAACGAGTAGAGGATATTTTAAAGAAGGAAAATTCTTATTATTTTACCTTAAACAAAAATTTAACTAGGATGGTTTTACAAAAAAAAATAATGGTTTAAAAATACTATTTATGGTTAAAAACATTTTATAGGGGTGGATTTGGCATGAAATAGGAAATATGGAATTTCCCGGAAATCGAGTTTACTTAAAAGAGGGAATTGAGAAGGGAACTTAAAACATGTATTATCCCCAAAAAATAAAGTTAAAGTAACCTAAGTATATATATAAGGAACATATATATATATATATATATATATTGGTGAAACACATGGGAAGAATATAGAGTAAAAGGGTGAAAAAAAAAGAGAATGTGTAACCAAAAAGTAACGAGGGTGGTTCGGAAGATCCCTTACCACGGGTCCTAATTCACATTACGCATGTGATTAACTTCATAAAAAAATAAAATTGATTTTGTTAAAAAAAATTATTAAGAACATTTTTCATCTATATTTTATTTTATTAGGTCTATTTATTACCATGTATTATTAATTTTTAAATATTTTTCTCTTGTGTCGGTTACTTGAGGTGGTGTGGTCAATTCCTTCGAAACTTTCTCGATATATTCATCATGGTAAAACGTGTTGTAAAATAGCTTAATAATATCTGAAACTATATATTATTATGTTTTTTATTATTCAATTATCATAAAATTTATACATTTTCATAAGTTGCCCCAAAATGAACTGAAATTAAGAAATGTACCTTGATATGTTCATTTAAGGAGGTTTAATTTACTATGAAATCTTATTGTTAATATAATTAATAGAATGTAAAATATTATAATTACATAATATTAATAGTTTAATAAATATCATTTTTATATCTTAAATATATTTTTTAATTAATCCATGTTACGAGGTGATGGAAAATAGAACATGTCGTTCATGGAGGCGGTAGTCCGCACATATGCATGATGACATCTTTATTTTTCGAATAATTTTGGAGTAAGGTGAAAATGGATATTAAATTATTATAGTAGAATTTTTGAATATTAGTAATATAAGTGCTATCATAATTTCATGGATATAATTTATTTCATTAGGTATAGTAAGAAACAAATTAAGAGAGATCGATTTAGAACATTACCACTCCCTTTGGATGTTCTCCCGTGGGTAACTTCTTAAGGATTCTTAGATTGGTATTTTGGAAAGACTAAGAATTATAATACATGTAGATAGATTTAGTGAGATAGTAGGATATATTTTTTTTGAATAATATTCTTTATAATGTATGGAGAAATTGGGTGGAGGTGAGCTCCTTTTATAAGAGAATGGAATGGTATTTCTTTAAATATAACTTCTTAATATAAAGAGACCACATGTTTCACATGAAATGTGGATAAAAATTAGAAAATAATGGATTTTGGGAAGTTTTAATGTTTATCATACCCTGAAATTTCATTTGAAATTTTTTTTAAATTTTTTTTTAGGTTTTTTACTCTTTTATTTATTACTTTTACCATTTTAGATTTTACCATGGTAACTAGTTTTCACCAAGGTAAGTTATTTTTTTATCCTTAAAAATAACATTTAACTTATTAAATAATTTTGACATGATGATTAAAAATGTTAAATCCATTTTATAAAATAAAATTTATATATTTAATAAAAATAAATTTTAACATTAACTCATGTAACACATAAAAACCTATTTTTAGAAAAAAGTGTATTTTTAAGCATGAATGTTACATTTAGGAAAAAAATATCATTGATTATAATGAAATTAATTGGTTTATTATTAAAAAAAATTGAGTTATATGACTTTAAATTAAATCCAAAAACCTAATTTCACCTTTTTGAAACTTAAGTAAAAGGAACATGCTTAAAATATTTTTTATTTGAAAAATATTACTTAATTTTCAAAATATTAAACTTGGGTTTTATAAATTCAATATAGTATCTTTAAAATTTATATTTTTACATATTAAATACAAATTTGATCAATAAAAAGGTTTAATAAACCTATATTTCTTGGTTATATAATGTTGAATTCATAAAATTCACAGTTTTGGTATAAAACATTATTTTTCATTATTCAACTAAAAATTAATTATTTCAGAAAAATACCAAAAAAAATATTTTAAGGTATTATTTTAATTAAAATTCCAAAAAATAAATTAATTTTTCAAATTAAAATTGTAAAATTTTATCATTTATATTTTAAATTAAAACATAAAAAAATTATGAAAACATTTTTATAGGAAAATATTTTTAAAAAAAATTATTGATATTATTATTATTTATTATTAATTATTAATTATATTGATTTTAATATGTTATTAATATAAAAAATATATTTAATATATTTTTTTCATTAAATAAAGTTCATAACAATCCAATTTTAGAAAATAATATGTTTTAAGTATAAAATGATCACGTAAATTTTATAATTACATTATTAAATAGACTTTATTTTTCATTAAAAGTTTGAATGTGAAATGTGTAATATAAATGTGATAAGTAAATTATTATATTAATAGTTACTTGATTATATTATCCTAATTTTTAGTTACATAGCACCTCGAGATCTCTGTGTAAGATCTAAGCATAAATTAAGCTCAGTGGCAATTGTAGGTGGTGATTCTGCTAACATGGATCTCATGGAAATTTTCATGAGATTTAACTTCTCTCACATATGGTTTTTATCATACTATAATTTTTGTAGTTCTTCTTGGGATTATTCATGGTCAAACCCTATTGAAACTACCTCCATTCTAATATTAGACAAATGAGCTTCATAAGGGATACTCCTGCTACCTGATGTCATTTCTTTCCTATTTGTTTGTAGATTTCATAATATGGTTACTTCCTTTTATAACTAATAATTTAAAAACTATAATATAATGGTAAAAATTATTAATTATATTTTAAATCATCATGGTTTTGTTTTATTTTGGTGTTACATTTTAAATAATATTTAACACATTAGGTTTTATAAGAAAAAAATATCGTAAAATATTGGGGTGTTAAACATGCTTAGGATGATATTGTATCATTGTATCTGTAAATATAATAAGTATCTCCAAGAGAGATGTTTCCACCACACCAACTCATAATATTTTCACCTATCATTCAAGATAGCTCAACATCCAACCTATGTAGTCAACACCAATGTAACTGGAAGTGTCTCAACCTCAATTCCTAAAGCATGGACTAGGTTGTGTGAAACAGAAAAGTGTATTTCTCCTGAATCAACCAACGCATAAATCCAAGTAAAAAATAGGATGAATATACCTCACATGATTTCTGTCTCACCTGGTGTTGGTAATGCTAAGGCATACATCTGGACACGACCTACTCCATGACCTCTCTAGCCTTTATGGAGACTACCTGCATGGATTTTCTCTACTCATTATTCCTAAGGATGGTAGACATCATGGTGATTACCTTTACCTTCCACATCCCCTCTCTATAGACTATAAGTTTGAAAACCCACTAGTTGTCACTTCATAGGTTGAAATTATTGCAACAATTGAGCCTGAAATGAGCCATTGACCCCATGCTGACTACTAAGGAAGGTCATGGACTCTTTCTTATAATGGTAGCAACCTATAAAACAAAACCAAACCATGCCCAACCCACTTTAAGGGTTCTGGGAACTAATTTACCTAGTGGAACAATTTTAATGAGCCAGAAATAAAATGAACCAACTCGGGTTAACTAGACAAGTCATCCAAGGTGGTCTACCATGTGGTGATGTGCAATAGGATAACAGAAAAAAGTCGTGAATATAATTAAAAAATATATAGAACTAGAGTAAAATGATGAAAAAATATATATAAAAATATCCATACAACTCTATCCAAATAGGCTAAACCGAAAATTATGAATAGAAAAGAACAAAAAGTCTCCATGTGACCAACAGTCACCTCTAAACCATCCCACTACAAAGGAAACAAATGATAAGATAACATGGCATGATATATGATTCTCTTTTCTTTACCTGAGTCTTGAAAAACATGGTCTACAACTACCCAAAGGTAAAATTAAGGTGTGAGCACAAAGCCCAGTAGGATACCACCAAAGAAACTATACAAGTTATAATATCCACAATTCAAAAGTTCTAGATTTAAAAAAATAATCCAATTTATAAATCATTTTCATAAATAAATTCATTTGTAATAATTCATTTATTTCCCATAAATCCATACCATATTAACCAAATTAAGGAAAATATTAGGTATAAATGAGAAATAGGTAAATTAAACATGTGAGAAAACATCCATGAAATAAACCATCATGTGATAAAACATGTATAAAAAGACAAATAAAATCATTTGGTATATAGCCTATGGGAATAAATATTGGATATAAAAGAATACTAAACGAATAATAAGTTGTTTTCAACTGATATTGATTCCTACCATAGTCTGGAGATACCATAAAAGTAACCCCTAGTGGTTCCACACACACTAGGGTTACCTATATCTATTTCTCGATGCACCCAAGGTCCCAATGTGCCTATTTTGTTCAAAACTATTTAAAAAAACATTATCACATTTAATTAAACCATTTTTTAACAAATAAACTCATTTTCAACAATAAAATATAGTAAATTGTGAATTAGAAACAATTTTATAGATCCACCAACCTCAAAAAAAAATGGAAACCCAACTGCCTTCAACAGTGAGGATTGAGAAACTACGGATTAACCATAAAAAGACAGGGTCCTACAAGAAAATGAAAAGGATCAATGTAAAACACCAATCGATAACAAATATAAAACACAAATGTAGTCAATTCCATAGTTTTGACCAAAGAAAATGAATAAATAGGAATATCACTTATCTAGAGAGACATAGTGAAAAAAACCCTGATGATAAATCACCGAACAAAGTGATCCGAAAGGATAAAAGGTCCCAAAAATCACCTAAGAGAGCTCCTAGGTCAATATCATAGAGGTTTTAACTGAATAAGAAATAAAATTAGTTATTCAACACTTTAAAATTTTCTTATCCTATTTAATACATGGCATGTAAACCCTTCGCATCATGTAATTCCCGATTAAAAAGTCCCACTGAAAAATGCATCACTTCATATTAAAATATTGATCCCAAAAATTTCATGACATGTAACCATTTCATGGTGTGTAAATCTTTCATGATCTAAACCAAACTCATGTTATATTCTTGATGACCAATACATGACATATAAATGGTTCATGATGTATATTTCTCCTACAAATAGTGAACCGCCCAGATTCTTCACAAAATCCTAAACCACCTCCAATGAACTCTGGAATTGGGGAGAAACCCAAAAATCTATTTATAATATTATACCCAGAATCCATTAATTCAAAGAATCATACATCCTCAAACATTAGGTCATCTTCTCTAGAAAAGGACCTTTATTCTTGAGAATCTCGCAATGAAACCTACACAAAGGGACACCAAAAAAAATTCAAGGCATGCCTCAATAAAGTTAATATGGTGTTACAATATCCCCACTATAAACTCTTTATTTCCCCATAAATTCCTCAAAATCCTAGACTCACAAAAAGTGAAGGTAACTATTTCCTCATCAGAAATTCTCGATACCATATCTCATGGTTATCCCATCCAAATTGCCACAATATATAAATCAAAGGATTAATTTTACCACACAACACATTTTATCTGCAATCTATAATATGAACTAATTTCCCAACCACATTGATTATGGGATCAAGATCCACAACCTCCCATAAAATCACATGGGAAGGATTAGGTCGATACCTCTTCGTCTGGGAAACATGAAACACATTGTGGGTGGCATTAAAACCAGATAGTAACTCTTACTAATATGCCACCTTTCCTAATTATCCAATGATCCCAAAGGAGCCCACAAACCATGATTCCAACTTACCCTTCTTACCCAACCAACGATGTCCCAAGTGAGGTGAAACTATACGAAATACATAATGACCAACCTAAAACTCCATCAACCAATGATGAATTTCTGCATAATATTTCTGATGACTTTGTGGTGTGATCAATCTCCTCTAGATAAAATTCACCATCTTTGTCATCTCTTTAATAACACTTGGCCCAACTAAGGACCTCTCTCCCAACTCTGCCCAGCATATTGGAGATCTACATGGCCTCCCATAAAAATCCTAGAATGGAACCATATTTATCAAATCTTGATAGCTATTGTTATAGTAAAATTCAACTAGAGGAAAATTATTTCCCCAAGATCTATCAAACTCAATCACACAATCACAGAGAATATCGTCAAGAACTTGGATAACCCTCACTATCTATCCATCCATCTAGGGATGATATGATGTGATCAATTTTAACTAGCAATCAATCACCTCTTATAAACCTTTCCAAAACCTAGATGTGAACCTTATTTGCCTATTAGATAAAACTATATAGGTAACCCCATGATGTCTCACAATTTTTCGGACATACAAGTCCCCAAGATATTCCACCTTCATCGTCTCCATAATAGGTATCAAATCCACTGATTTCATAAGTCGATCAATGATCACCAAAATTGAATCCTTCTCACTCGGATTCCATGGTAAACCAATGAATAAATACATGAAAATATCATCTCATTTCCATGTCAGAATGGGTAAGGTTTGAAAAAAACTCACATCCCTCTGGTGTTCTTCCTTGATTTTATGACAAGTAAGAAACCACAATACAAAATCTGCAATCAATTTCCTCATCCCTAGCCACCAATACCAACATCTCAAATCATGATACATATTGGTATTACCTGGGTTTAGAGACCGAAAATAATGGTTTTCACTATACATCAACGCCTTCCTCAAAGAAATGAGAATATCCAACCTACTACGAAATCATAAATATCCACTAAGAGACTAACACAGCTCACCTAAGGTCTCCCCACCATAAAGGACTTTGTTAAAGAGTTATCACTCAGTGACTATCACCTACTCAATATGAACCCGCTCATCAAAAGATGAGTTATCTTTCATCAAATCTAATAACTCTTTCCCACCAACCTCTTCCACTCCCAAGCTCAACTCAGTAAACAAACCCATCAGATACCACTCCAAAACTGATTCCTTTAGAGATTATGTCGATATGTTTATTCTCGATGCATCAACGACCACATTACCTTTTCTAGGAGTATAACCAATATCAAAATCAAAAGTCTGAAGATACTCAACCCAACATATTTATCCCAATTTTATATCCATATGAGTAAAAATACATCTCAAGATCTTATGATTAGAGTATAATATTAACCACTCCTCGAAGAGATAGTCACTCCATGTTTTGAGTGCATGTATAATCACTACCAAATCAAGATCGTGGGTAGTTTAGTTCTCATCATGAGGGGTAAATATAGAGATACATATGCTACCACATGTATCCCCTACATCAAGACACACCCAAAACCCATTCCAAAAGCATCATAAAAACATTATAACCCAAAATCAGCTCTAGAAGAATCAAAAGCGGATCTAAAGTCAATCTCAACTTTAGTTCCTCAAAATATCTATGACACTTTTTATTCCACTCAAACTTTACATCCTTAAAATTTAGTGATATTATAGAGGATAAAATATTATAGAATTCTCTAACCAACCGCCAGTAATGACCATCCACCCCTAAGAAACTTTGGATCTCAAACACATTTCTAGGCCTATCTAAAGACATAATTGCATGAAGCTTTTTAGAATACTATAAGACGCACCTCTCAGATATAACATTACCTATAACATTGATTCTTAAATCAAAAACTTGAACTTGGAAAGATTACCATAAAAATGATGATCCCTTAAATTTCTAAGAATGATATGAAAATGGTCCATGTGCTCCTCTTATAATATGAAGTAAACAAAAATATCATCCATGAACATAATAAAAAAGAAGAGTCTAATAACTGAAAAAAAAATATATGATTAATAATATCCATAAACAATATATGGACATTAGTTTGTCCGAATGGCATAACCAGAAACCCAAAATTCCCATACCGACTCCTAAAAGTTTTCTTAGTAATATTCTCTTTTCATAATCTCAACTAATGGTACCCTGACCATAGTTAAATATTTTAAAACCAACGAGCATATATAATATAATCAAATAGATCATAAATCCTAGAAAAAAGGATATTTGTTCTTGAGGGTCACCTGATTTAACTTCTGATAGTCAATATAAAGTTTGATACCTCTATCTTTCTTCTTGTAAAAGAGCACAGTTAAAGCCAATAGTGATACGCTAGGATGAATAAATCCATTAGAAACTAGTTACACAATATATACATTAAGTTCTACCAACTCATCAGGTTCCATATGATAATATGGCATAGAAATGGGAATAGTTCCAGGGAGTAGGTTGATAGTAAAATTGACCTCTATTTATAGTGGTAAACTAGAAAAATCATCTCAAAAGACCTCGAGGTACACACACACACTAATTCATGAAACTAATTACCCAAAAAAGTTTCATCATCATCAAGAAAAATATTTGATAACTAGAATGATATTACTCAGGTATAAGGAACAACAGGCCCCACCCTTCCCGATCTAGAGTCCCACTCACCCTAAAAAACATGAGTGACCCCATCGGCAGACAAGAACTGAACCCAACAATGATAATAGTCTATTTTTCCCTTAACAATAATCATCCAATCTATACCAATAATCAAGTAAAAAATGTCAATATCAAGCACTAAGAATTCCCATTTTACCTCGTAGTAGACTATCATCACCCGATATGTGGGGCACATGATACCTTGTTCAGACCTCTTTCCCAAAGCCAAAAGCCATGAAAATATCTAACAAGAACAAAATAATCTCCAAAATAAATCCCAAAAAATCAACAAAATTTGATTATATGAAGGAATGAGTATCACCTATATCAAACAAATCTGACACCATATAAGACAAAATAAACATTATACCTATAATTGTGGTTGGCCCTGCTTCATATTCCTCTTGTGCATACTCCACTACAAAATTAAATATGGTATTAGATCCTCTCTAATATTTATTATCCACATGAAAATCCTCATTATTATGATGATCCACCACCCTTATAAGCATAGGTATGAACCTACGATCCCTTGATGAATGTGGATCTAACCTTACTTCCTTGGGACATACTATTACAAAAACATTTCAGATGGCCAGATTTTCCAGAGTGATGAAAAGTATTGGGAGCCTGTATATAATTAGTCTTTGTATGACTAGGTGGCCCACACTAATGTCAAACAACCTTCTAATATTTATATGAATCCATCAAAACTATTCCTGAAGAAAACTGGCTAAAATTGTGTTTCCTTTTCCTGCCAGAAGATACACCCTGGCTAACCATGGTACCAACTGAAGCTCCACCCAAACCTATATTCCTATATATGTATGGATCATCCAAATAAGATTTGTAAAATACTTCTAAAAAGGTTGTAAGGCACATGAGAATAAACATTGACAGAATTTAATTCCACAGTTACAACTTAATCCTCTGAACCTTTAGGTACTCATTAGTAGTAATATCCAATACCAGATACACCAGATCAGAAAAATGGGTAGAATAATCCAAAATGGCATTTTCCCATTGATATAATGTTAGAAAATCTTGAGTATTTACCATATGTATTTTCTCTAGGTAGAACTTCTAATTGAGGATTTTTCTAAAAGAAGTTAAAATTAGTTTTAACAATAGAGTCCCACAATCTCTTTCTCAGTCCTTCAAGAATATACATGTAAAAACCCATCATAGAGTCCTTAAAAGTCTTCAAGAAGTTGAAGATCCTCTAAATACACTCAATCCATTATTCAAATTCCTACAGTCCTTTTGTTTCCATGGAAGGTAGGTGGATGATGCTTTTTAAATTCTATGTTGGGATCCACTTGTCATTTCAGGTTACTGAAACCTTCTTGACCCAGATTCTAGTTAGTGCAGATTATAGATTCTACCAAGGAAGGTTCCATCAAAGGATTTCCTATAGAACTTGTCTTGAAGCTTCCCCTCTCAGATTTGGAAGTTCTATTTTAGGATTCATTGTCTAACAATCAAAATAAAAAACCAATCAATCATGAGAAGATTCCAAAATCATAGTACCAATTCCAGGTATTGATATCAAAGCTTTAAAATGATAAGAATTTAAAGAAAATAAGAATTATTAAAATAAGAAAAATACCTTAAGAAAATAATAGGTCCATTTAAATATACTTCTCATACAGTTCATTAAAATGACCTCAAACACCAAGTCTCAAACCTAGTAAAAAAAATTTGACCACCCATGGTAACTCATGTTCAGACCTGAAAATGAGTTGGTTGGGTCCCTTAACTCACTTACTACCCAAATTTTAACAATCCTAACTTATTTTTACCCAAGACAACGAACCAAACATAGTTAGTTCTAACACACTTCAGGCTGAGCATCTCTATAATACCAATTTGTAACAAAACAACCCGGGTCAACTAGATAAGTCACCCAAGGTGGTCTGCCACATGGTGAGGTGAAACAAGATAATGTAAAAAATTCTTGAATATAACTAAAAAAATACAACCAGAGTAAAATTTAGAAGAAATAGATATAGGAAGATCCATACAAATCAAACTAAATCAACCAAACCAGAAAGTATGAATATACAAGACCAAAAATTCTCTATGTGACCAACAGTCACCTTAAACTATCTTGATACGAAGGAAACAAAAGACAAGATAACATGGAATGATACATGATTCCACTTCCTTTCCTTGATTCCTACAAAAAAAAAGGTTTATAACCAATCAAAGGAAAAAAAGGAGTGTGTGAGCGCAAATCTCAACATGATACCACCAAATAATCTGTACAAGTTCTAATATCAAGAATGTACAAGTTCTATATTTAAAACAATAATCCATTTTATAAATAATTTTCATAAATAAATCCATTTGTGAACATTCCTTTATTTTACATAAATGAATACCATATTCACAAAATCTATGAATATATCAGGTATAATGGAAAAATAGGTAAATTAAACATGTGAGAAAGCATCCATGAAATAAACCATCATTCGATAAACCAAGTATAAAAGACAAAGAAGGCTATTTGACCTATATCTAATGGGAATACATGCTAGGAATAAAATATGACTAAACTAGGAATAAGTTGGTTCCAATCAATATCAATTCCTTACACAATCTATCAATACCACAAAAGAAACCTTTTGTGGTGTCGCGGAAACTAGGGTCACTTATGTCTGTTTCCCAATGCACCCAAGGTTCCTAATATGACATGTTTGTTCACAACCATTTCCATAACCAATATTGCATTTAATTAAAACCTTTTCCACCAAATAAAATCCATTTCAATGATAAAATTTATAAAATAATGAATTATAAACATTTTCATAGATCCAACTACCTCAAAAATAATAGAATCATAACTTCTATTAACAACGATAATTGAGAAACCAAGGATCGACCTTCTAAAGACAAGGTATGACAAGAAACATCAAAGGATCGATAGAAAAAAAAAATCGTGAATATAAAAAAATGCCACTAAGGATTCCACTATGACTAAAGGAATTGAAGAAACCGGTAGATCACTTACCCAAAGAGATGTATCATCACAATCCTAATGATCAGTTGCCAAATGAAGCAATATAGAAGGAGTGGAGGTCCCAAAAATCACCTAGGAGAGCTCCTATGTTGAGAGAGAACATGATGTAGATAAATAAAAAATAAAATATTCCATGAAGTGATTTAAAACTTCCATTCCCCAATCAATACATAGTGTATAAACCATTCACATTGTGTAATTCCTAATTAAAAAGTCCAACTGAAAAACATGTCACCTCAGATTAAAATATTGATCCCAACCATTTAAAAACATGTAAAACTTTAATGGTTTATAATTTTTTCACAATTTGTAAAAAAAACTCATGACATATTATCAGTGACCAATACATGATGTGTAAATGGTTCACAATGTGTATTTCTCCAAAAGACAACGAACAGCCAAAATTCTACACAAAATCCCAAACCACCTCTGGTGTGCTGTAAACTATGAGAAAACCCCTCAAAACATTTTAAAATCTTATAATCAAACTCCATTAATTCAAAAAACATATATCCATGAACTTTAGTTCATTTTCCTTAACAAAGGCCCTATATTCCTGAGAATTCGGAAATTCACCCGACATAAAGGGACACCAAAAGAAAAAGACAAGTCATTCCTAAAGGAAGGTAATGGGGTATTACATGAATCCTACTCCCTTATATGTAAAACTACTTCTTAATATGAAACCAATAACTCCCAGTCACAACTATACTCAATGAATTGTCATGATGGCTGCCCTCCTGTGATGATCTGGTCCTAGAAAATGTCTTCTTGATGACCTCTTCCATTTTTAGCACCTTAATATATGACTTTAATATACACGGGGTGACCTGACACTTGATCTATAGATGAAAATACACCTTGAAATGTATCACTCTAGCATCATTATTTGGAATAAGTTATGAATAATAACTTAGGAGGTTCTTATAGTGGATATTAAACTTATTCATGTTGGAAGTCCCCTGATGAAGGGTGATAATATTCTATCTAAATGGAGAATTAGAAGTTTAAGAGAGAAACTCTACCTAGAACTAATCTTGGAACATATCCCATAAAATAGGAAACTCCTCAGTATCCCCTATGTATGAGAACTGGCATTATTTTTCTTCCCCGCGCAATATCATCACAGATAATGAATCTCAATGATCCTTCTGAGCACATATCAAACTGAAGGCTATCACTACCTCCTCAAACAAATCTTCTCTCTCCCAATCTGATATGGATCCCTCATAATTTTATAGACCCTATATCTAAAACTCTTATATTTTCCTCCTCCAATGTTCATCATCATCAACTTACACTCTGTCGCAATCCACTGAAATATCCTACTAAATATATTAGGCATGAACTTGACTGAGGCATCTACCGAGAATCATATTTGTAAAAGAAAAAACATTAGTAACACTTAAACCTAGGATATAAAAAATTTGATGTTAATTAATTGATTCATGTTAACCATATTCCACATTGTATACCTAATTCAAAAACATGCACATAAAATCACGATTCATGATCCTTACCTAAGTTTCTACCCATCAAGTTGCATCAAGTATCTTAGTATGTTTAGTAAACTTGAAGGTCCTTTTTTCGGATCATAGGGGAACCAAAAATCCTATGTACTCACTAGTCTCCCTTTTTTATACAATGTACAATGCCCAACTGATATTGTTTCCCTACCAACCCATGCATTATCACCATTTAATAACTCCAACCTCTACCTTATCTCTCAAATGTTAGCTCTGATACCACTCAAACTCAAGCCCCTCCCTCCAAAGGTACCTCCTAGGGTTATAAGTAAATAGATATAGATAATGAATCCTAAATCCCACATCTAATGGGCCATGGATTGGCTACTAGAACTGAGGGTGTATAATTCATACAATGAGATGCATTACCCTCATATAATTTAAGGAATAAGATATAAGATGAGAAACCACCAACCAACACCTTGGATAAATAAAGAAGCAATCCCAAAACATAATGTAATGTCATATAAAACTTAAATTATTGAAAGTACCAAAAATAAATCCTTTGTAGTGACCATGAAGCCCCCAATAGCTACTGAACAACTCTTCAAGCTATTAACGCCCTGCCCCATCATCAAACAACTCCTATAGACCCGAAAATATAGATATATATATATATATATATATATATACATAGGGTGAGCATAACATGTATACTAATTAAGATCCTCATAGAAACCTCACATGAAAAATGTGGAAGAATCATATTAAATCCCAACAAATAAACAAACTAAACAAACTCATCACATAAACAGGTAAGACTATTTTCCATCCTCACTATACCTCACTCTCCAAATAACACATAGAAGTAAAACATTATTTATCAAAATAATATATATATATATATATATATAATAAAATGGTACCCCACATACACTTCCCCACAAATGTGTTTCTATCACACACCAAAGGCTCAAGTCTTATGCTCATCCCTTCCACAATTCATCATGAAACTCATGAAATCGTATAACTATGATTATATATCTTGTACAAGCTAGAACAACCTCATCATCGTCATATTTTCTATAACTAGGTAGTATTCTAGAAGCCACTTCTACCCATGTAAATGAATTATACATCAATCCATCACAACCCATGCATGTACATCCATGGGAATTTAGAGCCACTATGACCAAATACATTTATGTGTTATAACCTCAATATATTACAACACACACATGCATGTATAGTTAAATTGAGAGTTTTCGTAGACTATGTGAGTTTATACCCTACTCATCATGCCATAATAACCAAGATATGTCCACACATAATTCTACAACTGAATGGAGAGTAGAGGAGAGGTAAAATTTAGCAATTTTCTCCCTCGCCATTCTGTATGTTAGAGAAAATTCCTCCCAAAGAATTTTGGTTTTAGTTTCCCTACCATCTTGGGTGGTAAATTATATGAAATTAGAAAATATAATATATGTCACACACAACCACACTAAGGTAAATTTACTATCTTTAGACTCATCTGGCATTTCCATTTCACAAGAGACATGGCTACCACCATTGAAGCCTAGGAACTAAATCTCATTAAAGATCACAATCATTAAGCTTCAATCATCATTAAATGTTTCCACTTAATAAATATAAAACAAATATTCATTCATTTAAAATACCCTAAATTTACTCATGCTACATTAACCCATAATTAAATATTATTTAATCATTTCATTCACTAGACACATTTACAAATTATCTTAGTTAATAAAACCATTCCATTATTGATAATATCCTTTAATAAACACATAAAAATTTTCTAGATTAAAAACCCATGCCCCTTGGAGAATTCCATTCAGTCATCCCATGGTTTCCATTTAAAATTAAACATTTATCATTTTCACCATTAACAACACCCCATTCCATGGGATCATTAATTTATTCATTTACATTTTTTTAGTTATCCAGATACTCTAGGAATCATCCTAAACTAACAAAATAAAATTTTACCTTTCATTCATTGGGTTAAATTGAATCAGGTAGTTGGAAACCATAAAAAAACAATATCTTTAAAACCAACCATTTAAAATAAACTACCAAGAATAAATCGATGAGAAATCCTAGATCTTAACTCATATTTTCCACCCAAGCATCATCCTTGACACCATTGTGAATAACGAATTCTATCTCGCCATCACCAGCATCAACCACCACCATAGACCTAGGAAAATTTCCCCCATTTCTCATGAGCATTCCCAACCATTCCAGGTCCACAATCAAAACATATAAAGTCTCTACCATCTTAGAGAAATCTTTCAAAGTATAAAAATTACTTTCTTTACATTACACTTAATGGGAAACTGAGGTCATATAATCATGGCATTCAAGCCATTATCAATCAAAAATGGGCTCACTCACCCCCAAACAATTATATTTAACAAACAACCATTTTAATTCCCATACAGAATTAATCAATTCACTATATATAGGTTCAATAATAATAAAAACCCAATAGTCAATAGCTAAACAATATCTTGGAATCAAACACAACATGACTCAATCATAACCTCCATATTTCGTCAAATTCAAGGAATAATATTTAAATATTTACATTCTTATCCCATTAATCATTTTAATATAATTTTAGCTTAATTTTTTTAGAAAATTCCAATCATATTTATTAGGTTAAACAACAACAATAGACATAGCCCATATAAATCATATAATCTAGTAAATCGAGTGGAAATATCATCAAGAATAAATCATATGTGGCTATAACACCCAATTCCAATTCATTCTTACTTTATTTTTTGGTTATGATCTTTATTTTTTTAGTTACATAATTACCCAAATAAATAAAATCATTATATGAATACACTTGCACATATGTAAAATAAATGTAACTAATCCCTAACCAAAACATGAATATTTCAACATTATCTAAGAAAGAATGAAACAATAGGCACCAAAAATTGATCACTTATCCTATGAATAACCAAAAATACCTAAAACAACATCCCAATAAGAATATTTTACCAACCACCATGAAGAAACCTAATAAAAATATATAGGATGTAACCTTTATAGCATAGAACAAGGAAGTAGGAGATAACAAGACTAACGGGTGAAGAAAATCACATTGAATCACGATGGAATAAATGTCCAAATGTTAATGGTTAAATCCTATAAAATTGAGATCAAGGTATCTAAAATATTCCCCTGGGTCACTTAGGGTTTCGGGGTGGAAAGAGGAAAATAAGAGAATTAAGAGTCTTGTATTAATTTATACCTAATTATAACATAACTGCACCATGACACAACCTTCTCTCCCACACCATAATTAGTCAGGTTTTCCCATAAACTATGATGTAGCAAGGGAGACCATATTGTAGAAGTTCAAATCTCTGAAATCTATAGAGAAAACACTATATATCCCCACCCAAATCTCACAACCTCAGGTAGGGCGAAGACAAAACCCACACACTAAAACATAGCCACCCTAATGGTCTCCATGGAATAACCTACACCCATGACATAGTTACCCTTCAAAAGTAAATCAAAAAAAATGTCCCCCAAGTGGCCAAAACATAGCATTCTTCCACATCGCAGCCACCACTGAAGAGGCTAAGACACTAAAACTCCAAAAGCTCCAGACCCTATATTTCAGGGAACACTACCATGCTACAAAAAAACCCCTATAGAATGTCCTAAAGCTCTATGTTTTAGAATGGTCCTCAATCTATAAATCTATCCCAACTCCACTTATATCATTATCTATTTATAATAACCCTTATAAAAATCTTCAATCGTAGAAATTAATCTTATGAAAAATTGAATGAACCTTACAAAATGAGACTTAGTCAATTTTCTGATATCAACTCTAGATGATTCTTATGAAAAAATAGAATGAATACTTCATATTTTATAAAAAAATCATACATTTTAAGGCATAGTCAGTTTTCCCATTCAGTGCTCAAAGTTACTCATACGTAATTCATTTTCCATGGAGATGAATCTTATGAATTTTAGACATTACCAAATTTATAGATCCATTCTTAAAAGTTACTACTATGAACCAAGGACTTATCTTCATTACCACTGATCTGTAAAAATGACTCTTAAAATTGAGCATAATGACTCTTACAGATTTTTACTTTTCCATTTTTCAGTCTAAATATGATTAACCTTAAAAAACTTCCAGATTACTTCAAAACTTCTCTAAACATTTTTAAACATTCCAAAACCTTGGAATGTACTTCACCTCACGTGATAAATTTTATTTAATGAGATTTTGAATATGATTTATGTATTGATAAAAAAATTCAACCCATAAATACATCCACTACTTCATTTATCCAAATATTCTTATCTAGAAAAATATCACATTCTAGAGGATTCTTTTTCAACTTTAGAATTAAAAAAACACTCCTTAGGTCTTGTAAGTTCCCATATTTTCTAGGTATGTTCCTATTTGAATTTTTTTAAACCTTATTGTGTTTGGTAAGTTTTGGTTTGGAACTTGGTGGTTGACCCCTTGTCTGGTTGGGTTCTCTATTAAAAGGAAGCAGAATGGGAGATGAAGTATGGCTATAGAGTTAATTCATACCATGAATTTATTATTCAAGATATGAATTGATTTGGGAACACCTTATGAAATCCATACAAGGAGTGGATGGTTTGAGGCAGACCTCATGAACATTATTCACACCATTAATGGTTATGGGAAGACTCGACGAATCAAAAAATCTTGTTTTTTGTTGGGTTAATGATGTTAAATGGTTTTTGTTGGGTTTTTAATATGATTTGATGGATTTATCAGTATATGTGAGAGTTTATCCATTCACAACATGAATCCCATATTCACATCATGAATGATCCACACCCATCTCTCTTTTAAAACCACTACCATTGTGTGGTTCTACTATCGCGAACCCCTTTCTCTCAGTTGTAGACCTTCCATCAGTGACATATAGGAGTCCTCTTTGAACCATTATTAGACTCTATTGGATATTGGTTTTTCAAGTCCTAGATATTAAAGGATATTATCTCAGTCCTTCATCTCCATCTTGATCTATTTTTTTACCATTAGGGTGAACCCTAGTTTGGTTTTCCAAGATCGAATCAAGACTTGACATTTTTTGTTAGTCAGTTACGGGTTTATCATTGAAGATAAGGAAAGAGGAATCCAGTTTCTACCTTAGACATTGATAAATATTATTCATGGACACTTATTTTTAGGTGTTTTTTCTAAAACAATACCCTAATTTCAATTTCAATTATTTTATTATATGGAATAAGTGTAATCATGATAGAACACTATTTTTTGTGACCTACCTAATTGGATAATTCACTATTTTTATAAATTAAGTAAGAATAGACCTCTCATGGATCTCTTCAAGTCCATTGGTGTTGAGTCTGCACTTATGGAAACCAGAGAGGTGATCCTATCCTTGAACTTATGATGAAATGAAAGTCTTGATAATTTGAATTTGGAAAAGCATGTGAAATGTGATAATGGTGAACTTGGAATAACTTATAAAATGTGATAATCAATATTTTGTCATATTGTGACATCAGTTATTCATTATGATGCAGGGGAATTCACTAGTTAAGAATAAATGGATAATAAATTGGTAATTTGAATAATTTTCCAACATGGATTATGATAACCTGATAACATGTTGATGTTTGGTTACTTCATACATACCATTGGGGATTCATTGTAATGTATTAGAATCCACCAATTTACTATTATATGATTTTGGACTGCTTATGCTTGTGAATGAATAACATTTTCCTAAGGGATTGATTCACTGCCTCATGAGACATGGTACCAGCAATTCTTCCTGATGTATGATAATCCACCAACTAATATGGTTACTTTACCCTTAGTATGGTATTGTGCCATGATAAGATGTAAGAAAAACTAGCATGGGACATTCACATAGAGCCCAGTATTATATTCTTACTTACCCCTTGGCGATGTGAACTGTGATAATAACTAATCAACTCCAATTTGGTATATACGCATGGATCTCAATATGATATGGTTACTAACCCCTTTGTGACATGCACCGTAGGAATACATAAGTAACTTTGGAATAGGTATATATGTACAGAGACTATTATGATATGGTTACTTGATACATGTCATGGGAGATTCATCATGTTGTAGGAGAATAAACTAATGGTATTTGAAATACATCCTGATGTAGGAGGATCCACCAATTGATATATATATATCCATCATGGAGCCAAAATAGGTTTGGATGGCCTAGGGTGTCAAATTGGAGCTCAAGGGTCAACAAGTTTATGTGATTTTTTGTATTAATTTATGAATTGATACCCCTATTTATCATATTATTTTATAAACTACAAATTCAAATTTTATTATTTAGACACCATGGGTGTCTGTCTACTAAGTTTTATTCACACCATATTTACTCATTGTTTGGTTCCTGGGAATATTTCATAAAAGTAGGTATAGAAAAGGGTAAGGGACCTTATTCATCATCATTTTCTTGTTGGATGAGTTGGATCTTAGAGATGAGACCAACATGGGGTTTTGGAATGTGATTTTAGAGTCTTCTATTGAGTATATTTATTCTTTTACTTGTATGAATTTCAACATGTTGTTTAGTTACATTCATCCTGAAATTAAATTATTTTTATTATTATGTGTACTGTTTGGTTCTCTCCTTTATTCTGTTTTGGTCACATGTTTGATTATTTAAATTTTTTCTTCTATATCCATAACTCTATTTCTAAGTTTATAGTCTCCAAACTATGTTATTTACACCATCACTACTAGTCAGTGGTTTGTGGCATGTGGGGAGGTCTTCCTGAGGTCCAGTAGCCAACCCAACTTGGTTACTTGAGGGAGAACCGGACCAAGGGAAGTTACAAAGTGGTGTCAGAGAAGGTATTTTCTATTACTGTACTATTTGGGAAAGGAAAGCATGTGACTAGGAATTTTCAGGTCTTGGAAGTGAGCTCATTCATGGGAATAGTTAACCCATTTATGGGGGGAAACCAGGTTCCTAGGGATGATATTGATGTTTATGTTGTTTTATTGTTACAATTTTGATGTTATTTCACCTTGGGTGATTCACTTTTTGTGTGATGTTATAGTTTCATGATCTTTTTATTCTTGGTCTAGTATGGCATGAGATGAGCATGAATGAATCGTGGTAGACACATAGGGATATATGATGACATATATTGTTCATGATAGGGACATATTTATTGTATGTGGAATAATTACCTATCTAACCTATGAAAAGAAATCCATTATTTTATCTAAGGAAAAGAAATGAAATAAATGGTTATGTTATGCCACTTATCATGTTAATCCAAAAACAAGGGAACCTTGAGCTAGTGGTTCTCTATTTTTTCACCTTTGAGGTTGATATTTTTGTGTAACATGTGTTATAAGTAGTGTGTTGAAACATATAGAGAAAATTCATCATCATCATCTTTGATTTAAGAATCGGGAGAGTGGAAATCAACACACTCCAAACATAGATAAGATGAAACTTCTTATTGATATGGAGATTCATTTGGATGAGCAGCTTCATGATAGCTTCATGTGTGTCATGTGATCCATGGAGAGGGAAACTATCCACACTATGCCTTCGATGTGTGATCTGACCAAAGAGTTCCATCTACAGTATTTTCTTATGTTCAGTAGAGAGGGAGGATCCCACGAAACTGAGTTCTACATTGTGTCAGTCCAGAAAATCTTTAATCACATCGATACATCAATAGATATGAGGGTGATTGTTTCTTCCTATATGTTATGAGGACCATCCAAGCAGTGGTGGGATATCATGTAGAAATATGGTCGGCAATAAAATCTATCTTTGAAGGACTTCAAGGTGAAGTTCATGAGCCACTTCAATCTAGAGATGTTGAGGTGTGAGATGGATCATGAGTTCATAAACCTAACACAAGAGAGAATTTCAATGATGGACTTCACTGGATGCTTCACTAACCTATATAATTTTTCTCCATCATTAGTATATTATGAGGTCACTAGGTTGAAATGTTTCCAAGATGGGGTTCACTATAAGATAAGGTCATAGGTCAACATATTCTTCTTGATCATTTTTATAGACATGATAAATCAGGCTCTCATCATGGAAGGGAACCCGAGAGAGGCCCTAGGTGTGGACCACATAGTCACAAAAAGGGGATAAGAGAGATCATATTTTATTAGAAAGAATCACCACTATGATGGTTATTTCTAGGGTGGTAGCGGGTAGAGAATCTATGGAAGTGGTCAACCATATTAAAATTATGGCCCGGTGGAATACATTCAGTGTGAAAAGGTTGTGTACAGCTACCTCTAGTGTCCTTAACCCACTATGAAGTGTATCATATGTAGAAGTTTGGGCCATATTAAAAGGTTTTGTAGGAAACTACAGTATAAGGGTAGTGGTAGGGGATCAAGACATGCACTTGAAACTTTTAAATACTCGGTTTCAAATTAGAATATTGGTAGTTGTATTTCCACTAGAAGTATTGGCTGAGGTAAAGGATGTGGTGCCCCAACATAGGAATTATAGTACTAACCATATGGAGAAGAACAAGGGATTCAAACTAGGTCCCAGGGAAGAGGGGTGAGTCAGCTACATGTCATTGGGTCTTTCCTAAAAAGTATGGATGCAGGACCTTCTAACGTCAAAGGTATGATTCTTGTATCATCAACCCTAGCATGTATTTTTTTATATAGAAGCATTGTATTCCTTTTTTACATCACAATTTTAAAATGTATTGGGAATGGTTGTGTAGAATATGTATGGTGTTATGACCATTGAAATGTGTCTTTGACTATGATTAGAGGATATCAAATGTTGTAAAGAATGTTTTATTGAAATTGGTGGCAACCATTTTCTTTGGGAGATGTTGGTGATGGAAATGATAGGTATTGATTTGATTCTAAGTATGGATTGGCTAGTTTTTTACCGTGATCATATCAACTATTATCAGAGGACATTTAACTTTATATATTTGGAAGGGGGAAGATATTATAACTAGGGTGAGTGGGATATTTAGGCTGGTTGTACAGGACCAATTTAGTATAGATTAGATTATATCATGCCTCGGATGGAGAGAAGTTTTTTGGATGATGTTAGAATGAATCCAGATAAATTTCTTTCAGTGTTAGACCATTTTTACTATGAAATTATTGAATAATATTTAATCTTACCTCCTGATTAGGATATCAAGTTTACAATCGAGTTGCACCGAGAGATAAGATAGTTTTTATTCTACCTTATAGGATGGCCCCAGTATAGCTTCATGAGTTGAAAGTTTAGTTATAAGATCTAGATGCTAAGAGATTTACATGACCTGGTACTTCTATGTGGGGTTCTACCATTTTTTTTTCAAGAATTTTGGTGGGACTTTATTCTTATGTGTGGATTGTCAGAGATTGAACCTAATGATAGTCAAGAACTGATATTCCCTTTTGTGCATCTGTGATATCTTCAATCAGATGATAGGTGCCAGGATATTCTCTAAGATAAACTTGAGATATGGGTACCATTAGTTGAGGGTGATACTATCAAACATACCTCAGTCTACTTTTAGGAGTAGGTATGGTTTGTAATAGTTCATGGTGATATAATTTGGTCTAACAAAGGAACCTATAGTATTCATATCCTTAATGAATCAGATCTTTCATCTGTTCTTATATCATTTTATACTAGTTTTCATTGATATCATATTAGTGTAATCCAAAACTTTATATGATCATTCCCAACATATTGACTTCATTCTGAGTATACTGAGAGAGTATTGGCATTATTCCAAGCTACCCAAATGCAATTTATGGATTGATAGAGTGCACTTTTTTGGCCATTCCATCTCATAGGTTTGAGTGGAAGTAGACCCAAATAAGGTTTCAATCATGATATCCTAGGAACAACCCAATAATTTCTTTGAGATTCATAACTTTCTAGGTCTAGCAGTCTACTATTGGTATTTCATCCGAGACTTCTCTTTTTTGGTAGTGTCATTGTCCGAGAAGACCAAAAAAATGATTAACTTATTTTAGTTAGATGCTTTCAAGATGGATTTCTATGAGATAAAGAGTAGTCTGACCTCAGAACCAATCTTTACCTTACCTATACTAGGTAATTTTTATACCATTTACTATTATTCTTTTGTAGTCGGTCTCTGGGAAGTTCTGATGTAGGAGGACCTGGTGGTTTTTATGGCTCCAGACAACTGAGACTGCATGATAGTATTTATCCTACTCATGATCTAGAGTTAGATGTTGTGGTGTATACCTTGACATACTGGAGACATTGTATGTTTGTTTAGAGGTTTGTTGTGTACATGAATTATAAGATCCTCAAGTACATATTTTCTTAGTGAGACTTGAAACGTTAGTAGAAGAGGTGGATTGAGTATCGATAATCATTCAACATTGAGTTGTATTATACCCTAATAAAAGGAAATATCATTGTATATTCTTTGAGTTGGAAGATATATAAAGAGGTAGTATGAGAGTCTTGTGATGAGTAGTGGATGATGGAACTCTTTGTGGACATGCATCTAGATGTTCAAGAGCCCCATAGATGAGTAGATCTAACTTCAATATCTTTTATACCCATGATTTTAGACCAGATCAAGATATGTAGGATATCTAATCAAGAGGTATTAGCTATGAGGGAGAGCTTATATGGTGGGGATCCACCATTAGGATGGTCTCTTGGTTGTGGAAAATTTCTTATTGTGTATGGTCATTTATGGGTTCCTACAGGCTTAGGTGAGGAGTTGATGATGGAGTTTCATGCTTCTAGATAGGTAGTACATTCGGGTATGATAAAGATGTATCATGATATCCATATATAATAATTTATTCCAAGTATGAAGAAGGATATATTAGGCTTCTTGGAAATATGTTTTGCCTATAAATAAGTGAAGGTTGATCAACAGAGTCTTGTTGGGTTGTTACTACTCCTACCCATACCAAAATGGAAGTGGGATGATGTCACTATGGATTTCATAAAAATATTACCCAACAAACCTCACAAGAATGATTCATTCTAGGTGATCACTGATAGAATAATTAAGGTATCCCACTTCTTTCCTATTAGGGATACCTTCACTTTCTATCATATGGGTAGTATCTACATTCAAGAGATAGTTTGATAACATGGTGTTCCAAGAAGTATGAAATCTGTTCGATATCCTCAATTCATGTCACAATTATAAAAGGGTATTTGGAAGGTACTAGGATCACAGGTTCTTCTGAGTATAGCCTATCATCCTCAGACTAAAGGCCAGTCTAAATGAAGGATTAATATTATGGAGGATATGTTGTAAGCCTATGTCTTGGATTTTGGTGGTTCTTAGGAGAATAATCTATAACTAAAGGAGTTCAACTATAATAACACTTTACAAGAATTGATCCAAATACCTCCTTTTTAGGATTTTTCTAGAAGGTTGTGTCATTCTCCTCTTTTTTACATAGAGGCAGGAGAGTCAGTACTCGTTGGACCTAGTCTCGTGTAGAAGATGTATGAGTAGGTTCAATTGATTAGAAAGTAGTTGGGGACTACATAGATATTGAAAAGATAATATGATGGCCACTAGAGATGAACTATGAAGTTTGAGTATGGTCATTGAGTTTTTTTTTCGAGTGTCACCTAGCTTGAGGAAACACTAAATCAGGATGCAAGGGAAGATAACTCCTAGGATTTTCGACTCGTTTGAGATAGTATGAATGGTCCACTAAGTGGAGTATTATTTATCCCTTCCATACAACTATGTTTCCATGCATGATTTGTTTCACATGTCATATATTTAGAGATATCATCCTAACCCTTCCCATATAATAAAAATTTATGACATTTAACTAGATGTTGAAGTATCCTTTGAGGAGTATCTGATTCGTATCATGAACTATAGTGAGAATAAACTCCAAGGGAAGACTGTACCTATGGTATGAGTGTAGTGGCTGCATGTTCATGTGCAATAGGACTCCTGGGAAAGGTAATTTGATATAAAAAAATAGTGGTCAAACTTTTTCACTGATACCCATCGATATTCTTTGGAGAAAAACTCGAGGGCGGTCGATTATATGGTGGGGAGGTTTTAAGATCATATCTTTTATAGGTACATCCCTCTTTGAGTTTTGGTTAAACCTTATTGTGTTTGGTTAGTTTTGGTTTGTAATATAGTGATTTAACCCTTTTTTGGTTGGTTTCATTGTTCAGAGTGTTGGGACCAAGTTTGATGGAGAAGGAAGTAAGAAGAGTCTGCTGTTACAGAGTGTTGTCTTTTGTTGTCAAAGAAGATAGATCAATTCACTTTGTAAAGGACTTGAAAATCATACGATGCTTTTCTGATTTGTATTTCAAAAATATCAGAAGTTAGGAGAACTTATGATGCAAGACTTATAAAGGAAAGGGGTATTAAAGGTGTTTCCAATCATATACAGTTTCGATTGGAAGGAAAGATGCTGGTGGAAGACAGGAAATTTATAGTACTTTCCATGGAAAATCTGACAATGCTAAAGCTGTTCAATCAAAGGATACATATCATGATAGTTGTTTTTGTGTTTAAAGCTAAAAAATGGTTATGTAATTAAGTGAAGAGAATCATTAAAAATTAATGGATGATTTGGAGGTGTTACAAAAGAACATTTTAAGGTGGTGGCATTTCCTAGTGTTTGCCAAATTTTTAGGCCTAAAAAACAGGAGCTGGAGAAATGTGTTTTTGGAAATGGATGTTGCGAGCAAGCTTGAATATGGATTATAATTTTGTGTGCAAGGCATTATTCAAGGTCAAAACATTGAAAAATGGAAAATTCATGGAGTACGCGGAAAATTGGGTAAAGTGCACGAAAAAATAAGGTTGTGAGAAAGATTGTTTTTGCGTGCAATATGGAACGCGGTTCAGAATTTTGTGTGCAATTGGTTTTTTAAGATCAAAATGAAGAAAAATAGAAAAGGAATGAAGTGCATGAAAAACTCAAGACATTTCATGAAATATGATGTTTCATGAAAGAGTTTCCATGCGCATGAAGAGGGTTTTACGTGCAGATTAGTGTTTTTCATGCAGTGTCAAAAATGCCAATAAATACAAGGTGACCTCATTTCATTTGTTAAGGCTCATCCCTCAGAGAAATATTGAGATCTGAAGTGCGTAAAATTATACACTAAGTGAGTTTCCTAAAAATAAAGAGGTTTGCATGAAAAAAGGGGAAGTTGCGTGAAAAAAATTGAAAAGTTACGTGAAAAAGGGAAGTTGCGCCAAAACGGTTTTCCGCGCCAAAAGTGGATTTTTCCACACAAGGTCTTTGAATTGCGTGCAAGATACCCTAAAGGCTGTGTGAAAATTTTGGGGTATTCGCACATATTCAGTTGTTCTTAAGATATTTCTTATCATCTTCTAAGTAATAAAGAGAAGATTCATAATTCAGAGAATACATCGGTTCAATTGTAAAGAAGCACTGAAATACTACAATTTCCTATGTGTGCTAAGAGGGTGCACACATACTTGAGGATTGTTTTCTAAGTGCTATAGGAGTGTAAGGGTATATCCTACTCATTTTATTCCACATAAAAGGATTGTTTTCTAGTGGATTGTGTGGGACTGGATTATTTTTGTACCATACCAAGGACGTAGCTACTCTTGTTGAGTAGTGAACCATGTGAATCTTTTATTCCTATGGTTGTGTGTGTTCAGGAGAGAAGAAACTCTTTAATAGAAGGTGAAGGTTGTTTCAAAAAGAAGGAAACATAAAAAAGAAAAATACATCATTGATTCACCCCCTCCCCCTCTCAGTGATACTTAGATACTAGTTAGGAACATCACAGAGGAAATGAAAGGGGTGAAGTTGGGATGTAGAGTTAATTCATGTCATGAATTCTCAATTCACGATGAAAATTAATCTAGGAAAACCCCATTAAATCCATACAAGCCATGAATGGTTCAAGTTAGACCCCATCAAATTAATTTAATCCATTAACGATTTTGGTTAGACCTGAAGAATAACACACACCATGTATCGAGTTAATGATGTAAAATGGTTTTTGCTAGGTTTTTAATGTGAGGAAATAGATTTTATTAGAATATGTGGGATTAAATACATTTACAATATAAATACCATATTTTGTAAAGACCTGAAATTTCCATGTAATTTTTTTTAAAATATATGGGAATTTTACGAGTCTGCGAAAATTTATTGTGCGTGATTCTGAGGCCCGGAGTGCCCTGAATGAATTTCTAAACTTTTTTTGGGTACGTTTAGTAAACTTTTGAGAGGGTTTTTGTGACTTTTGAACCATTGCTCGTAATTTAAATCTGAGGACACCGTTGAACTCGTAGTGCCGATATACTCTTAAGGAGACCTTTACCTCGACCGCAGTGGTTCGAGGGTGGAAGATAATTTTTGTGTTTTCGTGAAAGAATGAAATAAATAAAAATGTTAACATTTTTATTTTATTTATTGAAACCTCCCATGTGGATGTTTTAAATGTGGGGACCACCTGAACTAAAACCTACCACGTGTATGTTAAGGAGGTGGGGACCATCGAGCCTAACCCCCATTTTGAATTTAGAGGCGGGGACCACCCGAACCCCCTTTAATGGGAGGAAACCTTCCAACTCCCTCTTTAATGAGGGGGCTGACCTTAGGTTTTCTCTAAATTTATTATGCCAAACACATCATATTAATGAGGGCAATTTGATTTGAGCCAACAAATAAATTAATTAAACATAATTTAATAGGTTGGTTTTTCTTTTGAGTGGAATTGGAGGAAGTGTTGGCAAAAGGGAAATTGGGGAGAGAACCTTGGAGGAATTCTTATTCTCCAACGAAGAATGCTCCTCCAATGAAGAACGCTCCTCCAACGAAGAACGTCGATGCACGAGTTTGACTTCTTCCTTAGGAAATCCTCCAACATGGGACGTCTTCAATTGATGATTGTCCTTCCCTCCTCATCGAATTCAACAAACAAATGAGGTAGGGGTGTGTTCTAAATTGATCAATGTTAATTTCTCTCTCACATTGAATCATCTTCCTTGATCCCTTTGCTACCGCCCTAACGCGGAGGGTACGGGTGAAACAAACATGGCCTGACCCCTCCGCAAATCTTATGGTTCTTTTTTTTGTTCTTCATGATGGTGACGGCAATTGGTGTCGGTGTTTGGCACTGATGGAACTCGAGAACCACGCCTGGCACCACGGCTTGCCGCGATGAAGGTGACGAATGAAGGACGGTCGGTCAAGCCGGCTGCCGGTGAAGGCATGGCACCCCACCGCCCGCAGCCTCTGCTGCCCCACGGCGCCCAGTCGTCCACAGACTCTGCTGCCCTACGGCGCCCCGCCGCCGACAGCCTCTGCCACACTACGGCCTCCGCGGCACCCCACCATCCACGGCCTCCACTGCCCAGCGGCTTCCACATCCTTGCGGCCTCCGCAGTGCCCCACCGCCCGTGACCTCTGTCCTTCTGCGGTCCCTGCAACCTCTGCTGCCTCGCGGCCTCCACACATTCGTGGCCACCCCCACCCTGTGGCCTTGCGGCCTCCATGCCCTCGTGGCCTTTGCGGCCTCCGCAGCCTCACAGCCCCTGAAGCCACTGCCGCTCTGCGGCCTCCGCCACCTCACAGCCCCTCGCGGCCCCCGCGGCCTCTGCGGCCCTCCGCGGCCCCTCTCAGACTATCAGGCCGCCTAGCGCGGGCTAGACCACCCATCTCGGGCCGGGTCGACCCAAATCGGGTCGCATTGGCCCAGGCTGGGTTGGTCTGACTAGGTCGGACCAGACCCGGGCCAACTTCGACTCATTTATGCTTTTTTGGCCATAACTTTGGCACTAGGCGTCTGTTTGATGAACCATCAGTGGCACTGGAAAACTTGGAGCGAGAAGATCCCTTTGGTATACCCCACTTGAGATTTGGATAAAGTTGTAATACAGTCGGGTTGGATTGAGCACGAATCCAATCGAGCCCTCGGGACTAAAAGGCTAATAACTTACAGACCGGGCGTCCGATTGACACATCGTCTATTGCGTTGAGACCCCTATGATATGGAGGTCCTTTGAGATACTTCATTGTGGGACTTTGTGGTAGTTTGAGTATCGACCAGTGGCTTGATGAGCGGACTCTCACGGAGATGAGAAAGCTTAGTGCGAGAACCCAGTAGCTGGTTGTAACATGAAGAATAAATAGTGATCCTGTGTGGGTCAACACCGAGCGATCCTGTGTTGGTCAGAACCTAGAGATCCTATGTGGGTCAGCACTGAGAGATCCTGTGTGGGTCAGCACCAAGAGATCATGTGTGGGTCTGCACTGAGCGATCCTCAATGGGTCAGCACCTAGAGATCATGTGTGGGTCTGATGATGATTTAGTATCCTTTGTGGGTCTACCTCTTAACAGAGTAAGATGATTCAGTAGTTACATTTAATCATCTCTACTATTGTACCTGAGTTATACCTGGTGTGAGCTGAGTCTGTACCAGTGTGGTACTTTCCTTCATGGTAATACCTTGGTTGTATTATTCAATGTGGCATACCTGTGTCGTACATTCCTTCATGGTAATACCTTGGTGGTATTCTTTAGTGTGGTGTACCTGTGTGGTACTTACCTTCGTGGTAATCCTTCTTTTGTGAAACAGTTGAGCTTCGTGATAATGAGTTGGTCCTTGTGTTTCCTCATGTTTGAGATGGGTATACTTGATAACTTAGGTATATGTATGGGCATATACCTAAGTAGGGTTATCATTTCTTTTCATGCTCATTGGTTTATCCTTTGTGGATTTTGTGTGACCTTGAGGGTCCCGGGGTCCCTACTGAATATCATTATACTCACCCCTACACGGGCTATGCCCTCACCTCGTTATCTATGGTGCAGACGATGGACATCACTGACTGAGGATGAGAGTACTAGGACTGAAGCTAGCTCGGAGGTAGACCCTAGACGTGGCATACCACAGATACGACCATTCGAGATCTGTACCTACCCTTCATGTAGGATCCTGGGCGGGTGTTCACAGGAGTTGTTCCAGTTTAATAGTACTTTCGGTTTCTTGTACTTTCCAGTTGGGCTTGTATTCTGGCCCCTTTTACTTACTGCACTCACTCTATTTATTGTTCAGTTTACTAGAGTTCGTATCTTTCTCTGTGCTTGGTTGCGTGTGCTTACAGGTTATAAAGGCAATGTCTTCCAATTTTTTTTGGAAACGCCTTCGGTGCTAGTCGTCATCCCCTAGCCTATGGAAGGCAGGCTTGGGGTAGTCACGACACGGGCCCTGGGGGGACGGGTCGTGACAAATTGGTATCAAAGGAGTCAGTTCTACCATAGAACATAGGAATATAATATTTTAAACAACAATAGTGTTAAGTTTAGTGATTTTGGTTATCAGTTTATGGAATCCAATGTTGGTGTGGCGGCCGACGTATCCATACACCAGGACCCTGACTTCTGATTTCTGACTCAATGCATGAAAACAATGATTATGTCTATGTTTTCAAGAGTTTTCTTTGTGATATCTTGAGTCAACTCACCAAATATAACTTATTGACCATGGCGCACCTGTTTCTTTTCTGGATGCATCCACGTAGATATCCAGCTAGGGTTTCGGTTATAGTATGCACTGATAGCCCACCGTGCAATGAGGCCTCGGTGCAGGGCCCTCTTAGAGTAGAGGAACCAGCGGTACCATAACCCGTTGGTCCACCGATGCCACCATCCCCAGTAGAAGAGGGTGCACACTGCTTGAGCGTGTTGCACGAGTTCCAGTTCCAAAGGCCACCTAGGTTTAGGGGAGAGATGGACCCATAGGCAGCTTAGGATTGGTTGGAGGCCTTAGTGAGAGTTTTCCGATAGGTAGGGACACCAGTTGATCTCATGGTGATCCTTACTACCATCCTTATACAGGAAGCAGTGGGAAGATGGTGGAGCATGATGCCCCATGTTCATGACGAGGTGACGCTTCTCTGGGCAGACTTCGAGAGCCTGTTTCGGGCAGAGTTTGTCCCAGTGACTCTTTGCATAGTGCGCATACATGGGCTTCTTTATCTACAGTAGGGTAGCAAGACTGTGGCTCAGTAATCAGAGAGGTTCACTGAGCTCTCATACTACTCCACTGATATGGTGCGGGACCCATTCTTCAGGGCCCGGACCTTCGAGCAGGGGCTCAGACGAGAGATCTGGGCTTCGATGACTTCACACAGCATCCCGACATAGGTGGGGGTTTTAAAGCGAGCCCTCTTAGTGGAGATTTTTCTTGCTGAGCAGTCACCAGCAGCGAGATCCACCACCGGACATCACGTAGCAGAGTCTTCCGTAGTTGGCAGAAGACAAATGTCGCAGAGGTCCAAGAGGACCAGACCTACATGTGGATAACCGCATGAATCAGGGTCGGTTGTATAGGGAACCCGAGGCAGAGCCAATCATTCCAGGAGCGGGCAGTGTTACGCATGCGGCAGGCAGGGTCACATGGATCGTGACTATCCGACCCACCGTACGGATGATAAGTAGACGGTCGAAGGAACGCCCAGGCAGAGACTGTTGTTCGATCTAGGTGGTCCGCAGAGAGCAGGCAGACGTGGCAGAGGAGCTGGTCGTGTAGCTGGTGGTGGACAACAATTCGAGATGTTACTCCCACCACCACTAGGAGGTCCACCCCGACCACAAGGAGCAGGTGGATAGGGGCGAGCTCAGCTCCAGGCAGCTGAGGCCTACAACCATGGCACTCCGAAGATAATACGAGGTATGATCTGTGTCTATTCCACCTTAGCTACAGTACTTATAGACACAGTTTCCAGTCATTATTTTATTTTCACTACCTTCGTTCGGAGCTCAGAGTTTCCAATAGAGCCGTTAGATCGATCCTTACGGCTAGAGACCCCTATGGGAGTGGATTTGACAATTACACACCGGTTTTGGCCGTGTGAGCTTACTCTAGGAGGTGAGAGATTCTGTTGGGATCTCCTAGTAGCAGCGTCGAGGCCTTACGACGTCATCTTGGGTATGGACTGGTTATCAACAGTCCATGCTCAGATAGACTGTATTAGGCAGAAATTGCGGTGTGTCTGCACAGATGGGACCAGGTTTACCTTAACCGGAGAGAATGGATCCTTTGCAGCACAGGATGGACTTACCTGGAGGAGAGTGCAGCCGATCACTCATCAGTTGGCTAGCCTTACCCTCAGAGCGGTTGATGTGGAGAGTTTGAGTTATCCTATAGTGGTGGACCAGTACGCGGATGTCTTCCCTGATGATGTTCTAGGTCTACCTCCTCACAGATAGGTGAACTTTTACATTGACTTGTACCCTGGGACGGAACCGATATCTACACCAGCATATCAGATGGCTCCCACGGAGCTTCATGAGCTGTGGGTACAGCTAGAGGACTTATAGGTGAAGGGATTCATTTGGCCTAGTGTATCTCCTTGGGCAGCCCCGATTTTGTTCGCCAAGAAGGCGGATGGGAGCTTGAGGCATTGTGTTGACTATCGGCGCCTAAACCAGGTGACTGTAAAGAATAAGTACCCACTTCCAAGGATTGACGACCTCTTTGATCAGCTAAAAGGAGCACGGTGGTTCTCGAAGATAGACCTCAGATCAGGCTATCACCATCTTAGAGTACGATACGAGGATGTGCAGAAGACGACTTTCCAATGTTGGTACGGTCATTATGAGTTCTTGGTTATGTCATTCGGTGTGACCAATGCCCCAGAAATGTTCATGGGACTCATGAACAGTATATTTCATTTGTACCTTGATCGCTTTGTAGTAGTCTTCATCGACGACATTTTGATCTACTCGACTACAGAGGAGGAGCATGCCTATCATTTTCAGATAGTTCTGGTCACAATCTGAGAGAACCATCTTTATGGTAACCTCTTGAAGTTCTAGTTCTAGATCTGAGAGCTTCAATTTCCGGGACATGTCATATCGGAAGCTGGAGTTGTAGTGGATGCAGTGAAGATTGAGGCGGTACTTTCTTGGGAGTCACCTAGAAGTGTGATAGAGGTACGAAGATTCCTGGGATTGGACGGATACTACCAGAGATTTGTGCCAGATTTCTCCAGAGTTGCAGCACCACGTTCAGTGTTGAAAAAGAAGGGGAAACCCTTCATGTGGTCGGAGAGATGCCAGTAGAGTTTTCAGGAGCTAAGGTAGATGTTGACTAGTGCCCCCATCTTGAGGCTTCCAGAGGAGGGCATAGGGTACGTAGTCTACTACAACACATCAAGGATCGGGCTTGGATGTGTCCGGATGCAGGAGAGAGCAGTGATTGAATATGGTTCTCAACAGCTGAGGTAGCATGAGAAGAACTATGCTACCCATGACCTGGAGTTAGCAGCAGTGGTCTTCGCCTTGAAGATGTGGCGACACTATCTTATGGGTGAACATTTTACAGTCTACTCGGATCACTAGAGTCTCCGGTATGTCTTCTCTCAGAAGGACTTGAACCTGATACAATGACGTCAGCTTGAGTTCCTCCAGGACTATGAATTCGAGATATTCTATACTCCTGGGAAGGGGAACGTTGTAGCAGATTCACTCAGCAGGAGGTCTGGTATACAGCTACTAGGTGAGGCGATGGAGAAACTGGACGCTTTGCAGATATCCTTTGTGGATCGGGTGGAGTAGATTTTTTTCAGTCTCTTACAGTCACTCCCCCACTTCTTCAGCGAGTCAGGGAGGCACGACATGGGGAAACTAACATAGAGAAACGATGTGCTTAGATATCCATAGGACAGGGACCTGATGGATTTTCTGAAGGTTGGGATCATGTCATCCTCTTCAGAGGACGTACCATGGTACTAGTGTCACTTTAGAAGGAATTGTTAAGAGAGTTCCACATTTCCCATCTATCGGTACATCCAGGAGTGGTGAGAATGTACCAAGATCTTCGACGACAGTACTGGTGGACGGGAATGAAGAAAGCAGTTTTAGAGTTAGTCGCTTGGTGCCTCACTTGTCAACAAGTGAAGGCGGAGCATCAGGTACCAGCAGGATCGGTTCAGCCTTTGGAGGTCCCAGAGTAAAAGTGGGATGGGATATCCATGGACTTCATGACAGGACTTCCACATACATCCAGGGGACATGACTTTATTTGGGTGATCGTCGATTGACTCACCAAGTTGGACCACTTACTACCAATTAGAGAGCAGGTTTCAATAGAGATCTTGGGACGCCTCTATGTGCGGGATATTGTGCGGCTACATGGAGTACCCTCGACAATTGTCTCCGATCATGATCCACGTTTTACTTCTCGTCTATGGAAGGGATTTCAGGAGGCTTTCGGGATGCAGCTTCATTTGAGCACCGCCTTCCATCCTCAGATGGATGTCCAGATTGAGTGGATCATTCAGACCCTCGAGGACATGTTGTGTTCTTGCTTCCTCGACTTCGGTCACAGCTGGGAGGATCACTTGCCTTTGGTGTAGTTTTCATACAACAACAGGTATCACTCCACCATTGGGATGGCACCTTTTGAGGCGTTGTACGGGAGACCATGCAGATCACCTTTGTGCTAGACTGACCCAGGGTATTCAGCACTCGTGGGACGAGAGATGGTATGGGCTTCCACAAAAAGGTGCAGATCATCTAGGAGAGGATGAAACCTGCACAGAGCATGCATAAGTCTTGTGCCGATAGGAGATAGATACCTCTGGAGTTTGAGGATGGTGACCACGTCTTTCTACGGGTCTCACCTCGATGAGGTTTTCGGAGATTTGGCCGATGCATCAAGTTATCTCTGAGATTCATTGGACCCTTATAGGTCCTCAACAGAGTTGTCGAGGTGGCTTACCACTTAGCTCTTCCACCTCAGTTGCACCGGGTGCATGACTTCTTCCACGAATCCCAGCAGAGGAGATACGTGTACGACCATTCTCACATCATTGACCACAGAGATCTGTACATCGACGATGGGGTGACTTTTACGGAGGTTCCAGTGGAGATTGAGGATCAACAGGAGATGTTACTTCATGGTCAGTTGATACCTCTAGTGCGTGTTCGCTGGCAGTACGGGAACCTCCAGGAGAGAACATGGGAGCAGGAGGCTCATATGTGTGCTCAGTGCCCCCACTTGTTCCCTTAGTTTGAGTTGTGGCTTATGGGGATGCAAAGCCTTGATTTGGGGAGAATGTAAAGACCCTGAATTTCCATTTAATGTTTTTAAAATATATGGGAATTTTACAAGTCTGCAAAAATTTACGGTGCATGATTCCAAGGCCCGGAGTGCCCGGAATGAATTTATGAACTTTTTTTCGGGTATGTTCAATAAACGTGCGAGCGGGTTTTTTAAAATTTTGAATCGGTGCTCAGAATTGAAATCTGAGGACATAGTTGAACTCGCAGCGCTGGTATTCTTTTAAGGAGACCTTTACCTTGACCGCAGTGGGTCGAGGGTGAAAGATAATTTTTTCATTTTTCATGAAAGAATGAAATAAATAAAAATGTTAACATTTTTATTTTATTTGTTGAAACCTCCCATGTGGATGTTTTAAATGTGGGGACCACCTGAACTAAAACCTCTCACATGTATGTTAAGGAGGTGGGGACCACTAAGCCTAACCCCCATTTTGAATTTAGAGGCAGGGGCCACCCGAACCCCCTTTAATGGGAGGAAACCTTCCAAATCCCTCTTTAATGAGGGGGGTGACCCTAGGTTTTCTCTAAATTTATTATGCCAACCACATAATATTAATGTGGCCAATTTAATTTGATCCAAAAATTAAATTAATGAAACATAATTTAATATGTTGGCTTTTATTTTGGGTGGAATTTAAGGAAGTGTGGGCAAAAGGGAAATTGGGGAGAGAACCTTCGAGGAATTATTCTTCTCCAACGAAGAACGCTCCTCCAACGAAGAATGCTCCTCCAATGAAGAACGCTGACGCATGACTTCGACTTCTTTCTCAGGACATCCTCCAACATGGGCGTCTTCAATTGACGACCATCCTTCCCTCCTCATCGGCATCAACAAACAAATGAGGTAGGGGTGTGTTTTAAATTGATCAATGTTAATTTCTCTCTCACATTGAATCATCTTCCTTGAGTCATTTGCTACCACCCTAACGCGGAGGGTACGGGACAAACAAACATGGCCCAAACCCTCCTAAAATCTTATGATTCTTTTATGTGTTCTTCGCGACGGTGACGGCAACCGGTGTTGGCGGTTGGCACCAGTGGAACTCGATAACCGTGGCCAGCACCATGGCTGGCCGCGACGAAGGTGACAAATGAAGGACGGCCGATCAAGCCGGCCGACGGAGAAGGCATGACACCCCACCGCCCGCGGCCTCCACTATCTCACGTCCTCCATGGCGCCCCACCATCTGGGGCCTCTGCCACCCCGCGGCCTCCGCGGTGCCCCGCTGCCTGTGGCCTCCGCCGCCCCGCGGCGCCCCGCCGCCTGTGGCCTCCCCCCCCCCCCCCCGCGGCCTCCGCGACACCCCGCCGCCCGCTGCCTCCGCCGCCCCATGGCTTCCGCGGTGCCCCGCCGCTCGCTACCTCTGCTGCCCCGCGGCCTCCGCGGCGCCCCTCCGCCCGCTGCCTTCACAGCCCTGCGGCCTCCGCCGCCCCGTGGCGCCCCACTGTCTGCGGCCTCTGCCGCTCGTGACCTCCCCCTCCCCACGGCCTACGTGGCGCCTCGTCGCCCGGGGCCTCCGCCACCCCGTGGCTTCCACGGCGCCCCGCCGCCCGCGACCTCTACCACCCTGCGGCATCCGCGGCGCCCCTCCAGCTACGGCCCCAGCGGCCTCCACCGCCCCGCGGCCTCGCAGCCTCCGCGCCCACATGCCCTCCGTGGCCGCGCAGCCCCCACGGCCTCCACCACCCCGCGGCATCACGGCCTCTGTGGCCTCTGTGGCCCTCTGCGGCCCCTCACAGCCTGTCGGGCCACCCAACGCGGGTCGGGCCGCCCAGCGTGGACCGATCCGAACCCAGCAAGCCAAGCCAGACCTGGTGAGACGGGTCGACCCGAATTGGATCGGTTTAGTCCAGGCTGATTCGGACCAGACCCGGGCTAACTTCGACTCATTTACGCTCTTTTGGACATAACTTTGGTACCAGGCGTCTGTTTGAAGAACCCTCAGTGGAACTGGAATCCTTGGAGCGATAAAGTCCCTTTGGTATACCCCACTTGAGATTTGGATAAATTTGGAATACGGTTGAGTTGGATCGGGAATGAATCCAACCGGGCTCTCAGGACTAAAAGGCTAATAACTTACAGACCAGGTGTCTGATTGACGCATCGTCTGTTGCATTGAGACCCCTATGACTTGGTGGTCCTTTGAGATAATTTTTCGTGGGACTTCGTGTAAGTTAGAGTATCAACCAGTGGATTGAGGAGAAGACTCTCATGGAGACGAGCAAGCTTAGTGTGGGAACCCAGTAGCTGGCCGTGACGTGAAGAATGAATAGTGATCTGGTGTGGGTCAGTACCGAGCGATCATGTGTGGGTCAGAACCTAACGATCTTGTGTGGGTCAGCACCGAGTGATCACGTGTGGGTCATCACCGAGCGATCATGTGTGGGTCAGCACCGAGCGATCCTGTGTGGGTCAGCACCTAGAGATCATGTGTGGGTCTGATGATGATTTAGGATCCTCTGTGGGTCTGCCTCTTAACAGAGTAAGATGATTCAGTAGTTACATCTAATCATCTCTACTATTGTAATTGAGTTATACCTAGTGTGAGATGAGTCTGTACCTGTGTGGTACTTTCCTTTGTCGTAATACCTTGGTGGTATTCTTCAGTGTGGCGTACCTATGTGGTACTTTCCTTCGTGGTAATCCTTTATTTTTGGACCAGTTGAGCTTCGGGCTAAGGAGTTGGGCCTGGTGTTTCCTCATGTTTGAGATGGGTATACTTGATAACTTAAGTATATGTATGGGAATATACCTAAGTAGGGTTTTCAGTTGTTTTCATGCATTTTGGTTTATCCTTTGTGAATTTTGTGAGACCTTGAGGGTCTCAGGGTCCCTACTAAGTATCGTTATACTCACCCCTGCATGGGCTATGCCCACACCTCGTTGTGTTTGGCGCACATGACAGACATCGCTGACTGAGGACGAGAGTACCAGGACTGGAGGTAGCTCGGAGGTGGACCCTACATGAGGCATACTTCAAAGATGACCGTTCTGGAACTGTACCTACCCTTCAGGTAGGATCCTTGGCAGGTGTTCACAGGAGTTGTTCCAGTTTACTTGTACTTTCATTTTCTTGTACTTTCCAGTTGGTCTTGTATTCTGGAACCTTTTACTTACTGCAGTCACTCTATTTACTGTTCAGTTTACTTGAGTTTGTATCTTGTTGTGTGCTTGGTTGTGTGTGATTATAGGTTATAAAGGCAATGCCTTCCCAGTTTTAGGGGAAATTCCTTCGGTGCTAGTCGTCAGCCCCTACCCTATGGAAGGTAGACTTGGGGTAGTCACAGAATGGGATTCGGGGGACGGGTCATGACATATTCATTTTTTGAAAGTTCCACATTTTTTCCTCTTTTAAAAACTCTAGTGTTGTGTGGTTCTTATATCATGCACCCCTTTCTCCTAACGACATTTATTTCATCAGTTACATATGGGAGTCCTCTTAAAACCACAAGAAACCTCTATTAGATCTTTGTGTTTAGAGGTATAAAGATTAAAGGTGAGTCTATCTGTCCTTAATCTCTATCTTGGTTTGTTTATTTTCTCTTGGTTTGAACCCTAGTTCAATTTTCTAAGCCCAGATCTAAATCTAATGTCTCGTGCTGATCAGTTCATGGTTTCTCATTGATGGGAAGGAAAGAGGAATAAATTTTCTAACTCAAACATTGAGAAATCTTATTCATCTACTCTGATTTTGAGGTGAGTGGTCTAGAATAACTCTCTAATTTCTTTCAATTCTTCTAGTATGTGGAATAAGTGTGATCACACTAGTACACTATGTGCACGATCTACCAAATTAGATAATTCAATGTTTTGATAAATTCCTTAAGAATAGCCCTCCCATGGATCATATCGGGTCCATTGGTGTTGAGATTTGACTTTTGTCCACCTGAGAGGTGATCCTACCCATGAACTTGTGATGAACTATCAGTATATATAACATGAGTTTGGAATAACATGTGAAATTTTTTAATGGTGAACTTGGAATAACTTGTAAAATATGATAATTAGTATTTTTTCATACTGTGACATCGGGGATTCATCCTAATGTAGGAGAATTCCCCAGTTAATAATAAATGTCCTATAAATTGGTAATTAGAAGAATTGACCAACATTGATTATGATAACCTGATAACACTTTTATGTTTGGTTATTTGATGTATACCATCATTGAGTTATACTTATGTAGGAGAATCCACCAATAAATTGTTATATGAATTTTCCCTTCTTGTTCTTGTGGTTGGATGATATTTTCCTCGGGGCTTGATTCACTATATCATGAGATGTGTTACTGGTTATTAGTCCTAATTTAGAATAATCCACCAACCGATATTAATACTTTACACCCAATATGGTATTACACCATGGGAATACATAAGCGGATCCAGCATGAGATATTCACATAAAACCTAATATGATATGGTTTCTTACCCCTTGGTGACATATGTGAAAAGAAGATGTAAGTGAAGCCAGTATGGTTTTTATGAATGGATCCCAGTAAGAGATGGTTACTTACCCCTTTTTGACATTCATTTGGGGAATACATAAGCAACTCTATCATGGGTATATACACATAGATCATAGTATTACTTGGTTACATGATACATGTAATGGGTTATTAATCCTAATGTAGGATAATATTCTAACAGCATGGGTGATACATCCTGATATAGTAAGATCCACCACTTGATAGAGATATCTAGCATGGAGCTGAAATAGGTTTGGTTAGCCCATGGTGTAGATACCCAAAGCTTGATGTACATAGATATTACATTAATTTTGCGTAATACTTAATACATAACAAAAATAGACTCCCAAAGACCGTATTAGTTTATTGTCTTTGGAAACTCAGAACATAAACTTCTAATCATGGTGAAAGGTCTTCAACATCTCCCATAAAGATCTTACCCTTTGTTTTGTTACCTAAAACCTTCTTTTATATCCTGGGTGAAAAGAAAACATAAAAAGGGTGAGCTCAAATTCTCAATAAGGGTAAGCATGGAGAACATAAAAACAATCCATAAAAATTTGAATGTAAAAACATGAACATAAAACATCAAAATCTTGAGTAATGACATAAATTTTTGAAATACATAAGTCATTGATCATAAAGGAACATTAATAATGATAAAATAGCATGGAAATAAAACATGTAATTGTGGAAAACCATTTAGCACATGATATGATTTCCATAGTAGCCAAGGCATTGTTACCAAGACCATCATAGTGGAAAAAGTCCATTACTGATCTGGGTTTACATGTCGTTCCAGCCCTGTATTACTAAACTAGATTCACTTTCTGTTCTAGCCATGTTTATCTCATGAGATATAAATCATTACCCAATGCATTGGAGGGATATATAGGTCCCACCCATCTCATAATGAAATCATTATTTCGTGTGCCACAAAATAAATATAAATCATTCATCATAACCCAAAGAATAATATGGGTTTCATAAACATCATCCCATCATAACATAATACATATAAAACAAATTTATATCATTTCATCATAAGAAAAATCAAACCATGTAAATAATAGAGGCATTATACTTGAAACATAAACAGAATGTCATCTTATATGGAAAATAGTTTTGATAAAACAATTGAGATTAATTCTTGAGGAAAATATCCTTTCTTCTTCAAAATCATTTTATTTTCTCAAAATGCCATTAAATTTTAAAAGAAATGTATTTTGTTGAAAATAATCATGAAATATTGTATAGGAAGCTTCAAGGAAATAAGGCGTTATGAAACCATAAAAACCCGTTCATGCAATATAAGTTAAAAAACATTTTTCTCGTACTTTTGTCGAAAAAGCCAAAAGTACATCGTACGGTAAACAAATGAAAGATTCCTTACATACCATGTGGTAAAAGCCAAAAAAGGGTAAAAATTACTTTAAACATACATGAAAACATGGAAATGTATGATAAATATAACCCCAGAAAATACTTACGAATAAACAATCTCAGATAAGAACGAGATTGGAAGAATTATCCCTTACCTTAGGTCCAATTTCTTCTGTACGTGTCTGAGACTCTTGTATAGTGGGTTTAAACATATTGTTAACTTGTAATAGAACCATAATAATATTTATGAAATCGTATATGATTCACTTAGGACTTTATATTACCCATTATTTTGTCAATTCCATGTTAAAGAAACGTTTTGGGTAAAATCGTTTCATTTATCGTACGTGTTTCGACTTGTTGTTCTTGATTTTATTACTTATATCCTGATTTACTTAATTCTATAATGTAAAACATGATTTATATAAAATATATATTCATAATATAAATATATATGATAGATTGATAAATGAAATGAAATACACCGTTCATGGAGACGGTAGGACGTACGTACGCATGAACATTGTTTTCGTTTCCTTATTGAATTGAATGGAATTAAGTAAATGAAACATATACGTGCATAAATCCAGTACCATTATTATGTAATATATTTCATGATTATTTATTATATATACTTTATAATCATACTTGAATGGTTAATCATGGATAATGAATCTCATCGCGTCATGGAGACGGTAATCCGTACGTACGCACGAGCGATGATATCATTCCCATAATTATTGAATGGAATTGGAGTGGATGATATAATTTATCAGAATCTGTATGATGTTATAATAATTATATATAGTTATTATTTCCACCATTATACCCATCCAAGTAAGGTGGTGCTGGAAAACATATTACACCACGGCGTGGAGACGGTATTTCTTACGTACGCATGCACGGTGATTTCGTTTTCTGTAGGATGGATAAAAGGTGAAATAGGGTTGTTTCATATTTATAATAACATATCAGTATATGAGTGATAATGATGTTATTACTTCATAATGAAACAACTAAAGAAGAGGAAGTAGAAGAAGAAAGAAACTTGAAAGAATCAGTAGAAGAGATTACCTCACTACTAGAAATTTAGGCTATAGCCACGGTTCTAAACCGTGGATATAGGCCTAAAAACCGTGGATATAGGTTATAGCCATGGTTTCATGAACCGTGGCTGGTATTTGCGTGGCTATAGGTCAGATCCTATAGCCACGGCTTCAAACCGTGGCTATAGCCCTATAGCCACGGTTCGAACCGTGGCTATATCCCTAAAGCCACGGCTCCAACCGTCGCTACAGCCCTATAGCCATGCCAATAAAGGCCACGGTTCATAGAACCATGGATAAAGCCCTATAGCCATGGTTCTAAACCGTGGCTATAGGTTTATAGCCACAATTCAAACCGTGGCTATAGGCCTTTCCACTGCATAAAAAAAACAGCACGGTTCACCGTGATGACTGTTGGGAGGACACTACCAACTCCCCCCCTCCCCCCACCCACAACTCCCCCACCCTACACCAGCACCCCCCACTCCCTGCTCCTACACACCTCCCCTGCCCCACCCCCCTTCACCTTACACCCCACCCCCCCTGCCCCCTCCTCACTGCACACCCCCCCTTCCCCCTAGACCCCCCCACCCTGCACCAGCACCCCCACCCCCTGCACACCTCCCACAACATTCGATTTGAAAACCAATAACCTGAAGCAACATGTAAATAGAACATGTAACCTAAAATTAATAAAACAATCTGTAAACCAATCATGAATACCTTAAAAACAAACATGGAAGCCTTTGAAAACTTTGACAACAATATGTAAAACCCACAAACCTGTAATCTTATAACCTAAAAACAAACTATAAACATGGAAACCTATATAACAATCATGCATACATTAAAAAAATAATACCTGTAAAACAATCTATAAAACATGAAAAACATTGAAAAACAATAATACCTTCATGGAAAACCTATAATCTTATAACCTGTAAACTTACAACCTGTAAAACAATCTGTAAACCTGTAAAAAAATCCAAACCTAGAAACTAAAACCCACAAACCTAAAAACATCGAAAATTAGTAAACCTGTAAAACAATATGTAAACCTATAAAACAGAAAAACAATCTGTAAACCTGTAAACCAATCACTACTGAAAATATTACATATCCCAAACCATTGGAATAAGTTATCCCAACGGTTTGAGAAACTATTTCCATGTGTGGCGTTGCAGTAGCCTTTTACCAATGGTTTTATAGGAACCGTTGGCATATGTCTGTCTACAAATACCCTATTCCAACGGTTCTAATAAAACCGTTGGAATATGTTTTAAGCAACGGTTTAGTAAAACCATTGCAGTAGAGTCACTTTTACATGCCTTTACCAATGGTTTGTCAAACCATTGGTATATCACAGCCTTCCCTCTACCGATCACAGCTACATTCCGGAACCAGTATACTGATCACAGCTGCCCTCACTGATTCCAGAACTAGTACTGCCTGATTCCAGCACTAGTACTACCCTGTAAAATAACAAAGCACCCAATAAAAAAGCAATAAACATGTATACTAGTATCTTATTCCTAATACATGGAGAATATGGAGTAAAAGATCTTAACTTTTCTCATTTTAGTAGCAGTCTTCAGAATTATAAGAGACACATTGTCAATTTCAAGAATTCAATACATTACCTCAACCTTATAAAAATAGGAGTCATTCCTACTCCTTGAACTCTACTGATCACAGTTTGGATCAAAAACTACATCCCCCATGACCGAACAAGCTGGACCCTCTACAATTACCTGCAATGGAGCCTTCCCTCTGCAATGCAGCCTCCAACAGCCTCCAACAGCCTCCAATGCGGCCTCCAACAGCCTCCAACAGCCTGCAATGCAGCCTCCAACAGCCTCCAATGCAGCCTCCAACAGCCTCCAACAGCCTGAAATGCAGCCTCTAATAGCCTCTAAAGTCCTGCAATGTAGCCTCCAACAGCCTGCAATGTAGCCTCCAACAGCCTCCAATAGCCTCCAACAACCTCCAACAGCCTACCCTCTATACAATACAACGTACATAATTCAAACCTGAAATTGAAATCACATTGCAGAAAATAAAATGTACCGAATTCAAAGCTATAATTTCAATGTGACCCCTTTACATTTCAATTAGGTTCAATTTCCATTTATTAGTTTCATAAGAATATTTTAATTCACATAAAAATTGTGACAATTCAGATTCACATACCTAATAAGCCTAATTACCATTTTACATTTCATTATATCATTTTATTCCATCATGTTATTATGCCAAATGCATGATAGAGAACATACTAAAGGAAATATCACCATGGTAAAAACACAACCCAAGACCAGGATTGTATTCCTAGTCTAATAAATGTTAATGTTATCAAGAAAATTAAATAGCTCTTGATAGTAGCCAAGAATATATCAACTCATCATTAGAAAGTGAAATAAGTTTCAGTTATAGAGTTCCTGCCCATGCCAATATAAAGATCGATCATGGGAGATCTTCTCATGCTATATGCTATGAAAAATCCTTATACCATTAGATCAAATTTAACTTGATTATATCATTTGAAGAATGTATAATTCAAAATTATTCCCCTTTTAGACACTACTTAATAAACCATAAGTACAATTAATTTCCAACTTAATGAAATGAAAAAATACCTAATTCTCCAAAGTATCCCTCACATATCTCACACACATGCAGAATTAAGCAATTACCTGCAAGTATAACACATAATTCATAAGTTAATTAAATACATACAGAATTCAATTCAGAATTCAATTCAGAATTCAGAAGTCATTTACCCTACACAAAAATGTCTCATAGAAAATGGTAGAAAAAAGATTTGACGAGTGAACTCTTTACATTGTATAATAACCTCTAACCACACCCCTAATGATGTATCAATTTTCATAACCACATCTAAGGTTTACATAGCCTAACCAATGGAATTGGATAATTTTTAAAAATAAAATGAATAAAACCAACAGTATTAATCAAATTACAGAAATAAAAGATGACACAAGAATTGTACATATGAAATTAGGCAGTTCAACATATTTATTGGTATGAATATACTCCACAATATAGATATTACATTACCGTCTTACTTGGTCTCTATATTGACTCCCTTATAGTTCTCCATTATAGTGATACCACTACTCCTATGTTGGGGTTCCATGTCCCCTGCCCCAACCCGAATGACTGATAGAACTCCATCAACCTATTTACTTAGGGGTAGGAGAGAATCTCCCAGGCTCCTACCATGATCCACTTCCAATGATCAGTTGCTAAGTGATCCTATAGAACTTCTATATAGCACCCATCTTATCAAACAATTGGTACTCCACTATGGGAAAAGGACACTGAAGTAGCTTATGTTCAACCCTGAAATTCTTAATAAAATTATTCAGAATGATGTCCAAATATTGTGTTCTACATCACAATACAGAGTGGGTAAAACAAATAATATTGCAGCAAAATCTAATGAAAAAAGCTAAAATAAATGGAAGCAGAAGAGATAATTCAATTACAACGTACCGATTTTAAGTGGAAGAACAAAAATTACTTGAATCAATCACCAGCTGGGAAGTGGGGTTCACAGTTCGGATAAATCTCGTTTAGGGAAAAATCTTAGAGATGGGTTCTAAAGGAAATGCACTCAGGATTTAGGGTTTCCATCCTGGAGAGATCCATTCTGGAGAAAGTGAGCTCGCGACGGAGGAAGTGAGCTCGCCAAGTAGGGTCTGTGCTCGGGAAGTAGGGTTGGAGGAGAGATCTTGTTGGAGGAGTAGATCTCATAGAGTGGAGATATCTGTTCGAGGAGGAGAGATTCTATTCAATGGAGGAATTGGGATCACGGGTTCATGCTCGGGAAGTAGGGTTCAAAGGAGGAGAGATTATGTTCGATGGAGGATAGATCTGTTCATGGTTTAGTAGAGACACCTATTCGATGATGGGTCAATGGAGGAGAGATTATGTTCATGGGAAGGGGGTACTTGGGGTTTTTTCCCAACGGTTCTTAAAAACAGTAGATAAATATTGGAAAACCAGCTATTACCAACAGTTTTGTTAAACCATTGGTACAATTACCCCTAATATCCAACGGGTTTTTCAAACCGTTAGAAAAAAATCACCATTTTTTCCACTTCACCAACAGTTTCGTTGAACCGTTGCTATAGGTTACATAATCCAATGGGTTTTTCAAACTGTTAGTATGGAGGTGTTGGTATAGGTGGATATTCCACTAGTGAATCTGTAAAACGATCTGTAAACATGTAATCTTATAACCTAAAAACATTGAAATCTATAAACATGGAAACCTTTGAATCTCCATCATTCATACCTTACAAACAAGAATACCTTCATCCTATAAACCTAGCAACTAAAACCCACAAACCTAACAACCAAAAAACCAGAAAATTAGTAACATGTAAATGTGTAATGCACAAACTATCAACTTATAACTTCCAAACCTGCTAGCTTACAAGCCTTCAAACCATGCAACCTATAAACCTGCAACCAGAAAACTTGAAAAAATGAAAATATTCAAATACAAAAGTAAAAAAAAAATCATTCTCTTGAAAATAAAAAAACACAAGACCTGTAAAATAAATAAAATAGTAAAAATCTCTATACATGTCTAGGCAATGTGCATAAAATTAAGTTGTTCACTAAAAATAATTACTTTAATATATCCCATAATATTTTGGGTTAGTGAATATAAAGTAAAATAAATGAAATAGTAACAATCTATATATAGCTACCAAGGGTGGTCCACCAAGTGCTAACAATGTCACAACAATACACAAATAATCTCCAATAAATTGGCTGTTTGAAACATTCCTGATAGCATTAGCAAAAGAAAGAAAATATTAAAGACTTTGCAATAAGGATGCTCAGAATTCATACAAACTAAATCAATGAAATCTGATTAATTACATGGTAACAAAATCTATGTAAACTAGAAAGATTTCAATTCAAGTAAGTGTTGTTTAAACATACCATCAATTTACAAATCATCAAGGGGAACACCAACAAGGGCATCAATTAGACCAGTGAATTGATTGATCTGTAAATACCAAAATAAATCCATAAATACATTAAAAAATGATAATTATCTTAACTAAAGTCTCAGTTGCTTACAATGTACCAAGGCTTGAAAGTGACCTGAAATAGTGAGGTAAGTTCCCTGTCATTGAGTTGTGTGAGAGATCCCTGTATGTGAAACAAATCATTATAAAATAATAATCAATTGAACAAGAACCTTCTCACATAACAGATTAAGAAAAGACAAAAGTGGACTCAATAAATGAAAATAAAAATATGAAAGAACTCTAAAAGGATAATTTACATAACCCCCCCCCCCCCCCCCCGGACAGAAGCCCCCCCCCCCCCTACCGGACCCCCCAGGACAGCAGCCCCCCCTGCTGGACCCCCCCTGGACAGCCCCCCTGCTAGACAACAGCCCCCCCTGTTGGACCCCCCTGAACAGCAGCCCCCCCCACCCCACCCCCTGCTAGACCCCCTTGGACAGCACCCCCCCCCCGGACAGCCCCCCTAGACAGAAGCCTCCCCACCCCGGACAAAACCCCCCCGCTGGAGCCCCCTGGACAGCCCCCCTGCTGTACAATAGCCCCCCCCCCCCCCTGTTGGACCCTCCTGGACAGCTCCCCCTGCTGGACAGCAGCCCCCCCCCCCCTACTGGAGCCCCCTAGACAGCCCCCCCTGCTGAAGATTTTTATGTTGAATGTACAAAAAAAATTGGAAATAACTGGTTAAATTAATATGTGCGTATTGGAGATGTAACGGATATTCTAAAATAAAAATCTGTTTGAAACATGATGAAATAATAAAAACTTACCCAACATCAGTGCTGCAACTAATTTGTAAAGATGCACAGCTCCAAAATGAGTCACTACTCCCCTTTCCATGATGGTGTATTTCTATAAATTTTAGTGTGACTCCACCCTGTGACCCTGTATGCCGGATCAAGAACATCCCAACACAGTTAATGTTTACTAATGATTCATCACCCATTCTCATTCTAAAGCAGTTGTAATGCTCTAATCATATGTGAAAATTTTAAATTTTCATCAAAAAAATAAAATATAAATGAACGGACTCTTCAAATAATAACTAATAGTTGTAGAAGTTTCTAAGACATCATCACAATATTAGTAAACCTTAATTTTATATGAAAAGGAATAAAGATTTATTTGTACCATTGAGAAATAACATATATGATGTAACGTATTGTTCAAATAATAACTAATAGTAATGAACATTGAAACTGGAACACTGAAATTGTGAATGTCAACATAATGGAGATAGTTTGGAAACCAATCAAATATAAAAAAATCTATACAGAAAAAAAATTAATTGTGAAAATAAGGGTGTGTGAGGTTACAAAAGATGCAGTTTATTAAATGATAATCACATTGTACCTTCCATGATGGTGTATTTCTCCAAAATCTAGTGTTACTCCACCATGTCCCCTTGTATGCTGGATCGAAACATTGAATTAATATTGATTATATTAAATATTTTGAATTCATAAATTAGTGGTACAAAATATTGCAATAAAAGTGGATTAAATATGGAGATAGTTAAAATAGTAGAAAACATAAATGATAATCACATTGTACCTTTGTACTGAAGTTCATCTGACACATTGAACAATATCTATACATAATAATTGAAAAATTAGAAATATAATGTATAAAATTAGAATAAATAACAAATCAAATAAACTGTATCATATTCAATAAGTCAAAACAACTAAACCATAACTAAGGAAAATCTGACAATAAAGAAGAAAATAAATTGAAACCAATAAATCATACCAAATTAAAATGAGAGGAGGCTAACGATCTGTAATAAAAAAACACCTGCACACCCCCCCTTCCCCCTCCCCTTCCCCCCCACCTGCACATCCCTCCCCCCAGCAACCCCCCTCTCCCTGCCCCCTACCCCCCACCTGCACACCCCCCTGCCCCCTCCCCTGCCCCCACCTGCACACCCCCATCCCCCTTCCCCCCACCTGTCCCCCCCCACCTTCACACACCCTCCCCCTACCCCCATCACACCCCCTACCCCCCCCCCCCCCACCTGCACACCCCCTCACCCTGCCCCCCTGCCCCCTGCCCCCCCCCCCACCTGCACACACCCCTCCCCCTGCCCCCAGCACACCCCCTGCCCCCCACCTGCACACCCCCTCCCCCTGCCCCCAGCACACCCCCCTGCCCCCTGCCCCCCCACCTGCACACCCCCCCTACCCTGCCCACCCCCTGCCCCCTCCCCTGCCCACCCACCTGCCCACCCCACACCCACCCTCCCCACCCCATGCACCCCCTACCCACCCTCCACATTTCATTCCACTTCAACCACTTAATGAAATATGTGTATAAAGGATCATTCGTGATTCTTTTTCAGAAAAAACCTTTTTCCCAAGATCATGATGATAGATGATTTCCAGGAATCCAATCTTGAATTTGGAATGAGTAGTTGTTTCCATTATGATTAATAAATCTTGATTTATTGGATAATCCAGAATAATTTCCAAGGATGTGTATCCATTTTGTGGGGAGTTTATAATTACCTATATCGTTATGAGTCAGAGAATTCAAATGAAATTGAATTTTTAGTCTCCAAGTCCCGAGAGTTTCAAGAAGTGGTATTTAGAAAAACAATATGAGTTTTGGGATGTCTCTTGAGGAGTTTTTATGCCTATTTAGGTTTTCAGGTGGTTCATGGGGTAATCAAGTAGCAGTTAGAGGGTTTCTAGTCCATTCCACTTAATTTTAAGACCCATCAATTACCATGTCTAGGTACACTGGGTACCAAGTCTAATAAAGGAAAAAATAGTTGATTATGAGTTTTATATTGGGGTATCCTCTATTGAGGAACTAGGTATGGCTTACTGGATAGCCATGTTCTAGGTTTATGGTTGTGTTCTCTATGTATTTCATACTCCCTTACTGTATTCATGTAGGACATGTCTTGAATGAGATAGTGGTGGTACATGATATGATAAGAGACCTGACCTAAAGAATAGATTGGTGATATGAGATGAGATATGGGACCTCAACCTATGTGAGTGGGTGATATAATGAGATGATCATTAATAAAGCTCTTTATTTTTCAAACATCACTCATCCAGCTCAAATCACAATGATTTAAGTTGTGATGAATAAACCAAGCATCGAATCAACATCATCTATATTATTCTTAAAAACTCATGATGTTTTTTTATCAAGAATCTCTTTCACCCCCCCCTGCCCCTACACCATCACCCCCTGCCCCACCCCCTACCCCCCTCTTTCACCCCGCTGCCCCTGCACCAACGCCCCCCCTACCCCACCCCCTTCCCCCCTTTCACCCCCCCCTGCCCGCCCGCCCCCAAAACACCCCCTCCCTACCTTTCACCCCTCCCTCTTCCCCTTGCACCCCTACTGCCCCCTCCCCACTGCACACCCCCTCCCCCTGAGCATTTCATGATATCATGCTAACCATATAAATATCAGATCTTGGTGTAACCCAGGCGTACCAAATTCTCAGGTCCAAACAGCCAACTACTCATCATGAATGGCTCCATGAATATATTCCAAGCATCCTGAGAATGTCTATAAACTCCAATAAAATGAATGGATTGATGTTGATTCCTAGGCACCTCGGGTAATCACTGAATAAAAAATATCCCCCAAGTCACCATGCCAAATGGTCGGATCCCATGCATCCTGATCAAGAATAAGTAAAATCTTCAGGATTGACTGGCTAATCCTAGGGATAACATAGTCATCTCATAATAATAATAATCTTGAATAAAAATAAGTAATCCCCTAATCCAACTCAGTTCGATCCTATTTAGGTTGGGCATCCTAGGGACTTGTGGCATCCAAATCATTCCATATAGACTTGAGGTCGAATCCCAACATCCCAAGAATTCTTCACATGGTTCAATAGCTGATTCCCAGGATACATGTCAGGAATCCATGATGACATCATCATGTATAATTTGTCTCACAACCATACCACATAAGACCCAAGGTCGGATCTGAGGAAACACTCTTAGGCAACCACCATACCATCGTCATAGGTCAGGTCCCAAGAAGTACATCTGGGAACCGTGGTTGCATCCAAAATAAACATATCAAGGTATAAAAAAAAGTTAAGGGTTTTAAAATTTTCCAAACCCATCACTTACAATTCATATCCCCATGGGATTATACATTTGATGCAGGTTTTAAGGTGACACTCACTACCATCTTTACCAAGTCCATATGCATCCTCTTAGGGTTGGTTATTCAACAGGGCACCCATTGGGTCCCCTAGTAATAGAGGCACCCTCACATAGGTCCTCGGTCTCAATCCAGGTCTTGGTTCAAAAACTAATGCTCAAATTAATACTATTTTTCTTGGCATCATAATCAATAGAGCACAATCTTTTTTACTACACAAGATATTTCATGTTGACAAGACTAAAGAGATGGCACATGACCCATTTTGTTCTTCAAGATCTCACAAGGTCTATCTGCTCACACAACCCAAGTACATAACCTAGGCTAAGTGTGTCTCGAGTTAAGGCCTAGACTATTAGTGTCCAAGGTAAACCAACTAGTACCAAGGTCCATCAAGGCCTTAGCACTTTATAAATCATAATCGATGAATTTCATTTTAATTAATTAAAAAAGTTAATTAATTAAAACCAATTAATTTATATATTGGTTATGGGGTTAATTTAATTTAAATAAATTGATCACTTCATTAGCAAGACTGCAAGCCATGAGAATAAATCAAAAGCATAAATACCTCATGGTAAAGTATGCATACCGCCTATCTTTATTTGACACTTTTATAAATATTTCCCAAAGGTAGGAAGAAGTTTCCAAGGCACACCAAGGTATTTCCATGCTCAGTCCCATCCTACATCACTAAGAAAGATCCCAACTCTCTCTAAGAATCTTAAAACAATTATCCAAAACATTTGAAATTAATTTATCAGTTTAATTATAAAAGGGAATAATCATCAAAAATCTAATTGGATACCTTATTATACTGGAACCAAGTCCAACGACATCCCAAGGGTCTGTCTCATATCCCTGGACCTACATCAAGAAAAATCCCAAAAAAAATTCAAATAAAATTGTAAATTTAATTTTAAAATTTAGTGAAAGACTAAGAAAATCCACAATGATAACATAACTTTCCAAATCACTGAGAAACCGGGTGTAGATGGCATCTTGGGATATCCTCATCCTTGGTTTTATGAAAGACCCTTGAGAATTGCAATCTGGTTACATCTCAAGACATTTTCACATGCTTGTCAAGACTCACACATCATAAAGCACATACAACTCATATAAATTGAAGAAGAAACTTAGGGACCACCTACCACATAGTTATATGAGCCTCTCCGTCTGATATTGATGGATGGACCAATCTAAATCAACATGATTCCTCAAAATAGATAAAATCCCCCATGTTATAGATTTAGAATGAAATGCCAAGAAATGGTGAGAGAGGTCACGATGGGTACTGTCGGGGTTGGAGGGTCGCGCGCAGAGGGTATCCGGGAAGAGGGCGCCTTCGTGAGATAGGTCAAGGACGGAGGGTCACGGATTGGGGGAGGATGGAGTAGGATGGCGCCGTCGTGAGACAGGTCGATGGTGGAGGGTCATGGATCAGAGGAGGATAGAGAAGGAGGGTGCCGCTGTGAGAGAGAGGTCAAGGGCGGAGGGTCGCTGATCGGGGGAAGATGGAGGAGGATGGTGCGGAGAGTCATGTATCGGGGGAGAACGGAGGAGGAGCCCGACGGATTTTGGGGGGGAAAGGGGGGATGACAAACAGATCGGGGGAGAACGGAGGAGCCCGAAGGATTTTGGAGGAAAAAAGGGGGACGGAAAATTTTAGGCATGGTTTTTTAATTAAACCGTGGCTATAAATTGGCTATAGCCACGGACCTATAAAACCATGGCTATAGGTCTATGGCTATAGCCTAAATTTCTAGTAGTGCCTCTTCCTTGACGTGCCTCTTTTAAACCTCCTCTTATGGAACTAGAGTTGGTCTTTTGAGAAATCCAGAACCTATATGATATAACTAGGGATGTTTAGAAGATGAATTGGATGGGTTTGGTCGAGCATGAAGGCTAAAAATGTTGTGAAGAGGAGAGGGAGGAGGTGCCCTTTTATAAGGGAGGAGAGGGGCACTTTTGGAATCCTCAAAAATATTAATTTATAATAAACTAAAAATCCACTTAAAAACTTCCAAAATTAATCAAATTCGAAGATTAGATGAGATAGGGTTGTAATCTCATCAACCAATAAAATTTAGACATGTAGGGGATTTATTTTAAACATTATCAACTTAATTTATCCTTATTTAATCTATTTAATTTTATTTGTGGTAATAATATTCTAAATTTTAAATTGTTATAAATAATTACTTATGTGTTGTGAATTTTCCATAATTGGATACTTTATGACATTTTAGACCATATATATTTCAATTTATAATTTTTAAATATTTTTTTATTTTTAAACAATTTTATAATATGTTATTTTTATAAAATAACAATACTGTTAATTTTGACACTATTTATTTATTTGAATTTAAATCAAATCCACACCAAGGATATATTTGAAACAAAATGTTTAATAGATTACTAACATGTCATATTCATATAGAAAAAAAATTTAGAACATTAACTAGTTCATATAATATTTATTTTAATATTTATAAAACCATTTATTTGATATTTCTCTTAATAAAACAATTACTACATCATTTTTGTATAATCATTTAATATACTTATTAGTAACATAAAAATTAAAAATAAAATACTATGATGATAATAAATCTAATATCTTTCAAAAGAATACTTTTACTCGAATTTATCATCTTAAAATCACAACATGTAAATTGTTATATTTATTAAATTATGAAGGTGACAACTTTGACATCATTTAAAATAAAATAATATAAGTGTCATAATCACTTTTATAAAGCTCCAAATGGTCAAAAATTCGACCATTGGATGGTTATGGTTTAGATATATACGACCAATAAGTTTTTGTCAGGTTTTTGAGCCTTTTAATGGGTATTATTATTTTAATAAAAACTTTATTATTGATTTTTCACTAAATAAATAATTTCTGCATCATTAATGTATAAGCTATTAAGGTAATTAAATATCTCTTAAAAATTACAAATAAATTACCATAACAAAAAAATATATTTCAAATGAGTATTTATAATCGAATTTATATTCTGTATAACCTTATATTAAAAATACTTTAATTATTAAAGTTTGAGTGAGACATATTTCACATTCTTTAAAATAAAATAAATTGAAGGTGTTAATCACATCCAATTGGGTTCCAATGGATTCCATTTCTACCCATATATGCCTTAGGACGAAATATAATCATTCAATTATATTAATACAAGTGTTAGGGTAATTTTATAATATTATATTTACCCTGAATTACCTGATTTACCTTTTACTATGGTAAATAAAATTTACCGTAGTTACTATTCATAGTGCCCAAAAATAAAAAGTAGCCTATTAACATAATTTGGACCTACTGATTCCAAATATGGAATCCTTTTTTATAAATTCAAATCATAAGAGTTTCAGAAATTAATTTAAAATTAATCCGGTTGTTAAGAAAACGAGTTTTAAAAGTTAAAACATTGCAAAAGATTGAAATGATTTTACCTATGAATTCAATGTAAAATCAATGCTAATGACATAAATTATATTAAATAGTAAAAATATATTCTATTTATACTTTAAAACCATTCAAAATTATAATTAAACCATATAAATTATTACGATGAAAAAAGTTGTTTTTAATTAAAATATAGCGTGTTTTTACTATTCATTAAAATATGAAAGTTATCAGAATAATATGAAAAATTTATCCAAAGTAAATTTTTATATCCTGATTCCAAAGAAGGATTTTATTTTGTCAAATTGAACTTATAAACATGTCAAAAACTATATTTAAAGTGGTTTCGCCATCAAAAGGCGGCAAAACTGCATTTTTTGAAAAATACTTATTTTACCCGAAAAATTTATTTTGTTCTCATACCATTTTCTAGAAAATGTTTAAGATGAATAATAATGTTATAAAATTCAAAATGTATTTAATACTATTCGTAACGTCTAGTTCATAATAATATTATAACAATATATCGTTACTTAGTGAAACCCAGTATTGCGTACTACACACACTGTTGAGGAAGGTCGCGATTGCGTGAAAAACAAACCAAGAAAAGTGTTTGCATATACTAAAAGATAATACGGTATTGCGTATAGTGGAAGATACTCTTCTTGATGCATAAAATACAATATTTCAAAGAAATTATAAAGAATATTTCTCATAAAATCTCGAGGTGTTACACATGGTGTCAACCCGATGCCCAAGGGTCAGGAGGTTTGTGTGATTTTTTGTATTAATTTCTGAATTAATACCCAATTTTGTCAAAATATTACATACATTATATATTCATAATATATTTTTTAGAAACCATGGGTATTATCCTACTAAGTTGTCATCAAATACTATTTAAGTTCCATTTGGTACCCTATTCTTAATTATTTTCTTGTTGGATGGGTTGGATCTTAGAGATCGGACTAACATGGGGTTTGGGACTAGATTGTAGAGTCTTTTATTGAGTATTTTTAGCATTTTAATTGTATGAGTTTCAATATATCATTTAGTTACATCCATCCATACATTAAATTATTTTTATTATTATTTTTATTGTTCAGTTTTGTAATTTATTTAGTTTTGGTCACATGATTGATTATTTATATTGTTTCTTCAATTTAGGGAACTCTTTTCCTAAGGGTATAGTATCCCCACTATGTTATTTACACTATCTATGCTAGTCAGTAGCCTCTCAGATATAGGGAGGCACACCTTAGGTCTAATATCCAACCCATATTGGTCATGTGGGGGAGAACTGGGCTAGGGGATGTTACAGGTCTCAAAAAAATCCCTCAAATTCATAGCTACTTCAGGTCTCAACATCTCCCTAAACACATCTCTTGGTCCCAATAATTAGAATAACTCTTCCATAATTAAAAGTCTATATGATTAGTACTTAGTGTAGAAAATAAGATATCAAGATAGAATTATATTCTTTCAATACATAAATTTTAACATCAGTTGAAGGAAACACTTTCTTATTAAATTCTAAAACTCCATCAATGTCCCATTTTTCATCCATTTGAATCTCCTTCTAGATCCTAACTGTGGATCATATCTCCCCATGTCATGTAAACCAAATTCCTCCCCAAAAGTAAACCCCACTCCAAGATGAGAACTCTTTTCTTACACTATTTATTTATTTCATTGGTCTTTACATTTTGAAAATATAATGTTTAGTCCTAAATTTTCAAGATTTCAATGACTCTAAAATTTCTCTAATTTATCTCATAGGCCCAATCCTCAAGTTCTCCTCCTTTGATAATAAACTTAAATAGAAATTTTATTTCAAACTTGATTGACTAGATTAGAAAATAAATTCATGTGTGGAGAGGGTATTTTTTAAACCTCCTTAAGATGAGTGAGGTGTTTAAATATTGAGGTTCAACCTATGATTTTCAAACTCTATTGTGGATTAAATTTTTTGTGACAATATTTACCACTTAATGATTTTTTCCAACAAACTTCATATAGATAATTACTCACTCAACCTTTTTTTATATATTCTTTTTAAAATCAATGGTAGTATTTTTATCATAATGAATAATCAATGGCACCTTCACACTTCTATATGGTCCTCCATATATTGATCCATCTATAGGAACTGAGTGCATGACTTCATTTCTAAACTATATAATGATTTATTTGTACTAAGATATGTGCTCTCTTATTTATTCCTAAGTTATCCAATACACTTATTTTTGATAAATAAATATCCTCTACTATTAGATTTTATACCATATCTAGACCAATCCATATTTAAAAATGAATATGATTCCCAATAATTTATTACATAGTACACTAAACTATAATCAATAGTATCTCAAACGTACCTCATGATTCTTTCATAGTTATAAGATATGATTCCTTTAAATTAATCTGAATCTGAATAGCCAAGAATGTAACATAAATTATGTTTATCCTTTTTTACTATCAATTACAAGAAACTTCCAATCATTCTTGAATATTGTGTAGGATGAATAACTCTCCATTCATTTTGTTTTATAATTTTTGTTCCAACTAAAATTAGTGTTGAAACTGGATTACATTAATGCATCTTGAACATCTTTAACAACTCCCTTAAATAAATTTTAGAGGGATAAATAAATATCTCTTCCTATAAATCACTTGAATCCCAATAAATTTTTTAAAACCTCCAATCATTTATATATCAAACTCCAAACACATTAAAAATTCAAATTCATCCACTAATTTCTTCTTTTTTATACTATATATGATATCATCAACATATATAAGTACCATGAACTACTCTTCCTTGGTTAATTTATCATAAATTTTGTGATCAATACCACTTATCTAAAATTCTAACATCCCCAAGTAAGTGTCTAATCGAGCATATGAATATCAATGTTTTTGATTTAATATATATAAAACCTTATTTGAATTGAAAACCCTTTCTGTTTCATCACTGATTTGAAAGACACATTTTGTTCAATATACACTTCTTCTTTGAGAACTCAATTCAAAAAAAATCTTTAGAGCCATTTGATACACTTTTAAGATTCTTTTAATTAAAATAGCCAATCAGAGTCTTATTTACTCAAGTCTATACACTAGTGAAAAGGCTTACTCTAAATCCATGCCTTGAAATTCTATATAACTCTTTCAAACTAATATTACTTTTTCTAACCACTTTTACATTCTTATCATATTTGTTCTTAAATACCCATTTAGTTCTTATGGAATTGTGATCCTTTAGTCTTATTGCATGTTACCAAGTTTAGTTCTTTTCTATTTGGTCCAAATTATTTTTTGTGGCCTTAGAACAAGATTCAACATTTACTCCTTCAAATTATGATGTCTTAAATTGAGATAATAGATAAGAATTCTCTACACTTCCCATCCTCTATATTTGTGTTGGATTATATTTGACACCTAATATATTTCAATTATCAATTTAATCTATTATATTCATCTTCTAAGTCAATGGATGTCTTTCTTCAGTATCCTCTTATTCTTACAATTTGGCCTTGAATTCCTTATCATGTGTTAGATTTTGAAATCCTATAAACATTTTTTATCATATTACTCTTCATAAAAAACATTATTCAACTAAAAATCCTGATATTTATTTCTAATTTTCTCCTCAATCACTATCACATCATTACACTACATAATTTTTTTCAAACTCTTATTGAAACATTTATAGACCTTACTCTTGTTTGATTAGCCTAAAAATATTATTTCATCTATTTCATATTCATACTTTCCTTGGTTTCCTTTTTTATTCTATATATAACACTTACTTATAAAAAAATAAAGTGTTGGCTTCATTCCATGACACATATCATACAGTTTTTTATTCTCTTATAGACTTAACAAAGCTCAATTTTTTTAGACACTATCACTTTTATTCCTTCCATTAACTAGTGCCTTGAAATACCACTTTTTATTAGTAGTGTATTCTCCATGTTATTTACAATCCAAATTTTACCTTCGCTAATACCATTTTTCTATAGTTTTCACACTAATGAAACTTCATTCTTGGTGTTATGATTATCTAGATAGTTTTCCACCTCAGTAGAGGTGTAGTTATTCAATTATGTAGTAAAAAATTGGATCAGCCTTCCTGTTTAATTTTCATCTCACCTCCAGATATGTTTAATTCACTTTACTTCTTTCTTGGTCTATGTGAGTGTAAGAACCCGGATCTTCATTTTAGGTATGTATTTCCTTTTCCTAGAGTTTTTGAGAAAATAGCAGTTCTGGAAAATTTTAAAGTACACGCCATGTACTTTTTTGTCGCTCGAAGCCATGTGTTGGCCGTGTCTGGGCCACACACATGGTGTGTAGGGGTGATGTGGAGGCCACTTAAAGTGGAGTACGGAAAAACCGAGTACACTCTATGTACCCCAGAAGTACACACTGTGTACTTTCTTTTTTTCATTAAACGGACCGGGGTCACGCCTAATCGCCAGAACGACCTTCTTCTATGTCTCGTTCGGCCGAGAGCTCTCGTACGACCGCGTTTCTTATCCGAGCCCCCGATCTTCCGTCCGACCTCCGTTTCAGCCACCATCGATTGCGTTGGATCCGCAGTGGTGGGTTCTTCCATCTCCTAGATCTTTGTTTTCCAATTCCTCATATTTCTCAAGATATTGTGGGTTGAGTGTTTTGGATTTTTTCTCAGATCTTCAACGTTCTAAGGAGAATCAATCATCGTGGTTCAAGTATATTGATCTCCTAGCATCGAGGTAGGTGGTTTGTGCCTTTCTGTGGGAAGTCTTTGAATATTTTTTGTAGTTCCACCAATTCCCTTGAATGGGGTATTGTGTGTGTTTCCTATTTTTCTCATGTCGATGCCTGATTTACTTGATTGCTTGAGTAGTGTTAAATTCTTGTGAATAGGGTATTTTCTACTGTTTTCTGGATGTTTTTCCATGCATGTTTTGCATGTTTGGTGTTTTTTCAGTTGCCATGCCCAGTTGTAGGATAGTGGAACTGTTGTATTGTTATGTTGTTGTTCCCTAGAATGATATCCAAGTAGTTCTTGAGGTTTACTTGGGCCGATACGCGTGCTATGCATGTTTTTTTTACACAGGGCTGTGAGAACCTAGTGTAGTGGACCATAGAGAGAATGGGTGTAAGGTCTTCTCTAGAGTGTCTTTAATTTACGATGCGAGACCAGATGGGGAATTGATATTGAGTGCTTCCTTAGAGAGTCTGTTGTTCCTCGACGTGGGCCACAGGGGGAATGAGACGTTGAGTTCTTCCCCAGAGAGCCTTTAGTACGATACGAGACTATAGGGGGAATTGACGGTGAGTGCTTCCTTAGAGAGTCTATTCTTCAGCTGAACCAGAGGGGTGAGACTATGTGTGCCTCCCAGAGGGTTGCTAGTACTTGTAGGTTTAACCATAAGGGTTAGGCTGTGAGAACTACCAAGAGGGTTACCTTTTGTTCTTCTTGTTGATTGGTTGTTACTTGTGTACTTTATATGCTAGACACTGTGGATTGTAGCTGCTGTTTGCTTTCCTGTTTACTGCTTCCTGTATTTTTTTTACTGTCATGTATTCACTGACTGTTAGGCATAGATCTTTGGGTGGTTGCCTACTGGGACCTTGTCTCACACCTTGTTTGGGCCATGCTTTTAGGCCAAAACAGATTATCTTGTTACAGGTATAGATAAGGTAAAGTTCCCTTCTACTTCAGGTACTTGACTTGCTGTGGAGCTGGAGAGCATGGGACCAAGCTATGGCTTGCGATGCTGAGGAGTTTACCTATTTTTCTTTTGCACTTTGTTTTACTATTTTATTCATCATTTTGACTTGTTTTGATGCTTTTCTAGACATATGTATCATACATCATTTTATATATATGTGAGTGTGCTCTAGTTTCTTACTGTTAGTCTTCTGCTGTTTATCGTTTACTCTTGTATGGATGATTACGGTTTTTGCTGTTGTCTATTTTATTTTCTTCCACTATGTACTCTAACAATGAGGGAATAGTTTCCCCACAATCACACTCAAGTACCTCACTGCAAGTCGGTATCCTATGGCGTTTGGGGAAATGTGCTTGAGGCCATGTGACCAACCGGGTACGGGGCACCTCTGGGTGGCTTCCGGAACCGGGACGTTACAAAATGGTATCAGAGGGTTTCTTTTCACTTGATTTACTGTTTGGAGCCTTTATCCAGTGATAGGATAGATTCGGTACTTGGTAATAAGTTGTGCCCGGGAGTAGTTAACCCGTGTACAGGGAAAAGCCATACTACCTCGATTATTGCAGTTTTCTGGTTTTGAGATTTTACAGTTGATATGATTTCACCTAGAGTGATTCACATGACTTGTGTTGTTATTTTTGTTGCTATTGTGGTTCTATTTTTGTCGAAACCTGATGAGATGAGGGTATTCCATATCATGCATCATATAGGCACTTGATATAAATCACATGCCATGCATTCTTTCCATGCCATCTTGGGTGCATTAGAAATTGCATGTTGTTGTGATAGAAGTTGTGTAGATTATGTATTTTGTTGTGATAGATGCTAGATAGAATCCCTGCAGTTTGATAGAAAGGTTGTTTGTTTTGTACTTTGCTTAAATGAATGCCAAATTTTGGTTCTTGAGGTGTTATGAGCACTCATGAATCAGAAATTGGCACCTTCATGCTCGTTTTTCAGTGTTTTCTGGGCATCGGTGTAGTTTCAGAGCTACTGCCCGGAAAAACCCATAATACACAGCGTGTACTTTATATATACATGCCGTGTAGTTTTTAAACCATGTCACTGACTATGTGAGCAGAAACACGGGTTGTAAAAAATCTCCAGGAACACGCCATGTATGGTAAGTACACGCCTTGTAGTAGTGAGTTGTGTACCCGGCCGTGTCACTAACAACACGGGTCGGGGAAGCTCGTGTCATATACGTCGTGTTGTTTATGAACACGCCATGTATCCTTGTTCTCAGTACTCGTCTGTGTCATGGACAACATGGGACGGTGTTATCTCCTCCTATACACACCGTGTTTGTTCAGAACACATCGTGTAAGGGTCATCTGTGTACCCGACCGTGTCGCCAACAACACGGGTCGGGAAAATTCTTCAAGTACACGATGTGTTTGTTCAGAACACGTCGTGTAGTCTCAGTCGTGTAGATGGTCGTGTAACTAACAACACGGGTCATTGAACCTTGTCTACTACATGTTGTTTCCACCAGGAACACGCCATGTAGTCTCAGTTTAAGAAGTTCATGTGGGTTAGCCATGCAAGGAGACACGGGAAGGGGAATAGAGTTAAGTACACGCCGTGTAGAGTTAATACACGCCGTGTAGTCGTGTTTTTTAAAACTTGAGTGTTTCCTTCTCCTGTTTCCGTTTTGTACTCATTTGTTCTCTGTCCTTATTTTCCTGATCTAAGGTATGATCTTTCAGAGCTATGCCTCTGAGACTTCCTCTGGTTGTACGTCAGTTTCTAGATGGTGATCAGACACCAGATATGGCTGATCAGGGACTTCCTGCCGATCCTCCAGTCGGGCCAGCCTTGGCACCGGCTGTCATACCAGTTGCAGGCGCTGATGCGCAGTTCAGGGAAGGATTTATGAGGATGATGCAGACCTTTCAGGGAGCACAGGCTGCAGAGTTGACGCGGGTTTTCTAGTAGCAGCATCCTCCTACTTTCTTGGGGGAAGGAGGACCATAGGTTGCAGAGTCATGGCTGGAAGCCATGCTGACTATCTTTGAGCATCTGGAAACACCTCCATATAGGAGGGTCAATCTCGCTAACTATATGCTACGATACTCCACCAAGAGGTGGTGGGACGTGATCTCACAGGTAGTTCATCAGCAGGTTATGGCTTTGGAGGAATTCCAGCGCATGTTTTACAACTACTTCTACCTGGAGACCCTAAGGGCTGATCGAGCCCGGGAGATCATGAGTCTAGAGTAGGGTACTCTTTCTATTATGTAGTATTCCTATCATTTCACTGAGCTACAGTGTTTTACACCCCTCCAAGGTGGATATGGGGTGTTCTTAGTAAGGAAGTTTGAGGATGTTCTCAGGAGGGAGATCTGCTCGTAGGCTAATATCTTCTAGTTGACCTCCATCACTTCTATCGTCAACCAGGCACTGATTGCGGAGCGCAATCTGAGAGACTTTGGAGCTGCGATCCAGGGCAGTTCTGCTTCCAGAGTTAGTGTTCCTCTAGTTGACAGCAGGAAGCGTTGTAGGGAGTCTATGCGTAGTGATCCGAGAAGGCGAGATACATCTTCAGGTAGCCAGGTAGTATGCTACCAGTGTGGAAGGGTGGGTCACACGAGGCCACAGTGCTAGAGAAACCCAATGGAGTGCCGATATTGCGGCAAGATGGGTCACCTTCAACGTTTCTGCCAGGTTTTCTCACTAGTAGTTGGTGACGGGGGTTCTTCCATGACTCCTCATTTAGGAGCAGCACCACCAGTTTCTCTCCAGTTGGGGAACTGGAGTTCTTCCGGCCGTTCGGGCCAAGGTGGAGGTCGAGGTTGTGGCATTCAGTCACCAGTCCTTCAGCGTCAACAGGGAGGATCAGCTCAGAGTGGTCATGCAGGGTCACAAGGCCGCGAGGAAGGCCAGAATTTTGTGATGGAGCAGATCTATCAGGAGCAGGATCCCAGACCTTCTACAGTTCGAGGTACAATTTTAGTAGCCTCAGTTTTATCTTCAGCCCATTTCGAAACTGGTGCTACACATAGCTTTATCTCTGTTACTATTGTAGAGAGACTTGGCATCTGTATCTTTTCTTCTACCGACTTGTTGACACTAGACACACCTTTGGGGACGAGGACATCTAGTGTAAATCAGTGTAGAGATTTCCCTCTCAAGGTTACAGGGTATCGTTTCTTATGGGATCTCTATATCCTAGAGATGACAGGATAGGATGTCATTCTCGGGATGGACTGGTTGATTCCCTTCCAGGTAGTCATCGACTGTTATCGCCTCAGGGTGAGTTTCATTTCACCAGAGGGTGATTCTTTTCTTCATAGAGGCGAGTGGGATGTTCAGGCGAGTCGAGCAGGACTCGACCATCATGGTCTAGGAGGGGTTACGGCCCAGATTGCTAGTATTTATCTGGATAACCAGGGGACTTCACAGTTAGACTTTCCTCCTGTGGTGGATCATTTCAGGGATATCTTTCTAGAGTACTTTTCAGGTTTTCCTCTGGAGCGTTAAGTGGACTTCTCTATTGAGCTCATGCCAGGAGCGGCACCGGTGTCCATTCCTCCCTATAGGATGGCTACACCTGAGTTGCAGGAGCTCAAAAAGTAGTTGGAGGAGTTGCAGGTAAAGGGTTTCATCCGACCCAGTACTTATTCTTGGGGTTTGCCTATTCTGTTTGCAAAGAAGGCATACGGTACCCTTAGGCTCTGTGTGGATTATCCGAAGCTGAACTAGTTGACGGTCAAGAACCGATATCCCTTGCCAAGGATTGATGATCTTTCTGATCATCTTCGAGGATCCCGGGTGTTCTCAAAGATCAATTTGAGGTCCGGTTATCATCAGTTGCGCGTTAGACCATAAGATATACCTCTGACAGCCTTCAGGAGCAGGTATGGTCTCTACGAGTATATGGTTATGTCGTTCGGTCTCACGAATTCATCGGTAGTTTTCATGGCACTGATGAACCAAGTGTTCCATCCTTACTTGGATTCCTTCATCATGGTCTTCATGGACGATATCTTGGTGTACTCTCACACTCGACACGACCATGCTAACCATCTTGAGATCGTTCTGAGTACACTAAGAGAGCATCGGCTTTATGCTAAACTCTCGAAGTGCCACTTTTGGATGGATCAGATTCACTTCTTGGGTCACGTCATCTCAAAGGTAGGAGTATCTGTGGACCCAGATAAAGTGAGAGCTGTAGTTTCTTGGGAGCATCCGAAGAAAGTTTTTGAGGTATAGAGTTTCCTAGGGCTGGCTGGATACTACAGACGCTTCATTTAGGACTTTTCACACCTAGCATAACTATTGACAGGTCTGACCAAGAAGGGGGAGAAGTTCTTTTGGTCAGATTCTTGTGAGTCAGCCTTTCAGGAGCTGAAGGGAAGGTTGACGTCGGCACCGATACTAGTATTTCCAGAGCTAGGCAAGATCTATACTATTTATTGTGATGCTTCAGGTATCGGGCTGGGCACTGTGCTTATGCAGGGAGATGGAGTCGTTGCGTATGGGTCTCGGTAGTTGAGGCCACATGATAGGAACTACCCGACACACGATCTAGAGTTGGCAGTTGTTGTTCATTCCTTACGTTGTTGGAGACATTACCTTCTGGGAGATCACTTTGTGGTTTTCACCGACCACAAGATTCTTAAGTACATATTCACTCAGCGTGATCTGAATCTGAGACAGCATAGGTGGGTCGAGTATCTCCAGTCTTTTGATTTCAAGATTTCCTATACGCCGGGAAAGGGCAATGTAGTGGCAGATGTGTTGAGCATGAGAACTCATATTCAGGCAGTTCAGGAGGCCAGCAGTGAGTGGAAGATTATGGATCTATTCTCTGAGATGCATTTGGAGGTGCACAAAAGACAGGGACAGACTTTCCTATCTTCTGTAGTTGTTACCTCTACACTTCTTGATCGGGTACGGATGAGACAGTTATAAGACTCAGAAGGCTTAGTCCTACGGGAGAGTGTGTCAGGAGAGGACACTATTCCTGGATGGACAGTGGGTGATGATGAGATCTTGCGTTTCTAGGGGCGCGTATGGGTGCCAGCAGACATACGCGAGGAGCTGATGCGGGATCTTCATTCCTCATCTTGGGCAGTTCATCCTGGCGTCACCAAGATGTATCGAGATCTTCATCACCAGTACTGGTGGCCAGGTATGAATAGATATGTTGATGGTTTCGTCTTGAGGTGTTCTACTTGTCAGTAGGTGAAAGCAGATCATCAGCGACCAGCAGGCCTTTTATAGCAGTTACCCATTCTAGAGTGGAAGTGGAACAATGTCGCAATGGACTTCGTGGCCGGATTGTCGAGGTCGCCCTAAGGGAACGATGTTGTTTGGGTTGTTGTCGGCAGGCTTACAAAGGTTTCTCACTTCTTACCGATCAAGGAGACCTTCAGTGTCGATGATCTGGGATGACTTTACATCTGAGAGATTGTACATCGGCATGGAGTTCCACACTCCATTGTTTCAGATAGGGATGCACGCTTTACTTCTCGGTTCTGGCAGGGGCTTTAGAGGGATTTGGGTACACAGGTACTTTTGAGTACAACATATCATCCCCAGACAGATGGCCAGTCCGAGTGTACGATCCAGGTGCTTGAGGATATGCTCTGAGCTTGCATTCTAGACTTTGGCAGTTCTTGGGAGAAGCATATCCCTCTAGTGGAGTTCGCCTACAACAACAATTTTGAGGCGACTATTCATATGGCACCTTATGAGGCTTTGTACGGTAGGCCATGCCGATCACCTTTATGCTGGCTGGAAGCAGGAGAGGAAACTTTATTGGGACCTCATCTGGTTCATGAGACCTCATAACAGGTAGAGTTGATTCCGAATAGGATGACTAAAGCACAGTCTCGACATAAGTCTTATGCTGATCAGCAGAGATGACCTCTGGAGTTCGAGGTCGGGGATCAGGTTTTCCTGCGTGTCGCACCGAGGTTGGGACACAAGAGTATTCGGAGATAGGGTAAGCTTTCACCAAGGTACGTTGGGCCATTTGAGGTATTGGAGAGAGTTGGTCCAGTTGTCTATCGGTTGCAGTTACCTCAGAGGTATCGGGTCATGCATGATGTCTTCCACGTCTCTCAACTCCGATGTTACTTTTCAGACCCGTCTCATGTCTTTCAGCACGAGGAGGTTGAGCGCGAAGTGGATGCATCGTTTGAGGAGAATCCTATCCGAATTATCGATCACAGTACAAAGGTTCTCCAGGGGCGGTATGTTCCTCTAGTACGGGTGCTATGGCAGCATGGGCGAGTACAGGACGAGACCTAGGAGAGGGAGGTCGATGTACGATCGCAGTGGCCAGAGTTGTTCGGGGCTTCTTCTTATCCACCTCGTTAGGGAAATTTGGGGATGAATTTCTTTAAGGGTGGAAGTTTATAAGAACTCAGATATTCCTTTCAGTTATGTCTTTCCCTTTCCTAGAGTTTTTGAGAAAAGAGGAGTTCTGGAAAATTTTGAAGTACATGTCGTGTACTTTATGAGTACATGTCGTGTACTCCTTTTCCACTTGAAGGCGTGTGGTGGCCGTGTCCAGGCCACACACATGGTTTGTAGGGGTGATGTGGAGGCCTCTTAAATCCGAGTATGAAAAAACCGAGTACACACTGTGTACCCCAGAAGAACACGTCGTGTACTTTCTTTTTTTTCATTAAACGGACCAGGGTCGCGCCTAATCGCAAGAAAGACCTTATTCTAGGTGTCGTTCAGCCGAGAGCTCCTGTACGGTCACGTTTCTTCTCCGAGCCCCCAAGATTATGTCTGACCTCCATTTCAGCCGTCATCGATTGCGTTAGATCCGCAGCGGTGGGTTCTTCCTTCTCCTAGATCTTTTTTTTTCAATTCCTCTTCTTTCTCAAGATATCGTGGGTTGAGCATTTTGGACGTTTTCTCAGATATTCGACATTCTAAGGAGAATCAATCATCGCGGTTCAAGTATATCAATCTCCTATCATCGAGGTAGGTGTTTTGTGCCTTTCTGTAGGAAGTCTTTGAATATTTTGTGCAATTCCACCAATTCCCTTGAACTGGGTATTGTGTGAGTTTCCTATTTTGCCCCTGTTGATGCCTATTTTTCTTGATTGCTTGATTAGTGGAAAATGATTGTGAATAGGTTATTTTATATTGTGTTCTAGATGTTTTTTCCATGCATGTTTTTCCTGTTAGGCATTTTTTCAGTTGCCATGCCTAGTTGTAGGATAGTGGAACTGTTGTACTGTTATGCTATTGTGCCTTAGAATGATAGCCAAGTAGTTCTTGAGGTTTACTTGGGCCAATACGCACGCTATGCATATTTGTTTTAGACAGGGTTGTGAGAACCTAGTGTAGTGGACCAGAGGGAGAATGGACGTAAGGGCTTCTCTAGAGTGTCTTTAATTTACGATGCGAGACCACAGGGGGAATTGACGTTGAGTGCTTCCTCAGAGAGTCTGTAGTTCCTCGACATGGGCCACAGGGGGAATGAGATGTTGAGTGCTTCACCAGGGAGCCTTTAGTACGATACGAGACTATAGGGGGAATTGGTGGTGAGTGCTTCCTTAGAGAGTCTATTCTTCAGTTGAACCAAAGGGGTGAGACTGTGTGTGCCTCCCAGAGGGTTGCTAGTACTTTTAGGTTGAACCATAATGGTTAAGCTGTGAGAACTACCCAGGGGGTTACCTGTTGTTCTTCTTGTTGATTGGATGTTACTTTTGTACATTATATGCTAGACATTGTGGATTATAGTTGTTGTGTTCTTCCCTATTTACTGCTTCCTGTATTTTTTTTACTGCCATGTATTCACTGACTGTTAGGCACAGATCTTTAGGTGGTTGCCTACTGGGACCTTGTCTCACACCCTGTTTGGGCCATGCTTTTGGGCCCAAATAGATTATCTTGTTGCAGGTATAGATTATGGCAATCTCCCTTCTACTTAAAGTACTTGACTTGATGTGGAGCTGGAGAGCATGGGACCAAGCTATGGCTTGCGATGCTGAGGAGTTTACCTGTTTTTATTTTTCACTTTGTTTTAGTATTTTATTCAGCATTGTGAATTGTTTGGATGCTTTCCTAGACATATGTATCATGCATCATTTTATATATATGTGAGTGTTCTCCAGTTGCTTACTGTTAGTCTTCCGCTGTTTATCGTTTACTCTTGTATGGATGATTACGGTTTCTGTTGTTGTCTATTTGATTTTCCTCCGTTGTGTACTCTGCCAATGAGGGCATAGTTTCCCCATTATCACACCCAAGGCCCTCACTGCTAGTCGGCACCCTTTGGTGTTTGGAGAAATGCACTTGAGGCCATGTGACCAATCGGGTACGGGGCGCCTTTGGGTGGCTTCCAGAACCAGGACGTTATAGTGAGAATGATACAACCCATTCTACTATAATCATTAATAAATAAGATAAACTACCTCTCAGATCATGTTTTTGGATGTCTCATTGTACCACACACATTGTTATGAATTAAATCAAGAAAATTTTATCCTCACATATTATTTTTTTGGAAGATATTTATTAACATATTCCCTATAATACAAAAGTCAAAAGTTTACTTCATACCACACTTTAGATTTCAAATATCTATCATGGACTTTTGATTTGAAAAATTCTCCATGACTTATTGATGTATGTGGTTAAGCCTCTAATTCCATAATGTTTTCACCTCTTCCTTCATAAGAAGATTAATTTTCTCCATATCGTCTACTTGGTGCAAGTTTCCATTCTTTTTGTAACCCTACATAAATGAATTTTCAGCCTTAACTTTGATTATAAAACCTTTTTGGTTGATTATGGCTTCAATATCCGAATAATATAGTTGGATCATGTTGAAAATATTATGTCAGACTCCATTAATGTAAGGAACATTTGTATTCTTCAACTCATCACCAGAAAACCTTTTTTTCCACTTTCTATAATCTTCAATGCCTTATAAATTACAAACTAAACCATTCCATAAAGTATATCGATTACATTTTATAAGATATTTATATTCCCGGTCATATCATATAAACACCCACTACCAAGGATCTATGTGTTATTATTCATAGTTTTCTTTATAGAAATTTCAGTCAAGATAGCATGCACCCTCTTCTTATATTCCATCCATGAGGCACCTGTTTGAGTTAATATATAATATGATCTCTTATCATACTCTTCAACGTATAAAACATAGTAATAAAATTCTTCCAATATAAAAAATCTATTTTCTAATGTAATTATGTTCATCAATATTATCTCCATCATTCGTAAACCTCCATATATACTATTTCCACTTCTTCATTACACGTAATCAATGGATTTATTACCAAAGTTTGAGAAATTAAAATAATATACGTAGAATTATTTTCTTATTTGAAATATAGAATATGTTTTCATCCTCTATTACTAGTTTCCAAGTGATTATATTTTCAAGTAATTTTTTCCTCTCCATAAAATGTCATCATGTATCATAGGTAATAATAAAATAGATTATTCATTAAGGGAAATATATATCCACTATTATTCCATATATTCATTTTTGTTTAATAGATCCTTGGTCTTTGATATGATATTAATGGTCAAGAGTTATCTCTACCATTCATATTTCCCTTTTTATTTTTGATAGCTCATTCAACTCTAGATGTTTTTATAATTCCCCCACCCTAGTTCACTAAAAACAGTAACTACACTTGATCACCATGTGATACCAAGTGCTCTTACCTATATACCATAGGTTATTTATTAGTAGTGAGAGTCTAGGTTGTTACTATTGCAAAACTATGCCCCCATATTAGAGTGTGTAATAATAAAGAAATAACCAAACATCATCATCATAATAATAATCATCAGAGTGCATGGATGTAATAAAACACAACATGTTATATCAAATGTAAATGTGAAAGCAAGAATTCATATAGACTCATGACCATTCTAGCATATAATAGTTGATCACCCACTGGGACAATCGCATATATAGCACATTAAATAAATAAAATTGTAAGGATATACTACTATTATCAATCTAGTCTCCATATATCTCCTAACTTTATCTAATCTATCCAGATAAAAAATCTAAACCCAGGCATGTTTCCAACCTAAACCTGTGATCAATTAATATTTTCCTGGGTACACAAGTGTCATGACCACCCATGTAGGGTGTGAATATTACTCGGTAGGGAACCACCAATGTGGCCATTTACATAACTAGTAAATGTAGGGTACGTGAATGTGGCATTATCAAAAAATAATTACAAATATGGAAGCATAAATAAATAAACCATCATCAACCCTTAGGTTTAAAAATGACGCCTAGATCGACTATACCATCTTTGGCTAGTGTCGGAGTGTCTCTAAGTATGTACCATCATCTAGAACCTAGAGGCAAATTCTCCCCTCCTATGAAAAATTATCATCCAGAAACTCAAGTGAAGTTCCCTTGGGTTGATCTTGTATTTTTTCATTTGATCTTGTTGTCACTGTCAATGTCATAATGAAAAGGTAGTGATTTGGGTGATGGAATGTGCATCCAACCACCAAAGAAGAATAGTTACTACCCATACACTATAGGTAAAGAAGAATGAATAGTTATTTGACCTTGAATATCTATCTAGATAGATTACAATGTGAATCTCGTACTAAATATAATGATTGAAGTAGCTAATATTCATGTCGATGAAAAGTGTTGAAGGTAAAGAGCATTATATTCAATAGGTTGGGTGGAAACTACTATTGAACATGGAGATCTGATTAGATAGATTCTAGTTAATGGTGAAGATATATGAAAAATGAGCACCCATACAAGGATAAAAAATCATGTTGTCTACTATAATCAGTTTTATACAACTCGTAGATGAAATTTAAGTGAATGGAGATGGATCAGGATTGATTGAAGAAGAGTTGCACCAAAGTTGGCCAAAATATTCCCTAAAATACTCATATTTGAGTATTTTATATGCTATAACACCTTTAAAATGAATTTAAATGAGTTTTAAATTATTTTAATGATTCCAATAATTAATTATAGAATTTTTGAGATGATTTTTAGAGGTCGGGGTAACCCTAGAAGTAATCAGAAATTGTTTTTAAGATTACTATAGAAATTTTAATTTTGGAGTTTATAGAAAAAATACCAATTCAATAGCGTAAGTCATTTCCTACCAATCGTAATACTTCACCCCAAATATAAGACTTTAGGTACTTAATGTAAGGCTTTGAAGTTTTCTGAGTATTTTTAAATTTATGACTGCATGAAATTATCCACAGCATATGTCATGATCATAATACTTTATTGTAAATCTTTGAGCCCACTGTATGACTTTGATGAAACATAAGACCTTAAGCTAATGTAGAGTCAGTATTCTGAATACTATAGATAAGTCTTCATCATAATACTCTACAAGTGTAAGACTCTGAATTCCCCATCATATATATTTGGATGAATGTATATCTTCATCACTCTGTGAAATTTTCAGAAATCTATTGGATGAAAATGAAATGCTTAGAGAAAAATATAAACTTTCATACTAATGATTTGAGAATATAATTCTTTGAAGTCCCCATCGCAATAATTCAACACTTAAAAAAATTTGAAGTTCTGCTGGATTAAGAAATCAAGTTTTCAAATTTCAAATCTGATGAAGATGAAATATTTGGTTTGATACAAGAGTTGTTTGATCATGGTAAAAACAAAAAATCACCTTGAATGGTGTGTGATGAAATATTTGAGAATAAATAGAAATTTATCTTATTATATATAAAGAGAAGATCAAGGTGATGTGAAAAATATATTTTATACAATTATTTAATTCTAAGGAAATAAAATTCATATGATGTTGTGTTGTTCCTAAGTTCTCACAATCACTTGAAACTATTGAGTAGTGATATTTTCTGAAATCCTTTTCTTAAGTGGAAATAAATTGGATTTCTAAAATGGGAAGATAAATGGGGAGAATTTGATGAAACTTAAAAGTGAATAAAAACTTACCCATGTATTTCAGTTCATATCAGTTTTAACCTCAAATGGTATCATCCTTAAAGAAGTATCGCATCTCAAGTGATATCAAAAATTATTTGGGGAGAAGAGGATCAAAGTTGAATAAAGTTCACCATTATAATAAGGGGTGAAAATTTTCCCTCCCTTTATATTCATTAACAATTAGGGGGGTATAATGGCATTGAGTGCTAGAGTATATTTGGAATTGAAAACAAATCTAAATGGAGGATTGATGTTCCTTTGGATTGATATTGTATTTTTTATCACTTGATCTTGTTGTAATTTTAAAATTTATGATGAAAAGGTGGTGATTTGGGTGATGGAGTGTGTATCCACCCACTAAATAAGAATATTTATTTCCCATAAAATATGGGTAAAGAGCATGAAGAGTTGGTTTCCCTTGAATACCTAGTGGGAAATATTCAAGTGGGAAATCCATACTAAATTAGATGATCCAAAGCATTGATATTCATGTCAATTAAACATTCTGAAGGTAAAGAACATTGTATTCAACTGGTTTAGTATAAGATTCTACTACCTAAGGATATATTTTGGGATAGATTCTAGGTAGTGGTAAAGCTATCTAAAAGATGAGAACTCATCTAAAGAGAAAAAATCATGTTATTTGTTGAAATCAATGTTATAAAACTCCTGGATAAAGGTTAAAGTGAATAGAGAAAGTTCAAGATTGATTAAAGAAGCACCACACCTGATATAGTATAAATTTTCACCTAAATACTCTTATTTGGGTATTTAATATCCTAAACACCTCAAAAATTCATTGTAAGGAGTTTTTAATTATTCTATTAATTCCAACAATCATTTAGAGAATTTCTGAAATGATTTTAAGAGGTTAGAGTAGCCTTAAAATAAATCCAAAGTTTTATGGAATATTATTATATAAATGTACATTTTGGATTATATATAAAAATATCCAATTCCTGAGAAAATACTTTTTCTACTGATTGTAATACTTCACTCTGAACATAATACTTCAGGTGTTGAATTTAAGTCTCGGTTAAATATTATCAAATGTATGATCATATGACTTAAACCGAAACATAAATCTTGATCATAAGACTTAATTATAAGTCTTGGGTCCTACTATATAAATTTTCTAAAATATAATACTTCAATCTAATGTAGAGTTGAAATTTGGAATACTGAGCATAAATCTCCATCATAAGACATCACAAATGTAAGACTTGTAAGTTCTCGGTGTAAGGCTTTTGTTGGATGTCAGATTTAAGAACTTGGAAAAAAATTAGAAATACATTGGATGAAAATGAAGTATCCAAAGAAGAATATAAATCTTCATTATAAGGATTTATGAATATGAGTCTTTGAATCCCACAGTGTAGTAGTTCAACACTTAAGAAATTTCAAAGTTCTTATGGATGAAAAAATCAAGTTTCCAAATTTCAAATTTTATGAAGATGAAATATTTGAGGTGATGAAATAGTTATTCAATCAAGTTATAAACATCAAAAACACCTTTAATAGTGTGTGATCCAATATTTGATAAGAAAGAAAAATGATCTTAATCATGTAAAGGGAAGATCAAGGCGATATGAAAAATTAAGTTTCTAGAATTATTTAATTCTTATGAAATAAAAAGTTGAAGGTGTTTGAGATGTGAATTTAAGTTAATAACATCATTATTCTTAGATAATCCATGTTATGATCCTAGTTTGATAAAGACCATAGAATAACCACTACATATATTATTTTATGCAAAAAATTATTTACATGAGTTTTCAATAATAATGAAGATAAAGAACCATTAAACCTCAAGTTGTTGTTTTTCAATGCTTGTATCATTTTGATTCAAGGTTGTTTGAGTATTCATGAGTAACTGGGATGGAAGTCTAGGAATTTTTCTATGATTAAAATCTTGATAATATGGTTGAGTTGTATCTTTTTATAGAACTAATATTTAAGGATGTACTGTTTTTATTTTGAAGTTCTCAAGACAAAATAAAATGATCTACAAAACACAAGATCTGTTTATTGTATATTTGACAAAACTATGAAAAATTTAAGGTACATATTTATGTGGGTAATTTTAAGAAGGAAATTTTTATTATGTTGTGTGTTTTTATCTAAAGATGATATTCAACCAAGATAAGAAAAATGAGAAAGAATAAGATTAAAATAATTTTCTCCTACTTCATATTTATTATGAAGATCTTTTGGTACAAGTTTTAAAAAAGAAGAATCCTTAAAAGTGAGTATTATGGGAATATATCTTTAGATAAAAAAATTAGTGAATGAAGTATCATGGGTACCCAAAATAGGTATTCCATGATAACACTTTATGTATAGTAGTGATAATTCCACCTCAATTTTATATTTAAGGTTTTTTATTTTTATAGAAGCCATTTAATGCACTTAAATAATGCCACATGTGTATGAGGAGATTGATGAGGAAGAAATAAAAAATAATTAGAAGCCACTACTTATAAGTTAGTTCTAAGATTACTGATATTTTAGTGTTGTAGTGTGAGATCTAAATATCATCTCTCAAAGATCAAGAAGAAGCATCTGCTACATGGTGTAGTGAATAAGAAGAAGAGGATTTGACCACTAATAAAAGATTAGTTTTGAAGATCTAATTTTTTTTTAGTAGAGAGGAATATAGAAAATTAGATCTATTAAAGAATAGTGAAACTGAGTTTTAGTGGAGACTGGGTTGCATACATTCTATCTAGAAGATCTTAAGGCATTAAAAGAATCTACTATGAGTTGAATAAGATCTATCTTATTAATAATTAAGAACCCTGTATAGATATAAAAATACACTTATTATAATTACATCAAATTAAGAACTTACATATATATGGTGGGACTCCATAGAACTTTCATGACTCAGGGTATATAGGGAAATCACTATGTGACTCGGAGATAGTAGTTTGAATCTATAGAGATAAGTCCAATGTGATTCTGTAAAAAGAATTATTATCAAACGCAAGCTATGTAAACACTTTAGGACACAATATTGGTGTGGGAAACACCACCCATTGTAATATGTGGCTAATTATAGTGTAGATTCTATGGTTAGGGAGAATAAGAAATCATAGTAAGGAGTAGGTCTTTGTATGCCACTTTACTATTTTACTTACATTCATACAGTTGATTGATTATTAGGTTGAATGATAATAGATCCAATTACACTAACCAGTAATATAGGATTAATTCTAAAGGGGGTAAACAAATCAAAGAAAAATTTGGTGTTATTTCCCGTTCAGGATATAACATTCACTGAGTGTGGGAGGTGTGAATTAGTGATAAATTTTTCTTTTAAGTTTCCTTAATTTTGAAAAAACCTTCACCACCTATTAAATATTTCTTAGTTTTATGAAAAAAACAATCACACATCCATAGGAACACAGGGATTTACAAGGTTCACTACTCAACAAGAGTAGCTATGTCCATGGTGTGGTTTAGAAATAATCCAATACCACACAATCAACTAAAAAATAATTTTATGGATATAATAAGTATGATATACCCTTACAATTGTGTAGAATTATGTTCAATACAATTGTTCATGTTATTCAAGTAGAACGAAATGATGTAATAAAATTTGGTGTAACAAGTTAAGAAACATCCATCAGATGCTTCAAAACATGTTACTATGCTTCCTTATCAACTTTCACAAATATGATCTTCAAAATAATTATTCACTTTCCTACCTAGTAGCAGGTAAGAACTTCTTCTATACTCCGTAATGATACTAAATTTGATTCCCCAATATGATTCCTAGTCTGATTACTTAGTATGATAATATAAATCTATCAGAATACTATAGAAAAAATTTCTGAACTGATTCTACCTCCGTCCGGAAATCACATTCCAATTTCTCTCCAGGGGTCGAAACCATCTTATCCACTCAAGTTAGTGTTCTAATCAGTCTGATCCATCTCCACTGGACGTTAAACTCGCGGCATACCCCGTACTAATCATGGGAAGCTGAGGAAAACCTCAGAGACATGCCTATGGAATATAATTCTCTACATTCGATGTGGGATGCCTCGGGCTTTTGTTCCCTTGAGAATCCCTCTAATAAGGGGAAGAAACCCAGACGCTCTAGTGTTCCAGAATCCAGACATGCTAGTGATTTCCAACATGACTACTCCCCCGGCCAAAGGTTTCTGCCCTAACCGGACCCATTGGAATGTCCCGACAAAAGCGGTGTAATTAAATAGTGTCCATGAAGATATGGCACTGGGAAGAGTTTCAAGAAAAATGTATTAAG